>OX451738.1:382383031-382983031 GCA_948472305.1 Vicia faba | reverse complement strand
AAGTTGTAGATTTTTTGGAGGAATACAACTTTCATGTTGGAAGTTTTGTTTGAATCCAAATGCATCATGGTGAAAATGTTGGGAAAAGTTAGGAAAAATTAAGAAAATTTCATAACTTATAAAAATTCTAAGTTATGAAATTTTTCAACTTTAAACCCTAATTTGCAAAAATGGGTTTATTGATGAACAAGTTTCATGTTTTGACATATCTTGATGAAAAATGACCCTTGGCACTTGATTTTGACCAAAAAGTCAAAGTTTGACTTTTCAGTGTACAATCAAATTTTGATCAGTTGACTGAAAAATTCATCTATCAATCCAATGCATTTGATATCTTTTGAACCTTGTGAATAGGTCAAGATGATGCCATTGAGTCCTTGAATCTATGCTTGAGCCCAATTTGCCATTGGCTAGGTCAAAAAATCAGAAATTGGCTTTGTGTAGTCAAAACCCTAAAAATGACCATTTTGCCCTTTTGGTGATCTGATCAAATTTCTTGTGGATTTGTGGTCCAAACTTGATCAAATGGTTCATATGAGTTTATAATGTTGATGTGGGTCAAAATTCATGAGGTTTGACTGTAAATTGGCCACAGTTGACTTTTTCCCCAATACAGCTGATTTCTAGGTCAACTGTCCAATTGACTGGGTAAAAATTTGATTCAAGGCTTGAAACTTGGTATGGACAAACTTATGAGTCCAACATGAAGTATGAAAGTCACTTTGAGTATTGAAAGTCCAAAAATCTCTGTGCAAACTCAAACCCTAATTTAGGTCATCAGTGCAAAGAGATGTCTTAGGTAGTGCAAAACCCTAATCCTGTTTGGAGTTCAAGGAGCCTTGTGAGGGGAAATCTTGATAAAATAAGAGGGAAAATTTTGGGGTACAACAGCTGCCCCTATTCAATCTTCTTGAACCTGAAGAGTTAGATTGGCGAGTTTTCCTTTCGTGACTCGAAGGTAAAAGAGGATTGGACACTAGAGTGCCCGTAAATTTGCACTCGTCAAAATGTAGCTAAGGGAATGGGCTTAAAGATGCCATTTGGAGATGGTAGAATCTTGCTGGAGATGGGCTTAAAGATTCCATCCAAGACTATTTGTTGAGAATCAGGAGAATGAAAACCAGAATGGTATCCGTATCTGGAACGTATTTGAGTTGTATCTGGAGATTGGATTCGTATGAGCAAAAGAATGGCGTCCGTGTTTGGAGCCTATTCCAGCTGTAACTGTATTTGATTCTTGAATGAATATTAGAATGACTGTCGTGTCTGGAGTGTATCTGTATTATATCTGAATTCTGAATGGGCGACAGAGAAACATCCATGTATGGAGCATCTCTGGGCTGGGGATAAATTCCGAATGAGTGACAGAATGGCAACCGTGTCTGGTGCGTATATGGATCGTATCTGAAGTTGAGATCTGTATGAGCAGCAGAATGACTTCCGTGTCTAGAGTTTATCTGAACTGTAACTGGGATCTGAATAAGTGATAAAATGACTTCTGTGTCTGGAGTGTATCTGAACTTGAATTTGATAGTTGAATCTGAATGAGAAATAGAATGGCCTCTATGTCTGGAGCGTATCTAGTCTGTATCTGATTGCTGAAGTTTATATGAGTAGTGGAATGACCGCCGTGTCTGGGGTGTATCCCTGCCGTATTTTGACTTGAAATTTTGAATGAGTAATAGAATGACCGTCGTGTCTGGGGGGGTATCCATACTGTATCTGAAATATTTGAAAATTTGTTAAAGATAGCTTTTAATCTTATCCTGAAAAGGGTAAAATGTTAGCTGAAAACACAAAGTTATGTTGTATGACATGTACGATGCAATAAAATGTGTTCTATCAATACTTATGATATATGAATGTAATGGATGCGCATGTAAGCTGATTAGCTGTCTTGCTGAGGAAAATAAATCCTTGATAACTGGAGATAATGAAATATTTGACTGCTGCTAGGGAAAATAAACCCTTCACTGTTGTTGGAGATTTAAAACCTTTGATTGTTGAGACTGAGAACATCATTTGGACTACTGCTGATGATTGAAAATCCTTGGTGGCTTGTGGGGAAATGAGAATCCTTCATGACCTTCCTGGGGAAATAAGGACAACTCCAACGATCCCTACTGCGGAATTAAAACCTGGGAGGCTTCAATTGGAGAAATGGGAACAAGAATCTTTGTTCTGCCGAGAAATAACTCTGTGGGGAGAATCTTTATCCTGTTGGAGAATTTCCGAAAGCTTGGGTTGTATGCCAATCTACTGAGGATTCGGAGGAAGTTGGATAGTATTCCACCGCGGTTTAAGATTTGATGTTTTGGACTCCGTTCGAGAAGAAAGTTTTATCTTTGCTGAGGGTTTGTAGTTAAAAGTTTTCTGGCTCCGCTGGGGATTGGGAGTTTGGAAACTTGGCTCTGATGGGATTTTTGAAATTTAACTCCACTGGGGATATGTATTAGCTCTGTTGAGGTTCTGGATGACTTACTGTAGGGGATTTCTTCTGGAATAGCCTAAATATGTTTTCCTATACCTTCAACCTATCAGTAATTATTCTTTCTCATTTCTTTTTATCTATAAGCAGTGATTATATTCAAATGCCTATGCTCATTCAATAAATCATTGGACGTTTTCAAATAAAACACAAGTGTAAAAAGAAAGAAAAGGCAAACAAATTTCTGCACTTTGAAGTATATTTATATTAACTTTGTGTAAGTATTTTTATACAAAGCAGACAGACACCCTAGTAAGAGAATGTTGTCGTAAAATTGAGAAAAAATTTATACAAAGAAAGATGGCTATGTGTAACAATTCCATGGGATTCCCATTCTGCTATACCTTTCACAACTCTGAGTATCTTGTCCATTCGTTGCTTCGTCCGCAGATGATTGGATTGATCAGAAGCTTGGAGCTTGTCCGTGAAGAGATGGTCCTTAAAGTGATTCGACGAGACATAGGCATACGCTTTAATTCCCCAACTTTTGCCTGGATCGCCCTTTCGGGTTTTCGATCCACCGGGAAACCATTTTTTGCCTAAGTCTCCCTTTCAGGTTTTCAACTTGCCGGGTGTACAGATTTTTTTTATTTATCCCTAATTTTTGCCTGAATCGCCCTTTCGGGTTTTTGATTCACCGGGACACCCATTTTTTCCCAAGTCGCCCTTTCGGGTTTTCAACTTGTCGGGTCATTTTATGCGTAGTATCTTTTGACTATGTATGCGTTCGCAGGGTGCGGCAGGTCATCGCCGTCCTTGGTGGTCAGAATCATTGCCCCACCAGAAAAGATGTTTTTGATCACAAAGGTCCTTCATAAGTAGGAGTCCATTTTCCCATGGGATTACTTTGCGGCAAGATGATTCGCTTGATTACAAGGTCCCCGACTTGATATACTTGTCTCTTGACTTTCTTGTTGAAGGCCTTGATCATACGTTTTTGATACGCCTGACCATGGCAAACAGCAGTAAGTCGATTTTCGTCAATTAAGTTAAGTTGATCAAGCCGGGTTTGAATCCAATCGTCTTCACTCAAACCAGCATCTTTCATGATTCTCAAGGAGGGAATCTGTACCTCGATAGGTAAAACAGCCTCCATGTCGTATACCAAAGAAAAGGGTGTTGCCCCAGTTGAAGTGCGTGTCGTGGTACGATGACCGTGTAGAGCAAAAGGTAACATCTCATGCCAGTATTTGTAGGTTACTGTCATCTTTTGAATGATCTTCTTGATATTTTTGTTCGCAGCTTCGACAACACCGTTCATCTTAGGCCGATAGGGAGATGAATTGTGATGTTGAATCTTGAACTGCTCGCACAAAGCGGTGATCATAGTATTTTTCAAATTTGTACCGTTGTCAGTGATGATCCTATCGGGGATACCATACCGGCATATGAGGTTCTTATTGATGAAGCGGGCGACCACATTCTTTGTGACGGAAGCGAATGAAGCTGCTTCGACCCACTTGGTAAAGTAATCAATGGACACCAGGATGAAACGATGTCCATTGGATGTTGTAGGCTTGATCTCTCCAATCATGTCGATTCCCCACATTGCGAATGGCCAAGGAGCTGTTAAGACATTGAGAGGAACTGGGGGAATATGTACCTTGTCAGCATAGATTTGGCATTTGTGACAAGTATGAGAATGTTGATGATAATCAGCTTCCATGGTAGACCAGTAGTAGCCTGCCCTTAGAATCTTCTTAGCCATCGTATGACCGCTTGAGTGGGTGCCAAAGGTGCCATTATGCAGTTCAGCCATGATCTGCTCAACTTCAATCTTGTCCATACAACGGAGTAGGACACAATCAAGATTGCGCTTGTATAGGATACCATTGCTCAGAAAGAACTTGGCAGCGAACCTCCTTAAGAACTTTTTGTCATTGACTGAAGCTCCTTTCGGGTACTCTTGTGCTTCGAGATACCTTTTGACGTCATGAAACCAAAGTCAGTCCATCACTTCTTCAGTATTAATCTCGTGACAATGTGCAGGTTCGTCCATTCGTTTGATGGTGATTTGAGGTGCCTCATTATCCCAGTTAAGTTTAAACATGGATGACATTGTAGCTAGTGCATCTTCTAGCTGATTCTCTTCTCGCGGGAAGTGCTCGAAGGTAATCTGCTCGAACTGTGGTAACAATGTCAAGACATGTTCTTTGTAAGGGATGAGGTTAGGGTGTTTAGTATCCCACTCTCCTTTGATTTGACTGATAACCAAAGCTGAGTCCCAAAATATGATCAAAGATTTGATTCCTAAGTCAATAGCAGCCTTGAGACCAAAGATAAAAGCTTCATACTCGGCCATGTTGTTGGTGCAGCTGAAGCAGAGTCTAGCAGTGAAAGGTGTATGGAAGCCTTTTGGAGAGATAATTACCGCACCGATATTGTTTCCAAGTGCATTTGAAGAACCATCAAAGTACAGGGTCCATCGGGATCCTTGTTCAGGTCCGTCATACGGTCTGTTACCTTTAATGTTGTCCAAAGTCATAATATCCTCGTCAGGGAAGTCAAACCTCATAGATTGGTAATCTTCGACGGCTTGATGAGCTAGATGGTCATCTAGTACACTCCCCTTTATAGCTTTTTGGGTTGTGTACTGGATATCATACTCAGTCAAGATCATCTGCCATCTAGCGATTCTTCCAGATAAAGCAGGCTTCTCGAAGATGTACTTGATCAGATCCATTTTAGAAATCAGCAGAGTGGTATGTGTCAACATATACTGCTTTAGCTGGCGAGCAGCCCATACCAAAGCGCAACAAGTTTTCTCGAGAAGTGAGTAGCGAGTCTCACAGTCGGTAAACTTTTTGCTAAGGTAATAGATGGCATGCTCTTTTCGTCCAGACTCGTCATGTTGGCCCAGTACGCACCCCATTGAGATATCCAAAACAGTCAGATACATGATTAAAGGACTTCCTTCGACGGGTGGCATCAAGATAGGAGGTTCCAGCAAATACTCCTTAATTTTATCAAAAGCAACTTGACAATCATTGTTCCATTCAACCACCTGATCTTTCTTCAACAGCTTGAAGATTGGTTCACAGGTAGATGTTAGGTGAGAGATGAACCTTGCAATGTAGTTTAAGCGTCCCAAGAAACCTCTGACCTCCTTCTCAGTGCGAGGGGCAGGCATTTCTTGTATAGCTTTGACTTTGGTAGGATCAACTTTGATGACTTTGTTACTGATGATAAATCCCAAAAGTTTACCGGACCTGACTCCGAAAGTGCACTTGCTAGGGTTCAGTCTGAGCTTATATTCCTTTAACCTGACAAACAACTTTTGTAGATGGTCGATGTGTTCTTCTTCTGTTTGTGAACGGGCTATCATGTCGTCTACGTAGACTTCAATTTCATGATGTATAATGTCATGAAACAAAGCTACCATGGCTCGCTGATAGGTTGCCCCGACATTCTTCAGTCCGAATGGCATCACTTTATAGCAGAAGGTACCCCACTGCGTAACAAAAGTAGTCTTCTCCATGTCTTTGGGGGTCATCTTGATCTGGTTGTACCCTGAAAATCCATCCATGAAAGAAAACACCTTATGTTGAGCTGTATTGTCGACCAAAATGTCAATGTGTGGTAGTGGAAAATCATCTTTATGGCTAGCCCTATTTAAGTCTCTGTAGTCCACACACATTCTGACTTTCCCGTCCTTCTTAGGCACGGGCACAATATTAGCAACCCATTGTGGATAGGAAGTAACAGCCAGAAAGCCAGCATTGAATTGTTTCATTACTTTAGCTTTGATCTTTTTGGACATGTCGGGCCTTATTCGGCGAACTTTATGTTTGATTGGTGGACAGTCTTCTCTTGTAGGGAGACGGTGAACCACAATATCTGTATCCAGTCCCGACATGTCTTCATAGGACCAGGCAAAAATCTCAACATATTCATTCAACAGTTGAACTAAACGCTCTTTGACATTTGGCTCTAGGTTGGCACCCACTTTAACCTCTTTTCTGTCTTCGGCAGTACCCGAATTGATAGTCTCTAATAACTCTTCATGGGGCAGAATAGCCCTTTCTTCTTGTTGCAAAAGTCTAGCCAACTCTCTAGGAACTTCACAGTCTTCATCACCTTCGTATTCGGCATGATTGACCAGATCTTCAGAGTCACTGAAGGCCATAGCAGAATTGTTACCTATGGAATCCGGAGTGGATGGGTACCTGCATTTTGTGAGTGTGGGTGTGTGTAAGGGATAGCCATCTTCAAACAAAATAAAATGTAAAAAGAAAGAAAATGAACAAAAAAGTTTATAAATGAAAACGTCCATGATTCATTAAAAATGGCATATGAAAATGAAGAATCAAAACGCTTACAAATGGACCTATATGCCCAGGGTAAGGCATAAGGCAAAAAGAGTGTACGAATTGTTTAATAATTATTACAGACCAAACATGAAATGTTCGAAAGATAAATTACTGATTGATGAAAGTAATGGGGACAAAGTCTTTCGCCTCCCAGTTGTTCAGTCCTCCTTCAAAAGTTGGAAAGATCCAATCTTCAAAATTGCTTCCTTCTTCATCATCCTCTAAAGCATGAACTCCGTGATGAGTGATTTTCAATGGCGGTCCTCCAGCCCGAGAGCGACGCACAACTTTCTGGCTAGCAGCAGTGAAACCCAATCCGAACTTATTTGTCTAGTAAGGAAAATCTGGCAGTTGACCCCACACTGTACTTCCCCCTTCCTTGATTACAGCCTCCGCATCTTTAAGGGATGACATCCGGGACACAGGCTTGGTAATGATGGGCACATCAGTCATTGTCTAGGCTACCGCAACCTCAGGAGAAACCTCTTCAAAGTGTTGGAAAGGTGTTTCTATGAATTCACCATCTAACTCCACGTAGCGGAAAGAGTTAAGGTGGCTTATCATATACTCCTCCTCACCATGAACTGTTATGATCTTAGCCTGGACTGGGTATTTTAGCATCTGGTGTAGAGAAGCGGTGACTTCCCCAGCATTGTGGATCCATGGCCTTCCCAACAAGCATGAATATGAAGGACGGATGTCCATCACATAAAAAGTAGAGTTGAAAATTTTCGTTCCCATCTTAATTGGAATGTCCACTTCTCCGTGAACCATCCGCTTAGAACCGTCGAAGGCTCTAACAATGATATTACTGGGCTTTAGGGTCAAACCCTCACAGTCCAGTCTGTACAATGCTTTCTTTGGTAGAACATTTAAAGATGAACCGGTATCAACTAGAACATGAGCAAGTGTGGTCCCTCTGCACTCTACCGAAACATGCAGCGCATCATTATGCTTTCTTCCCTTAGACGTAAAATCGGCATCTAAGAAACCAAGACCATTGTCGGTTGTAAGGCTAGCCACTCACTCTTAAAACTGATCCGCAGAAGTTTCTTGAGGCACGTGTGCCGTCTTTAGAAATTTGATCAAGGCTTTGGCATGGGCTCCGGAGTAGAGTAATAGAGCCAACATAGATATTTTTGAAGGGGTTTGCCCCAGGTGCTCTACGACATCATAGTCGCTCTTCTTAATTATCTTTAAAATCTCCTCCATCTCCTTTTGGGTGGTCTCAGGGATAACCAAAGTCTGAGCCCTCATCCTGACGGGCGCTTCTTGGATCCCCTTACCTTTATTAGCAGTAACAGCAGAGGGTACAGCCTCAGGAGTAACAATTTCTCCGATCACTGGTCTTTGTTCGGATACCTTGACAGGCATAGGAGCACTTGAGGGTCCGAAGACTGCCCGTGGGGTAACAATCTCCGGAGAGAATATTCTTCGGCTATGAGTGATCTTACTTGTTCCCACAATATTCCCCACATCAGGAATCTCTTCATCAGAATTTCCTTTAACTGATTCGATCTGTTTCACACCATGATAGAAGATCTCTCCTCCATAATTCCACGGTATTGTCTTATTGAACTTATATGGGATAGGCCCCGGCATGGTAATCTTCAGCGGTACAAACTTTGAATCGGGTGTAATCTTAACATGCCTTTTGCAGGTCTTGGAAAGATTGTCGGAAATGGTGATTATAGCAACATCATTGATTGGAGTAACAGGAGTAACATGAGGGATAGTAGCAACAGGAGTTTTCTGAAAGAGGATCTCTTGAGTATCCATCAAGTGTTGAATGCCTGACTTCAACAGCGGACAGTCGGATTGCATGGTTGAACAGAAGTAACAATCTTTTTCACATCCCGGGAAAATCCAGGCTTTCAACAGATTCATCTTGATCATTGGCAACAAAGTCATTAGGTCATCAACAATGGTAACATGAAGATCTTCCACAATAGCATGGATATTATGACCATGTTTTGGCATAGGAGCGGATATCATATTAGGTTTTTCGGGGGCATCAAACTCTACCTCCTTGGCATCTATCAAATCTTGGATCTTGTTTTTAAGGGCCCAACAGTTGTTGGTTTCGTGCCCCACACTGTCCGAATGATATGCACATTTTGCATTTGAATGATAATAGGGAGAAGAGGTATTTGGGTTTTTCGGCGCTTCTTTCAAGTTGGTAAGGTTTAACTTTAACAGATGAGGGAGGACCTGAGCCAGTGTCATATTGATCCGTGTGAATTTTCGTTGTGGCCTTTCTACCCTTTGTTGGTTAGCTCTGGGTTGACTGCTTCGAGGTTGATCGGCTGAGGATTTCTGGATCATCACAGCCCCCACCGCTGGTCAGCGCTCCATTCTCCCTTGATTTCTCTGGGTGTGAATAGCAGAAACTTCCTTCTTGTCTGGGAAGGTCTTCTTGATAGTAGTGGAAGCGGAGGCATCCTTCTGAATTTTACCACTCTTAATGCCAGCTTCGACCCTTTCACCGGTCAGAATTAATTCGGTGATCCCTGCAGATGAGCTTTCGATCAAGTGATTGAAGAATGGACCTGACAGGGTCCCTAAAAACATGTCAACCAGCTCTCTATCTGACAGTGGTGGCTGCACCCTTCCAGCCAAATCCCACCACTTCTGGGCATACTCCTTAAATCCCGCGTTAGAGGCCATACCCATACTCTGTAGTTGAGTACGAGTAGGCGCTAAATCTGCGATGTATTGGTATTTTTGGTATAAAGTAGTACCAAATCTTCCCAGTTATGAACATCAGATCTCTCAAGTTGATAGAACCAATCCAATTGCGTACCCGACAAACTATCTTGAAAAAAGTGGACCCATAGATCCTTATCGGAAGAGTGAGGTTGGATCTTTCTGACGTAGGACCTCAGATGCATCTTCGGACAGGACAAACCGTCGTATTTAGAAAATGTAGGTACTTTGAACTTGGGGGGAATGACGATCCAAGCAACCAACCCTAGTTCTTCGAAATCCATCCCAGGTACCCTTTGTACCTCCATGGCTGCCAACCGATCCTCAAGATTCTTATACTTATCGTCCGCCGGAGGGTACTGCTGTTCAGAGTAATCTTCATCCTCTTCCCCTTCTTCTTCTTCAACTTCAGACTCGGAGGGCATTTCAACTCACTTTCCTTTACCAACCCCTTCGTTAGACGTCGAGGGGAATTCCAGAACTCTCCTAGCTTGATTCTCGAATCTTCTTCCCATAGTGGCCACAACAATTCTTTTCTTTTTCTTCTTTTCCTTTTCTTTCTCTTTCTCTAACAGTGCTTTAAGTTCCTCTTGACCCTTTGCTAAGGTCATGAGGAGTTGTTGGAATTGCGAATTTTGTGCTTGCAGATCTTTAACCGTCTGCTCTATATCCATCTTGATGAAATAAACAGCAGAAAGATAAGGAAACCTGGTGTGAAGACCTGTTAATGCATATGATGAATGATGTGTATTCATGTAATGCATTCAAGGATCTAGAAATTCAAATTTGTTTCAAACAAAAAGAACACGCGTCATATTAATAAGAAGAAATTTGTTAGTACATAAATGCCCCATGGGCAGAATATTACAAAGCTTCTTAATGTAAAAAGACGTTGCGCATCCTTTTTGGCGTGATGTAAGTGTTGAGATTCTCCTCTTTGTAAAGTCGGCGGGTAAGTTCCAAAACCTTCTTCTCACTGGCATAGAAGTTGGCTTCAAAAAATTTTCGCTCTTCTTTGAGCTGTACCTAACTCTTTTGCAAATCTTCCAATGATGTTGGCATGTCTGGATGTAGGATGGTGTATGGAACCTCTCCTTCCATAACAGGCTCTTTGATCTCGGGGAGAATGTGAGGGTATGGCATCATAAGACTTTGGGTGCGGGTTCATACCCACTTGAGATAAGGCTCAAGGGGGATGGAATTCTTGTGCCCCAGTGTCTTACTATCCACTTTGTTGGGCATCCTCCAAGCTTGGATAAACCTTTGTCGAAGTCCCTAAGCGTCGTTGTTGAAGTCAAAAACCAAGTCAGGAATCAGCATGTCATCTGGGCCGTCCCTCCAGGCATACCCAAATTGCCTCAGAGCTAAACAGGGGTTGTAGGTAATGCCTCCCCTAATTCCAAGTAGTGGGACATTAAGGAATTCCCCACAACGATCAATTATGATGACATTTTCTCTGGACCGAGAACACCAATGAACATCATAATGTGTGAGGGTCATCCACCGTTGTGACCACCTTAAACCTTTCTCATTCTTCAAAACTGATTGGGGAAGGTGAGAAATAAACCACCTTGCCAGAAGAGGAGTACAACACATGAGAACACCTCTTCTCATCATTGTTCGTGTGTGAAATGAGTGTAGGATGTCCCCAAGCAATGTAGGCACGAGATTCCGAGATATGAAAATCTTGACAGCATTCACATCTATAAGCTGATCAGGGTTTGGGAACAAGACCAACCCATAGATGAGAAGTGCTACAATCTCCTCAAAAGATTGCAGATCTAGAGAATTCCAACAGTCTTGTGCCTTCTCAAACAGAAACTTTGCCAAGAAACCCTTAACACCACTTCTGGTTTCCCAATGACCTTTGATATCGGATGGTTGCAAGTGTAAGGCTTGAGCAACATCTTCAGGCTTTAGTTCTATTTCCGTAACGTTGTAGGGTAGTTGATGAAGAATAGGAATCCTCAGGAGTTGAGAAAATTCCTCCAAAGTAGGTACTAGTTGGTAATCAGGAAATGTGAAATAGTGGTGTAGGGGGTCAAAGAACTGGAAGAGAACTTTCACCATGTCTTCTTCAATGTTGGAGTTGACCAAGTTGATAAGTCTACCATGTCTTTCACTGAAGAGATAATTCTCTGGAATCTTGGAAGTAAGCTGCTTGAGTTGAGGAGGGATTCTCACAAGGTTGACCTGAATTGTTTATCTGCGAAGTGGTTCCATGACCTACAAAACAAAAACAAAGATGAAGATCCAAACCCTTGAAATGGTTAGTGGATGCATATGATGCTTTATGATGTTCATGATGTATGCACAAGCATATGTACAAGCAAGTCACACAAGTTCCTAGTTTCAGGCTTGCATGGGGTTTCATAGGTAAGTACCCTCTTGAAGTTAGTTGGCTCAACCTGTCTTATAAATAGTAACCGGGTTCTAAGGAGCTCAATATCACTGGATTATTTTCTATGTTCATTGTTTCAGTTTAGCCACTTAACTGGTGACCGAAATATTCCAAGAAAACAACCCTCAATGAGTGTAGTATCGAGTATCTACCAACTTCAGACTGCACCAAAGTCGGTCATCTCACTACCCCTAATAAGGCCAAGATGGTCAAGTAAAGGTTCTAAGAGTTCATTAGTGCTTCATGACATCACTCAGCGGCCCCGTATTCTCTTTGATTGACTCAAAGGCTACCGGTACCCACAAATATGTCGCACTAATATAGCTATTGCTTCAACCATGTCGGTATACCCCGCACAGTTTCCACAACGTATTGCTATTTACCTATGAATGTTTCCCAAAAATCCGTGTGGAGGATTCAAACCCAAACGAAGAGAACCAAATGTAAAGCAATTAAAGCAAACAAGATAAGCATGCAAAGGTGATCTAAACCCTAAGGTTACTCCACTTTTATTAGTTTCCCCAGCAGAGTCACCAGTTCTGTGATACGGTGGGAGAACTGACTTAAGGTTTTGCGTTTGTGTTCGCAAATGTTTCGGTTTAGCAATAGTCGCCACCAAATTTTTATTTTATCCTAAGGAAAGGTCAAAAAGCACAGGAAAGACCTTTGAGATGTTTTCTTGGGTTCGGGGAATAGATTATGAAAAGGGAAGGTGTAAGCACCCTTTTCATCCATGGTTATCCATGGGCTCTTAGTTACTTGTTTAGATCACTTGCTTTTTCTTTTCAATTGTTTGAAATGATGCTTTGTGTGTGGTTTTGAAAATGTTTTTGAAAAGAGGCCATCGTTGTGGCAACCTTTGTAATGATTCTTGTTTGAATGTATACAAAGATGTTTTGTCTTTTGAAAAGATTTCAATGTTTGAAAGTTTGATTTTTGGAAATATTTTGAAATTGTGTTGTGAGATGTGTTTGAAAATAACAAGGATGTTTTTGCAAGCTCTGACCAAGTAACTAAGAGTTATCTACCCTATTTTACTCAAAGATCTTTCCTATATGTTTTTAACCCTTTTGACAGTGTTGTTTTACCATTGAATTTGGTAAACAACCTTGTATTAGGATGTTAAACGGGACAGGTGCGGGTCTTCGTATAGACCATGATAGCAATTGTGTTAAGTATCTTGAGCAAATTTTCTGAGGGACTTGATCATTTTGTTTAGGCAACAAGGATAACGTCATCGAGGGACTATGATCTTTTGTTTTGTTTTTGTTTTGCCAAAGTACTTAACATGCATAACATGGCCCATTTTTAAGGAAACAAGTGGATGTAACCTTAGGGGTGCAAGTGTGCATTGTGTATTGATTTTCATGCATTTTTGTCTTTGTATTAGTCAAGCTACTTGTTGATTTTGGATTTTTGCATACACCCTAATCTCTAATCATGGCATAATTGAAAGCGTAAAAATGCGTAAAAATAAATCTACCACTATTACAACAAGATTATGGGGATGGGGGTACAATTTTTGAATGGGGATTATTTGACAAAAAATTAAAACCCTAGTTTTACTATTACATCCAAATTGAATCAAATGGCATAAATAAATGAATAATATTTAAATAAACAAATCAAATAAATATACAAAATAATATGAATATGCAAAAAAGGTTTTATTTATTTTTATGTATGTAAAAATATTTAATGTAAAAGAAAAGAATAATAAAAAAAAGGATTATTATTATATTATTAAGGGTAAACCCTAATTTTTTAAGAACATAAATATATTGACTATATTATTTATATACAATAAAATAAAATAGTGTATATACAAAAATAAAATATATTTAGAAAAAAAAGTGTTATTTAAGTATAAATAATAATAAAATAAAAGTCTAGTATTTTTATGTTTTTATTCTAAAGTATCTATTAAATAAAATAAAAGTATGTATATATATTAATTATATTAAATATGTACAATAAAAATAAAATATATACAAGAATAAAAATATATTTAGAATAATATTTTTTAGTGTTAATAAAATAAAGAATAAAAATAAAAGTATAATTTATATATTATTTTTAAGTTTTCAATAAATAACATATATATTAATTAAAGTGTTTTCATGCTAAAATTCAAAATAAATGTAAAAATTTATAAAAAAAATATTTTTGGATATTTTTGTATTTAAAAAAATATAAAATAGAAATCAGAAAATGAAAATAAATAAAAAATATCAAAGTATAAATAAATTGGGCCAGGGGGTGCATTCAGCAAAAGAAGGGTGCAAATAGTGAGAGGACCAAAGCCCAACCCAAGCCACATCATCTTCAACCTCTGTTCTTCAAATTTCGCGAGCCTATGTACAAACATGAACAACCTGCATGCGAGCTCTATTGCAAAAACACATAACATCAAAGTTGTAGAGCTTTTCAAGACGAATCCAACCATATAAAAAACTTGTCCTAACTCCCAAAGACCAGAGAGAATTTCTCTGGCCCTAAAATCTAACCTAATTTTTTCAGGATGTTCATGGACCAAATTCTCTTAACACGCTTAATTAAAATGAAAATGAGCATATGTACAGCTTCATGGCTATGAATACTACATTTCTTATTCACAAACCTAAGTCTAAATGTTCCTAAATAGAGAGATAGGAAGTTGATAAAAACCTGTTTCAGCTGGGATCATGTATGACAATGTGGAGCTTTTCAACAAGGCCTGAGATGTTTGGGAGCTTGCTTGAACTTCACTTGACCTTCTCCAATGTCTAGCTTGCCTTGAATGTACTTGAACAAGCCTAAAGAACTCAACCTGCACAAGCTCAAATCAAAAATGGCAAACCCTGTTAATGAAGTTACAATCAGTGTTTAAGGGATGGGATAGTTTGGATGGGTTATGTGGAAGATGTTTGAACCAATTTGGGATAAAACGCACGAGCAATTTGTGTTGTGGAACTCAAACTGCAGGGAGTGCCCTGTTTTGCCAATTGAAGATGTTTTTGTGCTATGGGAGATTTTAGGGCTCAAGGGGTAGTGTTTCTAGCTCAAGGAGATGTGATAAAGTTGTTTCAAAAGCTTTCACAAGTTAGTTTTAGCTAATGTTCAAGTTCTAGTGTTTTGGACATATTTCTTGTATTTTAAGCCAAAATGCACAATGATGCAATACAAGCATGTACAGGCTATCTATCAGCCTGCTTCTTCTGATCTTGGCCCCTCAAGTTGATGGATATGCTTTTCTGCACAAGATTTGGCTCTATGCTCAAGGATTGTAGTTTTGACATAAAGCAAGATTTGGCAAAAATGGAAATGTTGCTTTTTCTACTTAGGGATTAATTTTGTGTGCAATGTTCTAATGACCAAAACAATGCCTTAGACCAATGGATTTGCATTCAATTATTGAGTGTGGAATGGTTTTGAGGCCTGTAATCTAGTGCAAAGAAAACTGATTTGAATTGGTAACTTGTATCAGCATGAACATGCCATGGATGAAAAGTGAGTTTTTGCCAACTTCAAGCCTTCGATTCTCCATAACCACAAATGTGTTTGGAGAGTTCTTGGACATTTTGGAAAGATTGTAACATGCTCTACAATCCATCTGTGAAATGAAATTTGAGATTCCAAGTGGAACTATGTGAAAAATGGCCATGAAGATAGGTCAAAATCCTGCCTAAACTAGGGCAAAATTTCACTAAGTTAAAAGTTTTAGGGACCCTTGTTCCAAAAATCATAACTTGAGATCCAACCTTATTTTGGGAAAACTTTGTGAATCAAAGTTGTAAATTTTGTGGAGGACTACAACTTTGATGTTGGAAGTTTTGTTTCAATCCAATGCATCATGGTGAAAATGTTGGGCAAAGTTAGGAAAAATTAAGAAAATTTCATAACTTAGAAAAATTCTAAGTTATGAAATTTTTCAACTTTAAACCCTAATTTGCAAAAATGGGTTTCTTGATGAACAAGTTTCATGTTTTGATATATCTTGATGAAAAATGACCCTTGGCACTTGATTTTGACCAAAAAGTCAAAGTTTGACTTTTCAGTGTATAGTCAAATTTTGATCAGTTGACTGAAAAATTCATCTGTCAATTCAATGCATTTGAGATCTTTTGAACCTTGTGAATAGGTCAAGATGATGCCATTGAGTCCTTGAATCCATTCTTAAGCCCAATTTTCCATTGGGTAGGTCAAAAAATTAGAAATTGGCTTTGTGCAGTCAAAACCCTAAAAATGACCATTTTGCCCTTTTGGTGGTCTGATCAAATTTCTTGTGGAGTTGTGGTCCAAACATGATCAAATGTTTCATATGAGTTTATAATGTTGATGTGGGTCAAAATTCATGAGGTTTGACTGTAAATTGGCCACAATTGACTTTTTCTCCAATACAGTTGTTCTAGGTCAACTGTCCAATTGACTGGGTAAAAATCTGATTCAAGGCTTGAAACTTGGTATGGACAAACTTATGAGTCCAACATGAAGTATGAAAGTCACTTTGAGTATTGAAAGTCCAAAAATCTCTGTACAAACTCAAACCCTAATTTAGGTCATCAGTGCAAGGAGATGTCTTGGGCAGTGCAAAACCCTAATCCTGTCTAGAGTTCAAGGAGCCTTGTGAGGGGAAATCTTGATAAAATAAGAGGGAAAATTTTGGGGTACAATAGCTAGCTTTGGATGTAAACGGGACTGGCGTGGGTCATCGTATGACCATGGTAGCAATGTTTCCAAGTATCTTAGCATGTTTGAGGGACCAAGATCATTTTGTTTTAGGCAACCTTTTGATAGCGTCATCGAGGGACTATGATCTTATGTTTGTTTTGTTTTTCCAAGATACTTCGCATGCGTAACATGGCCATTTTATTTAGGCAACCAAGTGGGAGAAACCCTAAGGGTGCTTGTGTGCAATGTGTGTCATTTTTCATGCATTTGATTTGTCTTGTATTAGGTCTTGTCTATTTGTTTTGTTTTTGGTCTTGTCATGCAAACCTTAGTTTACTAAACATGGCATAAATGCGATAAATTGCGTAAATGTAAACTAAGCTATTACAACAATTATTATGGGAGGGGGATACAAGTTTTTGAATGGGGATATTGCACAAAATAAACCCTAAAAATTCTATTACAACCCAATTGAATATTGTGCGCATTAAATAAATATACAAATATTTAAATATGCAATGCAATGTATTTATGCAAAAAATGTTTTGTATTGTTTAATGTATGAAAAAAATGATTTATTTAAGCCCTAGAAATAAGAGAAAAATTATTATTTTTGAAAGGGTGAAACCCTAATCTTCAATTAAAATAAAATATATGTTCTATATTATTATTTTGTCCATTTTTTGTACAAGAAAATAAAAAATAATATTATGTACAAATATTAAAAATTAAATATGTATAAAAAATAAATATTTGATGAGTATAAATAGTATAATAAAAATATGTAGTATTTTTTTATTATTTACAAGTTATTTTAAGAAAATGATTTCTATTCTATTAAATAAACTATTTTTATGCAAAAAATAATAAAAAATAAAATAAAAATGTGAAAATAAATAAATAAATTATTTTTGGGTATTTTTTTATCATGAGAAAAAATAAATGCAAGTAATAAATACAAAAATATGCAAGAAAATGCAAAAATATAAGAAAATAGTCAGGGGGGTGCAAAAGTAATACAGGGGGTGTGAAAAGTAAAAACAAAAAGGCCAGGCACGCCAAAAAGCCCAAGGCAAGTCATCCCTGTCCTCCACCATATAAAATTTTTAACCTAACTCTAAAAGATCAGAGAGAATTTCAATGGCCCTAATTTGTGACCTAAAAATTTCAGCAACTTCAAGCTTCAAATTCTCTTTGCTCAGTTAATATAAATGGAAGGTATGCATATGTACAACTTCACCATGATAAGGGATACATTTTTTCTTCACAAATCGTGGCTGGAGGATGCCTAAATAGAGAGATAGAGTTTTAAAAAATACCTCCTTCAGCTGGATTTGGATATGACCATGTGGGGACTTTGAGTGAGGCCTGAGGATCATGTGAGCTTCCCTGAACTTCCTTCAAGCTATTCCAATGCTTAGCTTGCTTTGTGGATGGCCAGAACTCTTTGCACAAGTCAAGTTGCAAGCTTCCAAATTGAAAATGGAAATGGCTGAAATAGGGGTTACAACAACAATGTAAAGGCTTGGATAGCTTTGATATGATGTGGATAAGATGTTTGAAGTGTTGAAACAAAAAACGCACGAGCCAAAAATGAAATGGCTATGGTTTTGCAGCAACTGGATGTTTTGGCAGAAAAATGAAGTTTTGGAGTTTTGGAGAGTTTCAGATGTCAAACCTTCGCGTTTTGCATTGTAATGACTTGGTATATTTGTATAGAATGATACAAAGTCCACTCCTTCTCAGTTGTACATGTTCTGACCTCTTTTGCAACTTTTC
This sequence comes from Vicia faba, assembly GCA_948472305.1. Classification (NCBI taxonomy): domain Eukaryota; kingdom Viridiplantae; phylum Streptophyta; class Magnoliopsida; order Fabales; family Fabaceae; genus Vicia; species Vicia faba. The sequence continues at coordinate 382,964,697 of OX451738.1, read as the reverse complement.
TTGCATTTGAAGAAAAGTGAAGTGACCAATGCAAACATGCTTGTACTGGATGGCTTGTGAGCTACAGAGAGTTGGTATACATTGCTTGTGGCTTGTAGAAATTGTTTGCACCAAAGGGACAGGTCCAAGGCTTTAGATGGACAAAGTTGCAAAAGCTCACTTTATGAAAATGGCATTATGACCTTTATGCTAAAGATGAACATATCTCTTGTACAATGCTTCAAAAGTGAAAATAAAGCCTTTATCTTCTGAGTTTGCATTTAATTATGGAGTTTAAAATGAGTTTAGCACCTGTAATGCAAGGTACAAGCATCATGGATCTGATTTTCAACTTGATACTTTGTGAAAATGGCATGAACAAAAGTGATAAAATGCCAACTTCTCTTCTTCGATTCTCCCTAACCACAAATGATCTTGGAGAGTTCTTGGACATTTTAGAAAGCTTGTAATGTTCTCTATAATCCATATTTGAAATTCATTTTGAGATACCTCTTGGAACTAGGTGAAAAATGTCCATGAAGTTGGGTCCAAAACCTTCCTAAATTAGGGCAAAATTTCACTAAGTTATTTAGTTCATGGACCTAGGTTCACAAATTCATAACTTGAGATCCAAGCATCTTTTGGAAAAAGTTTGTGAAAAAAAGTTGTAGATTTCATGGAGGACTACAACTTTCATGTTGGAAGTTTTCTTTGAATCAAATTGCATCATGGTGAAAAGTGGTGAAAAATTGGGAAAAAATAAGAAAGTTTCCATACTTAGAAAAATTCTAAGTTATGAAATTTTTTCAAATTCAAAACCCTAATTTTCAAAATTGGTTTTCTTGGTGAACAAGTTTCATATTTTGACATGTCTTAATGAATTATGACCCTTGGCACTTGATTTTGACCAAAAAGTCAAAGTTTAACTTTTCAGTGTATAGTTGACTTTTGATCAGTTGACTACAAAATTCATCTGTCAATCCAATGAACTTGAGATCTTTTGAACCATGTAATTATGTCAAGATGATGCCATTGAACCCTTGAAATCATGTTTGAACCCAATTGGCCATTGGCTAGGTTAAAAATCAGAAATTTCCCTTTCTCAGTCAAAACCCTAATTTTGACCATTTTGCCCTTTTGATGATTTGATCAAATTTCTTGAGGAGTTATGATCCAAACTTGATAAAATAGTGCATATGAGTCTAAAATGTTGTTGTGGATCAAACATTATGATGTTTGACTGTAAATTGGCCATGGTTGACTTTTTCCCGAATACAACTGATTTTTAGGTCAATTGTCCCATTGACTGGGCAAAAATTTGATTCAAGGCTTGAAACTTAACATGAGCAATCTTAGGGGTCCAAGATGGTGTATGAAAGTCACATGAAACATTTGTGGTCCAAAAATCCTTGTGCAAACTCAAACCCTAATTTGGGGTTATTAGTGCAAGATGAGATGTCCTGAGCTGAGCAAACCCTAATCTTGTCCTGAGTCCAAGAAGTCTTGTGAGAAAAATCTTGATAAATGAGAGGGAAAATTTTGGGGTACAACAGCTTCCCCTGTTCAATCTTCTTGAACCTGAAGAGTTAGATTGGCGAGTTTTGTCGTTCGTGACTCGAAGGTAAAAGATGATTGGACATAGAGTGCCTATAAATTTGCACTTGATAAAGTGTAGTTGAGGGAATGGGCTTAAAGATGCCATTTGGAGAGATGATATAATATTGTTGGAGATGGGCTTGTAGATGCCATCCAAGAATTTTTGTTAAATTGTGAGTTGTAAGTCAGAAGAATAAGTATCAGAATGGTGTCCGCGTCTGGAACGTATCTGAGCTGTATCTGGAGACTTGAAATCTGAATGAGAAACAGAATAGCATATGTGTATGGAGCGTATCCGTACTGTATCAAGAGTGTGAAATCTGAATTTGAATAAGTATCAGAATGGCATCCGGATCTGGAGCGCATCTGAACTGTATCTGAAAGATGAATCAGAATGAGTAACAGAATGACTTCTGTGTCTGGAGTGTATCTGAACTTGAAATCTGGATAAGGGCCAGAATGGCATCTGTTAGAATAAAGTTTGAATCTACTACCCTAAGTTTAAGTTTTGATGATAACAAAATGCTAAGATACATTAATTGTATGATTCATGTAAGACACATATACTATCTAAAAATTACATTCTGTTTTACAGAAACTCTGATGGGTATCAGCAGGAGAACATCCTCATCAGCATCAGAAAATTGGATATCAACATCAGCATCAGAAGATGTTATATCAGATACCAGAATCAGAAGATCAACTTGCGCTTATGCTGAAGCCTGATGAACAGATCTGCGCGTAAACCATCTGAACTCTGATAAAGACAACAACAGTTCATCAGCACCTAAGCAGCGTCAGAATGAGCCAAATCCAGAACACGCTTAAGTGGCAACGATACTGTGCATTCAAGATGAGTTATTACCAACAGCATCATTCCAGACAAGATCTGCTTATTAAGGAAAGAATGTTATTGGCATTGAAACAGAATTATTACTCCAACGTACACTATTTCCAATGTTATATAAACAAGTCAATGAAGATTGAATTGGCTAATGCTCTACAACAATCTACACGCCAAAAAGCTATTCATCATCTTCCTCACTCTCAGTTTTCTAAAAGCTCTCAAATTCCTTACTCAATTATTTTAGCAATCTAGTTTTCATAAGCTTAAATTGTGTAGTATCACAGTTGTGATAAACAATTTTGTAGAAAACATTCACACACCTAGATTTCAATTCTCTGTAAGAAAGTAATTCCTTGAGAAACCGGTTTGTGGTTTGCATCAAGAAGGCTTTAGCAGTTGTTAAAGCAGATTGTAATATTCAGTTGAATATAGTGGATTAAGACCTCGTTGGAGAGAGGCGAAATCACCTTGACGGGTGGACTGGAGTAGTTTGAGATCAAACGAACAAGGATAAAAATATCGTATTGATTGCAATTGATTTCCAGTTTTTACAATTCAACCCCCCTTCTTGTGTTTTTCACTTCTTCAATTGGCATCAGAGCGCCTGGTTCTGAGCTAAAACACTTAACCGTGTCAGTACAAGATCCAGCGTCAGAAAAACACAATGGCAGGAACTTATAAACACACCAGCAATGACAACAATGAAGACAGAGACAGATTCAGCGGCAAACCTCCAGTCTTTGATGGAGAAAATTTTGATTACTGGAAAGACAGAATTGAAAGCTTCTTTCTGGCACATGATGCTGATCTGTGGGACATGGTGACAGATGGATACACGCACCCAGTGAATGCAAGCGGTCAGAAGATTGACAGGAAAGCAATGTCTGACCAACAAAAGCGTGACTTCAAAAATCACCACAAGGCCAGAACCATCCTTCTCAGCGCCATCTCCTATGCTAAATATGAAAAGATCTCTAACAGAGACACAACAAAGAACATGTTTGACTCACTCAGAATGACGCATGAAGGCAATGTTCAGGTCAAAGAAACTAAATCTCTTGCGCTCATTCAGAAGTATGAGGCATTCAAAATGGAAGAAAGTGAATCCATTGAAACAATGTTCTCAAGATTCCAAATTCTGGTGGCTGGTCTCCAGGTTCTGGACAAAGGATACTCTACTGCTGATCACGTCAAGAAGATCATCAGAAGCTTACCAAAGCAGTGGAGGCCAATGGTTACAGCTCTGAAGCTAGCAAAAGATCTCAACAAAATTTCTCTGGAGGAACTTATCAGCTCCCTCAGAAGTCATGAGATAGAGCTAGAAGCTGATGAACCTCAGGAGCAAGGTAAGCCTTTAGCATTAAAATCTAACAAAAAATATGAGTCTAAAGTTTTGCAGGCAGTTGAAGAAACATCTGATGGATCCTCATCAGAAGAAGACGAACTTTCTCTCCTCTCCAGAAGAGTGAACCAACTGTGGAAGCAGAGGCAAAGGAAGTTCAGGAATCCCAGAAGATCTGATCAGAACGAGTCTTCTTCCAGATACAGAAGGACAGATTCTTCCTCTGGATACAGAAGATCTGAAGGCTCCTCAGGAAGCAGAAAGCCAAACACCAAGGACATCATCTGCTATGAGTGCAATGAGCAAGGACACTACAAGAGTGACTGCCCAAAGCTTCAGAGGGAAAAGCCCAAAAAGAAGTTTGGAAGATAAAAGAAGAAAAGTCTCATGGCTACATGGGATGACTCTGACTCGTCTGAAGCTGACTTAGAATCAGATGATGAGAGAGCAAACATAGCTCTCATGGCCAACATTTCAGAAGACAGTGAAGCTTCTGAATCAGACTCAGAATCAGATACTGAAGAGGTATTTCCTGACTTTGCAATTAATTTTACTAAGGCTGAACTTGCTGAAAGCCTTAATGAAATTCTGGAAAGGTACCAGCAGATTAGAGTTAAATTCAGAAACCTGAAAAGGAATCTTGAATCTAACTCTGATAAGACTGAGAGTCTTAAATTGGAAAATTCTGAGCTGAAAAATAAAATTTCAAAATTAGAAAATGTTTTACAAAACTCTCAGAAGGAACCAATTTCTGAAACTCCCAGCAGCGCTGATGAGATCATCAAGGAGTATGATCACAGTTTCCAGAAGTTCCTTGCTAAAAGCATAGATAGAAGCAAAATGGCTTCAATGATCTATGGAGTTAGCAGAAACGACAGGAAGGGAATAGGATACCAAGGTAAGGTTCCTACACCAAAGAATGCCATGGATTTAACCATTAAACACACTCCTCTGAACTCACATTTCGTGTATGGTCACACACATGATATTAAATACACTAGCAGTAAGTATTCTGTGAAACCAAAATTCAACCAGAGTTTTGGTAAATCTAACAAATCAGGACCCAAGAAAATATGGGTACCTAAGGATAAAATAATACATGTTGCAGATATCTTTAGCAGCAAATCAGAAACACCAGTCATGGTACCTGGACTCTAGCTGCTCGCGACACATGACGAAAAGAAGGCATATGTTCCAAAGCCTGTAACTTAAGCCTGGAGGCCACGTTGGCTTTGGAGGCAATCAGAGGGGAACGATCATTGGCTCTGGAACTGTAGGTAATGGAAATCTTCCCTCTATAAATAATGTTCTGCTAGTAGATGAATTAATGCATAATCTGTTATCCATAAGTCAATTAAGTGATAACCGTTATGATATAATATTTAATCAAAATTCATGTAAAGCTGTTAGTCAGAAAGATGGGACTATCCTGTTTAATGGAAAGAGGAAAAACAACATCTATAAAATCAAACTTTCTGAACTGAAAAGTCAGAATGTAAAGTGTCTTCTGTCTGTTAACAACGAGCAGTGGATCTGGCACAGAAGATTGGGGCATGTTAGTATGAGAAGAATATCTCAGATTAACAAACTCAATCTGGTCAGAGGACTTCCTAATTTGAAGTTCAATTCAGATGCTCTGTGTGAAGCATGTCAGAAAGGCAAGTTTGCAAAACCTTCTTTCAAATCTAAGAATGTTGTTTCTACCTCTAAGCCATTAGAACTTCTGCATATTGACTTATTTGGACCAGTTAAAACTGCTTCAGTCAGTGGCAAGAAGTATGGGTTAGTAATCGTAGATGACTATAGCAGATGGACATGGGTAAAGTTCTTAAGACACAAGGACGAGTCACACTCTGTGTTTCTTACCTTCTGTAACCAAGTTCAGAATGAAAAGGATCTTAGAATCGTTAAAGTCAGAAGTGATCATGGTGGAGAGTTTGAAAACAAAGATTTTGAGTCATTCTTTAATGACAGAGGCATTCTGCATGATTTCTCTTGTCCTAGAACTCCCCAACAAAATGAAGTTGTAGAACGAAAGAACATAACATTACAAGAAATGGCCAGAACCATGATCAATGAGACAAACGTTGCTAAGATCTTCTGGGTAGAGGCAATAAACACAGCGTGCTACATTCAGAATAGAATCTCAATAAGACCTATTCTGGAAAAGACTCCATATGAATTGTGGAAGAACAGAAAGCCCAACATTTCATATTTTCATCCATTTGGATGTACTTGTTTTATGTTAAATACAAAAAATTATTTGAACAAGTTTGACTCTAAAGCACAGAAGTGTATTATGTTAGGATACTATGAACACTCAAGAGGGTACAGAGTATACAATACAGAAACACAGATTGTGGAAGAATCAATCAGTGTTCGTTTTGATGATAAGCTTGACTCTGAAAAGTTAAAGCAGAATGAAGTTTTTGCAGGTATGGAAATTGAATTTACAGGTTCTGAAGACAAGTCATCAGAAGCTCTCAACAAAGACACTCCTTCAACATCTGAAAGGAGCACTGCTAGCAATCCTACAACAGCTGCTGATCAACCTCAGAAGAGATTACCCAGAAGCAGCTTGGATCACCCAGAAGAAACTATCTTAGGAAGAAAGGAAGATCCAATCAGAACAAGAGCCAGCTTCAGAAACTCTGAAGAAACCCTCATGGGAATTGTGTCTCTGATGGAACCTTCTTCTATTGATGAAGCACTTTTGGACAACGACTGGATTCTAGCAATGCAAGAAGAGCTGAATCAATTCACTAGAAATGACGTAAGGGATCTTGTTCCCAGACCAAAAGGATTCAACGTCATTGGAACAAGATGGGTGTTCAGAAACAAGCTAAATGAACAAGGTGAAGTCATCAGAAACAAAGCACAACTGGTAGCACAAGGTTATAGTCAGCAAGAGGGGATAGACTACACAGAAACCTTTGCTCCAGTCGCCAGGTTAGAATCTATCAGACTTTTAATTTCATTTGCTGTTAATAGAGGCATCACTCTGTATCAGATGGATGTCAAGAGTGCATTCTTAAATGGTTATATAGAAGAAGAGGTTTATGTGCACCAACCCCCTGGTTTTGAAAGTACAAAACATCCAGAACATGTTTTCAAACTAAAGAAGTCACTATATGGTCTGAAACAAGCTCCCAGAGCTTGGTATGAAAGACTAAGTAACTTTCTGTTAGAAAATGAATTCACCAGAGGGAAGGTAGACACTACCTTATTCTTTAAATCAATTAAGAATGACATCTTAGTCTGTCAAATTTATGTTGATGATATTATTTTTGGATCTACTAATCCTTCTCTTGGAAGAAAATTTGCTAAGTGTATGCAGGCAGAATTTGAGATGAGCCTCATGGGGGAACTGAAATTCTTTCTAGGAATTCAGATCAATCAAACTCCAGAGGGAACTTACATTCATCAGAGCAAATATGTCAGAGATCTTCTGAAGAAATTTGACCTCTCAGAATGTAAGCCATCAAAGGTTCCAATGCATCCCACGTTCATTCTGGAAAGAGAAGAGGTAAGCAAAAAGGTAGAACAGAAGGTCTACAGAGGTATGATTGGTGCTCTCCTTTATCTGACAGCTTCAAGGCCTGACATTTTATTCAGCGTATGTATTTGTGCTAGATTCAAATCAGATCCTAGAGAATCTCACTTAACAGCTGTTAAGCGAATTTTCAAGTATCTGAAAGGTACTACTAATCTGGGTTTATTTTATAGAAAATCTAGTGATTGCAGCTTAGTAGGCTACTGCGATGCTGACTTTGCTGGAGACAGAGTAGAGCGTAAAATTACTTCTGGAAGCTGCCAGTTTCTGGGAGAAAATCTGATCTCTTGGTCCAGCAAAAGGCAATCCACAATTGCTCTATCAACAGTAGAAGCTGAGTACATAGCAGCAGCATGATGTAGCACACAAATGCTCTGGATGAAAAGTCAGCTTGAAGACTTCCAGATTTTTGAGAGTAACATCCATATACTCTGTGACAATACTTCTTCCATTTGCTTAAGTAAGAATCCCATTTTACATTCTAGGGCTAAGCATATAGAAATAAAACATCACTTCATTAGGGACTATATTCAGAAAGGAATTTTGAACTTAAAATTTATTGATACAGACCATCAATGGGCTGATATCTTCACTAAACCTCTTTCTAAAGATAGGTTCAATTTCATTCTGAAACATCTCAGCATGAAACTATGCCCAGAGTGAAAATGTTTTAATTTTATATATTAACCTTCAGAATGTGTTTTCTGTTTACTGTGAACTTCTAATCAATCTCCTTTCAGAAATATAGACATGCAAATTGCATCAGATTCTATTCTTAAAGATCTGAGCGTTTCAGCATAACGATAGACGTGCTGCTCACTAAATCAAACAAGTGTCATCCAATCATCAGCAAATCTCTGAAGCAGAACGCGTGCACGCTTCTGAGAAGGCAAAACGCTGATTGGGTGCATTGAGACACATGTCTGGTAACCGTTTCAAGTATCTTTCTCAAATCCCCCAAAATCAGCAAGCATTAAATGCACGTAATCATGTTTTAAAATGTAATCATGAATTATTTCTCTTTCTTGAAACCGTTTACGTTTTCAAAACATATTTTGAAATCTATTTAAGCACATTAACATCACACATTAATCTTTTACCGTTTCTTACAATCATCCAAAGATTTTTCTGCATTTTTACTTGTGCAATCATCTTTCTCAAAAGAAACCCTTTTTCTCAAAATTCTTTCTCAGAAAACCCTAAGTGTGAACATGGCAAGCTCTAGCAATGTCTCTGCAGGTTCTCAGAAGGAGGCTTCATCTGAACAATACCAAGTTCCCTTCAGAAAACTCCTTACACCAGTGAAGAATTTGGAAGTGCTGTCTGAACTAATTGTTGATTTCTCCAGTCTGAAAGAAAATGGACTCGATTTGACAAAAGAAGTTAGGGCACAGGGATGGGAGAGATATTTTAATAGGTTGGTGGGACCAACATTCCCAGTATTGGTCAAGGAGTTCTGGATTCATGCGTACTCATCAACACATCAAGTTACCTCCTACATAATGGGGAAGAAGATTGTGATCACTGAGGATCACATTGCAAGATTGATTGGATACAGTTGTGGTGGTATCTGATGTATCGACATGGCTGAAAGATGCTCTGACGTTGCTGTCATTGCAAGGCAGATTTTCACCCATGGGGTTCCCAGCAGCAAAATCAGAGACTTAAAGGATCAGGACAGAATATGGGCGAAGATTATTCTGGGGTGCTTTAATCACAGGAAGCCCACAAGCTCTCCTGATTATATAAATATAGATCAGCAGTTTCTGATCTATTTTATTAATCATAAGGTAAACATTAACTTGGCTCATCTTCTGTTTAATCACCTCAGGACCAGCGTCAAGGAGACAAGGGAAGAAGAAAGGACAAAAAGGGATTGGATACCCTTTGGCAGGTTAATATTAGATATTCTGACGGAGAATAGGCTGATAGATCACCTTACAGAAGCACAGGAATTAAGTTCTATTGAACCTACTGTTGGCAAGCCTCTGAACGCCAAGAATCTGAAGAAAATGAAACTGATAGAGAATATCAGAAAGGAGCCCAGCGTTACTCCTCTTGCTGACATCACCAGCAGAAGAGTCCCTCTGGACGAATTTCCACTATTTTCTGAGATTGAATCAAAACCAGTTGTGGTTCTCAGATACTTGGACGCTTGCAAGGCTGATGGTACAGATCCCAAACTGAATATTAAAGATCTGCACCAACAACATCCAGAAGTTACTGTAAAGAAGACGAAGAAAAGAAAGGCCACTTCAGAAGGACCATCCCAGCAGGCCCCTAAGAAGAGAGGTAATCTTTCTGCTGCTAATGTTTTAAATTCTTCTGCTATTCCAACATCAATCCCAACCCTAGCTTCACATGAACTTCCAATCCCTATACCATCTATTGATGAAACCGAACCAAAGGATGACCCTTCTGAGTCACTGACTCTCAGGAGATCCCGCAACAAATCCCAAACTCCAAAACCCACACCATCAACAGAATCAGAACTTCACAAAGTTCTTTCTGAAATTGATCAACGTGTTTCCGCTCACCTCTCAGAAAATCCAAACACTCAACTAGAGATTGTCCACTCTCCTCAACAAGAACATACTCTCTGACCCATACCAGAAGAACCACAAATTCCACAACAACCAGAAATTCCACCTCCTTCTCCACAACCAGCAACTCCTCCTCCCTCTCCATAACCAGAACTTCATCCACCATTACCTCCACAATCTGAGTTTCATCATTCTGAAACTCCATTGCCTGAACCTCATTCTCCTCAATCCTCTGAGCCACAACCATTGGCAATTCAGCTGCCATGTGGAACAATTGTAACCATGGCCCAACTACCATCCTCGCCAAAAACTACCCCTCCAAACACTCCACACAGTCCTATTATCATTTCTGATTCTCCCACTCCATCTCCCAAACAAAATACTGAAGACCACAACAGGACTTTCATTGATTTAACAATCCTTGACCGTCTTGCTGACCTTAAACACAAAATAGCCATCCCCAAACCCAAACCATTAGATGTTAGTGCTGGCATTGTGAATTTTGAAACAGGCTTGCAGCAGTGGATTGCTTCTCTAAAGCAAGTTTGTCCTGGAATGATTGATCCTGCTGCCTCAGACCAACTCTGGACACGCTTCAGAATGTGGGTACGTGCTGAAGCCCTCAAATTGCAAGACATCAATTATGAGCAGGCACAACAGAACTTCAGCAAGCTGCTGAAGGAAGTTGAAATTCAGCTGCCACAGGACAAAGTGCTCTTTCTGGATAGTGAGCCATGGTCTGAGAAGCGTCCAGCTTCAAAAGTTCAGCAAGCAGAAGATCATACTATTCAAGCTGAAGAGGTCAGTCAAGCTGAAGATGTTGCAGAAAGCTCTCAGAAGCTTCCTGCTTCTGACGTTTCTCAAGCTGCCTTGGACAGGCAGACTCTGGAAGAGCTGAGGCTGAATGATATTCGTCTGCAACAAAGAATGGATGAAAATGATCAGAAGATGAAGGAAAGGATGGATGTGCAAGATAGCAAGATAGATACAGTAGTCAGCATGGTGCACAAGCAGAATGAGACTGCTGATCATATTAAGTCAATGCTGGAGACTCTGTTCACACGCTTTCCGCCCCAACCTTAGTTTTTCATTCATGACATTTCCATTGTTTTATTTGCATATCATCTGTACTGTTTGTCTGGCTCTGAATTTAATATAACAAGTTTTTCTGCTCTGATCGTTTTAGCTTATATCACTTACACTTTTTGATTGCTGACAAAAAGGGGGAGAACAAGAATGATATTTTTCAATAACGGATTACTGAGACAAATAGTCTCAAACATTATAACACTCTAATATACTTGAATGTTTTCTGTGATTTTGCATAAGGCTACAGGTACAAGAAGTAAATCACCTCTGATACACTGAAGCTCTGATATTCTGATCTGAAGCTCTGATATTCTGATGTTCAAAGAAAGTCAATAAAGATCTGATCCTGAAGAACTCTTGGAATTAAAAAGGGAAGTAATAAATTCAGGGGGAGTATCTCCGATCTAAACTCTGATATCTCTTTATCCCTTATCTTTGATAACTTCCTAATCAATTCTGATACAACTTATTATTTAGTTATCTCTGAAACTTTTCACGCTAATTTTCAATTAAAAAAAAATATCTAGTTTTTGTCATCATCAAAAAGGGGGAGATTGTTAGAACAAAGTTTGAATCTACTACCCTAAGTTTATGTTTTTATGATAACAAAATGCTAATATACATTAATTGTATGATTCATATAAGACACATATGCTATCTAAAAATTACATTCTGTTTTACAGAAACTCTGATGGGTATCAACAGGAGAACATCCTCATCAGCATCAGAAAATTGGATATCAACATCAGCATCAGAAGATGTTATATCAGATACCAGAATCAGAAGATCAACTTGCGCTTATGCTGAAGCCTGATGAACAGATCTGCGCGTAAACCATCTGAACTCTGATAAAGACAACAACAGTTCATCAGCACCTAAGCAGCGTCAGAATGAGCCAAAGCCAGAACACGCTTAAGTGGCAACGGTACTGTGAATTCAAGATGAGTTATTACCAACGGCATCATTCCAGACAAGATCTGCTTATTAAGGAAAGAATGTTATTGGCATTGAAACAAAATTATTACTCCAACGTACACTATTTCCAATGCTATATAAATAAGTCAATGAAGATTGAATTGGCTAATGCTCTACAACAATCTACACGCCAAAAAGCTATTCATTATCTTCCTCACTCTCAGTTTGCTAAAAGCTCTCAAATTCCTTACTCAATTATTTTAGCAATCTAGTTTTCATAAGCTTAAATTGTGTAGTATCACAGTTGTGATAAACAGTTTTGTAGAAAACATTCACACACCTAGATTTCAATTCTCTGTAAGAAAGTAATTCCTTGAGAAACCGGTTTGTGGTTTGCATCAAGAAGGCTTTAGCAGTTGTTAAAGCAGATTGTAATATTCAGTTGAATATAGTGGATTAAGACCTCGTTGGAGAGAGGCGAAATCACCTTGACGGGTGGACTGGAGTAGTTTGAGATCAAACGAACCAGGATAAAAATATCGTGTTGATTGCAATTGATTTCCAGTTTTTACAATTCAACCCCCCTTCTTGTGTTTTTCACTTCTTCAGCATCCGTGTCTGGAGTATATCTGAACTAGAATCTGAATAAGTGACAGAATAACTTCCGTGTCTGGAGTGTATCCGCATTGTATCTGAAGTTGAATCTGAATGAGTGACATAATGACTTCCGTATTTGGAGCGTATCTGGACTGTATCTTGAGTTGAGATATGAATGAGTAACATAATAACTTCCGCGTCCGGAGTGTATCTGAACTGTATCTGAGATCTGAATCTGAATGAGTAGCAGAATGACTTCCGTATCTGGAGTGTATCTGTACTGTATCATGATCTGAATCTGAATGAGTAACAGAATAACTTACGTATCTGGAGTGTATCTGTACAGTATCATGATTGCATATTGTTAACTGTAGCTGTTAATCTTATCCTGAAAGGGGTAAAATGTTAGCTAAAACACAAAGTTATGTTGCATGAAATGTATGATGCAATATATGTACTTTGTCAATGTTTATGATATATGGATGTAATGTATGCACATGTAAGCTGATGTGATGTATCACTGAGGAAAATAAATCCTTGATTGCTGCCGGGGAAGATAAATCCTTGACTGCTGAGGATAAGAAATCCTTGGCGGCTGTTGGGGATTAAAAATCCTTGATTGCTAAGGATAAGAAATCCTTGGCGACTTTTATGGGGATATAGCGATCCTTCATGTCTTGAAGTTGGAGTATTGACAAAAAATTCTGTTGCGAGCAATGCCATATACTGCCTGAGTAATCTGCTTGGAGAATTCAGAGAACTTTGATGACTTCTACTGGGGGTTACACAATGGGAATCCTTATTCTGCTGGGAAATAAAGAAAACTCTGATGACTTCTACAGGGAATTAAGAATGAGAATCTTCATTCTGTTGGGAAGCAATAAAAACTCTGTGGGGAAGAAGGCTTACTGCTGGGGACTAGGCCCAGGAGTTTGGGTTGTCTGCCACTCTACTGGGGAATTATCCTAGGTTGGGGAGAGACAAAAGTTAACTGTTATCTGGTTGATTTTCAGACTTCAAGATAATTTGCTGGGGAATTTGGAGAAACTGGATGGTTTCCAATGGGGATTGATAGTTTGAAGTTTTAACTCCGATGGGGATTAAGGGTTTGAAATTTTAGTTCCGCTGGGGATCTAGATGATGTACTGTAGGGATTGCTCACGGAATAGCCTAAAGACGTTTTCCTATTCTTTCAACCTGACAGTAATTGATCTTTTCCACTTTGTTTATTTGTAAACAGTAATTATGTTCAAATGCATATGTTCATTAATAAATTATTGGACGTTTTTGCAAATAAAAACACAAGTGTAAAAGAAAAAGGCAAATAGTTTTTCGTACTTTGCAAGAGATATCTTTGTATTTACTTTGAATAAGTGTTTTGTACAAAGGAGACAAACATCCTAGTAAGAGGATGGTGTCATAAAAGTAAGAAAAATTTATACAAAGAAAGATAGCTATATGTGTAATAATCCCATGGGGTTCCCATTCCTCTATAGCCTTCGTATCTCTGAATATCTTGTCTATCCATTGCTTCGTCCGAAGATGATTGAGTTGATCAGCAGCTCAGAGTTTGTCAGTGAAGAGATTGTCCTTAAAGTGATCCGACGAGACATAGTCATACGCTTTAATTCCCTAACTTTTGCCTGGACCTCCCTTTCGGGTTTTCAGTCCACCGAGAAACCTTTTTTTTCCCAAGTCGCCTTTTCAGGTTTTCAACTTGCCGGGTGTACAATTTTTTTTATATTTTATCCCTAATTTTTGCCCGAACCTTTTGGTTCGCCGGGATGCCCTTGTTTTGCCTAGGTGTGTCAACCTAGTGGGTCTCTTATGCGTAGTATCTTTTGACTATGTCTGCGTTTGCAGGGTGCGGCAGGTCGTCGCCATCCATGGTGGTTAAGATCATTGCCCCACCAGAAAAGATGTTTTTGATTACAAATGGTCCTTCATAAGCAGGAGTCCATTTGCCCCTGGGATCACTTTGTGGCAAGATGATGCGCTTGATCACTAGATATCCAACTTGATATACTTGGTGTCTGACTTTCTTGTTGAAAGCCTTGATCATCCGTTTTTGATATGTCTGACTGTGGCAAACAACAGTAAGTCTCTTCTCGTCAATTAAGTTCAACTGATCTAGTCGGGTTTGAATCCAATCGTCTTCACTGAAACCTGCATCCTTCATGATTCTCAAAGAGGGAATCTGAACCTCGATGGGTAAAACAGCCTCCATGCCATAAACCAAAGAATGGGGTGTTACCCCAGTTGATGTGCGAGCCGTGGTACGGTACCCGTGGAGAGCAAACGGTAGCATTTCATGCCAGTCCTTGTAGGTGACTATCATATTTTGTATGATATTTTTTATATCTTTGTTAGAAGCTTCGACTGCACCATTCATCTTTGGCCGATAGGGGGATGAATTGTGATGTTGAATCCTGAACTGCTCACACAGGGCGGTGATCATAGTATTGTTAAGGTTTGTACCGTTATCAGTGATGATCCTTTCGGGGATACCGTACCGGCAAATAAGATTCGGCTTGATGAAGTGAGCAACAACATTCTTAGTAACGGATGCGAAGGAAGTTTCTTCGACCCACTTGGTGAAATAGTCAATGGCCACCAAAATGAAGCGATGTCCATTGGATGTTGTAGGCTTTATCTCTCCAATCATGTCGATTCCCCACATAGCGAAGGGCCAAGGAACTGTTAAGACATTTAGAGGAACAAGAGGCACGTGCACCTTATCTGCATAGATTTTACATTTCTGACAAGTCCGGGAGTGTTGATAGTAGTCAGCTTCCAGGGTAGACCAGTAATATCCCGCCCGTAAAATCTTCTTTACCATCGTATGCCCGCTAGAGTGAGTGCCGAAGGTACCTTCATGCAATTCAGTCATGATCTTTTCAGCTTCAATCTTCTCCACACAATAGAGCAGAATAGAATCATGATTACGCTTGTACAGGATGTCATTGCTTAGGCAGAACTTAGCTGAGAATCTTCTTAAGAACTTTTTGTCATTGACTGAAGCTCCTTCGGGATATTCTTGAACCTTGAGATACCTTTTGACTTCATGAAACCATGGTTGGTCCACTACTTCTTCGGTATTAATCTCGTGACAGTGTGCCAGTTCGTCCATCCATTCAATGGTGATATGGGGAGCCTCGTTATTCCAATCAAGTTTAAACATAGATGACATTGTAGCTAGAGCATCTGCTAACTGATTCTCTTCTCGTGGGAAGTGCTCGAAGGTAATCTGCTCGAAATGTGGTAAAAATGTCAAAACATGTTCTTTGTAAGGGATGAGGTTTGGATGCTTAGTGTCCCACTCTCCTTTGATCTGACTGATGACCAAAGCTGAGTCCCCAAACACATCTAAATATTTGATTCCCAAGTCTATGGCAGCCTTGATACCAAAGATGCATGCCTCGTATTCTGCCATGTTGTTCGTATAGTTGAAGAAAAGTCTGGCAGTGAAAGGGTATGGCATCCTTCCGCAGATATAAGCACAACACCGATACCGTTACCAATGCATTGGATGCCCCATCAAAGTACAGGGTCCATCGGGATCCTTGTTCAGGTTCGTCATATGGTCTGATCTCTTCGCAGTTGTCCAATGTCATGATGTCTTTGTCAGGGAAGTCGAACTTCATGGATTGGTAATCTTCTACAGCTTGATGAGCCAGATGATCAGCTAGCACACTGCCTTTTATAGATTTTTTGGTAGTGTAGTGTATGTTGTATTCTGTTAGGATCATCTGCCATCTAGCTATCCTCCCAGACAGAGCAGGCTTTTCAAAGGTGTACTTTATCAGATCCATCTTAGATATCAACAAAGTGGTATGATTCAACATATACTGCCTTAGCCGGCGAGCAGCCCATACCAAAGTGCAGCAAGTTTTCTCGAGCAGTGAATATCTGGTTTCACAGTCGGTAAACTTTTTGCTCAGGTAATAAATGGCATTCTCTTTTTGGCCAGACTCGTCATGCTGCCCCAGTACGCACCCCATTGAATTCTCTAAGACGGCCAGATACATGATTAGCGGTCTTCCCTCGACGGGTGGCATCAAGACAGGAGGTTCTAGCAAATACTCCTTGATTTTATTGAAAGCAATCAGACAGTCATCATTCCATCTGACTACTTGATCTTTCTTCAATATCTTGAAGATTGGTTCACAAGTAGACGTTAGGTGAGAGATGAATCTGACAATATAGTTTAGGCGTCCCAAAAAACCTCTGACTTCCTTCTCAGTGCGAGGAGAAGGCATTTCTTGTATAGCTTTGACTTTGGCAGGATCAACCTCGACGCCTTTGTTGCTGACAATGAAACCTAAGAGTTTACCGGACCGGACTCCGAATGTACACTTGTTTGGGTTCAATCTGAGCTTATACTCCTTCAACCTGTCAAACAACTTTTGCAAGGGATCAAGGTGTTCTTCTTCAGTTTATGATCGAGCTATCATGTCATCTACGTAGACCTCTATCTCATGATGTATCATATCATGAAATAAAGCTACCATGGCGCGTTGATAGGTTACCCTGACATTCTTCAGTCCGAATGGCATCACTTTGTAGCAGAACGTACCCCATTGTGTGACAAATGTAGTTTTCTCCATGTCCTCAGGTGCCATTTTGATCTGGTTATGTCCTGAGAAGCTATCCATGAAAGAAAATACTTTGTGTTGAGCTGTAGTGTCAACCAGGATGTCGATGTGTGGAAGTGGAAAATCATCTTTAGGGTTGGCCCTGTTTAAATCTCTATAATCCATGCACATTCTCCCTTTGCCGTCCTTTTTAGGCACGGGCACAATGTTGGCCACCCATTGAGGATAGGAAGTAACAGCCAGAAATTAAGCATTGAACTGTTTCATCACTTCTGCTTTGATCTTCTCTGACATGTTAGGTCTCATGCGGCGGACCTTTTGTTTCACTGGTGGACAGTCTTCTGTCATGGGTAAATGATGTACCACGATGTCTGTATCGAGTCCCGGCATGTCCTCGTATGACCAGGCAAAGATCTCAACATAATCATGCAATAGCTCAATTAGGCGCTCCTTGACACTCGGCTCTAGATTGGAACCTATTTTGATTTCCTTTTTATCATCCTCAGTTCCCAAGTTAATTGTATCCAACTGCTCCTCATGAGGCTGAATTGCTCTTTCCTCTTGCTATAGTAATCTGGCCAATTCCCCTGGCACCTCACAATCTTCCTAACCTTCGTATTCGGTTTGGTAGATCAGATCTTTAGAGTCACTGAAGGCTATAGCAGTATCGTTACCCATGGGATCCGGAATGGAAGGATACTTGCATTTGTGAGTGTGGGTGTGTGTAAGGGTCTAACCATCTTAAAATAATAAAATGTAAAAGAAAGACAATGAGCACAAAAGGTTTATATATGAAAAAGAATCCATGATTCATTGAATGACATATGTAAATAAAATAAAAACCCTTACAAATGAACCATTGTGCCTCGGGTAAGACACAAGGTTTTTAAAGTACGAATTGTTTGTGAATTATTACAGTCCAACAGAAATGTAAAAGATAAATTACTGCGATATGAAAGTTATCAGAATGAAGTCTTTGGCTTCCCAGTTGCAAAGTCCTCCACTGACAGTAGGAAATATCCAATCTTCCAGGCTGCCCTCCTCTTCATTATCCTCCACTGCATTGACGCTTCAGTTGCTAATCTTTACAGGTGGCCCCCTAACACGGGCACGACACACAGCCTTCTGACCAGTCGAAGTAAATCCCAAGCCAAACTTGTCTGATTTGTACGGAATGTCTGGAAGCTGACCCCAGATTGTACATCCCCCTTCTTCCACTACTGCTCTTGCATCCTTTATAGATGACATCCGAGGTGGAGGTCTTGTGATCTTAGGAATCGAGGATACCGCCTTGGTCACCTCTACTTCTTGAGAGACTTCTTCAAAATGTTGGAAAGGGGTGTCTATGAATTCGCCATCTAACTCCACATAATGGAAGGAATTCAGATGACTAATCATATATTCCTCTTCCCCATGGACTGTTATGATCTTCCCTTGGACGGGGTACTTTAGCATCTGGTGTAAAGTGGAGGTGACAGCACCTGCATTGTGGATCCAGGGGCGTCCCAACAGACAAGAATAAGAAGGACGGATGTCCATCACATAGAATGTCGAGTTGAAAACTTGAGTTCCCACCTTGATTGGGATGTCCACCTCCCTGTGGACCGTCCTTTTAGACCCATCAAAAGCTCTGACCACTATGTTGCTGGGTTTTAAAGTCAGCCCCTCGCAGTCCAATCTATCAAGGGCTTTCTTCGGCAAGACGTTTCAAGATGATCCAGTATCAACCAAGACATGAGCTAGGGTTGTTCCACTGCACTCCACTGAGACATGTAATGCATCATTATGTTTTCTCCCTCTGGGTGTCAAATCAGCATCGGAGAAGCCCAGGCCATTATCAGCTGTCAAACTGGCCACACAGTCCTGGAACTGGTCATCAGACGTCTCTTACGGCACATGAGTTGTCTTCATAAATTTTACCAGAGCTTTGGCGTGTGCTTCAGAAAACCATAGCAGGGCTAGCATAGAGATCTTGGAAGGGGTTTGCCCCAATTGTTCAACCACATTATAATCACTCTTCTTAATGATCCTCAGGATTTCTTCCATCTCCTTCTTGGATGTTTCAGTAATAACTAGTGATTGAGCCTTCGTCAGGACAGGCTCCTATTGAGCATTCTTTCCTTTATTCTCAGCAGTGGAAGCAGGGATAGGAATTGTATTGTCTTTGTTGGTAGGTATGCTTGCAGGTACAATCACTGGTACAGACGTAATCTTTGGAATGGCCACGGGTCCAAAGACTGTTGTTGGAGGAGCAATCTCTGGAGAGAAGATCCTTCCACTGTGGGTGATCTTGCTTGTTCCGGAAATGTTACTGATGTCGGAGTTGTCCTCTTCGGAGCTCTCTTCTTCAGCAATCAGTTCAATCTTTTTAATACCATGATAGTAGATTTCTCCACCATAGTTCCATGGTACTGATTTATCTGATTTGTATGGGGAAGGCCCGGGCATTGTAATCTTAAGTGGAGCAGTCTTCGGAGCAGGTGTAATCCTAACGGGTCTTTTAGGGGCCCTAGAAGGATTGGCGTAGATGGTTATTATTGAAACTTCTTTCACTGGAACGAGTGAAACAAGAGCTTTCTCAAACAAAATTTCTTGATTATCAAACAGTTGTTGGATTCCTTTCTTCAACATAGGGAAGTCAAATGATGAGGACAGGAAGACAGGGCAGTTTTTGTCACAACCTGGGAAGATTCCAGCTTTCAACAAATTCAACTTGATGGTAAGGAACGGAGTTAACAGTTCATCCACGGTAGCAACAAACAGATCTTCTTCAATAGCGTTGGCATTGTGACCATGCCTCGGCGTTGGGGCGGAAATAACATTCGGTTTCTCAGGCGCCTCAAACTCAACTTCTTTCGCGTCTATCAAATCTTGAATCTTATTCTTCAGAGCCCAACAGTTGTTGGTGTCGTGCCCTGGACTTTCAGAATGGTACGCGCATCTGGCGTTGGAATGGTAATGTGGAGAAGTAGTATTAGGATTTTTTTGGGCCTCTTTCAAAGTGGCCAGATTCAACTTCAAGATATGTGGTAGAACTTGAGTTGGAGTCATGTTAACCTTGGTAAATTGCCGCACTGGCCTTTCTACCCTTTGTTGATTAGTTCTTGGCTGGTCTTATGCAGGCTTCAGAATCATTACGGCCCCCATTGTTGGTCGGCGCTCGGTTCTTCCCTGATTTCTCTGTGAATAGACAATAGATACTTCCTTTCTTCCCATGAAGGGCTTTTTTACAACTGCTGAGGCAGACACGTCCTTCTGAATTTTCCCATTTCTTATACCAGCCTCCACTCTTTCGCTAGTTAGAATCAATTCAGTAAACCCTGCAGAGGAACTCCCAATCAGATGATTAAAGAAAGGACCTGACAGAATTCCCAGGAACATGTCCACTAACTCCCTTTCAGATAAAGGTTGTTTCACCCTTCCGGCTAGATCCCTTCACTTTTGTGCGTAGTCTTTAAAGCCCTCATTGGAAGCCATAGCCATAGTTTGTAGCTGAGTACGGGTTGGCGCCAAGTCGGCGTTGTATTGATACTGTTTATAGAAGGCTGCTGCCAAGTCTTCCCAATTATATACATCTTCCCTCTCCAACTGGTAGAACCAATCAAGCTGTGTTCTTGATAAACTGTCCTGGAAAAAGTGGACCCACAAGTCCTTGTCGGCAGAATGTGGCTGAATTTTCCTGACATTGGATCTGAGGTGCATTTTAGGGCAAGACACCCCATCATACTTAGCAAGCAGTGGCACTTTAAACTTTAGATGGATTACAATTCCTGATACAAGCCCTAATTCCTCAAAATCCAGCCCCGGTACTCTCTGTATCTCCATAGAAGCTAGGCGCTCTTCTAGGTGTTTGTATTTGTCATCGGCTGGAGGGTATTATTGTTCAGAGTAGTCCTCTTCTTCCTTCTCTTCTGCTTCAGAATCTGATGGTACTGCCATTCCTTTTCCTTTTCCTTCCCCTTCTTCAGATGTTGATGGGAATTCCAAGGTCCTTTTAGCTTGTCCCTGAAATCTTCTGCCCATGATAACCACACCAGCTGGCTTCTTCTTCTTTTTCTCTTTTTCTTTTTCTAGCAAAGTCTTCAGCTCCTCCTGCCCCTTGGCTAAGGTCATGAGCAACTGTTGAAATTGTGAATTCTGAGCTTGCAGATCTTTGACCGTTTGTTCGATATCCATCTTACTGAAATAAACAGTAGAGAGATGAGCAAACTTGGTGTGAAGACCTGTTATGCTCATGATGAATGATATGTATTCATGCAATGTTTTCAAGGATTTAGAAATTCAAATTTGTTTTAAAAAAAAAGAAACACACGTCATATTAATAAGATAGAATTGTGAGTACATCAATGCCCCTTGGGAAAAATAATACAAAACTCTAAGGTAAAAAGATGTTGCGTATCCTCTTTGGTGCAATGTAGGTGTTAAGAGTCTGCTCTTCGTGAAGTAGCCGAGTGAGTTCCAAAACCTTCTTCTCGTTTACGTAGAATTGGGCTTCGAGAGTATCGCGCTCTCCCTTGAGCTGTATCCAACTCCATTGTAGATCTTCGAGTGATGTTAGCATGTCAGGATGTAGGATGGTGTATGAAACCTCTCCTTCCTTAACAGGCTTTATAATCGCTGGGAGAATAGAGGGATAAGGCATCATAATACTTTAGGAGCGGGTTCGTACCCACTTGAGGTAGGGCTAAAGAGGGATGAAATTATTGTGTCCCAAAGTTTTTCTATCCACCTTGTTGGGCCTCCTCCAAGCTCGGATGAATCTTTGACGGAGTCCTTGGTCATCGTTGTCGTAGTCGAAAACCAATCTTTGAATCAGCATGTCATGTGGGCCATACCTTCGGGCATAACCAAACTGTCTTAGAGCCAAGCAAGGGTTGTAGGTGATGCCTCCCCTAATTCCAAGTAGAGGGACATTAGGGAATTCCTCACAACGGTCAACAATGGTAACATTCTCTTTGGATCGAGAATACCAATGAATATTTGAATGGTTAAGTGTCATTAACCTTTGTGACCACCTCAAACCTTGCTCATTATTCAAGACTGATTGGGGAAGATGAGAAATAAACCATCTTTCCAGGAGAGGAGTACAGCACATAAGAACACCTTTTTTCCTCATTGTACGAGTGTGAAAAGAGTGGAGGATATCCCCAAGCAATGTAGGCACCGGGTTGCGAGACATGAAGATTTTGACAGCGCTTACATCTATGAGTTGATTAGGATTAGGGAACAAGACCATCCCATAGATGAGAAGAGCTACAATCTCCTCAAAAGCTTGCAAGTCTAGGGAACTCCAACAACTTTGGGCCTTCTCAAAGAGAAACTTTGACAAGAAGCATTTGACATCACTTCTAGTTTCCCAATGTGTTGTGACATCAGATGAGTGCAAGTGCAGGGCTTGAGAAATCTCTTCTGGCTTTGGATCTCTTTCCGTACCGTTGAAGGGTAGTTGATTGAGAATAGGAATTCTCAGAAGTTGAGAGAATTCTTCCAAAGTAGGCACAAGTTGATAGTCAGGAAATGTGAAGCAATGATGCAAAGGGTCAAAGAACTAGAAGAGAACCTTCAGCATATCCTCCTCTATGTTGGAAGTGACCAAGTTGAGTAGACGACCATGTCTCTCGGTGAATGGATAATTCTCAGGAATCCTTGAAGCTAGCTCCTTGAGTTGTGGAGGAATTCTTACAAGGTTGATTTGGATAGTTTTCCTGCGAAGTGAATCCATAACCTACAAAACAAGAACAAAGATGAATCTCCAAAATCCTTGAAATGGTTAGTGGATGCATATGATGTTCATGATGTCCATGATGTTATGCACGAGTATATATGCACAAGAAAATCACACAAGTTCCTAGTTTAGGCTTGCATGGGGTTTTATAGGTAAGTACCCTCTTGAAGTTTAGTTGGCTTAACCTGTCCTAGAAATAGTAACCGGGTTCTAAGGAGCTCAATATCACTGGATTGCTTCCTTGTTCATTGTTTCAATTCAAGCCTCTTTACTGGCGACCGAAATATTCCAAGGAAACAACCCTCAATGAGTGTAGTATCGAGTATCTACCAACTTCGGACTGCACCAAAGCCGGTCATCTCACTACATCCTAAAAGGCTAAGTTGGTCAAGTAAAGGTTCTAGAAGTTCATTAGTTCTTCATGACATCAATCAGCGGCCCCATATTCTCTTTGATTGACTGAAAGGCTACCGGTATCCACAAATATGTCGCACTTATATAGCTATTTCTTAGACCATATTGGTATACCCTGCACATTTTCCATAATGTATTGCTATTTACCTATAATGTTTCCCAAATCCGGGTGGAGGATTCAAACCCAAACAATAGAACCAAAGTGTAAAGAAAGCAAGTCAAAAAATTGTTAGCAAATAAAGGTGATCTAAACCCTAAGGTAACCCCACTTTTAGAATTTTCCCCAGCAGAGTCGCCAGTTCTGTGATGCGGTGGGAGAACTGACTTGAGGTTTTGCGTTTGTGTTTGCAAATGTTGCGGTTAGCAAGAGTCGCCACCGACTATTCTTTTTTCAAAAAGGAAAGGTAAAAAAGCACAGGAAAGACCTTTGAGATGTTTTCTTGAGTTCGGGGGGTAGATTATGAAAAGGGAAGGTGCTAGCACCCTTTTAATCCATGGTTTTCCATGGGCTCTTAGTTACTTGTTTATATCACTTGCTTTGCTTTGAAATTGTTTGAAATGGTGCTTTTTATGGTTTTGAAAGTATTTTGAAAATAGGCCTTTGTTTAGGCAATCTTTGTAATGATTCTCGTTCGTAAGAATGTATACAAAGATGTTTGTCTTTTGAAAAATGTTTCAATGTTTTGTAAAATATTTTGAAATGTGTGTGTGTTTGTTTTTGAAAATAGCAAGGATTGTTTTGAAATTGATAAAGTAACTAGAAGCATTCTACCTACTCAAAAGTCTTCCTTGTGCATTTTTATTCCTTTGATATTGTTGACTTACCATTGATTTGGTAAGCAACCCTATCTTTGGATGTAAACGGGATGGGAGTGGGTCATCGTATGACAATGATAGCAATGTTGCCAAGTATCTTAGCATGTTTGAGGGACCAAGATCATTTTGTTTTAGGCAACCTTTTGATAGCGTCATCGAGGGACTATGATCTTATGTTTGTTTTGTTTTGCCAAGATACTTCGCATGCGTAACATGGCCATTTTATTTAGGCAACCAAGTGGGAGAAACCCTAAGGGTGCTTGTGTGAGATGTGTGTCATTTTCATGCATTTGATTTGTCTTGTATTAGGTCTTGTCTATTTGTTTTGTTTTTGGTCTTGTCATGCAAACCCTAGTTTACTAAACATGGCATAAATGTGATAAATTGTGTAAATGTAAACTAAGCTATTACAACAATTATTATGGGAGGGGGGATACAAGTTTTTGAATGGGGATATTGCACAAAATAAACCCCAAAAATACTATTACAACCCAATTGAATATTATGCGCATTAAATAAATATACAAATATTTAAATATGCAATGCAATGTATTTATGCAAAAAAATTTTTGTATTGTTTAATGTATGAAAAAATGATTTATTTAAGTCCTAGAAATAGAGAAAAAAAATTATTATTTTTGAAAGGGTGAAACCCTAATTTTCAATTAAAATAAAATATATGTTCTATATTATTATTTTGTTTATTTTTTTGTACAAGAAAATAATAAATAATATTATGTACAAATATTAAAAATTAAATATGTATAAAAATTAAATATTTGATGAGTATAAATAATATAATTAAAATATGTAGTATTTTTTTATTATTTACAAGTTATTTTAAGAAAATAATTTCTATTCTATTAAATAAACTATTTTTATGCAAAAAATAATAAAAAAATTAAATAAAAATGTGAAAATAAATAAATTATTTTTGGGTATTTTTTATCATGAGAAAAAATACATGCAAGTAATAAATATAAAAATATGCAAGAAAATGAAAAAATATAAGAAAATAGTCAGGGGGTGCAAAAGTAATACAGGGGGTGTGAAAAGTAAAAACAAAAAGGCCAGGCGCGCCAAAAAGCCCAACGCAAGTCATCCCTGTCCTCCAGCCTAGCCTGCTCGCGTGTTCTTCTTCAAATCTGTAACTTTCATATGCTTGCACAAAAACAAAATCTCATAACATAAAACATGTAGCATTTAATCTCACGATTCCAACCATATAAAATTTGTAACCTAACTCTAAAAGATCAGAGAGAATTTCAATGGCCCTAATTCGTGACCTAAAAATTTCAGCAACTTCAAGCTTCAAATTCTCTTAGCTCAGTTAATATAAATGGAAGGTATGCATATGTACAGCTTCACCATGATAAGGGCTACATTTTTTCTTCACAAATCGTGGCTTGAGGATGCCTAAATAGAGAGATAGAGTTTTGAAAAATACCTCCTTCAGCTGGATTTGGATATGACAATGTGGGGACTTTGAGTGAGGCCTGAGGATCGTGTGAGCTTCCCTGAACTTCCTTCAAGCTATTCCAATGCTTAGCTTGCTTTGTGGATGGCCAGAACTCTTTGCACAAGTCAAGTTGCAAGCTTCCAAAGTGAAAATGGCAATGGCTAAAACAGGGGTTACAACACCAATGTAATGGCTTGGATAACTTTGATATGATGTGGATAAGATGTTTGAAGTGTTGAAACAAAAAACGCACGAGCCAAAAATGAAATGGCTATGGTTTTGCAGCAACTGGATGTTTTGGCAGAAAAATGAAGTTTTGGAGTTTTGGAGAGTTTCAGATGTCAATCCTTCGTGTTTTGCATTGTAATGACTTGGTATATTTGTATAGAATGATACAAATTCCACTCCTTCTCATCTGTATAAGTTTTGACCTCTTTTGCAACTTTTCTTACATTTGAAGGAAAGTGAAGTGACCAATGCAAACATGATTGTACTGGCTGGCTTGTGAGCTGCAGAGAGTTGGTATACATTGCTTGTGGCCTGTAGAAATTGTTTGCACCAAAGGGACAGGTCCAAGGCTCAAGATGGACAAAGTTGCAAAAGTTCACTTTATGAAAATGGCATTGTGACCTTTATGCTAAAAATGGACATATCTCTTGTACAATGCTTCAAAAGTGAAAATAAAGCCTTTATTTTCTGAGTTTGCATTTAATTATAGAGTGTAAAATGAGTTTAGGACCTGTAATGCAAGGCACAAGTATCATGGATCTGATTTGCAACTTGATACTTTGTGAAAATGACATGAACAAATGTGATAAAATGCCAACTTCTCTTTTTCGATTCTCCCTAACCACAAATGATCTTGTAGAGTTCTAGGACATTTTAGAAAACTTGCAATGTTATCTATAATACATATTTGAAATGAATTTTGAGATACCTCTTGGAACTAGGTGAAAAATGTCCATGAAGTTGGGTCCAAAACCTGCCTAAATTAGGACAAAATTTCAATAAGTTATTTAGTTCATGGATCTATGTTCACAAATTCATAACTTGAGATCCAAACATATTTTGGAAAAAGTTTGTAAATAAAAGTTGTATATTTCATGAAGGACTACAACTTTCATGTTGGAAGTTTTCTTTGAATCAAATTGCATCATGGTGAAAAAGTGGTGAAAAGTTGGGAAAAAATAAGAAAATTTCCATACTTAGAAAAATTCTAAATTATGAAATTTTTTCAAATTTAAAACCCTAATTTTCAAAATTGGTTTTATTGGTGAACAAGTTTCATATTTTGACATATCTTGATGAATTATGACCCTTGGCACTTGATTTTGACCAAAAAGTCAAAGTTTGACTTTTCAGTGTACAGTTGACTGCAAAATTCATCTGTCAATTCAATGAACTTGAGATCTTTTGAACCATGTAATTAGGTCAAGATGATGCCATTGAACCCTTGAAATCATGTTTGAACCCAATTGGCCATTGGCTAGGTTAAAAATCAGAAATTGCCCTTTCTCAGTCAAAACCCTAATTTTGACCATTTTGCCCTTTTGATGATTTGATCAAATTTCTTGAGGAGTTGTGATCCAAACTTGATCAAATAGTGCATATGAGTCTAAAATGTTGTTATGGATCAAAAAGTATGAAGTTTGACTGTAAATTGGCCATGGTTGACTTTTCCCCTAATATAGTTGATTTTTAGGTCAATTGTCCCATTGACTGAGCAAAAATGTGATTCAAGGCTTGAAACTTAACATGAGAAATCTTAGGGGTCCAAGATGGTGTATGAAAGTCACATGAAGCATTGGTGGTCCAAAAATCCTTGTGAAAACTCAAAACCTAATTTGGGGTTATCAGTGCAAGATGAGATGTCCTGAGTTGAGCAAACCCTAATCTTGTCCTGAGTCCAAGAAGTATTGTGAGAAAAATCTTGATAAATGAGAGGGAAAATTTTGGGGTACAACAGGTTGCATAGGGGACATCCCAAGCTTTCTAAAAAGTTCAAGAACACCTCCCTAGAGTTAAAATAGGAGGAGATATGCCTTGTCAAAGTTGTCCTTTTTTGCAAAATTGCCAAAAGTCAAATGGGCTCAAAATTGCATTTTTTGCCCAATGGGCCTAACTTTTTTATACTTGCACTTCACTTATAATATAATCCACGACCCAAATATCCAACTTCATGTTATTTGCTTCACTTTTCAATTTATTTTGATTTTTTGTTAATTAAAATTTCAATTAAATCAAATAATTGAGGAATAATGAAAAAGATATGTTCTGATCTAATTTTTGGACATGATTTCAATCAAATAATGCAAGGATATCATGATCAATTCGAATCAGGGCTGATTTATACAAGAAAGGCATAATTTGGCTTAATATATCAAGTTTACATATGCCATGAAAATCAAATCAAATCTTCAAAACTTTCAAAGATGTGATTTTTTTTGCAACCTTAATTCACTCTATGATATATAAGGAACACATCCAAGGCAAGAACAAAGGGTTAGAATCGTGGGAGGAGGCAGGAAAAAACTGCAAAAATTCAAAGAAAAATGTGAGACCTATCTTCTTCCACAAGCCAATTAGAACCATTCCAAGGCTTGTAAACCATTCATGGACATCTCAGAAAGCTAATAGCATCGTTTTCCAGCCTTGAAGCATCCAGAATCATCACGATACAACATCACGGTTTGCACAAAAAACTAAAACTCGATTTCAATGTTTTACGCATCCTAAACGCATGTTATCCATATATTCTTGTTCATAATCATGATTGCAAGCTTTTTGTATAGTTTAATTGTACTAACAGTGCAGGAATCCAGATTCACCATTGCTAGGGTTTAAGAGCTCGATTTGGGATTTTTTGATACAGTGAAAATTGGACCATGTATGGGGTACCATGACACTCGTGAGACCAAGACGAGTTGATTGGTACCATTACAATTGATTTATATTGCATGTACAGGATTTTAGAGATGGATAGGGTTGTATCTACGAACAAACGTCCGTAGGTAAAAGTGTTTTACCTAAAGCAACGGTCCAAGGAAGAAGATGATGCATGGCAGCCCATGAATGGTTGATTTGAATTTTGTGTGCATTTTCTGAATCCATTGTTTGTTTTTCTTATTATGCTTTGTTTCTATTATATGAACAAAATAACATGGTAGCGCAGCTGGCAAAGCATCACTGGAGGCGAGCATAAGGACCTGGGTTCGATCCCAGGTCCTAACATTTGCTTTCTATTATTTTTTTCTCATATGATCAGGTGTACCACAGATCCAGCACACCTCACCTTCTGAGGATCATCACGCGCCCTCTAATCTCATCCTATGAATCCATCTCCAGCAAGATCCAGCATACCTCACCTTCTGAAGATCATCACGCGCCCTCTGATCTCATCCTCTGGATCCATCTCCAGCCAGATCCAACGCCAGCACACGTAGGTCCACCATGAGTCCCCAGAAGATGGTCTCATGGGATCAAGCTCCAGAATCTGGGCCATCCTTCTGGGGTTCAGAAGTTCCGCATGCACCGTCAGTTTGCTTCATCACTCCAGATCCAACACACCTCACCTTCTGAAGATCATCACGCGCCCTCTGATCTCATCCTCTGGATCCATCTCCAGCCAGATCCAATGCCAGCATACACAGGTCCACCATGAGCCCCTAGAATATGGTCTGAAGGGATCAGGCGCCAGACTCTGGGCCTTCCTTCTAGGGTTCAGAAGTTTAGCATACACCCTCATATTTGCTAACAGTAGGCCCATTTGGTTATTTCTACTATTTTTCTTTAATTTCCTTTCTTTAATTTCTTTTCTTTAATTATTTTGTTTTTATTAATCAATACAAAAATTATTTTATTAAATTAATAAATCAAAAAATCACAAAAAGACTTATTTTCTTAATAAATTTTATTTTTAATTAATTAGTTTAATTAATTTTGGGTAAGTTTAATTTCTTTCATAATTTAAAAATAATTAGACTTAGGATTTTATTTGTACATAATTTAAATTATTTTTCTAATATAATACTTTTTTTTAAATTTAATTAGTGAATTAGGTTAATTAACTTCTTTCATAATTAAAAACAATTAGAAATTAGGTTTAATTAATTTGTGATTTAATTGTTTTCTCCAACAAAAATCCATAAAAATTTCTTTCTCTCAATTAGGGTTTTAAGTTATTAATTACCGTCCTCGTATTTAATTTTGTCGTGCGCTTGTTAATTATTTTTTCCATTATTTTGTAACTGTTCAAGGTTTGTAATAGTTAAATTAGGGTTTTATTTCTTGCTTTAAATCCCCGATTTTTGGTTATGTAATTAATTCCCCTCCCTGAAGCCTTGTAATAGCTAGGTTTTACCTCCTCACACTTTTAATTTCTGCAATCTTTAACAGTCTAGATGCATGGCTAATAGGATTGTATGACAAGAATGCATGAAAAATTAAAACAGTAGATCACCTAATGTGCAAAGATTAAATAACTGAAACAAATCATATGCACATATTCACTCCTAGGGTTTACCTCACTTCGGTTGCCTTCTATAAACAATCATTAAGCATAGAAGATTTTAGTGGTTGCCCTCCAGTCTAAAGAGATCAAATTGTCTCATTCGAATGTTGCCTCGAAAATGTTGCCTCGAAAAGATCTCAAGACTCTAGGGTTAATACTAAAGTTTTCTAACTATCGCTTTAGTGATTGTATTCTTCCCTTTTGAACGTCCCTTACAAACTCCAACGACGGTGCTACCCACTCCTTAATAGTGGGATAACGCTGTCTAAAGGAAATAGAACAAAAACGATCTTTTTTCGAGTAGGTAGATGTTAGTAGGTACTTTCTCAAAGTAAAACATTTTCAAGAGAAACACACACAAGCAATTTGAAAAAATGAGCAAGTACCTAAGATCCCGTAGATAACTACGAATAGAAAGGGTGCTAACACCTTCCCTTTCTATAATCTACCCCCCGTACTCAGAATATCTCGAAAAAAGGTTTTTTCTGTTCTTTTCCCTTTTCCATGATTGGATGAAATAAAAGTCGGTGGCGACTCTTGCTTACCGCGACATTTTGCGAACAAAAAACGCAAAATGCAAACCAGTATTAAACAATCGGTTCTGCCACCGTATCACAGGAGTGTAGAATGAAGTTTGTGAGAGGCGTTAAGTGAACTTCGATTATTTCCCGGATCAGATCCCCTAGTAAGGGTTATCGAGTAGTTCTAGAGCCTTGGCGAGGGTGACCGAGTTTTCAAGAGGCATTAAGTGTGCTTCGACTTTTTTCCAGACCAGAGCCCCTTGTAAGGGTGGCCGAGTAGGTCTAGAGCCTTGGCGAGGGTGACCGAGTTTGCGAGAGGCGTTAAGTACGCTTCGACTTTTTGTCGAATCAGGTCCCCTTGTAAGGGTGGCCGAGTAGGTCAGGAGCCATAGCAAGGGTGACCGATTTTGTGGAGGCATTAAGTGAGATTCAACTTTTTGCTGGATCAGGGCCCCTTGTAAGGGTGGCCAAGTAAGTTCAAAGCCTTAGCAAGGATGACCGAGTTTACGAGAGGCATTAAGTGCACTTTAACTTTTTACTGGATCAGAGCCCCAAGTAAAGGTTGCTGAGTAGGTCCAGAGTCTAGGCAAGGGTGACCGAGTTTGCGAGAGGCGTTAAGTGCACTTTAACTTTTTGTTAGAACAAATCCCCTTGTAACAGTAGCCGAGTGGGTCCAGAGTCTTGGCAGGGTGAGCGAGTTTGCAAGAGGAATTAAGTGTGCTTCGACTTTTTTCCAGATGTGAGCCCCTTGTAAGGATGGTTGAGTAGGTCCATAGTGTTAGCAAGGGTGACCGAGTTTGCGAGAGGCGTTAAGTACGCTTCAACTTTTTGCCGGATCAGAGCCCCTTGTAAGGGTGGCTGAGTAAGTACAGAGCCTTATCGAGGCTGACTGAGTTTGTGAGAGGCGTTAAGTGCGCTTCAACTTTTTTCTGGATCAAAGCCCCTTGTAAGGGTGGCCTAGTAGGTCTACAGGCTTGGCAAGGGTGACTGAGTCTTAGAGAAGTGTTACATTTACAAATATTTGATTTATTTTGGGTGCCTCATTAAAAACCCTTGCAATTGCAAGGGAAAAGATTACACCTCGTACATTTATTAGCAGTCTTGTTACATAGTATTTAACTAAACTAAAGCCTAAGATTGAATATATTCCAAGTTCTAGGGATCTCTACACCATCCAAAATTTCCAATTTTAAGCCCCATTAATCAGCTTATGAAGTACCCAGTAGGGGCCTTCCCAGTTTGAAGACAACTTTCCTTTTTTATTAGGGCCAATAATATTTTTGAGGACTAGATCTTGTGGTTAAAAACCTCTCCGCATAACTTTTAAGTCGAGCCTCTTAGCCAATCTGCTCTAGACTGCAAACTCTTTGACCCGTGTTATTTCTCGAATTTCATCTACCATGTCGACCGAGCTATTCAAGTTGACCTTGTTGGAGTCCTTGTTAGAGTGCTCCCTTATCCATGTAGGGGTGTTGATCTTGACCTGTATCATGGCGTCTGCCCCGTACACCATTCGAAAATGTATTTCTCGGGTGATGGAGTGAGGAGCTATATGGTACGACCAGAGGATCTCTGACAAATATTCATTCCATATTCCTTGTACATCATCCAGTTTCTTATTTAATTTTTTCAGCATGATTTTGTTAGTTGCTTCGACTTGACTATTGGCTTGGGAAGTTCCACTGATGTGAATCTGTTTTGGACACCCAGGTCACTCCAGAATTCTACCACGACCAAGCTCACAAATTGCGTCTTGTTATCAGATACTATGATCTGAGGCCAATAATACATGGCCTAGAGGATCTTCCCGGTCAGTGCTCTCCCTCTGATGTGGCTTCCACATGCCCCTTCATGGACTTCTTTCATTACCAAGTTAACATCTGCTTCTATCACACATCTCAGCATGGGTGTGGACCTCCCTATTTTATACAGTTTGTCAAATACTATTAGATAGATAATGTATACCATTTTTATGCGCGTGGCTTCGTTGGTAACTCCGGGTAGGATTCCCTATATCAAATATTGTATTATCGGGGCCATCCATCCAGTGACGTACTCGATCGTCGTGGCTTCTTCCTATTTGATACTCGACCTTTCTAGGATCTCTTGTATCACTATTTTATTCAGCCCCGACCCTTGGTTACTAGTGATTCGGGCTAGTACATCGGCTTGTACATTCTCTTCTCTGGGGATGTGACTGATCTCAAATTTTGTAAAGATATTTGATAGCCCCTATGTTATCGGGAGGTATTTCAACAATGGTGAGTCCTTTGTCTGGTCCTCTCCTTTCATATGCCTTGCAATCAATTTTGAATCAGTTTTTGCCGTTAGATGAGTGACTCCCACTTCCTTAGCTAACTTCATCCGTGTTATGAGAGCTTTGTATTCCGCTTGATTATTTCTAGCCTGAAAGTTAAAGCTTAAGGAGTACTCCAATACGAAGTTATCGGGTCCTTCAAGGACGACCCCGACTCCGCTTCCCTTAAGGTTAGGTGAACAATCAACATGAAAAGTCCATTTTCTTATATTTTATTTGGGTATTGGGTAACTTAGTTCCACCACAAAGTCGGCTAACACCTACGATTTGATGCTAGATCTCGAAGTGAACTTAATATCATACTCTAATAACTCTACATGCCATGTGACCATCCTTCCAGTAAGATTTGGCTTCTTTAGTATCTGCTTGATGGGATAATTAGTCCTTACAGTTATCAAATGACCTTGGAAATAATGTCTTTATATTCGGTTGTCATTATCAATGCTAGTGCTAGCTTCTTAATCTTCTAGTATCATTGTTGGGCTCCTTTCAGAACTTCTCTAATGAAGTACCTCAACCTTTCCCCCTCTTCCCCTTCCTGAATGAGTATTGAGCTCGTGGCTTTCTCAAAAACTGCCAAATATAAGATCAGAGGTGCATTCTCTTATGTCCTCGTCGGGATTGGTGGAGAGGATAAGAAGCATTTTACTCTTTGAAAGGCTTCCTCACATGCCATTGTCCATTAAAATTCTTCTGTCTTTCTGAGTGCTGCAAAGAAATGGATCTCCCTATCTTCGGAGCATGACAGGAATCAAGACAAAGCGGCTAAACATCTCGTTAGTTGTTGTACCTTCTTTTTTGAAGAGGGGCTTCACATGTTGATGATCACCTGGTACTTGTTCGTGTTGGCTTCTATTATGCTGTTAATGAGCATGAACCCTAGGAACTTTCCAGCTTGAACTCCAAAGATACACTTGTTTGGGTTGAGTCTCATGTCATATTGTCTTACGGATGCAAACGTTTCTTTCAAATTTGTTGCTTGTCGTTTTCAAACA
This sequence comes from Vicia faba, assembly GCA_948472305.1. NCBI lineage: Eukaryota > Viridiplantae > Streptophyta > Magnoliopsida > Fabales > Fabaceae > Vicia > Vicia faba. The sequence goes on along the minus strand of OX451738.1, from coordinate 382,930,884 downwards.
GTGTTTTTGACGACCATGTTGTCTACGTATACTTACAGGTTTCTGCTGATTTGAGTGGTGAATACCTTTTCCATTAATCGTTGGTAGGTGGATCATGTGTTCTTGAGACCAAATGACATTACCTCATAATAGTAGTTGCTCTGGTCTGTCATAAAGGCAGTATTTGGTGCATCGGCCGAGCTTATACATATTTGATTATACTCTGAGTAGGCATCCATGAAGCTGAGGAGTCTGTACCTTGAAGTTTTTTCAATGAGTTAATCTCTCTATGGTTATGGGTGTGGATCCTTGGGGCATTCTTTATTGAGATTCGTGAAGTCAACACACATGTGCCACTTCCCTGTCTTCATTTTGACCATCATCATATTGGCCAGCCAGGTGGGATATTTGACTTCTTTGATGAAGCCAGCATCGAGTAACTTCTCGACCTCGTCTTTTATGGCCTTCTTCTTTTCTTCTCCACCTTTCCTCTTCCTCTGAGATACCAGTTTGATATTCAGATTCAAGGCTAAGTTGTGGCACATGATGTTGGGGTCTATCCCGAGCATATCTGAATCCTTCCATGCAAACAAGTTGACATTCTATTTTAATAGTTCCATGATCCCTGTCTCTTCCTCCCGAGAAAGGTCGCATCCTATGTAGGTTATTTCAGAAGGAGTGGTGCCGATTTGGACCCTCTTTGTTTCATCATGAGGAGAAAGACTTTCTTCCTACGTATCATCCCAAGGATCTATGTCGATCATGTTGATTTTCATCTCATTGGATCGTTTGGGTTCTTCGGATTGTATCTTCTTCTTTAACTTTAGCCTATCCTTATAGCACTTCTTGGCCAATGCTTGATCGCTTTTAACCACCCCAACTCAGCCGTCCCCCAAGTGGTACTTCATGGTGTGGTATAGGGTGGATATAGCGGCTTTTATGGCATTGAAGTAGGGTCTTCCTATAATGACTTTATAGGGTGAGGCAACATTGACGATCAAGTACCTTACTCTGACTGTTTAGCATTCACGCAGCTTCTAAAGGTAGTGAGTACTGGGAGGTGCCCCAGTACTTGTAATTGTTCTCCAGAGAACTAGACCAAGGTGTCATTGAAGGGTAATAGCTCAGACGTATCAAATTTCGTTCCCTTAAAAGTGTCCCGGTAGAGTACATCGGCTAAGATACTGAGGTCCACTAACACCCTTTTCACGCTCCAATCCCGGATTTGTACCTTGATGACCATAGGATCATTCTCGTGGGCCATAATGCTGATCACATATTTTCTAGAGAATCTAACTTGGTTGAGATCTTGTTCCCGGACCTTGGCAATGTCCTCGAACACATGCATCATGGCTCAGGCGTATTTCTTTTTGGATGAGCTAGTTTCGTTGCCGCCAGCGAACCCGCTGACGATGGTGTTAAAGGTGTGGCGAGTGGTTTTGGTCTCGTGTACTTCTTTGATACCCTTCCCATTATTTTAGGAAGGTTTCTCCGAGTCCATGTCTTTTTGTCGAGCATCTCTTTTACCAACTGGGGTTTTTCCATCTTTGACATAAGTTAGCAGGTCCCCCCTCTGTATAAACTTCTCGATTTCTTTCTTTAGCTGCAGACAATCGTCAGTATTGTGTCCTCAGAGCCGGTGATAACTACACCAAGCCCTAGCATCATTCCCCAGTACGACATCGAATTTCCATTTATGGGGCACTTCCGGGATGAGGTTTAGGTGTGCTACCTCCATTTAGATTCTGCCTCTCCTTGTGTTTAAGGGTGTCTCATGTCACTTGAATCGAAGGGACGTCGATTAGGTCTCTGAGTCGTGCATTCCTGGGGCCTATATCTCGAGGTCGCTCGGGAAGACTCCTGCTTTCTTCCTGGCCCTTATTCTTTGGTCTTAATTTTCTTCGGGGCGTCCTTGAACTATTTTTCTAAGTTGGTCTCCTCACCCTTTATGTAGCATTCTACTCTGGTAATGATTTCGTTCATGTTGAACGCAAGCTTTTGAACTAAGGGTTCATTGAATTCTCCTTCTCGGAGGCCGTGTTAGAATGCTCTAACGAATAGCTCTTGGTTTGTATGAGGTACTTTGATGGTCTCTTTGTTAATCCAGGCCAAGTATTCTTAGAGAGATTCCACTTAACCTTGTCGGATGTTGAACAAGGACATTGTGGACACCTTACGGTGTTTGTTGGCGTAGAAGTGTTAGATTAACTTCTTCGTAAGGTCCAGGTAGCTTTCCACGGACAATCGTGGTAGGCTCATGTACCATCACAGGGCCACGTCCTTGAAGGTTCCGTCCAATAGTTTACACTTTAGTGAGTCGGTGGGGCCTATTATCTCCATTTTGTTGTTGATGGTAATAACATGCTCCAGAGGATCGGTTATGCCGTCGTAGGCTATCAACGATGGTGATTTGAAGTTCTCTGGGACTTGATCATCCCAGGTAGCTTGAGATAGAGGTTGAGGTTTCAAAATCTCCTCTTTTGGACCGTTGTCCCTTACACTTCTTTGCTATAGGTTTGTGACCATGGTTAACTAAAATAATTATGGTGATATACAAGGACAGTCCAATTTTGTGAGATAAAATGGAAAATTGTTGGAGATGGGATTTGAACCCTGTAACTCCTGGTACATTTCACTACGGGTTTTGAATATGACCGTAGTGAAATATCTTTTAGTAAATACAAATAAGGCACCAAAAAACGAGTTATTACCATGGTTAACATGGAGGCCATTGTAATATTATTTTACAAAAGTTATTTTTCGTAGTAGTGACTGAAGAAAATGAAGATCAATGTGAGAAGGATATTGAATAAATTTTATCAGATGTATAGAGTATCCTTTGTTCAGAACCATTAGTCCCTCAACCATAATTTGAAACCATGAGAACATTGTCTTAATTGTTTCATCTTTTTCCATCTTGAAGGCTTCATATTTTTGAAAAAAAGCTAAAAATTTGGTATCCTTTACTTGAGAGTTTTCTTTGTGAAACATCTTTAAAGAATCAAATATAGACTTAGTTGAGTCTCTTTTTCTTATATTCTCATGCTCGGTATAAGAAATCACATTCCTCGAGATAGCTCTTGCGTTATGATGATTCTTATAATATTTCTTTTGTTTTTCATTCATAGAACTTATTTGAAGATTATTTCCACTATCATTTGTGGGATGTTCGTAGCTATCAACTACCAAATCCCAAATATCAACATTATGACCTAGAAAGAAACCTTCTAGTTTACCTTTCCAATAATCATATCATTCACCATCAAAGATGGGAGGTTTAGCATTGCATTTATCTTTATCATTTGAAACTTGAACTATTTGTGGTGGTCTAATGGCCATAGTGTTTCTAAAACATATAGATCTTTATCTGACATGATTAAGTGTTTGATAACAATTAATACCAGAACCGGAGCTCTGATGACACAAGAAATGACGGTTTGAATTGGGTTTCTCAAAATAAAATTTCTCCAAACTCAAACACCAACTATTAACATAAGAATAAAAAAACACAATTATTTTTATCTTGGTTCACTGTTAACAAAGTAAATCCAGTCCACCCGCCAAAGTGATTAAGCCTTCTCAATAAGGACTTAATCCACTATAACCAAACAGATTACAGAATCACAACAAGACTACTTGTCACTGTTGAAAACCACAAAGACCAATTGTCTTTGTCTTCTTGAGTATACAGATTAACACTTAGTCACTCAAGGAACCAACCACAAAGACCAACTGTCTTTGTCTTCTTGAGTCTATAGACCTTCACTCAGTCACTCAAAAAATAATCAACTTAAAGTTGAATACATATTTTTGTGTTCACAAGATTGCTTATTTCAAGAGGATTACACAAGATTGAAGTACAAATAATAATATAACATTGTTAAGAAAATTAACGAACAAAAGTTCCTTGCTAGCAAGTTAATGAGCAACAACTCCTTGCTTTACAAAAATTACAGAGTTATTTTGGCACCATTTTAGCAACATGAATAAGCGTGAGATTCTTGAAAGTTCTTCAGCATTTCGAATTCTTCAAGGTCTTCTTTATATAGCTGAAAAGAAATCCGTTGGAGGGTAGAATAGGAATACAAAAATTATAGTTGTATTCTTGCAACAGTCAGTGAGAGAGTGGTAGACAACCTAGTACAAAAGTATTGTCTTTGCCCATAAAACTAGCGTAATGGAGGCGATGTGATGTTGTACCTTGTACTTTAAATCACATGAAACCTTTTGATCTTCTCTTCTAATATTTAGATGCTTCTGGATGTTTATTGCTTGTAGCATGTGTATAAGTATCAAAGCTAAGTCTCTAGAACCATGTCATCAGAGTCGTCAGAACTTGTTCAATCTGAACCTTGTCTTTAGAGTCTTTAGCACTTGGTCTTCAAAGTCTTCATAACCTTTTCTTTAGAGTCTTCAGAAATTTGTTCAACAGAACCTTGTCTTCAGAGTCTTCAGAAGCTGGTCTAAAAATATGTTGGTCTTCTGAATCTCCAGAACTCGTTCAACAGAACCTTGTATTTAGAATCTTCAAATCTTGGGAAAGATAACATGGAATCCACAGAGCTTGAGAACATATCAGAAGTTATTCAACAGAGTCACCATTAGAATCAATAAAACTAACATTCTTTCAAAATCGTTGTTGTAAGACGCATTCTAAGCCATGAAACACAAACTTTTATTCTTCAGTGTGTTGAGTCCAGAATTTGATGATGTCACATGACATTTCTTCATAGTCGAAACCTGTTAGCAAAATCTACACACTAAGGAAACCATTAGGGAACTAAAAATTGTTATTTAATCACCCATGTAATGTTATCATTAAAACTCAAGGTCGGATGCATAACCAAATCTTGTTCTTACAATCTCCCACTTTTTTATGATGACAAAACCATGTGTTTTGATAAACAATTTATACCGGTTTAATCACATAAAAACACTTTCAGAGTTAGGTAAGCAACATCCTCTGAGTTATATATTCCTAGAAATTGTTTAATCTTGTTCAAGGTCTCCCCTTGAGTTAAATACTTAAAGAGGTTTTAAGAAATTACATAAAGACAATTAGAACGAAAGAATACTTCTATGATTTAAGACCTATCATACTTCTGACTAGTGATGCATAACTCTTCATCTCAGATTTTGGATTATTGTCAAGGTTTGATGAGGTATCCGACGTGGTTTACCATTAGAGTCTGAATAGTGTTGCATAATTCTTCATCTAAGATTCTGGTTTTACTTTAAGAACACTATGAAGCAAAATGTCTGGTTGGTAGTATCACAGCCTTGTATCATAGTTTGGATTTACTTGATCACGACATCATCAGAGTCTTAATGTCCCATCAGAGTCTAGATGACGATATCATAGCTTGATAGCATCCAAGTCTAGTTGAATTTTCTAATTTAAGAAGTTTCACAACTCAACACTTCTGGATCTCTAGCTTCTGAGATTGCCTGTTAGAAAACATTCAGTGAACTTTCTCAAAGTTCATGAATTAAATAGCGTTAGTGGCACAAACATTTTAAAATGTTTAGGAGAAGATTATTAGAATAGACATATCAAAATCATATAACTTCCCCCCCCCCCCCCCCCCTTTATTAGAAATCAAAAATATTTATGAAAGAAAAGAGAAATAAAACTTTCATTGACCAAAAGACCAAGGTACATAAAGTTTTAAAAACATAGAAAACGTCTTAGTTCTAAAAAAAGGTACAAAAAATGTCTAAGGGTTCTGTGGAGGAGAAGGAGGAGGCAAGTTCATCAACATATTGGCAAGCAAGGTGATAGAATCTTCATGTCGATCAGTACTTACACCGTAAAGCGGGAAGTACAAGTAAGTAAGTATTTAGTTTTATCATATTGTGTCCACAAGGATTAGTGCTACTAAAGTACCGTCCGAGAAGTCTCGAGTTTATGAGTTTGGATTAAAATGAATTTAAAGTAAATACGGGAATTAAAACTTATGAACAGAAAAAGAATTAATTCTTCAGAGAGTAGAGAACTCTCGGGTATTCATTCCATCTACCATATCGAATACTTAAACTAACCACACAGTTGTATTCAATCTAAATCACTCGTCAATATTATCATGTATCTCTCATACAAAGGTTATCTCTAACATAGAGTGAGACAAAAATTGTATTACTCGCGTCAGTGATCTCTCAGTATAACACAAACAACACAGAAGCATTAAGCTCTGATACACAAGTGAATATTAAGCCTTAATCTATCTCTAGAATTAAAACCCAATAGATGTTCATCCTAAATCCGAATTAGAACCGTCCATTATGAAACAACCTAAACAAAAATAAAGAAAGGAGTCATCAATATCGATTTGTAAAATGAGTTTCATACAACACCATGAACAAAAAATATACATATAATCAAGATAAAGCTACATACAAACTCTAACAAATAGAGATTGAAAAGAGAAGAGAAGAAGATGAACCAAACATTTCTCTGTTTATCAACACCAATCGATGAGAAATTTGACCTCAGATCATCTAGATGCAAGCTCCATTGTTGTTTTCTAAGCTCTCTAGACCAAAAAATGAAGGTCGACGGAGTTGGGAAGAAATACCCTAAAACCATAACCTAAAAAAATGTGTTTTTTGACCTAAATACAATTTTCTTCCCAGACCATACAGCCCAGCGCTCAAAACAACATTTTATCTTGCCTCTACAATGCATTTCCACGCTTTGTGGCGCCTCTTCACCACCCAGCGAGCTCGGGGCGCTACTGACAGTAAACAAAAAAATTCCGTAATGTTTTCACCATAACTTGAGAACCGTAACTCTGATTTGTGCGCGGTCGAAAGTATTGAAAAGCATATTCAATAATATATCTTGCAATGCCTAAATATAATTCATTCAATACCTACAAAAATGAGGTAAAAATAATTAAACTCAATGATATTTAGACTATAATGCAATATATATGAAATTCTGGTACATCAGACTTCAAATATTCTATAACATTTTGAGACATCTGATCTGATATAAAAAACACAGGTAAGATATAAATAATAAAAAATAGTACTGAAAAGCATAAATAAAACACATAAATTATTAACCCAGTTCGAAACAACCTTCCTACTCTGGGGGCTACCAAGCCAGGGATCAAGTCCACTATAATAATATCAATTCAAAGACCCTACAACAAGCATACCAGTTTACAATCTTCTCACTTAATCACTACCTGTACTAACTTTCTATCTAAGAGCCTCATAGATATGAGGCCCTGCTAAATCCCTTATCAATCACAGACAACGATTGGACAGATAGGAAGACACACTTCCATGACAACAAAGTAGAAGACACACTTCCATGATAATACCTAGCCAAGACTCTTGACTAAGAACAAAACTTAGAGTTTCTTACAAGCTTCCTCCAAGAACAATACTCAAACCATTACCTACAGGCTTCTGAGTTAGAATAGAATCTTGAAATCCAAAGAACAAATTCAAACTCACATGTCGAGTGGAACACACAACCAACTCTCCTAGAGAGTGGTACAAACTCAGCCCATATAATATGATCTTTACATTTTCGGATGGTACCAATCCTAGGTTACAACGCTTCTATTTATAACTTATCTTCCAATTGGATTTGGGCTTTAAAACACAACATATTAGCTGTTACAACTCAGTAGAAACTTCTGCTACAAAATAGATCTTCAATCAAATCTTTCCTAAAAAGTATCCTTATTTAGAAAGTCAATATTCTTCAATATTCTTCTTGACCTACAAATCAACGCCTCATAATATAGCATAATATCCCCAGAATATTCTACAACTATTTAAACATAATAGAATCCAACTATTCAGCTTAGCTCAGGCGCGATATCATATGACCCAACGTAGAACATCTTATCTGACATGTTGCTCCAAATGTTGAAACACTTCAACTCAACATGTCCCAACATAAAATAGGACTTCTTGCTTAACTTATTTTTCATAGAAAGTAATCACAACCTATTTAACGTATTGCTGCTATATTTGTTTTACAAAAATTAATGTCAATCTTAAAACTAGAGAACTAACAATTTTCCCCTTTGGAAAATTTTGGATAAAACAAATAAACATATTACAATTCAGATTACAACAATAAACACAAACATAACCAATAGTAGTCCTCAGAAACTACTGAATACAACAATATAGCATCATGGAGTCAGTCTTCACAAGCACAATGATGTAAGGACATTATGTTTGACATCTTCCTTATAGCATTCTGAATGAAATCCATTGCAGCAAGAGCTTTAATACCAAAGAGTAGCACCTTCAATAAAAGGAGTAGAAAGTCCTGAAGTCATTTGGTGTACAAGTGGAATATGACATGAGACACTCCCCCTCAACCCACAGACATTAAAAGACCAATGGAGGCATAAGAGAACCCTTAATCATTCTTTAATCAGCAACCACCAGTCAATCCGAGCAAATCAACCACTGCCCTTGGTAACTCAGAACAGATGTCACAATTGTGTTCATAACTCAGATCACATGTCATAACCAAAACATACGCCACGACCACAAGATAGAAGATCTTGTCTGACATTTCTGTACAACATCTAGAAATGCAGATTCCAGACTTTCCATATGAGCAACCCTTTCTCCCCCCTTTTTCGCCAAAAATTGACAAAGGAGGAATTCACAAAACAAGACCCATACACAACTCACACAGACCCGAACAAAACCCATAGCAATTATGGATACACCAAACACTCCACAGTGAGAGAGGACAGGAGAAACTTCTATAAATATTTGAGCATTTACTTAGGAATTAACAATCTTTGAATGAAACAATGTTCTTGGTCAAAGGAAACGTTATTTGAGGAGAAATATGCTTCTAAAATCAATGTCCACTGTCCAACATTGCTTTGAATGTCTTTATTAGCTCTGGATTATTTCTGCTAAAAAGAAATAGTCCCAACACATTCACATGCACATTTAAACACACTTTATACACTCTCTTCAGACACATGTTTGGTCACACTGTCCACATAACTTCTTTGTTGATCACACATGGAACATGTCTGGAATAATGTCCTAACATCCAGACAGACATTATATTCTTTCTCTTGAATGCACAACCCGTGACCAACACCACTTTACCCATCAATTCAAAAATGCTTCACAAAAATCCACATATATTCTGAAGCATACACATAATGCCTTTAACTGGACTCCAAGTGTTCTCCTTTCACTTAGACTTAGTGACATACACCAAAAACATCAAAGTATCACATATGTGACATCTCTCAATAATAAATGACCACAAGAGAGATATGTGCACTACTGGTTCAATCACCCAACTTCATATGTCTTGAATCAACCATACCCTTTCAAGACCATCAATCACTACATTATGTCACAACATGTTTTCTGACATCATACCCTTATAAGAGGCATACAATCTTCTCCATAACTTGATCAGCACGCAAGCTTCAAGACTATCTGCACCAATGCAACAAAATACCATAGATAAGTACTAACTCCCCCTTGTCAAGGATAATCATTTCCCCTTATGATCATAACCACTTCATCACGAGATGAAAACACATGAAGATTCTCACATTCTTAGAATGAAGAATAATAGATTCACATATCTGCTGAACATATTCACACCCTTGTGAAAATACACAAGATCTTATAGCTCCTTGAGTGCATACCCAGGTCTCCAGACTTCTTCATAAGGACATATGTTGACATAACTCTTTGGATGGAAGAGATCTCAATCACACTTGGTTTGAGACAAAATCACAAACTCCACATATTCTCAACTTTAGTAAAAGTTTTATTGAGATTCAGAAACACCAAAACTCTTGTAGAGTAAACTGCAACAGAAAAAAAAAACCATCCTTCCAAACATCCTGATCAGATCACAATATCTAACATCCTTATTTTCCCCGTATATCCACTAGTAATTGATGATACTAGTGAGGTCTTCAACACAATAGTCATGAATTCATCAACCATACTACTGCAGACAGGATAAGAATTTGCACATTCTAATCAACATAGTCAAAACTGCCACTATAACACCCTGATATACATATTAATTATTTATTTTATTAATTTAGTGTAAATATATGAGTCTCTATGAAGTTTTTGGTATATATATATATAATGATGTGTAACACCCCGAATTTTGGTGCTTTGTGATAGTCCCTGTAACGATATATGATGTGTATTCATAATGTATATGTGACGCAATAACGATGACTTGATGAATAAGATGTTTAAGATGGTGAATTGTATGGTATATGATGGGATAAAAAGAGTGTTTAGAATTTAAATAATTATTTTAGAATTATTTAAATTTAATAGTGATTATTTAGAATTATTTGGATTTAAATAAATAGAATAATATGTAATGTAAAGAAAATAAGGGCAGTATGGTCATTAGTGAAGGATAAGTGAGGGCTTGATGGGAAGTTCATTATTAGGGGGGCTAAGAGGGCAAGTTTGGTATAAGGAGAAGGTTTGATATTTTACACGCTCATTCTGTATGACAGAATTTGGAAGAACACCATGGAGAAAAGAGAGCTAAGGCACAAAGAGGCAAGAAGAGCATAAAAATCCTTATAGAGCATGAGGAGGAATTGATCCCTAGTAATAATCTTAAGGTAAATGGAGTTTTATAATTTTTAGTATATTTAATTTAAGGTTTAGATGATTGGTAGATTGCCTTAGGTTTTGGTAGATGGTGATTTGGTGTTGTTTGATGACAAATTGATGAATTTGTGATGAATAATAGTTTATAATTGATGTATAATGAGTATAGAATTATAGGTTATTGATAGATTATGAAACAATGTGGTTAGATGGTGTTTTAGGATCTATAATATGATGAAATCGCAAAAATATTTGGATTGGTTTATGCAGGAAATCGCAACAGGAAAACCCTATTTGCACAAGATCATCGGGCGATGAAGGATGTGTTATCGGGCGACGGAGCTTTGCCAGATGAAGGTGGGAGCGAAGGGAGGAAGGTTATAGCTAGTTTGTAGAGTGAGTCGCTCCTAGTTTCATCGGGAAAAGTGTGACCCAAAGGTAGTGTCGCCAGGCGACGAAAGTGTATCATCAGGCGTCTGATGGCGAAATCGGTTGTTCAAGTTGGAAATCATAAAATGGTCGTAACTTTAGTCTAGAGCTCGAATTGAGATTTAGTTCGTAGTGTTGGATAGCTAACGTAATGACATTTAATTATATGAATAAAAATGATACTTAAGGAGTATATCTCTGAGACCTAAGTTAGAATAGAATTAGGTTCCTCGTGTTAAATCACAATGATTTTTTGTTTATCAGAATGCTTTGTTTATGATGATGATGATGTGTTGATTACTATGATAATATTATGGTGTTGAGTTGATTACTATGATGATGTTATGATGTTGTGTTGATTACTATGATGTTATGATGATGTTTGTGATGAATCATGAATGGTGATGCAAGTTGACTAACTGTAGTCGTATTAAACATGTTATTGCGCATCATTCCATTCATGACATGTTCTAGGACTTAGGTTCATTGAAGTTAGGACTTCGTTCCAGTGAAGATGATAGGAAATTGTCCAGTGAAGGCAACAATCCCATAGTGTGGATTGGGTGAAACAGTGAAGTGCTATGGTTCAAGCGGGAATCAATCCTATGGTGGGGGATCTTTGGAGATAACAATGACTGAGTCATTAGTGATGTTTTGGTACCACATGCATGAGTCCATGATATTGCGTTACATTCTATGTGACATTGCATAATGATTTATTTGTGATGCTTGATGGTACATTGTGTATGATGATATGTTTTGTACCCCAAAATTTTCCCTCTCACTTATCAAGAATTTTCTCACAAGATCTCTTTGACTCAAGACTGCATTAGGGTTTGACCAACTCAAGACACCTCCTCATGCACTGATGACAAAAATTAGGGTTTTAGTTTGCACAAGGATTTTTGGACTATCAATTTTTCATATGACTTTCAAGGATCATTATGGACCCCTAAGATTACTCATGTCAAGTTTCAAGCTTTGAATCACACTTTTGATCAGTCAATTGAATAGTTGACCTAAAAATCAACTGTATTGGGGAAAAAGTCAAACATGGCCAATTTACAGTCAAACATCATAATTTTTTATCCACATCAACATCTTATACTCATATGTATCATTTGATCAAGTTTGGACCATAATTCCTCAAGAAATTTGATCAAATCATCAAAAGGGAAAATGGTCAAAATTAGGGTTTTGACTAAGAAAGGGAAATTTCTGATTTTTGACCTAGTAAATGATCAATTGGTTTGAAGCATGATTTCAAGAGTCCAATTACATCATTTTTACCTATTGACATGGTTCAAAACATTGCAAGTCCATTGGATTGACAAATGAATTTTGGCAGTCAACTGATCAAAAGTCAACTGTATACTGGAAAGTCAAACTTTGACTTTTTGGTCAAAATCAAGTGTCAAGGATCACAATTCATCAAAACATGTAAAAATGTGAAACTTGTTCATCAAGAAACCAAGGATTTAAGATTTGGATTTGAAAAGTTGAAAAAGTTTAACTTAGAAATGTTTCTAAGTATAGAAAATTTCTTATTTTTTCTCAACTTTGAGCCAAATTTTCACCATGATGCAAGATGATTCAAAGGAAACTTCCAACATGAAAGTTGTAGATATCCATGAAATCTACAACTTTCCTTCACACAATTTCTCCTAAAAATGCTTAGATCTCAAGATTTAATTTTGTGAATACATGCTCATGAACCAAAATAACTTAGTGAAATTTTGCCCTAGTTAGGCAGATTTTTGACCTAATTTCATGGCAATTTTTCACATAGTTCCAAAGGGAATTTTTAAAATCAATTCAAAGATGAGTTGTAGAGAACATTGCAATATTTCCAAAATGTCAAAGAAATCCTTGAGATCATTCTTGAGTATGGAGAATCAAAGAGATGAAGTTAGCAATTTATCACTTTGATTTCAAGCAATTCCATGATGAACAAAAATTCAAATCCAAGCCTAGGCTGCATAATCTTTGCTGTGCAGGCCTCAAACTTATTTCTCACTACATAATTAAATGTTTTCATAACTGATAGAGCTTTAATCCAAGCATTAGAGCCTTTATCCAAGCTATAATTCCATTTATGGCACAAAGGTGCCATTTCCATTTTGATAAAGCACAACTTTTTCCTTTATCAACTTCTTGAGCCTCTCAATTGTTTTCTCTGCACACATGCAAAGTCAAAACCAAAAGCAACTTGTATAAGGCCTCTTCGAAACCAGACCATGCTTGTATAACACTTAGGGACTTGTCTCCTCACTTTTCTTCAAAAGCAAGTAATAGAGCCAAAAGGCTATAACTTAGAAATCTTGAGAAAGCTTGATGTCTAACCTCTTCCATACTTATACACAAGTGTATTTCAACCTAAGACACGAATACTAAGACTCAAAAACACTCCTAAACACTTTGCCATTGAAAATATTCCATAGCTTGACAGTTTTGAACCTTACTCAGCCATCTCCAAATCCACTCGTGCGTTTTGAGTTTTAACCACATAAACACTTAATATACATCACACCTAAGTGATCCAGACCCCTATTCCCTCACTGTAACTCCTTCTCATCCATCCACCATTTTCAAATACCAAGCTTGCAGGTTGACTTGAGTATGGAGATTCAAGGACTTTCAAGATAAAGTAAGGATTGAAATACACTCAGGGAGGTCCAGGAAAGCTAAACAGATCCTCAGGCCTTCTCAAAACTTGCTCAAACTCCATTCACGATCTCAGCTGCAAGAGGTAAAAACTCAAACTTTTATCTCTTCACACAAGCATTCTTTGGTCCTGATTTTTGAAAGAAAAATGTAGATATCCTTGCTCTAAAGCTAACCATGTTCATAGATTTCATTTATATTAACTGTGCATAGAGAATTTTGGATTTAAAATTTATGTAAAAATTAGGTTTCAAATTAGGGAAAGTAAAATTAGCTTTGATCTTTGACTGTTATTTTACATAAATTATATGGTTGAACTCGTGGGAAGAAACACCATAATTTTCATGTTTGGACTTTCCATTTTTATGGAGAAATGAGAGAGATACAGGTGGTCCGGCCATGGCTCAAGGTTGAAGATGAAGTTTCCTTCAGGGGGCGTTTTCTAATATATATTTATGTTTGCATTTCTATAAACGGATGTATAGCCACCCCAGTGGTAAGGCAGCGCGCAAAAATGCTATAGGTCACGGGTTCGAGCCTTAGCGCCTGCCTTTTGCATTTTCTCACATTTTTTTCCATTTTTTTATCCCTTTGCAGCGTGGGCCTCTGAATTTTGGGCCTTGTGATTTTTTATAACACTAACCCCCTGTCTGCATGTGATACCCTTGGCCCAATATATTTTTATTATTCATTTTATTTTCATTAAATATATTTTTCTTAATATTAAAAATCATAAAAAATACAAAAATGATAGATTTATATTTTAGCTTATTTTATTTTATTTTTCTTATGTAAAATATTTTTATTTAGTTATATATTATCTATTTTCATTAAATAACTTTGTAAATTAAATTAGAACTAGTTTAATATTTGTTTTTCCTTTATATCCATTAAATATTTATTTTAATATAAAAGGACCAAAATACCTCATAATGCCATATATTATTTTCAAGATAAAAAATACAAAAATACTTACCTTTTTCTTAAAGAAATTTATTTCCTTTTAATCAAATAGAATTAGGGTTTATTAAAAAAAAGTCTCTTTTCTAAAATAATTTCTTTTCTTAATTAATTTAAGTTAATCTTGATTTACTTATTAGGTTTAGGTTAAAACTTTTTTCACATAAAAAACCAAACAAAAAATCTTCTTTGCATTTACATACCTTTGCATATTTAATTCATTTTGTATATTATTTATTCCATTTATTTGTACAAATTCAATTTGGTTGTAATAGATTAATTAGGTTTATATTATTGCAATCCCCATTCATAAATTTTATACCCCCATCCCACAAGTATTGTAATAGCATAGTAACTTTAAATTTCGCAATTTATCGCTTTTACATAACATGCTAGTAATTAGGGTTTGTATGGCAAGATAAAACCAATCAAATATAAAACCCTAATCCAAGACAAAATCAAACATGAAAAATACACACTTGCACACAAAACACCCCTAGGGTTATCCCAATTGGTTGCCTTGTACAAAATGGCCATATTACGCATGTAAAGTGTCTTAGCAAAAACAAACAAATACAAGATCATAGTCCATCGATGACGCTATTCAAAGTTGCCTTACAAAAATGATCTTAGTCCCTGAAAAATGCTAAGATGCCTTGCAACATTGCTAATCATGGCTATACAATGACCCACGCCCGTCCCGTTTACATCCAAAGATAGGGGTGCCTACCAAATCAATGGTAAGACAACAATATCAAAGGAAAAGAAAATGAACAAGAAAGACATTTGAATAGGTAGATTAATTTTAGTTACTTACTCCATTTCAAAAAAAATATCCTTGCTATTTTCAAAACAAACACACACATTTCCAAACATCTTACAAACATTGAAAACATTTTCAAAAGATCAACATCTTTGTATACATTCTTACGAACGAGAATCATTAAAAAGGTTGCCTAAACAATGACCTGTTTTACAAAATACTTTCAAAAACCACACAAAGCACAATTTCAAACAAAAGCAAGTGATCTAGAAAGTAACTAAGAGCCCATGGAAAACCATGGATGAAAAGGGTGTTAATACATTCCCTTTTCAGAATCTACCCCCCTAACTCAAGAAACAATCTCAAAGGTCTTTCCTGTGCTTTTTTACCTTTCCATTTTTGGATAAAAGAAATGTCGGTGGCGACTCTTGCTAACCGCAACATTTGCGATAAAACGCAAAACAATCAAGTCAGTTCTCCCACCGCATCACAGAACTGGCGACTTTGCTGGGGAAAATTCTAAAAGTGGGGTTACCTTAGGGATAGATCACATTTAATTGTTTACATTGTTTGACTTGTGTGCTTTACATTATGGTTCTTTACTTGGGTTTGAATCCTTTACTCGGATTTGGGATACATTATAGGTAAGTAGCAATACATTGTGGAAACTGTACGGGGTATACCGACATGGTCTAAGCAATAGCTACGTTAGTGAGATATATTAGTGGGTACCGGTAGCCTTTGAGTTAATCAAAGAGAATACGAGGCCGCTGAGTGATGTCATGAAGCACTAATGAACTTTTAGAACCTTTAGTTGACCAACTTGGCCTTTCGGATGTAGTGAGATGACCGACTTTGGTGCAGTCCGAAGTTGGTAGATACTCGATACTACACTCATTGAGTTTTGGTTTCTTGGGATATTTCGGTCTCCATTAAAGAGGCTTGAGCTGAAATAATGACCAAGGAAACAATCCAGTGACATTGAGGTCCTTATAACCCGATTACTATTACTAGGACAGGTTTAAGCAAACTAAACTTTAAGAGGGTACTTACCTATAAAACTCCATGCAAGCCTAAACCTATGACTTGTTTGCTTTGCTTGTATGTGCATACTTGTACATAACATCATGGATATCATGAACATCATATGCATCCACTAACCATTTCAATGATTTTTGGATTCATCTTTGTTCTTGTTTTGTAGGATATGGATTCACTTTGCAGGAAAACTATTTAAGTCAACCTTGTAAGAATCCCTCTACAACTTAAGGAGCTAGCTTCAAGGATTCCTGAAAACTCTCCATTCACCGAGAGACATGGTCGTCTACTCAACTTGGTAACCTCTAACACAAGTGAGGACATGATGAAGGTGCTCTTTCAGTTCTTTGATCCTTTGCACCATTGCTTCACATTTCCCGACTATCAACTTGTGCCTACTTTGGAAGAATTCTCCCAACTCTTGAGGATTCCAATTCTTAATCAACTACCTTTCAACGGTACAGAAAGAGATCCAGAGCCAGAAGAGATTGCTCAAGCTCTACACTTGCACTCATCTGATGTCACAACTCAATGGGAAACAAGGAGTGGCGTCAAAGGTTTCCTAACAAAGTTCCTGTTTGAGAAATCCCAAAGCTATTGGAATTCCCTAGACTTTAAAGCCTTTGAGGAAATTGTGGCTCTCCTCATCTATGGGATGGTTTTGTTTCCAAACCATGACCAACTCATAGATGTGAATACCGTCAAAATCATTATATCTCGCAACCCGATGCCTACATTGCTAGGGGATATCTTACACTCTTTTCACACTCTCACAATGAGGAAAATAGGTGTCCTCATGTATTTAACTCCTCTCTTGGCAAGATGGTTTATTTCTCATCTTCCCCAATCAGTCTTAAAGAATTACCAAGGTTCAAGGTGGTCACAAAGGTTGATGACGCTCAAGCATTCAGACATTCATTGGTGCTCCCGATCTAAAGAGAATGTTATCATTGTTGACCGTTGTGGGGAATTTCCTAATGTCCCTTTACTTGGCATTATGGGAGGCATCACCTACAACCCATGCTTAGATTTAAGACAGTTTGGTTACGCCCGAAGGGATAGCCCGCACGAGATGCTAATTTAAGGCTTGGTTTTCGACTACGACAACGATGATCAAGGTCTTCGCCAGAGATTTATTCGAGCTTGGAGGATGTTAAAAAAGGTGGATAGTAAGACTTTGGGGCACAATAATTCAATCCCTCTTGAGCCTTACCTCAAATGGGTACGAACTCGTACTCAGAGTCTTATGATGCCTTACCCCTCCGTTCTCCCGGTAATCATTGAGCATGTTAAGGAAGGAGATTTCCATACACTATCCTACATCCTGACATGCCCACATCTCTTGAAGACCTCTAAAGGGATTGGATACAACTCAAAGGAGAGTGAGATACTTTCGAAGCCCAATTTTACGCAAGCGAGAAGAAGGTTTTGGAGCTCACTAGGCTACTTCATGAGGAGCAGACTCTGAATGCCTACATTGCACCGAAGAGGATGCGCACTACTTTTCTATCTTAGAGTTTTGTATTATTTTTCCCAAGTGGCATTGATGTACTCAAACTTTATCTTATTAATATAAGGTGTGTTTATTTTTTGTCTAAAACAAATCTAAATCTTTGAAATCCTTGAAAACATTGCATATGCATATATGATTCATCATAACATAAACAGGTCTTTTGCAACAAGTCTCCTCATCTCTCTATTGTTTATTAGAGTAAGATTGATCTCGAGCAAACAGTGAAAGATCTTCAAGCTCAAAATACATAGTTTCAACAGTTGCTCATGACCCTAGCCAAGGGGCAAGAAGAGTTGAAGACTCTGCTGGCTGAAGAGAGGAAGAAGAAAACAAAGAAGGTAACTAGAGTCTTAAACATGGGAGGAAGATTTCATGGGAAGACAAGAAGGACTTTGGACTTTGCAAAAACATCAGGTGAAGGATAAGGGAAAGGCAAGGAAACAGTTGTCCCATTAGAATCGGAAGAGGAGGAAGAAAAGGATTACTCTGAGGAACAATACCCTCCAGCTGATGATAAGTATAAACATCTCGAAGAGCGATTGAGCGCGATGGAAATCCAAAATGTACCAGGCTTAAACTTTGAGGAATTGGGTTTGGTTTCGAGGATTGTGATTCCTCTGAAATTAAAAGAACCTGTATTCGCTAAATATGACGGAGTTTCATGCCCTAAGATGCATCTCCGGTCATATGTGAGGAAAATTCAATCCCATACCGCTGATAAAGACTTATGGGTACATTTCTTCCAAGACAGTCTGTCTGGGACTCAGCTTGACTGGTTCTACCAACTAGAAAGGGCTAATGTTCACAATTGGGAAGATCTTGCTGTAGCTTTCTACAAGCAATACCAGTACAATGCTGATTTGGCGCCTACCCGTACTCTGCTCCAGAGTATGGCCATGGTGTCCAATGAAGGTATCAAGGACTATGCACAAAAATGGAGAGATTTGGTTGGAATAGTTCAACCCCCTCTGTCTGAGAGAGAATTGGTATACATGTTCTTGGGCACCTTATCTGGTCCCTTCTTCAATCATTTAATTGGAAGTTCATCTGTAGGCTTCACTGAACTAATATTGACCAGAAAGAGGATAGAAGCCGGTATAAAGAATGGAAAGATTCAGAAAGACACATCCTCTTGTACAACCGTAAGTAAGTCCTTTATCGGAAAGAAAGAAGTGGCTGCCGTATATCCACAAAGAAACCAAGATAGGGCCGAACTCCGACCAATGGTGGGGGATATTATGATCCAAAAGCCTACGTCTGATCAACAAAGAAATAATCAACCAAGGGTAGAAAGGCCAGTCAGGCAGTTTACCAGAATCAACATGACTCCATCTCAAGTATTACCTCATCTGCTAAGATCCAATTTTGTGACTTTGAAAGAAGCTCCGAAAAACCCCAACACAACATCTCCTCATGATCATCCCAATGCCCGTTGCGCATATCACTCTGAAAGTCCTGGTCACGATACTAACAATTGTTGGGCTCTTAAGAACAAAATACAAGACCTCATTGAAGAAAAAGAAATTGAGTTTGATGCGCCCGAGAAGACAAATGTTATTTCTGCCCCTATGCCTAGACATGGTCACAATGCCAATGCCATTTAAGAAGGATTGTTTGTTACTTCAGTTAATGAACTCATGACCCCACTTCTGACTGTTAAAATGAATTTGTTGAATGTCGGTGTATTCCCGGGCTTTGGAAAATATTTTTTTGTTTCTATTTATCCTCACCAACTAGTTGTTCTTTGTTGAAAGTAGGCGTTCAGTGTCTGATGGATAACAAAGAGATTTTGTTTGAAAAACTCATGTTACACCTGTTTCTTTTGAAGATGTTTCTATCATTACCATTTCCGCCAATTCTTACAGGGTCTCCACCAAAAGACCCGTTAGAATTTCATTAGTTCCGAAAGTAGCTCCTTTAATAATTACAATGGCTGGGCCAGTCCCATATACATCAGACAAAACCATACCGTAGAATTAGGGAGGGGATGTCTACTACCATGGTATCAAACAGGACTGGTCAGCCGCCGAAGATTCAAAATCTGTGAAAGAAGACTCTGACGTCAATAATATTGCCGGAACTAGTAAAATTACCCGAAGTGGTAGGATCTTTTCTCCAGAAATTGCTCCCCCGAAAGCAGTTTCTAGACCCATAATTATCCCTGTGGCTACTCCAAAGGTTACTCCTACACCCGTAATCATCTGTGCAAGTACTCCAATTGACAAAGCCGTTACAACCCCTATAATCATTCTTACTGAAACTCCTGCTGCCGAGTTAACCGAGGCTCGAGGAAAAGGTGTTATGATTGAGCCTGTCCGGACGAAGGCTCAGTCATTGACTATCTCTGAGACCTCCAAGAAGGAAATGAAGGAGATCTTAAAAATTATAAAGAGAAGTGACTACGATGTAGTTGAACAACTGGAGCAAACTCCCTCTAAGATCTCCATGCTGGAATTACTACTATGTTCTGAGGCGCATGCAAAAGCCTTGGTGAAGTTCTTAAAAACAGCCCATGTACCTCAAGAGACATCTGCGGATCAATTTCAAGACTGCGTGGCCAGCCTAACTGCGGACAATGGTTTAGGTTTTTTCAGATGCTGATCTGACGCCGAGGGGAAGAAAGCATAATGAGGTGTTGCATGTCTCAGTGGAATGTAGGGGCACCACTCCGGCGCATGTTTTGGTGGACACTGGCTCATCTTTAAATGTGTTACCCAAAAAAGCTCCTGATAGACTTGACTGTGAGGGGTTGACGTGGAAGCCAAGCAACATAGTGGTAAGGGCTTTTGACGGTTCGAAGAGGATGGTACATGGGGAGGTAGACATTCCCATAAAGGTTGGAACACAAACTTTCAATTCAACTTTTTATGTGATGGACATCCGCCCTTCATACTCCTGCCTGCTAGGCCGACCATGGATCCACAATGTTGGCGTTGTTACCTCTATATTACACCAGATGTTGAAGTACCCGGTTCAAGGGAAGATTATCATCGTCCATGGAGAGGAAGAATACATGATCAGCCATCTCAATTCCTTCAGATATGTGGAATTGGACGGAGAATTCATTGAAACTCCATTTCAACACTTCGAAGAGGTCCCGCAAGAGGTGGCAGTGACCAAGGCTGTGTCCCAAGTTCCCAAGATTACAAGTCCTCCACTCCGGATGTCATCTCTGAAGGATGCCAAAGCACTGGTCGAAGAAGGTGGATGCACTATCTGGGGGAAACTTCCGGATATCCCATATAAGTCTGACAAGTTTGGCCTAAGCTTCACTTCAAGTGCTCAAAAGGTTGTGCGTCGTGCCCGTGCTAGAGGGCCATCCTTGAATATCACCAACCGTGAAGTCAACGTAGTGGAAGATGGTGAAGATGGTTGTAACCTAGAGGATAGGATCTTCCTGACTGTCAATGGATGGCTCAGCAATTGGGAGGCTAGAGACTTCGTCCTGATCACTTTCATCCCTCAGTAATTTGTCTTTACATTATGTTGGATCTGT
The DNA here is from genome assembly GCA_948472305.1 of Vicia faba. NCBI lineage: Eukaryota > Viridiplantae > Streptophyta > Magnoliopsida > Fabales > Fabaceae > Vicia > Vicia faba. Next base: position 382,909,431 of record OX451738.1, on the reverse strand, counting down.
AATATTCAAAACAATTCGCACTCTTAAAACCTTGTGTCTTACCCGAGGCACAATGGTCCATTTGTAAGGGTTATTATCTCATTTTTCATATGACATCAATGAATCATGGACGTTTTCGCATTCACACTATTATGCTCATTGTTTTTCTTTTACATTTTACTTTCTTTCAAAGATACTTATACCCTTACACACACCCACACTCACAACGCAAGTATATATCCATTATGGATCCCATGGGTAACGATATTGCTATGGCCTTTTGTGACTCTGAGAATCTGATCTACCAAGCCGAAGATGAAGGTGAGGAAGATTGTGAAGTACCAGGGGAACTTTCCAGACTACTACAACAAGAAGAGAGAACCCTCCAGCTTCACGAGGAACCCGTGGATACGATCAATCTAGGTACTGAAGAAGACAGAAAAGAAGTCAAAGTGGGTGCCAATCTGAAACCCAGTGTCAAGAAGCATCTGATTCAATTGTTGCATGATTATGTCGAGGTCTTTGCCTGGTCGTATGAAGACATGCCAGGACTTGATGAAGATATTGTGGTACATCGTCTGCCTACAAGAGAGTATTGTCTGCCAGTAAAAACAAAAAGTTCATCGAATGAGGTCGGATATGTCAGAAGATATTAAAGCAGAGGTCATGAAGCAATTCAACGCTGGATTCTTGGCTGTCACCTCTTACCCCCAATGGGTTGCCAATGTTGTTCTCGTGCCCAAAAAGGACGGCAAGGTGCGAATGTGTGTGGACTACAGAGATTTGAATAGGGAAAACCCTAAGGATGACTTTCCACTCCCCCACATCGATATCCTAGTTGACAATACAACACTATACGAAGTGTTTTCCTTTATGGACGGATTCTCATGTTACAACCAAATCAAAATGGCGCCTGAGGACATGGAGAAAACAACATTTGTCACACAGTGGGGCACATTCTTCTACAAGGTGATGCCATTTGGACTGAAGAATGATGGGGTAACCTATCAGTGTGCCATGGTAGCTCTATTTCACGACATGATATATCACGAAATAGAGGTCTACATGGATGATATGATAGCCAGATCTCAAACAGAAGAGGAGCATCTTGATCACTTACAGAAACTGTTTGAGAGACTGAAGAAGTATAAGCTTAGGTTGAATCCTAACAAATTCACCTTTGGGGTACGATCTGGTAAACTCCTAGGCTTTATCGTCAGCAACAAAGGTATTGAAGTAGATCCTGCCAAAGTTAAAGCAATACAAGAGATTCTTGCTCCTCACACTGAAAAGGAAGTCAGAGGATTCTTGGGACGTTTGAACTATATCGCCAGATTCATTTCTCACCTGACAGCTACTTGTGAACCAATCTTCAAACTATTGAAGAAAGATCAAGTAGTCAAATGGAATGATGAATGCCAAGTTGCTTTTGAAAAAATCAAAGAATACTTGCAAGAGCCTCCTGTATTGATGCCATCAGTCGAGGGAAGACCATTAATCATGTATATGACTGTTTTAGAAAACTCAATGGGGTGTGTATTGGGGCAGAATGACGAGTCTGGCCGAAAAGAGCACGCTATTTACTACTTGAGCAAAAAGTTTACTGACTGTGAAACCAGATATTCACTGCTCGAGAAAACTTACTGCGCTCTACCATGGGCTGCTCGCCGGCTAAGATAGTATATGCTGACTCATACTACCTTGTTGATATCTAAAATGGATCTGATAAAATACATTTTCGAGAAGCCTGCTCTTTCTGGGAGAATAGCGAGATGGCAGATGATCCTGGCAGAATATGACATACAGTATACTACCTAGAAAGCTATAAAGGGGAGTGTACTAGCTGATTACCTCGCTCACCAAGATGTAGAAGACTACTAGTCCATGAAGTTCGAATTTCCAGATGAAGACATCATGACATTAGACAATTGTGAAGAATTCAGTCCATACGACGGGCCTGAACAAGGGTCTCGATGGACCCTGTTCTTTGATGGAGCCTCCAATGCACTCGGCAATGGTATTGGTGTTGTACTCATATCTCCATAAGGGTGTCATACTCCCTTTACTTCCAGACTTTGCTTCAATTGTACAAACAAAATGGCGGAATACGAAGCGTGCATCTTCGGTCTCAAAGTTGCCATAGACTTGGGAATCAAATCCTTAGATGTATTCAGAGACTCAACTTTGGTTATCATCCAGATCAAAGGGGAATGGGACACCAAACACCCTAACCTTATCCCTTACAAAGAACATGTTTTGACATTGCTACAACATTTTGAGAAGATTAACTTCGAGCATTTCTTGCGAGAAGAAAATCAGCTAGCAGAAGTTCTAGCCACAATGTCATCTATGTTTAAACTTAATTAGGATATTGAGGCTCCCCAGATCACCATCAAACAAATGGATGAACCAGCACACTCTCACGAGATTAATACTGAAGAAGTAGTGGACCAGCCTTGGTTTCACGAAGACAAGAGGTATATCGAGGCTCAAGAATATCCAGAAGGAGCTTCAATCAATGATAAGAAGTTCTTAAGGAGATTTTCTGCTAAGTTCTTCCTTAGTAATTCCTCCAGTACAAATTCAATCATGACTCTGTGTTACTTCGGTGCGTAGATAAGGTTGAAGCTGAAAGGATCATGGCTGAATTGCACGAAGGCACTTTTGGTACCCATTCTAGTGGGCATACGATGGAAAATAAAATCCTACGGGCAGGCTATTACTGGTCTACCATGGAAGCAGATTGCTATCAGCACTCTCGAACCTGCCATAAGTGTCAAATTTATGCTGACAAAGTACATGTACCTCCGGTTCCTCTGAATGTCTTGACAGCTCCTTGGCCCTTTGCTATGTTGGGGATTGATATGATTGGGGAAATCAAGCCGACAGCCTCCAATGGACACCACTTCATCCTAGTGGCCATTGACTATTTTACAAAGTGGGTTGAAGTAGCCTCCTTCGCCTCTGTTACCGAGAACATTGTTGTCCGCTTCATCAAGCAAAATATCATCTGCCGGTACGGTATCCCAGAAAGGATCATCACTGACAATGGTACGAATCTCAACAACACTATGATCACCGCATTTTGCGAGCAATTCAAGATTCAGCATCATAATTCTTCCCCTTATCGGCCAAAAAATGAATGATGTTGTCGAAGCTGCAAATAAAAACATTAAAAAGATCATACAGAAAATGACGGTCACATAAAAATACTAGCATGAGATGCTACCATTCGCTCTTCAGGGTTATCGTACCACAACCCGCACATCATCCGGGGAAACACCCTATTCTCTGGTGTACAGCATGGAGGTTGTCTTGCCTATCGAGGTTCAGATTCCCTCTCTGAGGATTATGAAGGATGCAGGGTTGAACGAAGACGATTGGATCCTGACTCGACTTGATCAACTAAACATGATTTATGAGAAGAGACTTACTATTGTTTTCCATGGTCAAATGTATCAAAAACGAATGATCAAGGCTTTCAACAAGAAAGTCATATGCCAAGTGTATCAAGATGGGGATCTAGTGATCAAACACGTCATCTTGCCACAAGGTGATCCCAGGGGAAAATGGACTCCTATCTATGAAGGACCATTTGTAATCAAAAACATATTCTCTGGTGGGGCAATGATCTTGACCACCACGGATGGCGACGACCTGCCACACCCTGCAAACGCGGACATAGTCAAAAGATATTATGCATAAGAGACCCGCTAGGTTGACACGCCTAGGCAAAACAAAGGCATCCCGGCGAACCAAAAAGGTTCGGGAAAAAATTAGGGATAATACAAAAAAAATATGTACACCCGGCAAGTTGAAAACCCGAAAGGGCAACTTGGGTAAAAAAGGGTTTCCCGGTGCACTGAAAACCTGAAAGGGCGGTCCAGGCAAAAGTTAGGGAATTAAGGCGTACGACTATGTCCCATTGGATCACTTCAAGGACAAACTTTGGCTTCCACTGACAAACTCATAGGTTCTGATCAATTCAATCATCGTTGGACAAGGCAACAAATAGACAAGATGCTCAGAGATACGGAGTTTGTAGCAGAATGGAAACCCCATGGGATTATTACACATAGCTATCTTTCCTTTGTATCAAATGTTTCCCTTTTACGAAAGCATTCTCTTACTAGAACGTTTGTCTACTTGTACAAAAATATTCATTCAAAGTCAATACAGAATATTCCTTCGAAAGTGCAAAAACTATTTGTATTTTATTTACACTTGTTTTGTTTGCAAAAACGTCCAATGATTCATTGTTGAACATATGCTTTTGAACATAATTACTGTTTACAAATAAACAAAATGAAAAGAGGCAATTATTGATAGGTTGAAAGGATAGGAAAATATCTCTAAGTTATTCCATAAGTAAACCTCTACAGTACGTCATTTAAATCCTTAGCGAAACAAAGTTTCAAATTGTGAATCCCCAGTAGAAGTCGTCAAGTTTCTCAGAATTCCCCAATAGGATTTTACAAGCAGTATACGACATTTCCCTTACAACAGAGTTTATTTATCTAAACATAAATTCATCACATGAAGACTTATACTACATATCCTCAGCAGCAGTCAGGGATTTATTTTCCCTAGTTCAACAGCAGTGCAGCAAATTAGCTCACATACGCATACATTACAGCCATATATCATAAACATTTATTACACAAATTCATTATGTCATACATTTCATACAACATGACTTTGCATTCTAGCTAACATTTTACCCTTTTCAGGATAAGATTAATAGATACCATTAACAATGTTCAATCTTCAGATACAAATCAGATACACTCCCGATACGGATGCCATCCTGATACTCATTCAAATTCCATTCTCAGATACAGTTCAGGTAAGCTCCAGACATGGATGCCATTCTGATACTCATTCAGATTCAACTCTCAGATACAGTTCAGATATGCTCCAGACATAGATGCCATTCTGATACTCATTCAGATTCAACTCTCAGATACAGTTCAGATACACTCCATACATGGATGCCATTCTGATACTCATTCAGACTCAACTTTCAGATACAGTTCAGATACGCTCCAAATAAGGATTCCATTCTGATACTCATTCAGACTCAAATTCAGATACAATTCAGATACACTCCAGATACGGATGCCATCCTGATACTCATTCAGTTTCAACCTTTTGATATAGTTTAGATAGGCTCCATACATGTACGCCATTCTGATACTCATTCAAAGTCAACTCTCAGATATAGTTCAGACACGCTCCAGACACGGACGCCATTCTGATACTCATTCTTTCAACTTACAAATTACAATTCAAAAATCACTCTTGGATGGCATCTGCAAGCCCATCTCCTAAAAATTTCTATCACCTCTCCAAATTGCATCTATAAGCACATTCCTTCTATCGTCGCACCACCGAGTGCAAATTTCTGGGCACTCTAGTGTTCAATCATCTTCCACCTTTGAGTCACGAATGGAAAAGCTCGCCAGTATAACTCTTCATGATTAAGAAGATTGAACAGGGGCAGCTGTTGTACCCCAAAATTTGCCCTCTCACTTATCAAGAATTTTCTCACAAGATCTCTTTGACTCAAGACTACATAAGGGTTTGACCAGCTCAAGATACCTCCTTATGCACTGATGACCAAAATTAGGGTTTGAGTTTGCACAAGGATTTTTGGACTATAAATGTTTCATATGAATTTCAAGGATCATTATGGACCCCTAAGATTACTCATGTCAAGTTTCAAGCTTTGAATCACACTTTTGATCAGTCAATTGAACAGTTGACCTAAAAATCAGTTGTATTGGGGAAAAAGTCAAACATGGCCAATTTACAATCAAACATCATAATTTTGTTATCCACATCAACATATTAGACTCATATGTATCATTTGATCAAGTTTGGACCATAATTCCTCAAGAAATTTGATCAAATCATCAAAAGGGCAAAATGGTCAAAATTAGGGTTTTGACTGAGAAAGGGCAATTTCTGATTTTTGACCTAGCAAATGATCAATTGGTTTGAAGCATGATTTCAAGAGTCTAACTAAATCATTTTGACCTATTCACATGGTTCAAAACATTGCAAGTCCATTGGATTGATAAATGAATTTTGCAGTCAACTGATCAAAAGTCAATTGTATACTGGAAAGTCAAACTTTGACTTTTTTGTCAAAATCAAGTGTCAAGGATCACAATTCATCAAAACATTTCAAAATTTGAAACTTGATCATCAAGAAACCAAGGATTTAAGATTTGGATTTGAAAAGTTAAAAAATTTTAACTTAGAAATTTTTCTAAGTATAGAAAATTTCTGATTTTTTCTCAACTTTGAGCCAAATTTTCACCATGATGCAAGATGATTCAAAGGAAACTTCCAACATGAAAGTTGTATATCTCCATGAAATATAAAACTTATCTACACACAGTTTCTCCTAAAAATGCTTGGATCTCAAGATATAATATTGTGAATACATGCTCATGAACCAAAATAACTTAGTGAAATTTTGCCCTAGTTAGGCAGATTTTTGACCTAACTTCATGGAAAATTTTCACATAGTTCCAAAGGGAATTTTTAAAAGAAATTCAAAGATGAGTTGTAGAGAATATTGCAAGCTTTCCAAAATGTAAAAGAACTCCTTGAGATCATTCTTGAGTAGGGAGAATTGAAGAGATAAAGTTAGCAATTTATCACTTTGATTTCAAGCCATTTCATGACGAACAAAAATTCAAATCCAAGCCTAGGCTGCACAATATTTGCGTTCCACGCCTCAAACTTATTTCTCACTCCATAATTAAATGTTTACACAGCTGATAGAGCTTTAATCCAAGCATTAGAGCCTTTATCCAAGCTATAATTCCATTTATGGCACAAAGGTGCCATTTCCATTTTGATAAAGCACAACTTTTTCCTTTATCAACTTCTTGAGCCTCTCAATTGTTTTCTCTGCACACATGCACATTAAAAACCAAAAGCAACTTGTCTAAGGCCTCTCCAAAACCAGACCATGTTTGTACAACACTTAGGGACTTGTCTCCTTACTTTTCTTCAAAAGTAAGTAATAGAGCCAAAAGGCTATAACTCAGAAATCTTAAGAAAGCTTGATGTCTAACCTCTTCCATACTTATACACAAGTGTATTGCAACCTAAGACACGAATGCTACGACTCAGAAACACTCCGAAACACTTTGCCATTGAAAATCTGCCATAGCTTGACAGTTTTGAACCTTACTCAGCCATCTCCAAATCCACTCGTGCGTTTTGAGTTTTAACCACCTAAACACTTAATATACATCACACCTAATTGATCCAGACCCTTGTTCCCTCATTGTAACTCCTTCTCCATCCACCATTTTCAAATATCCAGCTTGCAGGTTGACTTGAGTAGGGAGAGTCCAGGACTTTCCAGACAAAGTAAGGATTGAAATACACTCAGGGAGGTCCAGGAAAGCTAAACAGATCCTCAGGCCTTCTCAAAACTTGCTCAAACTCCATTCACGATCCCAGCTGCAAGAGGTAAAAACTCAAACTTCTATCTCTTCATACAAGCACCCTTTGGTCCTTATTTGTGAAAGAAAAATATAGATATCCTTGCTCTAAAGCTAACCATGTTCATAGATTTCATTTATATTAAATGTGCATAGAGAATTTTGGATTTGAAATTTCTATAAAATTAGGTTTTAAATTAGGGCAAGTAAAATTAGCTTTGATCTTTGACTGTTAGTTTACATAAATTATATGGTAGAACTCGTGGGAAGAAACACCATAATTTTCATGTTTGGACTTTCCATTTTTATGGAGAAATGAGAGAGATACAGGTGGTCCGGCCATGGCTCAAGGTTAAAGATGAAGTTGCCTTCAGGGGGAGTTTTCTAATATATATTTATGTTTGTGTTTCTATAAACGGATGTACAGCCACCCCAGTGGTAAGGCAGCACGCAAAAATGCTCTAGGTCACGAGTTCGAGCCTTAGCGCATGCCTTTTGCATTTTCTCACATTTTTTGCCATTTTTTTGTCCCTTTGCAGCGTTGGCCTCTGAACTTTGGGCCTTGTGATTTTTTCTAACACTCGCCCCCTGTTTGCTTTTGATACCCCTGGCCCAATATATTTTTATTATTCATTTTATTTTCATTAAATATATTTTTCTTAATATTAAAAATCATAAAAAATATAAAAATGATAGATTTATATTTTAGCTAATTTTATTTATTTTTCTCATGTAAAATATTTTTATTTAGTTATATATTATCTATTTTCATTAAATAACTTTGTAAATTAAATTAGAACTAGTTTAATGTTTGTTTTTCCTTTATATTCATTAAATATTTATTTTAATATAAAAGGACCAAAATACCTCATAATGCCATATATTATTTTCAAGATAAAAATTACAAAAATACTTACCTTTTTCTTAAAGATATTTATTTCCTTTTAATCAAATAGAATTAGGGTTTATTCAAAAAGTCTTTTTTCTAAATTAATTTATTTTCTTAATTAATTTAAGTTAATCTTGATTTACTTATTAGGTTTAGGTTAAAACTTTTTTCACATAAAAAACCAAACAAAAAATCTTCTTTGCATTTACATACCTTTGCATATTTAATTCATTTTATATATTATTTATTCCATTTATTTATAAAAATTCAATTTAGTTGTAATATATTAATTAGGTTTATATTATTGCAATCCCCATTCATAAATTGTATACCCCCATCCCACAAGTGTTGTAATAGCATAGAAACTTTAAATTTTGCATTTTATTGCTTTTACATAACATGCTAGTAATTAGGGTTTGTATGGCAAGATAAAACCAATCAAATAGAAAACCCTAATCCAAGACAAAATCAAACATGAAAACAACACACTTGCACACAAAACACCCCTAGGGTTATCCCACTTGGTTGCCTTATACAAAATGGCCATGTTACGCATGTAAAGTGTCTTAGCAAAAACAAACAAATACAAGATCATAGTCCCTCGATGACGCTATTCAAAGTTTCCTTACAAAAATGATCTTAGTCCCTAAAAAAATGCTAAGATGCCTTGCAACATTTCTAATCATGGATATACAATGACCCACGCCCGTCCCGTTTACATCCAAAGATAGGGGTGCCTACCAAGTCAATGGTAAGACAACAATATCAAAGGAAAAGAAAATGAACAAGAAATACATTTGAGTAGGTAGATTAATTTTAGTTACTTGCTCCATTTCAAAACAAATATCCTTGCTATTTTCAAAACAAACACACACATTTCCAAACATCTTACAAACATTGAAAATATTTTCAAAAGATCAAAATCTTTGTATACATTCTTACGAACGAGAATCATTACAAAGATTTCCTAAATAATGGTCTCTTTTACAAAATACTTTCAAAAACCACACAAAGCATAATTTCAAACAAAAGCAAGTGATCTAGCAAGTAACTAAGAGCCCATGGAAAACCATGGATGAAAAGGGTTCTAATACCTTCCCTTTTCATAATCTACCCCCCGAACTCAAGAAACAATCTCAAAGGTCTTTCCTGTGCTTTTTTACCTTTCCTTTTTTGGATAAAAGAAAGTCGGTGGCGACTCTTGCTAACCACAACATTTGAGATAAAACACAAAACAATCAAGTCAGTTCTCCCACCTTATCACAATATGTGTTAGTGTATTGATGACGTGGTGAAGGTGTGAGTATAATATGACAATATGATGATGTGTGATACATTGCTGATGTGCATATTTACTATGTCTATTCCTTATGTCTCCTATAATGGTTATGATTATTCACTATTTTTATGTGAATGTTTCCTCCACGTGGGTAACGCGCAGGTGACCGAGAATAGTCCATAGAAGTATTAGAGGATAGCTTCAGAGTGTGTTTATTTTCATTTGTTGAATAAAGAGAGTCTTGTTATGATATGTAACATTGGGGCTAGGATCAAATGACTGGAACTTATGTTCTTTAATTTGTTTGAAGATATTGAGTCAGCCTACATGGTACTCGAGTTATTTTTATATATAAGCATGAGTTATGAAGTATGACTAATTGTTATGAATTACTATAGTGAAGTGTTTTGAACTATGATTTCTGTTGCCATGATTCGAAGAAATAAATGTTGATTCTATCTTGTTAAAGATTTTGAAAACCCATGTTACTGAGCATGATGTATTGTTGTGAAGTTTTATATGAAGATGTGACACCCTTGTTCGGTGATATACTTTGATTTATTCATTATAATAATTGAGAATATTTCTTGGGGTTTAGAAGGGTGTTACATTAGTGGTATGGGAGCAGGCCGATCTCTCCGACCAGGTTATTGAGTTTGTAGTGTGTGACAATGGAATACTGCCGAGATATTTTCTAAACATTGTGAGTGTTATTGATGTGAAATTGAGAAATGGCTGGAAGGAACGATGTTGCACTCGCTGCGGCTTTACATTTTATTGCTCAAGCTGTGCAACATCAGCCTAATGATGGATCTCGTGTTTTGTAGACGTTCCAGAGGAATCATCCGCCTGTTTTCAAGGGTAGGTTCGATCCTGATGGAGCACAAGTTTGGTTCGAGGAGATTGAGATAATCTTTTGAGTCATGGATAGCTCAGAAGCGCAAAAGGTGTGGTTTGGTACGAATGAATTGGAAGAGGAAGCTGATGACTGGTGGGTTGTACTCGTCAGAGACTGATAGCGCTAGGTGAAGTGATTACTTGGGCTGTATTCAACAGGGAATTTCCGAGGAAGTATTTTTCTTGAGCATGTGTGCGAGAAAAAAGAGATTGAGTTTCTCGAGCTGAAACAAGGAAGTTTGACTATGACGGAGTATGCTTCAATGTTTGTAGAACTAGTGAAATTTTATTCACATTACAATGAAGAAACTTCGGAGTTCTCAAAGTGTATCAAATTTGAGAATGGTTTACGTCCGATGATCAAGCGAGCAATTGGGTACCAGCAGATCCGTGTGTTTTCAGAGTTGGTGGAAAACTGCAGAATCTATGAGGAGGATAACAAAGCTCACTCAGCTCACTATAAGAGCTTGAATGAGAAAATAGGGAAGCAATATCAAGATCGTAAGAAGATTTATGATGCCCTAGCTGATAAAGGGAAACATAAGGCTTATGATGGTTAGAAGACAAGTGAGGAAGGATCTCTCGCTTCTGTCAAGTGCTATAGATGTGGTGAATAAGGTCACTAATGAATGTTAGAATAAGGTAATGATGTGCTACAAGTATGGTAAATCCGGTCACTGTGCTCCTGAATGCAAGAACGATGGTCCAACTTGTTTTAATTGTGGAGAGCAGGGTCATATCAGTACTCAGTGTCAGAAACCAAGGAAGGATGCTACTAATCAGAGCAATGGTAGAGTGTTCGCGCTGAGTGGATAAGAGGAACCTAAGAAGGACAACTTGATTTGAGGTACTTGCTTTATTAGTGATGTTGAATTGATTTCTATTATTGATACTAGTGGTACTCATTCATTTATTTCGCTTGAATGTGCTACTAAGTTGGAATTGAAATTATCTGATATGAATGGTAGTATGGTGATAGATACTTCTGCTAGTGGTTCTGATACTACTACTTATAATTGTTTGAAGTTCCCTCTGACTATTTACGACAAGAGTTTTGTGATGGATTTGGTGTGTCTTCCCTTACACCAAATCGATGTGATTCTTGGAATGAACTAGTTGGAGTTCAACTATGTTCATTTCAATTGTTATAATAAAACTTTGAGGTTCCCTAATTTTGGTGCTAATGAAGAACTGATGTTGTTGACCGCCAAGAAAGTGAATGAACTTTTAGAAGATGAAGCCTTTATGTTTACAATGTTTTTGTTGTTGCAAGTTGATGGTAAATATGGGAATAGGGAATTACCAGTTGTCTGTGAATTTCCAGAGTTGTTTGCAGATGATATCAGTAACTTAACTCATGAAAGTGAAGTGGATTTTTCTATAGATTTGGTTCCAGATGCAAGTTCGATGTTAATGGCTCCTTATAGAATGTCAGCTTCAGAGTTGAGCGAGTTGAAGAAACAATTGGAAGAGATGCTCGAGAAGAAGTTGGTTTGATCGAGTATTTCACCATGGGGTGCTCCAGTGTTGCTAGTTAAGAAGAAAGATGGAAGTATGAGGTTGTGTGTAGATTACAGACAACTGAATAAAGTAAAGATTAATAACATGTATCCACTACCGAGAATCGATGATTTGATGGATCAATTAATGAGTGCTTGTGTTATCAGTTAGATTGACTTGAGTTCGGGTTATCATTAGATTCGAGTTCAACCAGATGATATTCTGAAGACAGCTTATCGAACGAGGTATGACCGTTATGAATACATCGTGATGACGTTTTGTGTATCTAATGTGCCAGGTGTTTTTACGGAGTATATGAATATAAATTTTAATTCATATTTGGCTAAGTTTATTGCGGTGTTTATTGATGATAATCTGATTTATTCTAAATCAGAAAAAGAGCATGTTGAGCAATTGCAGATGGTGTTGCAAGTGTTAAAGGAAAATAAATTGTATGCAAAGTTTTCAAAGTGTAATTTTAGCTAAAGGAAGTTAGTTTTCTTGGTTAGGTGATCTCTACTGGTGGGATTATTGTAGATCCTTCTAAAGTCAATGATGTGATGCAATGGGAGGCTCCGAAGTCTTCAACCGAGGTTCAAAGTTTTCTTGGTTTGGCAGGTTACTATCGAAGGTTCATTGAAGGATTTTCTAAGTTGGCATTGTCGTTGACTCAGTTGACTCGAAAGGGTCAAACTTATGTGTGGGATGTTGCATGCCAAGAAAGCTTTGTAGAATTAAAGAAGAGGTTGACGACTGCTCCGATGTTGATTTTGCCTAATCCGAGTGAGTATTTTGTGGTGTATTGTAATGGGTCTAATATGGGACTTGGTGGTGTGCTAATGTAGAATGTACAAGTTGTTGCTTATGCTTTTAGATATCTCAGAGTTCATGAAAGGAATTATCCCACGCATGACTTAGAATTAACAGCAGTGGTGTTTGTATTAAATATTTGGAGACATTATCTTTTTGGTTCTAAATTCTAAGTGTTCAGTGACCACAAGAGTTTGAACTACTTATTTAACCAAAAAGAGTTGAATATGAGACATATAAGGTGGCTTAAATTGTTGAAGGACTATGACTTTGATCCGAGTTACCATCCTGGTAAGACAAATGTAGTTGCTGATGCATTAAGTAGGAAGTCACTGTATATGTAGATGCTTATGGTTCGAGAGTTGGAGTTGATCAAGAAATTCAGAGACAAGAGCTTAGTGTGTGAACAACTTTCCAATAGTGTGAAGCTAGGAATGTTGAAACTTACTAGCGGTATGATAAAATAAATCAGAGAAGGTCAGAAGTTTGATTTAAGGTTAGTCGATCAATTAACTTTGATTAACTAGGGAAGAGGGGATAAGTTCAATTAATGAGAATGGCGCAATGAGGTTTGTCATTAGAGTGTGTGTTCTAGATATCCCAGAGCTTAAGAAGAGTATTCTTAAGGAAGGACATAGAAGTGGGTTGAGTGTTCATCCCAGTTCTACGAAGATGTATCAAGACTTGAGGCAGTTATTTTGGTGGCCTGGTATGAAAAAGGGGATAACCAAATTTGTTTATGCTTGTTCGAGTTGTTAGAAGTCGAAAATTGAACATCAGAAGCATATGGGTCTTATGCAACCGTTGAGTGTTCTATAATGGAAGTGGGATAATGATTCCATAGACTTTGTGTTGGGTTTCCCAAAGACTGCTAATAGAAATGATTATATTTGGGTGTTTATGGATAGGTTGACTAAGTCGGCTCATTTCTTACTGATGAAGATCAATCATCCTATGGAAAAGTTAGCTGAGATTTATATTGAAAGAATTATGAAATTGCATGGAATACACTTGGTATCGTGTGGGATAGAGATCTGAGGTTTACGTAAAAAATTTGGACAGGTTTGCAGAATCCCTTTGGTACTAAGTTGAAGTTGAGTTCTGCATTTCATCCTCAGACGAATGGACAGATGGAAAGAACCATGCAGTCTTTAGAAGATTTACTAAGGGCTTGTGTGCTAGAACAAGGAGGAGCTTGGGATAGTCACTTTCCATTGATTGAATTTACTTATAATAATAGTTTCCATTCTAGTATTTGAATGGTTCCATATGAAACATTGTACGGTAGGAGGTGTAGGACTCCATTGTGTTTGTATTAGTCTGGTGAGAGCGTTGTGCTCGAGCTTGAGGTTGTGCAAGAGACAATTGCAAAGATAAAGATTATTCAAGAGAAGATGAAGGCTTCTTAGAGTCGTCAAAAGAGTTATCATGATAACAGGAGAAAAGACCTTGAGTTTAATAAAGATGATCATGTATTTTTGAGAGTTACTCCGGTAACCAGTGTTGGTAGAGCTTTGAAGTCGAGGAAACTTACACTGCATTTTGTTGTTCCGTATTAGATATCAGAGAAGATATGTGAAGTGGCTTATCAGATTACTTTGCCGCCGTCACTTGCGAATCTGTATGACGTGTTTCATGTTTCTCAGTTGAGAAAGTATATTCCGGATCCTTTGCATGTGATTCAAATGGATGATGTACAGGTGAGAGATAACCTGACTGTTGAGGGGTTACCATTGCGAATAGAAGGACGAGAAGTGAAGAAATTGTGAGGTAAGGATGTTTCCTTAGTGAAGGTATTATGGGGGGACCAGTTGGTGAAAGTTGGACTTGGGAACATGTATATCAGATGAGAGAGTCTTATTTGATGTTGTTTCCTTCGGGTAATTTTTTAGGGCAAAAATTCTTTTAAGTGAGGGAGAGTTGTAACACCCTGAATTCCAGATTAATTATTTATTTAATTAATTTAGTATAAATATGAGTCTTTGTGAAGTGTTTGATATATATATATATATATATATATATATATATATATATATATATATATATATATATATATATATATATATATATATATATATATATATATATATATATATATATATATATGATGTGTTGGTGCTTTGTGATAGTCCCTAAGACGGTGTATGATGTGTATTCGTCATGCATTTGTGATGCAACAATGATGACTTGATGAATAAGATGTTTAAGATAATGAAATGTGTGGTGTAGGATGGGATAATAAGAGGGTTTAGAATTTAAATAATTAGTTTAAAAATATTTAGTTTTAATAGTGATTATTTAGAATTATTTGGATTTAAATAAATAGAATAATATGTGATGTAGAGAAATGATGGCATTGTGGTCATTAGTGAAGTATAAGTGAGAGCATGATGGGAAGTTAATTATTAGGGGTCTAAGAGGGAAAGTTTGGTATAAGGAGAAATTTTGAGATTTTACAGTCTCGTTTTTGTATGATAGAATTTGGAAGAACGTTGTGGAGAAAAGAGAGCTAAGGCACAAAGAGGCAAGAAGAGTATAGGAATCCTTGTAGAGCATGAAGAGGAATTGATCCCTAGCAATAATATTAAGGTAAAGGGACTTTTATAGTTGTTAGTATATTTGATTTAAGGTTTAGATGATTGGT
Source organism: Vicia faba (assembly GCA_948472305.1). Classification (NCBI taxonomy): domain Eukaryota; kingdom Viridiplantae; phylum Streptophyta; class Magnoliopsida; order Fabales; family Fabaceae; genus Vicia; species Vicia faba. Next base: position 382,893,967 of record OX451738.1, on the reverse strand, counting down.
AGATTGCCTTAGGTTTTGGTAGATGGTGATTTGGTGTTGTTTGATGAGAAATTGATGAATTTGTGATGAATAATGGTTTATAAATTGATGTATAATGAGTATAGAAGTATAGTTTATTGAAAGATGACAAAACCCTATGGTTAGATGGTGTTTTAGGATATGTAATGTGATGAAATCATAGAATATTTACACTGGTTTATGCAGGAATTCCCAATAGCATCTTGCTCGCACAAGATCGTCGGACGATAGAGGATGTGTCGCTGAGAAATAGAGCTTCGCCAGGCGAAGGTGGGAGCGAAGGGAGGTATATTGGAGCTAGTTTCTGGAGTGTGTCACCCCTAGTGCCATCTAGAAAATTGTGACTCGAAGTTAGCATCGACAGGCGACAGAAGTGTGTCGCCAGTCGACGGATGGCAGAATCAATTGTCTAAGTGGGAAATCTTAAAATTGTCAAAACTTTAGTTCTAGAGATCAGATTAAGATGTCATTCGAAGTGTTGGATAACTAGTGCAATGAACTATAGTTATATGAATAAAAATGATACTTAAGGAGTATATCTCTGAGACCTAAGTTAAATTAGAATTAGGTTCTGCGTGTTGAATATCAATGGTGTTTTGTTTGTGATGATGCTTTATTTATGATGATGATGTAATGATGTTGTTTTGATTACTATGATGATATTAGAGTGTTGTTTGATTACTATGATGATGTTATGATGTTGTGTTGATTACTATGATGTTATGGTGATGTTTGTGATGAATCATGAATGGTGATGTGTGTTGACTAGTTGTGGTCGTATTAAATATGTTGTTGCGCATCATTGCTTTCATGGCATATTCTAGGACTTCGGTCTAGTGGTGTTAGGATTTAGGTCCAATGAAGATAATAGGACAATTGTCCAGTGAAGGCAACAATCCCATAGTGTGGATTGGGGGCAATAGTAAAGTGCTTTGGGTTCAAGTAGGAATCAATCCTATAGTGGGGATCTTTGGAGATAACGGTGACTGAGTCATCAGTAATGTTTTGGCACCACATGCATGAGTCCATGATATTGCATTACATTCTATGTGACATTGAATATTGATTTATTTGTGATGCTTGAGGATAAATTGTGTATGATTATATGTGTTCGTGTATAGATGAAGTGGTGATGGTGTGAGTATAACATGACGATATGATGATGTGTGGTGCCTTGCTTATGCGCATATTTACTATGTCTATTCTTTATGTCTTATATAATGATTATGATTTACTCACCCTTTTTTGTTTGAATGTTGCCTTCAGGTGGGTAACGCGCAGGTGATCGAGAATAGTTCGTAGAAACATTAGAGGATAGATTCATAGTGTGTTTATTTGCTTTTGTTGAATAAAGGGAGTCTTGCTCTGATATGTAACATCGGGGTAGGGACCGAATGATTGGAACTTATGTTCTTTGTTTGGTTTTAAGATGTTGAGTCACCCTACGTGGTACTCGAGATGTTTTTATTTATAAACATGAGTTAGGAGGTATGACTAATTTTTATGAAGTACTATAATGAAGTGATTTGAACTATGATTTCTGCTTCCATGATTCGAAGAAATAAATGTTGATTCTATCTTACTAAAGATTTTGAAAACCCGTGTTACGGAGCAGGATGTATTGTTGTGAAGTTTTATATGAAGATGTGACACCCTTGTTTGGGGATATACTCATATTTATTTAGTAGAATAATTGCAAATATTTCTTGGGGTTTAGAAGGGTGTTACAACCACTTCTGACAACAATTCCTGAGCATCTAACTCCATATGCCCAAACTCCACGCATCTCCTAAGCATTTTCCAAACACAACCCAACATGATGTTATAACATCATTTAAGACATCATCTTCGTAACACAGAACAAAAACACCATGGTTCCAATATTCAGAGAAGTCCTTCAAAAAGCTCATAATAAAACACAAGAAGATCTCAAAAGATCACACCTTTTAAGCAACCAAGAAAATCATCGAGAGAAAATCAATGAAGTTGCCATCAAGTAATTATTTATCCCACAGAAGTGAATGGCTAACATCGAAGAAAACCTAAGAAGGAAGAAATAACGGTCTTATGACCGAGAGATCGGGTACTGGAGTCGATTACGCAAGGGTAAGGTATTGGCACCCCTCACATCTGTGGTACTCCACGAGATCCACTTTTTTGTTCTTATCAAAGAGTCTGTTTATATCTAAAGCTTACAAGCTAAAAGGAAAATGCATTGATGCATAGTGAATATATATAAAAAAGTTTTGTTAGTCGTGGAGGCCGCAGTTGTGAACCTTTTGTGCCTACATACCATCTTCCATGTAATAGAGGATCAGGGTACTCGTAGTTCACCTAGAAAATGCTGGTTGGTTTTAATTTTTTAAGCGGATAGTATTACCTTCATACTCCAACAGTTGACATAGTGTCACCCAACCTTGGGGGAATTACAGGTCGTTTTACATGGAAAGGATTTAGTATATACTTTTTAGTGAAAATGTTTTCAAAGAAAAGCCCGAAGGAAGCTCCAAGGCAAAAAGGTTTGAATTGGTTGGTGTTTTTGTTCGGATAATAGGAAATGGAACCCACTGGAGGGACACTCACTATTTCTCCACTTATTTGCAAAAAGGCTTGCGAATTGAACCGTAATAAAGTATGAAAATTGAAGAAAGAGCAAGATTTGGTTTGGACCGATTCGCTCTACTCCACAAGTCTCAACTGCATATGATTCACATATTTATTTATTAAGCGTTTTAGAGTTTGAACAAGAAAAGGGAGTTTTCATTTTAACGATGAAAAATGGGAAGAGAAAAAGTCTATGGGAGACAATCAATCTTAATGTTATCATGCAATGGTGGTCCTAATGTTTGGATACAAAAGGGAAACATCTACCTAAGTTAGCATGAATAGTTTACAAACCTAATGTCCACCTTGATTCAAAGAGAAAACAACTGAACCTAAGGGAACATCCAAAGGTGCAAGCAAGTAAACACAAACAAAGATTCTAACGAGCATCAAACATGAGCTATTTGTGCATGAATCTAAGGTAAATCATTCGAAACACCCTTCTTCCACTAGAATAGCTCAATCACAAAATTGAGTAACAACTCGAAGCATCAACGTTAAGAAACGTGAGTGAAGTATCTCCGAAATGATGACAATGCATAGGGGCTGATTTTGAGCCCTTCTTCCACTTGCAATGTGGGGGCCGATTGTGATCCCTCCTTCCACTTTTATTGACACGATTGCAAGCATGAAGTAAAAGAGGAATGGGGAATTTCCTTATTTGAGATCTTTAAACAAACAAAATTTGTCCCTTTTTGGGGTCTTTTACAAATAGAATTTTCCCCTTTTTGAGATATTTTGCAAACATAAATTTAAACAAACAAGTTTCGCAATGCCTTCAGGGGTAGGTCTTCCGACATTCATCACTATTCCTACTTTTCATGGCAAGGAAATAAAAAGACAATGCAGGATCAAATAGAATAGGAAAAATACCAAACGAACAAGAGTTTGTTGCAAAGCATAACAGAGCGTAAGAAACCCAAAGATCTTTGCGAAAGCTTCACCAACAAAGAAAAGAGTCAGGAATCAAAATGCACGAGATAAGCATCAGAATATCGTCAATTTGAAAATAAATCACAAATGGAAGTTGCGTCAAGCATATCCGAATATCAAACAATAAACCTGCATAAGACATAAATCTCGACAAATAAAAGTGAATCACAAGTCTCATGTAATGAGAAACATTTTAATTGAATTATCAAGAAGCAATTAATCGACAAAATACAAATAGAAAGGAGGGGAGAGTCGCTCCTTTGAAGAACCTTCGGAAACTTGCACAAATTCACAAAATGAGTTATTAATAACAAGGAACTATAACCGAAGTTAAACAATCACATTACAACTGAAATTGATATTAAATAATGAAAAATAAGTTTCAAACAAGTATTGGAGTCACAAAAGAAAACGATGGGCAACATCGTTTTAATTCATGAAACGCTCGAAAAGTTAAGTTAAAATCAACCAAACTCGACACCAATATCAAGCATTCATCAATTTAAAACCAAATATGCATCAAGCACAAATTAAATCACACTTCGTGTGCATTTTCCAAATATGGACAGTATTGTATCAATCGTGAAATGCTCGAAAAGTCGAATTAAAATCAACAAACCTCAACATCAATAGCCAACAATCATCAAATGAATGCTAATCGCGCTTTGAGCAAGAATTAAATCAACATTTAAAAGTATTTGCTAATTCCTGACAACATTGTTCCATGTATCGTTGTTCACCAAAAATAGATCAGAAATCAATGTTTAACGCGCAAAATTCAAACACCAACACTTACAATTTCACTCACAATTCACAAATAAATTGCAACAATTAAATCCCTATTGGTACATCAGTTTCTAAGCATCGAAATAAAAATTATAAACGCGTCGATATCAATTAATCAACTCCAAAATAAACGTCGACTCGTGAAATTCCATAATTATCAACAATATCGACTCGAAATTGACTCTAATGCATAAGCTTCAACAATTAACAACCATTATCGAGTTAATGTTCATGAGATCCAAACAATTAAGAAATTAATCATCCAATTCCATAATTATCCATCGTCAACCTCAAGAATCAATTAATTCCATAATTCAAAATAAATCAACTCATGCTTAATTCAAATAGTCCACTTAATTCACCGATTAAATAAAATAAAGCTTCAAGAAGTTACCAAAATCGACGCGAAGAGGAAATTCAGAGAGAAGACAAAGGGTGGTCCAATCAGAAACGGATGAGGAAGGATATCGGAGATCTGGGCGGAAGTAGAGGAGTATTGCGTGGGAGAGATCAATCATGGGGGGAGCTCGGCCAGGATGATCGGTCTTGAGGGAGCTCGACCGTAGGAATCAGCGACAGACAGGGGGATCTGGGCGTACACGGACGCACGTGGAGGCTGGCCAGAGCGCCGAGGAGATCGGTTGTGAGAGAGAGAGAGAGAGAGAGAGAGAGAGAGAGAGAGAGAGAGAGAGAGAGAGAGAGAGAGAGAGAGAGAGAGAGGAGAGAGAGAGAGAGAGAGAGAGAGAGAGAGAGAGAGAGAGAGAGAGAGAGAGAGAGAGAGAGAGAGAGAGAGAGATGAGAGAGAGAGAGAGAGAGAGAGAGAGAGAGAGAGAGAGAGAGAGGACTTTAGGGAGAGAGTGCTCTTGAGAGAGAAACTTGATATTTGAGCTATTTTGTGAAAAATAAGCATAAGTCCTTTTAAATTTGAAGTAAAATGATCTATAGTAGAGGTCTTAGGCCTGGTTTGGAAATTTGAATTGGAAAAATCAATTTTGGAGTCATAAATCCCTCTCTTTTTTTTGGTTCCGTGACTTTTTAATCGTATTTCCATGTTCACTTTGAGAAGTGAGCCATAAACCAAAACTTTTTTGAGCATAATTCGAACCGACTCATGAAGAAAAATTTTAGCTAACAAAATTTTTGAGATCGTGCCGTAAGAATCGTCCTGAAATGTTAAAAATCTAGAAAGTTATGATTTTTGCAATATCGAGAAACAATTGAACATAAATCCGCTTCAACATACGATTTTCAACGTATTTTGCATTTTCGAAGATCTTATTCACATATTTGGATTCCGACCCGAACATATGAAATGGAGAGAATGTCGATGCAGTTCTAACACCTAAAGACCCACTAAAAATAATTTTCCATACGAAAGTTATGAATTTTTTAACCCAAACTGCAAAATGCTGATTTTCGGACTAAATTGTCTCAAATAAACTGAAACGCTCGATTTTCTTTGTAATTCAAGGCATGCTGGAACATATAAGATATTTGCACGATGAGGACTCAACTACTCACTTATAAGTAACTTGGGGAAATATGCAAAGCGCACTTCAATCTCGAAAACCCTGAATTTAAGCTTCACTGTATTACCTGACGGAACATTTGTTTTTTGGTGCTCGATGAAGATAAATGCCTTGATCCTGTAACCATGGAATTGGTGATATGTATGCATGAGTATGTTACATGAAAATAAGACAATTAGGTTTAAACTGAAGAGGGAGAATTTTGGGGCGCAACAGCTGCCCTTATTCAATGAACTTAAACCTGAGGGTTAGATTGGCACTAGCCTTTCAAACAATCAAGGTAGAAGAGGATTGAATACTTAAAAGAAACATAAAATTTTCACTCTGAAGAACAGGCGAAAGTCAGATATTTTGGTTTTGCTGCGTTTTCCATTTTTTGTTTTTGTGGGAAGTGGTTATCTGAGGGTAGAGTTTAGAGACGCACGTCAGACCGGAGTTAAACATACGAAGTGTAAAGACCAAGTAAACTTGGGGAATACATGTCAGGTCAGGATTAGACATATATAAGGATAGAGACCGGCCAAAGAAGGTTTTAACAAAGATATCGCATATACATGTTGGATCAAAATTATACACCTATAAAGATATCGGGTATATTCTAGATTAGAATTAGACATATACGGAAATGAAAGAGACCGACTGAAGAAGGATCTAACAAAGATACTAGATATACATGTTAGGTCAAGATTCAACATATATATAAGGACATCAAGTATATTCCAGGTCATAATTAGACACATACCACAAAGAAAGACCGAAGAAGGTTTTTAACATAGACATCAGATACACGTGTTAGATCAGGATTAAACACTTACAAAGATATCAGGTATATGTAAGGTCATGATTAGACACATACAGAAACGAAAGAGATCGACTGAACTAGACTCTAACAGAGATATCATATACACATGTCAGACCAGGATTCGACATATATAAATATATCGGGTATATGTCTAGTCAGAATTAGACATATACGAAAATGAAAGAGACCGACCGGAGAAGGTTTCTAATAAGGACATTAGATACACATGTCAGATTAGAATTAGACATATATAAGGATATCAGGTATATGTCATATAAGAAATAGACATATATAGAAATGAAAGAGACTGACTGAAGGAGGATCTAACAAAGATACCAAATATACATTTCAAATCATAATTAGACACATATAAGGAAATCAGGTATATGTCATATCAGAATTAGACATATACAGAAATGAAAGAGATCTATCGAAGCATACTCTAACTAATATATCATAAATATATATCAGATCAAAATTAGACATATATAAGGATATCAGATATATGTCAAGTCAGAATTAGACTTATACAGAAACGAAAGAGACCAACAGAAGGAGGCTCTAACAAAGATATCATATATACATGTCATGTTAGGATTATGAAGATATAAGGATATCAGGTATATGTCAGATCAAAATTAGACACCTACAGAAATGAAAGAGACCGACTGAAGAAGGTTCTGAGAAAGATATTAGATATACATGTCTGGTCAGGATTAGACACACATCAGGATATCTGGTATATACCAGATCAGAATTATACATATACGGAAAGAGACCTACCGAGAAAGGTTTCAAACAAGGAATACTAACCGAAGTTAGACTCCTAAGAGAAGGACACCGATCAAAGGAGAATTTACTAGGGTACAAATAGACATTGACTTTGATAGGACGCTAAGCGAAAGAGAACATACACCAAAGGAAGAGACTGACCGATGGGTACTCTAACAAGGGTTTCCAACGATTCTCTAGAGAAAGAGAAAACACAACAAGACTTGATTGGGGAAAGAAATCATAATAGACTCTATCAGGGAAACATGATTGGATAACCCTAGTGACAGACTGTGAGGGTTATTTATCTATGAGTATATAACAAACCAATTGTTTCGGGTAAGAAACAAAATTGGCTTATGCTTTAATGCATGTTTCAATTTTTCAATAGTGTAATGCTCGACACAATGGAAATGCTACGCATTTGGGTAGATGAAATGTAATGATGCATGCTTAAATGTTTCACTTGAGAATAGCTAAGATAGGAATGAACAGTTGAGAAAACCAGGAACATATGAAAAGTTATCCTTAGGAAACTGGTCTTCAGCAAGTAATAACAATCTGGACTAACGACCACTAATTATAAACTGCAATGCCAGATTGCAATTCGAACACGCCAACACCGAGGAGGGATGTCACTGAAAAGTGGACTTTTAGAGAGGATACTGCAAAAATAAATTACAGTTCACCAAAGAGAAATCATCTTAACTTCAACCAGCTATTAACTTTTGGGGGAAAAGATCCATTATCTTCCTGCTGAAAATAAGGAATGTTTCGTTAGGGGAAAAGAGATCTTCTAACATAGTGTTCTTGATGAAATCAACTTTTATCGGGGATAACGAGAATACTTGAACAAAATAGACTCGATGACAAACTCCGCTAGGGTACAAATCCTTACTTGAGGAGAAGAGAAATCTCGAACTAGAAACTCTTGAAGCTCAACTTACACTAGAGATGACATAACCTCTTTTGTCACTAGGGATATGAGAGTTCTTAATACTCACATAAGTATACACAAAACCGGGGAAACAAACCTTGTAAAATATCCATCCTCAACTAATCTTACTAGGGATAAAACTCGTTCCACTAAGGAGAAGGAAACTGCTTCATGAAGATAAAACAATAACCTTTGACTGGTAAAGAAATCTTATGAGAATATTTGAAATATGCAATCCCCGCTGTGGAGATAAACAGCTGTACTAAACCCGATAATATATGCTCCTCTATGAAGGAGATTTCTGAAGAGAAACCTCTTGGTAAACAAACTTTTGTTAAGAAGTAACGTAACCTTTATTTGGGAAAGGAAATCCTTTTTTATGAAACATCATTTCTATCAAGAACCTTGTATGGGTAACAACTGTAAACGCTCTCTGCCTTCTAGCTCTGGCGTGTTGCTTGTCACAAGCGAACTACTGTTCCTTCAACTTAAAGCTTGTGCTAGGTATGGTCTATGAAGGAATCTGCATCAAGAGGGTCCTTCTATCATAACAGCTTGAGATAACTTTCCCCAATATCATCAAATTCTGAAATGATTCTATTATGATAAACGGAATCTTGGGGAGATTTGTCGAAATCTTGACACAACTGCCCCAGATTAATTGAATTTTGAAGGATCAAATCCTGACTTAAATGCCCTGGATCGGCTGAATCTTCAAACACTAATATTCTTAAGGGTGAAAAAATCTGGGGGAACAACATTTATGATTGTCTGAAAGTGTAATGTCCCTCCTCCATAGAGTCTTTGGGATAATTTGTCTCAGCTTCTTCGAATCTTTTGGAGAAGTTGGTTGAATCTTAACATAACTGGTCCAGATTGGATGCACTCGGCACATCTTTTGCTCAACATAGATTCAAACTCTACGCCCTCTTGGGTGATCAAACTGTGAAAGCAACTTCCTCAGGCTTAAATGGAGTCCTTAGGCAACATGCCCCTTGATATGACAATCCTCTTAACGATTAGCTTTAAAATCTACGAAGTCTTCAAGTCTTTTTTCTTTGAAATGCCCATGTCTTTTAGTGATTCTCGTCATGGAAATTTACTTGATTTTAAGTAACTATTTGCAAGTAGTGAAATATGTATTCTAAGAATGATAATTCTAATGCAAAGCCTATGTTAATCTTGAAGTTTACGAATTTTGATTGAAATGGTATTACTACTTTGTTGTGAACGAATCATCGGGTAAAGTGCAACATTCGAAAATCTTTTCATGAAAGATAATGCAAGCATATGATACCATCATAAATATTTTAACACACCTTTTAGGAGTCAGTTAACGCTATCTCGTTGTGGTACACTTTTGAAATAAGCCCTGCTTCAATTAGGACTTTTAAGGGTTGTAACATGGCCTGGTTCACGGTTTTCAGAAAAAAGGATTTAAGGCTCAAAATTATTTGTACCCATCCATTCTCCATGATTTTCTCTAATCCTATGTTCAGTTAACTCGATACGAGTACTCATCTCTCAAGAGGAATTCGAGACAGTTGAGGAACCACTGAGGTTTTTTGGACATGGCAGCCACTCACGTTTTATTTTTTGGTGTCGGATCACATGACTTTTTTCTTCGCTGAGCATTTTATTTGGTAATCCTTTTATTTTTTTGCGCTTTTTCATTCTTTTTCGCTTCCCTAACTTTTGCTTGGACAAATTCTTTTGAACTTTGATTTTAAAGTCCCGCAGGATGCCCTAAATTTTGTCTAAGCCACTTGTTTTCAAGCTTTTTATTTTCTTTGGACTTAGCGGGCTTTCTTTCTTTTTTTCAATCATTTATTTCTTTTCTTTAAACAAGTCGTGTGACCCTGAGTCTTTTGACTTTCCAAAACATGGTGACTTCTTTGCTATTTGGTTGATGAGGGATAACCATTATGGGTATCATTATCTTTTGTCCTCCTGACGGGTGAAGGATAACCATTGTGGTTGATCCTTAGATGTGCACTCCTGATTAAATTTTAATGCTCGATCATATTAACTGAACACTACCCTTCCCCTGGGTTGAAAATGAGGGTTTTTTATAACTAGAAAAGATTCTCCTGCTTCAAGGCTCAAAGGGTTTGACGAGGGTTTCACTCCCTCATATATCCACTGTTTAGGAATATAAACAATTCATGTACATCATCGGCAGTATTTTATTCAAAAGCATATAAACCAGAGATTTTTTTGCATTTTTCAATTGTCGTCATCCTCCCTCCAATATTTGCCTAAGCAAAAGACTAGTACAGTTGGTATCATAATGTAAGAAACACCTTTCATGGGTGAAAACAAATCGATGAGTGTGAGAAAATGGATTACTTCAAGACAAACATACTTGTTGCATTAAAATTAATGTTCAAAAACAAAAAAGTTCATACATGCAAATTTTTTTTAAACAAACAAGTAAAATTACAGATGGAAAATGCAGTAAAAGATACTAGATTGCCATTGTTAAGGAGACTTGACTCTGTCTGGACTTATTGATTCTGGAGACCTTCTTGAGTCTTGACAATCACTCAGCCAACATATTCCCATTCTTATCTGGTGTGAACATGATAGCCCTTGAATCAGTCAGATCTTGAACTTTGTCTCTGAATGACACACGGTTTTCGATTGAATGACTAGGTACCTCGGCGTGGTAACCACACCTGATGTTGGGGTCAAATCCCTTGGGATAAGGAAAAAAAAAGATTCAACTGCTTGGTTTCCACCAAGGAATGTTTGAGTAAATGCGAAAATAATTGACCACAAGGCATATGAATTATATAAAGCACTCTTTTTGGCTTCATGTACCTCTGTTAACCTTGTTGCTTTAGTCTCTATCGATAGGTTTGCGGCTGCAGTGCATCCTGAACTGGCTGAACATAAGGATGAAACTGATTTCGATTAACCATTTTTTTATCATGACTTGGAAAAGGCAATGGTTGCTGGCGAGAAACCTCTAGGAGTACAATTTGCGGATGGTGTTTCCTATGACACGAGGTGGAACCTTGAAGATGAGTAGGCACTACCATCTTCCCTGAACTATTTGGGGTAGGATTGATTTGTATGCTTAGGCCATTGGAAGTAAATAGAATTATCCCTGCATCAAGCAAATCCTGAACTTGGTGCTTCAATGCCACACAGTTCTCAACATTGTGACCAGGTGCCCCCAAGTGGAACTCACATCTAGAATTACTATCATAATCAAGTGGAAGCTTTGCGGAAGGACGACCCAAAGTACAAAGCTCAACCAAATGGAATCGGAGAAATCGAGGAAGTAATTGAGCGTACATCATTGAATTGGGATCAAAATGCTTCTCAGGTTGCTTTTGTATTTGCTGAGGAGCCTGTCCCATTGGATTCACTTGAACAGAATTTGACTGCTGACGAGAAGACTCCGGAACACAAGATTATGTAAAAGACCCACTAGTTACTCCATGACTTGAATGAGGTCCCAAATAATGAGAAGGAATGACAATTCCTATTTAGCGACAAGTATATGATGGTCTTCATTTATCAACATTATCCTCAGAACTTCCATAACCAAACTCAGTTGAGTCTTCAGCTGAGTGTTCTCCTCTCTCAGGAGTTCCTGACCATAGACCAAAGCTTGTATGTCCACCATAAACAAGCCCATCTTACCTTTCATCTCATCCAATTCCCCACGAAGTTGTTCCATATCTTGTTTCTGATCACAGAGCAGTGAGAAGTTAAGATTCATAGTTCTGAAAAGAATATCAGGCCTGAATAAGAATTTCCATAACTCTGAGTACCTATTATGGATACATGAAGATGCATGAGGTGTATGAGTGGGTGCAATGTCATGTTCAATCATTTTCAAGGAACCCATATGCTTTTAACTTTGATTTTAAGCCAGTAAGAGATGGAAAAACACAACACAAGGATCACAAGCATGGTTCCTTGGAAATGGAAAGAACATGTGTGTTAAAATAGTGTTAACATGTTATGTATGCAAGGACATTGGATCAAGGTTTCCACAACACTGGATATTTGCTTTGTTGTTTCTTAATATGTTGAGTATACCAGGATCAAAGGTCCGGAACATAAACTATAAGAAATACAAAGTAACCAGATCAGAAGTCCAAAACATGACCCAAAAGAACTGCAAAGTCACCAACAATACTTGTAAGATCAATCCCTCCCCTGTCACGGGTGAAGTCTGAGTTAGGGTAAGGACAAAAAGTAACTCAGATTCGTGAGTTCGCCTGAAAATACTATCATCGTAACACCTACGTGACAATGATAGTACCCTATTTGAACCTCGTCTGAGCATAGACAACATGACAACACTAGTAGGATCTACATCCAGTAGTCGTAATGACTCCACTCTATTCCTATGTGTTCCTAAGTGTTTACAACTCTGACTTTTGTATTGGGCCTTTTACCTCTAGTAACATCCCACCCACCAAGAAAACATGGAAGAACTAGCAAAACAACAATAACCAGTATATGCAAAGCAATAAAAATTCAATGCATGCACATATATACAGATAAACCTATACAAACGAAAATTTTTTAAAGAATAAAGATAATAACCTAATGTAAACAAAACAACAAAAGCTAGGATTGACTCACTTAGGAGAGGATCCCTAGTGAAGTCACCAACTGAAGCAACTAGGAAAATCATCGAGAGAAAATCAATGAAGTCACCATCGAGTATTTATTAATCCCACAGAAAGGAAAGGAAAACATTGAAGGAAACCTGAGAAGGGAGAAATCACGGTATTGTGACCGAGAGATCAGGTATGGGAGTCGATTACGCAAGGGGGAGGTATTAGCACCCTTCATGTTCGTGGTACTCCACGGGATCCACTTTTATTATTCTAATCAAAGGGCGTGTTCATATATAAATCTTCCGTGCTAAGGGGAAAATGCATGGATGCAAAGTGTATATACAAATAAAAAGGTTTTATTAGTCGTGTCTGCCGTGGTTGCGAACCTTTGGTGCCTACGTACCACCTTTCATGCAATAGGGGATCAGGGTACTCGTAGTTCACCTATAAAATGCTGGTTGGTTTGCATTTTTAAGCGGATAGTATTACATTCGCACTCCACTAGTTGACATAGTGTCACCCGACCTTTGGGGAATTACACCTTTTTTTTGCATGGAGAGGAAATAGTACATCCTTTTTAGTGAAAAGGTTTTCAAAGAAAAACCCGAAGGCGGACCGAAGGCAAAAAAGTTTGAATTGGTTGATGTTTTTGGTGGGATAATAGAAAATCAATCTCACTGGAGGGACACTCACTATTTCTCCGCTTATTTTCAAAAAGGATTGCAAATTGAACCGTAATAAAGTCCGAAAATGGAAGAAAGGGCAAGATTAAGTCTGGAAGAATTCGCTATACCCCACAAGACTCAACTGCATACGATTTGCATCTTTATTTATTAAGTGTTTTAGAGTTTGAATAAGAAAAGATAGTTTTCATTTTAATGATGCAAAAGGAAAAGAGAAAAAGTCTAAGGGAGACTAAAAATCATAATGTTATCATGCAATGGTGGTCCTAAACTTTGGATACAAAAGGGAAACATCTACCTAATTTATCATGCATAGTTTACAAACATAATGTCTACCTTGATTCGAAGATGAAACAAGTGAACCTAAGGGAACATGAAAAGGTGCAAGGAAGTAAACACAAACAAAGATGCTAAAAAGCATCAAACATGATCTATTTCTACATAAATCCGAGGTAGATGAGTCAAAAGACCCATTTTCCACTAGAATAGCTTAATCACAAAATCGAGTAACAACTCGAAGCATCAAAGTTAATAAATGTGAGCTAAGTATCACTGAAACGATGATAATGTGTGGGGGTTGATTGCGAGCCATTCTTCAACTTTAATGACTCAAAGGTAAAGAAAATAATTATTCAAAGCATCAACGTATAACACGATCTATGAATGATAGACAAACTTGAAATGCAGGGGCTGATTGCGAGCCCTCCTTCCACTTTTATTGACTCGATTGCAAGCAAAAAGTAAAAGGGGAATGGGGAATTTCATTATTTGAGGTCTTTAAACAAACATAATTTTCCCCTTTTTGAGGTTTTTTACAAATAAATTTTCCCCTTTTTGAGGTCTTTTGTAAACATAAATTTAAATAAACAAGTTTCGTAATGCTTACAGGGGTAGGTCTTCAGACATGCATCTCTATTCCTACTTCTCATGGCAAGGAAATCAAAAGACAATGCAGGATAAAATATAATAGGATAAATATAAAAAGAACAAGAGTTTGTTGCAAAGCGTAAGAAACCTAAAGGTCTTTGCGAAAGCTTCACCAACAAAGAAAAGAGTCAGGAAACAAATGCACGAAATAAGCATCGGAATATCGTCAATGTGAAAATAAATCACAAACGGAAGGTGCGTGAAACATATCCCAATATCAAACAATAAACCTGCATAAGACATAAATCTCGAAAAACAAAACCGAATCGAAAGTCTCATGTAATGAGAAAATTTTTAACCAAATAATCAAGAAGCAATTAATCGACTCAATGCAAATAGAAAAGCGGGGTGAATCACTCCTTTGAAGTACCTTCGCAAACATGCACAATTTCACAAAATGAGTTAGTAATAACAAGGAAATATAACTGAAGTTAAACATTAACATTACAACTCAAATTGATATTAAATCGTGAAGAAATAAGTTTCAAACAAGTATCGGAGTCACAAAACAAAACACAGGGAAACATTGTTTTGGTTCATGAAACGCTCAAAAAGTCAAGTTAAAATCAACCAAACTCGATACCAGTATCAAGCATTCATCAAATTAAAATCAAATATTCATCAAGCACAAATGAAATCACACTTCATGTTCATTTTCCAAATCCGGATAGCATTGTATAAACTCATAAAATGCTCGAAAAAAAATTTGAATTAAAATCAATAAAACTTAACATCAATAGCCAACAATCATCAAATGAAAGCTAATCGCACTTTGAGCAAGAAATAAAATAAAAATTTAAAAGTATTTTCTAGTTTTGGACAACATTGTTCCATGTTTCATTGTTCACCAAAAATCTATTAGAAATCAACGTTTAACGTGTAAAATTTGAACATCAACACTTGGAACTTCAATCGGAATTCACAAATAAATTGCAACAATTAAGTCGCTATCGGTAAATCGGTTTCCAAGCATTGAAACAAAAAGTATTAATGCATTGATGTCAATTAATCAACTCAAAAATAAGCATTGACTCATAAAATTCTATAATTATCAACAACATCGTCTCGAAATTTACATCGACGCGTAAGCTTCAACAATTAACAACAATTATCCCATTGATGTTCATGACATCCAAACTATTAAGCAATTAATCATTCAATTCCATAATTATCCATCATAAATTTCAAGAATCAATTAATTCCATAATTGAAAATCAATCAACTCATGCTTAATTCAAATAATCACTTAATTCACCAATTAAATCAAATCAACCTTCAAGAAGTTACCGAAATCAACATGAAGAGGAAAGTCATATAGCAGAGAGAGGGCAGTCCAATCGGAAACGAATGAGGAAGGAGATCAGAGATCTGTCCAGACACAGAGGAGTATCTCACAAGAGAGATCGGACATGGAAGGAGCTCGGCCTGACAATCGGTTGCGAGGGAGATCGATCAGAGGAATCAGAGACAAATGCAGGGGAGCCGGAGAGTGGCCTGGCGCGCGAGGAGGTTGGCCTGAGTGCGGAGGATATCGGTTGAGAGAGAGAGAGATACTTGAGGGAGAGAGTGCTCTTGAAATAGAAACTTGATCTTTAAGTGATTTAGTGAAAAATGAGCAAAAGTCCTTTTGAATTTGACTGAAAAATGATATATAGTGGAGGACTTAGGCCTTGTTTGGCAATTTGAATTGGAAAACCAATTTTGGGATTATAAATCCCTATCTTTTTTTTGGTTGGGTGACTTTTTCATCGTATTTCCATGTTCACTTTGAGAAGCGAGCCATAAACCGAAACTTTCTGAGCATAATTCAAAACCGACTCTTAACGCAAAGTTGTAGCTAACAAAATTTGTGACATCATGTCGCGAGAATCGTTCCAAAATGTTGAAAATTGAGAAACAGTTGACCAGAAATCTACTTCAGCATACGATTTTAAATGTATTTTGCATTTTCGGAGATCTTCTTCATAGAATTGGCTTCCGACCCGAACATATGAAATGGAGAGAATGTCGAGGTGGTTCTAATTGGCTTCCAGACAAAAGTTATGAATTTTTGAACTCGAACTACGAAATGCTTATTTTCGGTCCAAATTGTCTCAAATCAACTGAAACACTCGATTTTGTTTGTAATTGAAGGCATGCTAGAAAACCTGAGATCTTGACATGATGAGGACTCGATTACTCACTAATTAATTAACTTGGGGAAATAAGCAAAGCACACTTCAATCCCGAAAACCCTGAATTTATGCTTCATTGTATTGACTGATGAAACTATCATTTTCTGTTGCTCGATGAAGATAAATGCCTTGATCCCGTAACCATAAAATCAGTGATATGTATGCATGAGTATGTTAGAGAAAAATAAGACAATTAGGGTTAAAATGAAGAGGGAGAATTTTGGGGTGCAATAATCTTCTGCAACTCATTCAGGTTATTACAATCACCTGAATGTCATGGATAAAAATAAACTCTCAAATAATTTTTGAACCATCGGTTTAGAAGACAAATTCTCAGGCAACATCAGATAATTACACAGATCTGTGTTTTTTTATTTATGTTTTAATAACTATGATAATGACAGCAAAAAATATTTTCCATATAGAAAAGTAAGTCGTAGGAGCCTCATATGTTTAGTATAACAACAATCAGTGGAACAGAAGTGAAGAGAAAGAAAGAAAAGAAGTTACCAGATTGGAGTTTCGATTCTTCTTAGGCAAGCTTTTGATGCTCCTTCTTCTTTAATTTCCTCTTTTTCCTTCTGCCTTTGTATGTTGCTTCTGTATTGAGAGTTTGTAATTTTGATTTGAAGTTATGGATGGTTTTAGGGATGAAGATTGTATGAAAATAATGGTTTTTTTATGAAACAGTAGCCTTTATGAAATAAAAAAAACAGTAGTCTTTTTTTTTATCTTTGGCCCCTGCATCTGCCTTCCTAATTTTTTCTGTTATATCAGTGAGATAATGAGAAAATGGGGGGAAATTGGTGTAATTTTGAACAAATGTGGTTGCTAGTTTTTTGTGCTTTCTGGTGCGGTCTTTACATTGCTCATTTTCATACAACGTTTGGACTGTTTTGACAATTTTTTTCTTCTATTTTGTGCAAGCTATTTTAGATTATTATGCAGGTTTGTTTTTACCTATTTTGGTGCAATTTTGGCTGGCTTATAGACTGTTTGTGAAGGTTTGACATAGCTGTTTTTGGACAGGTTATTGTGTAGCAGGTTTTGGCACAAGGTGTGAAGATGGTAGATGAAGACTTGGTGTATGACATGAAGATTAGGATTAGGATCAAAATCTCCTTATGTACTTTTCCATTTTTTTTTTGTAACAAGAATACCATGGCAAGATGAATTATAACTTGAATGAGTTTAAATGGAAATTAATAAAAATTGAATAATTTGTGAAATTCACCATTTAAAATTTTTGGTTGCAATCTTGAATGAATATTGGAAAATGAATTGGAATAAAAATCAAGAGTGTCTT
This sequence comes from Vicia faba, assembly GCA_948472305.1. Classification (NCBI taxonomy): domain Eukaryota; kingdom Viridiplantae; phylum Streptophyta; class Magnoliopsida; order Fabales; family Fabaceae; genus Vicia; species Vicia faba. The sequence goes on along the minus strand of OX451738.1, from coordinate 382,875,911 downwards.
TGCTTGGAAACTTTGAATCTTAGATGAACTCTTTGAATGAATATTGTGAGACATGAATGGGATTGAATGATACTTGGTGTGATGCAATGATGAGACTTGAATAAACCATGAAGGATATTGCATATTTGCAAATGATGGAATTTTTGATGAGCCACCTTTGATTGTAATATTGTCACGGTAATGAATGAAATTGGATAGAAATTGAACGAACATCGATGACTTCAAATGGAAATTTGATGAATGATGACTTTTTGGATGAAACTTGAATGATGACCTTATAAACTCGCTTGTATTGAAATGGTCTTGAACACTTTCGAATGATGAATAATGATGAATTAAGCGAACATGAGTGAAACTTGAACTAAGCCTTGAATAAGTCTTGTAATATTGTTAGTTGTTTCCAAATGAATAAATATTCCCACCTTAAAATATGGATCCATTTAACAAATTTGTATAAAAAATAAATCCCTTGAATGAACTTTGAATGGACCTTAGATTATCATGACAAATCTTCAATTCCAAATCTCAACGACAAATTCAAATCACCTTGCAATTGAAGCTAACAAGTATTTGATGAGAACCAAAATTATATCGACAAAAATGAATTATAACTTGTACTTCAAACCCGCCCTAATCAATGATGCCTTCATGAATTGAGATTAGGAGCCACACCCTTATTTAAAGTCAAGAATTGACCTATAACGTTTCGATAAGTTTCAAACCTTCCAAGCACAATTTGACTCCGGTCTTTAAAGAAAACTGTAGATGAAATTCCTCACGAAAATGTGGAAACAAAAATAACCGTCTCAAGATCTTGAAAATCGAGGAAATTACGATTCTTGGATGTCAGGCAACAGTTACTTAAGATTAGGTCAAAAATCCAGAAAGTGACCTCTAAAGTATTCAAATTTTGATGATCTTTCGCACATAATCGGCTCTTGACTGGTAAATATAAATTGGAGATGACTTCAAGGATATTCATACGCAAAAAGAACCACTCAAAAATATTGAACAACGAAGAAGTTACAATCGTTTGAACTTGATCTCAAAAATGCTGACTTTTTGCCCAATACAATTGATTTTCAGTCATCTGAACCATTGACTGAGCGTACTTGTGATGCAAGAATTGAAACTTGACATGACCATCCTTGAGAATACATGAAGGATTATTAAGACCATTTGAAAACTTGGAAAATCAATTTTTCTTAAGAAATATCAAACCCTAGTTACTGACTCGTTTCATAAGAGAAGAATATGTCTGATCAACTCCTGAGCCATCTTGAGCATTTGAGAAATCCTAGAAGAATATCTTGAGTGAAAATGGGAGGGAAAATTTTGGGGTACAACAATTTTTTAAGAGAAAAGGGAAGGTGGTGAACTCATGAATGCAAACCTGAGTTAAGAATTATCAGAGGCATCAGTACAGGAAGATGTTCTGATTGCTTGGACACATTTTCAAGGCTTCTTCTTAGAAGATGAAATCTTTGATTTCTTTGCTGATTTAAAGGCATCATCATAAAAAAAATCTTAGAAAGCTTCCTTTTTTTCTTCTTCTTGTCAACATGAGAAAAATAGTCAGTTAAGAAGACAATCCTAGGTTTAACCATGGAAGGATAAATTTCTAGAAACCTTGCCAAGTTGAAAGCAGGAAAGTCGTTGACAAGAATTCTTTTTCAAGCAATAGTCTTGTCATCTACGTCTTTAGGGGACTTGATCACTTCAAGTATTAGTGACATAACTAGTAGATCTTCTCCGTTAAAGGGTTTACCAACTGTGTCTAGAGGTTCACAATGTAGACTTAGTGATTCCACAAGCTTACTCTCAATTAGAATGTCTGTATTTAATATTACAAAAGGAATTAAAGTCCTTTTCTTTTTGCAGTTATCTCTAGAAATCAGGATTGACTGAAGAAGATACCAGAAGATAATGGTAGGTAAATTCACCTTCTCTTTTTGAGTTAAATGTTGTTTTAAGAATTTGTGATACCAAGTGAGATCGGTAATTTTGTTAGTAAATATTGAGCGAAATATACAATTAGAAACAATTATGAACCAAACTCGGGGAATATCAAAAAGGCGTTTTGGTAGCATCAAATCTTTTCCATCTTTGAAGAGGGAGGGAGTAGTCTCTGTGACAATTTATTCAAAATCCTGACCATCACTCCTATGAATAGAAAAGAGAGTGTCATAGCATCTAATACAAGTGCCATCATGTTGGAGTAGATTTGGGATAACATCTTCAAATATGCAAATATTTCATCCTGTAACACTTGAGCAAATAGACTATCCATCCTTCACAAAATATTGAACCCAAAACTCCTTAACTAGTTCTGGATAAACTGGTTCCCTCAAGCAATCAAATAAGATTTCCCAACATTGAGTCTTTACATCTTCAGTGAGATCAAACCCATTCTCAGCAAGATTTTCAAAATCCACTATCAGATTAGAGGAAATAGATAGTTGAGAGAAAGGAATGGAGCAATGAACATCAGGATCAAGAACTTGATGTTTTTGTTTTTGGAGAGACGAAAATACTGGCGCATCTTATTTAGCAGTTTGTTGAACTGTTGATGGTTGTTGAGATGCCATTGATGAAACCACGAACAAGAACCGAAAGGGTTTTAGGGTTTTAGAGAACTTTTTTTCTTAAAATAGGGAAAGTGTGGGATAATGGTAGAGAAAGTGTGTGAATTGGGAGTGAGTGAGTTTTTAAAATAGTATTCGTAATGATTAAAATATATTAAAAACAGTAAAAATCCTGACAAGGGGTAAATCCTGAAAGTTTTTAACCTAATCCCAATAAGATCTTGTTTCCCAATGAGTCACATCAAGTGCTAGGTGTGCTTTAGAAAAGACAGTTGTCTTAATTTGGATCACAAACCTTTCACTATCCTGACACCTCATTAATAAGTTAAAATCTTTAATTACCAACAGATAGAAGAATTTTAGAGAAAAGATTTTGACCTTGTATACTTCTAATACATGAGAACTTAACTCATCAGAAGTCTCATATTCCATAAGCAACAAAAAACAATAATCAAACTATAGAGTCTAATTTTCCATTATGGAAAGCCAACACTCTGAGATTTCATTTTTTCATTCTGGACATGAAAACATTTTTAAATGTTTTAGAATGAAAAGCAGTCTATCTTCAGCAAGGGGTTTTGTAAAGATAGCCCATTGATGGTTTGTACCTATTAATTTTAAAGATAAAATTCTCTTATGAACATAGTCTCTAATAAAATGATGATTAATCTCAATATGTTTAGCCCTAGAATTCAAAATTTGATTCTTAGACAAATAAATTGTAGGTATATTATCATAGAAGATATGAACGTTACTCTTAAATATTTGATAATCTTCTAGTTGACTTTTCATCTAGAGAATTTGGGTGCTGCATCCAGAAGCATAAATGTATTTTACTTCTGTGGTTGAGAGCGCTATTGTTAATTTCCTTTTGCTCGACCATGAGATCAAGTTATCTGTCAAAAATTGACAGCTTCTAGAAGTGCTTTTTCTATCTAGTATGCCTCCAGCATAGTCAGCATCACAAAATCCTACTAACTTGTATTCACTTGATTTTCTATAACACAAACCAAAGTTAGTAGTACCTTTCAGATACCTAAAAATCCTCTTAACAATAGTTAAGTGTAATTCTCTAGAATCTAATTAGAAGCGAGCACACAAGCAGACACTGAATAAAATATCAAGTCCAGAAGCAATTAAATATAATAGAGAACCTATTATACCTATGTACAACTTCTGATCTACCATACCACTTACCTCGTCCTTATCCAGAATGCAAGTAGGATTCATAGGTGTATTTGTTATCTTGCACTCAGACAATTCAAACATTATTAGAAGTTTTTTGGTGTACTTTCTCTGATGGATCAATGTCTCTTTTGGGCCTTGATTGATTTGGATTCCCAGAAAGAACTTGAGTTCTCCCATTAAGCTCATCTCAAATAGTGCCTGTATAGACTTTGCAAATTCCCTGCACAAGGTGGCATTAGCAGAACCAAATATAATATCATCAACATATATTTGAACTACCAGAATGTCATTTGTGAAAGTCTTACAGAACAAGCTGGTATCAAGCTTTCCTCTGCTGAAATCATTTTATAAAAGAAAATGTTTAAACTTTCATACCAAGCTTTGGGAGCTTGTTTCAAACCATACAATGATTTCTTAAGTTTGAAAACAATATCTGAATTTTTATGATTTTCAAAACTGGGAGGTTCGTGTGCATACAGTTCCTCTGTTATGTAACCATTTAGAAATGCACTCTTAACATCCATCTGATACAAGATGACGTTATGATTAACAACAAATTAAATTAAGAGACGAATAGACTCTAACCTGGAAGCTAGCGCAATGTTTTTTTTGTATAGTCAATCCTTTCTTGCTGACTAAAACCTTGTGCAACCAGTCGAGCCTTGTTTCTTACCACATCTCCTTTTTAATTGAGCTTGTTGCTGAAGATCCATTTGATTCCAAACACAAGAGTTCCTTTGGTTCTAGGAATAAGATCCTACACATCCTTTATGGAGAATTAATTCAGCTCTAATTTCATAGCCATAATTCATTATGTGTCCAAAATCACTTCATCAATAGATGCGGGCTCTATAAGGGACACCAAACTAAGAAGCTCTTCTGAATGTTTGAAAGAGGATCTGGTTCTGACTGGTTTATATCTATCACCCACAATAAATTCTTTAGAATGCGAGGATCTGGATATGTGCTTCCTTAGAGGGGTCAGAGCTTCAACAACTTCTGGTTGAGCTCATTTTGAGTATTTCTTCTTAGGATCCTTGATAGTCGCATCATCACCTTCTCAACTAGCTTTGACTTTTCAGGGTCAAGCTTATCAGCAAATATAACATGAATAGATTATTTAACAATAAGAGTTTGAATGTTATATACTATGTATCCTTTTGAGTGTTTATAGTATCCTAACATGATACACTTTTGTGCTTTAGAATCAAACTTGTTAAGATTCTCTTTAGTATTCAACATAAAAAAATTACATCAAAAAGGATGAAAATATGAAATGTTGAGTTTTCTGTTATTTTATAATGCGTATGGAGTCTTACCCAAAATAGGTCTTATAGAGACTGTAATCTGAATGTAACACGTTGTGTTGACGGCCTGTGCACATAAATGCTTTGCCATGTTTGTCTCGTTGATCATGGTCCTGGTCATTTCTTGTAAAGTCATATTATTCCTCTCTACAACTCCATTTTGCTGTGGAGTTCTAGGAAAGGAGAAATCATGGGAAATTCCATTTTCATTAAGTTTTTATTTTCAAACCGCCATGATCAAGTTTGACTGGTAATTCTGAGATTTATCTCATTTTTCACTTGAGAACAGAAGGTAGTAAACACAGAATGTGACTCATCCTTGTGTTTAAGAAACATAACCCATGTCCAACAACTATAGTCATCAAATATGACTAATCCATACTTCTTACTATTGATTGAAGCAGTTTTCACTGGTCCAAATAAGTAAATGTGGAGAAGCTCCAATGGCCTAGAAGTAGAAACAACACTCTTTTCTTTAAAAGAAGTTTTTGAAAACATGCCTTTCTAACATGCTTCACAAAGAGCTTCTGAAGTGAACATCAACTTTGGAAGGCCTCTGAAAAGATCAAATTTATTTATCTGAGAGAGTCTTCTCGTGCTAACATGGCTCAATCGTCTATGCCACATCCATTTTTCTTCATTAACAGACAAAAGACATTTTACGTTTTTGATATTTAAGATCATAAAGTCTAATCTTATAGATGTTGTTCTTCCCCTTTCCAATAAAGATTATTAAGCCATCCTTATGACTAACTACCTTACATGAGTTTTGATTAAAGATTATATCATAATCATTGTCACTTAATTGACTTATTGACAATAAGTTATGCATTAATCCATCAAAAAGAAAAAACATTATTAATATAAGGGAGATAATTGTTACCAATTATTCCAGAGCCTATGATCTTCCCTTTCTAATCACCTTCGAAATCTACAAAGACTCCAGTCTTAAGTTCCAGGATTTGGAACATATGTCTTCTTCCCATCATGTGTCGCCAGCAACCAGAGTTCAGGTACCATTATTGGTGTCTTTACATTGCTTCTAAGGATATCTACAACATATATTATATTTTTCATAGGTACTCCTAACTTCTTGGATCCTTTCTTGTTAGTCTTCCAATGGTTTTCTACAACTTTGGGCTTAGGAGCAGGATAAACATATTTAATTGCATTTTTAAAATGGGACTTTGCTTTAGGCTTAGCCTTATGATCAGAATCATACTTTAGGCTTTAGACTTTACTTTGCTTTAGGATAAACATATCTTTTTCTTTTAAGTGTATTAGGTTTATCTTCTTTTTCAGAATCATACTCTTTATAAAAATTATAACCAATACATTTAGTGCAGTTTCTGCTTACGCCATAGATCATTGAAGCCATGATGCTTCTACTTAGGATTCTAGAAAGAAATTTCTAGAATGATTTGTCATACTTTTTTATGACATCATCAGTGCTTTCAGAAGCTTTTGAAATAATTTCCTTCTCAGGAATGGAAGTCTTCCTTTTGAGAACAAAGTAATCAATGTTAAGAATATTATATTCTTCTCTTAGAGATGAAAATATTCATTGCGCTTCTTGGGTTCTTTAGGAACATATTCATGGGCCTTTTTAAGTTCCTTGATATCATTCTTAAGCAACTCATGTTTTTCCAGAATTTTAAGTAGATAACAAGTTAATTCAGAGTGAAGAGATCATAAAATAACTCTTCTATGTATGAATCAGAGTCCGTGTCTACTTCTGGATGGGTTACCTCTTCATAAGCTTTAGCGCTAGCCATCAAAATCATCCCATGCCTCCATTATTCCTTTCTTCTTTCTGAAATCTTTCTTCTGGAGCTTGTCCTTCTTGATCTTATGACACTCATTCTTATAGTGACTTGGCTCATTACACTCGTAGCATGTGACTTCTCTACTGCTACCAGACTTTCTTTATCCAGAAGTAGACTCGAAGTGATCACCAGTACTTCTAGATCCTTTGAACTTGTTGCCTTGCTTTCTCTTCCAAAGTTGGTTGGCCCTTCTGGATAGCAGTGACAACTCGTCTTCATCTTCATCAAAATCTTCTTCAGAATCCTCGACCTCTTCAGCTTGAAGAGCTCTAGTATTCTCAGATCTTATGACAAATTTAAGAGCAACAAATTTTCCTCTCTTCTAAGGTTCATCTTGTTCCATCTCAATCTCATGACTTCTCAAAGAACTCACCAGTTCTTCTAGAGAAGTGTTGTTTATATCTTTCACCAATTTAAGTGCAGTTACCATAGGCCTCTACCTTGCTGGAAGACTTTTGATAATCTTTTTCACGTGATTTGAAGTAGAGTGTCCTTTGTTCAGAACCTTAAATCGTGCAACTAGAATTTGAAACCTCGAGAACATTGTCTCAATCCTTTCATCTTCTTCCATCTTGAAGGCTTCATATTTTTTAATCAAAGTCAAAGCTTTGGTCTCCTTAACTTGAGATTTGCCTTTGTGAGACATCTTTAAAGAATCAAATATAGACTTAGTTGAGTCTCTATTTGTTATCTTCTCATACTCGGTATAAGAAATTGCATTCAGTGAGATAGTTCTTGCTTTATGATTATTCATATAATCTTTCTTTTGTTTTTCATTCATTGCACTCCTTTGAAGCTTATTTCCACAATCATCTGTGAGATGTTCATATCCATCAACTACCAAATCCCAAAGATCAACGTCATGACCTAGAAAGAAACTTTCTATTCTATCTTTCCAATAATCAAATCTTTCACCACCAAAGATGAGAGGTTTAGCATTGTAGTTATATTTATCATTTGGAACTTGAACTATTTGCAGGGGTGGAATGGCCATATTTTCCCTAAAACATTTGGATCTTTATCTAACACGGTTAACTGTTTGATAACAATCTATACCAGAACCAGAGATCTGATGCCAATTGAAGGTGTAAGAAACACAAGAAATAGGGGATTGAATTGGGTTTCTCAAAATAAAATTTATCCAAACTCAAACATCAACTATTAACATAAGAATAAACATAAATTAACAAAATTATTTTTATCCCGGTTCACTATTAACATAGTTAATCCAGTCCACCTGTCAAGGTGGTTTTGCTTTCTTAATAAGGACTTAATCCACTATAACCAAACAGATTATAAAACCACAAGAAGATTACTCGTCACCATTGCAAACCATAAAGACTAATTGTCTTTGTCTTCTTGAGTATACAGAATAACACTTAGTCACTCAAGGAACCAGTCACAAAGACCAATTGTCTTTATCTTCTTGAGTCTACAGAACTTCACTCAGTCACTCAAGGAACAATCAACTTAAAGTTGAATACATATTTTTTTGTTTAAAAGATTGCTTCTTTCTAGCGGATTACACAAGATTGAAGTATAAATAATAACACAACAATGGTAAGCATGTTAACAAACAAAATTTCCTTTCTAGCAAGTTAATGAGCAACAACTCCTTGTTTTACAAAAATTACATTGTTGTTTTGGAAGTGTTTTACAAACTTGAATAAGTGTGAGATTCTTCAAAGTTCTTCAAAATTTCCTATTCTTTTAAGTCTTTCTCTTATAGATGAAAATAAATCTTTTGGGGGGGGGGGGGGGGGGGGGGTAGAATAGGAATACTAAAATTCCAGTTGTCTTCTTGCAACGGCCAGTGAGAGAGTGGAGGACAACCTAGTACAAAAGTATTGTCCTTGCGCCATAAAACTAGCATAGTGGAGGCGAGGTGATGTTGTACCTTGTACTAAAAATCACATTAAACCTTTTAATCTTCTCTTCTAATATTCAGAGGCATCTGGACGTTTAATGGTTGAAGCATGTGTAGAAGGACCAAAGATAAGTCTCTAGAATCATGTCATCCGAGTCGTTAGAACTTTTTGAACCTGAACCTTGTCTTCAGAGTCTTCAGCACTTGGTCTACAAAATCTTTATAACCTTTTCTTTAGAGACTTCAGAACTTTGTTTAGCAGAACCTTGGCTTCAAAGTCTTCAGAAGTTGTTCGAGATAACCGTTGGTCTTCAGAATCTTCAAAACTCGTTCAACAAAATCTTGTCTTTAAAATCTTCAGAACTTGGGCCAAAAACTTGGAATCCACAAAGCTTGAGAACATATCAGAAGATCTAAAAAATAGTCACAGATGAAGTAAGAAAACTAACATTCTTTCAGAATCGTTGCTTTAAGACGCATTCCAAGCCATGAAACACAAACTTGTATTCTTCAGTGTGTAGTGTCCCGAATCTGATGACGTCACACGTCAGTTCTTAAGAAACGTAACCTGTTAGAAAAAGATACACACTAAACAAACCATTAGGGTACTACATTGTTATCTAATCACCCATGTAATGTTATCATCAAAACTCAAGGCAAGATTCATAACAAAATCTTGTTCTTACAAAAGAACTATTTGGAAGAGTTAAAACCTCACTCTAATAGTTATGCTACATTTGGTGATATAGCAAGAGGAAAAATAAAGGGTTTAGGAAAACTGGTATGTCCAAGTTTCCCTTGCTTCGATGGTGTGTTTTTGGTAGGATGACTAACTGCTAACTTGATCTGTATCAGTCAACTATGTGATCAAGGTCTGAATGTGAACTTCAACAAATCAGAATGCATTGTTACCAACAAAAATCAAGAAGTGTTAATGAAAGGTTAAAGGTCCAAAAACAACTACTATATGTAGGTATCTCAAACAAGAATCATCCTTCAACATGCTTGATATCCAAGGTAGATGAGAACAAACTATGGCACCAAAAATTTGGTCATCTCAACCTTAAGAGCACAAATAAGATATGACTTTGTGTGTGTGGATGATTTTTCAAGATACATTTGAATCAAATTTATTAAATAAAAATCTGAAAATTTTGATGTGTTCAAAGAACCATGTCAACTTCTCCAAAGATAAAAAAAAAGAGTGAGATGGTGAAATTCAGGAGTGGCCATGGCAAGGAATTTAAGAATCTACCTTACTATTTTTGGGCTAAGGCTATAAACACAGTCTGTCACATTCTCAATCACGTGACCATAAGATCTTGAATTAAAGAAATTAATTATGAGCTTTAGAAAGGGATAAAACCTATTGTAAAATACTTTCATGTCTTTGGTAGGAGGTGTTATATCTTGGCTGACTATGAACAAAGAACAAATATGGATCCCAAGAGTGATGAAGGACTATTCCTAGGTTACTCATCTAATAGCAGATCATATAAGGTATATAACAAGCGTACCAAGACAGTGATGGGATCAGTAAATGTTATCATTTATGATACTATCAAAGATAAGAAAGAAGTTAAAGATGAAGATGATTCATCTCCTCAACAGAATGATATCTTAACATACGTCCCACACAATAAGTATAACATTGAATTTGGAAGCATAGATGCTTTAGAATCTCTAATAAATAAGGTACCATATATATGAATTCAGAAAGATCATATTATTGAAAATATCATAGGAAATTTGAATGAAAGATTCACAACTAGATCCAAAGATATGATTTCCAACTCTTGTTTCATTTTCAAGATTGAACCCAAGAATATCAAGGAAGAATTTCTTGCCCCCCAAAATTCTCGCTCTTCATTTTAACACTAATTGGCTTGTACTTCATCATCATATGCATACATAAATATCATTAGGTCTATACTCGTGGAATCAAGGCTTTTCTCTATAAGAGAGAGCTGCGAAAGATGACTGTTCCGTCAAGCAGCATTGTGCATGTGTTCTAAGCTGTTCAATCAACAAACAATCAATCATCATCATATCAAGCTCTCGTGTGTCTTGGCACGCTTCAAATGTAGAAAGTCAAACGCTTTAATCGATTTGAGACGGTGTAGACAAAAACTCGGTATTTTGCAGTTCAAGTTCAAAAGTTCATAGCTTGAGACTGGGAATGGTTGTTCAGTCTTTAGAATCATCTCTTGATCTTCTTCAACTCATATGTTCAGGTCAAAGGCTAATTTTGTGAGGAAGAATTTTAAAAGCGCAAAATACCTGAAATCATCTTTGAGTGGCTCTTGAAGAATTTGAATTGTCTTGTAATTTCCTTCGAGTTTCGTGTTTGGCTCGGAAGCCAATTCATTGGGGAAGATCTCTGAATTTGAGAAGACTTTGAAGATATACAGTGAAAATATAGTGAAACTAATGTGATGAACCGCTATTTATCAGATGTTCAAAAATTCTAAATTTCTCCCGGATTGACGTTTTTAGATGGTTTTTTGGGTGAAAAATTCATCTTGCTTTTATCTTCGATTCGTATGTTCGGGTCAGAAGTTAATTCTTTGCAGAAGATCTATAAAAGTACGAATTACCAGAGACAGTTGCACCCGAAATGATTTTCTACCAGATTGTTTCTCGATATGGAAAAATTCATAACTTTCTCAATTTTTACCTATTCAAGAAGATTGTTGAAGCTTGAGATCACAAATTTTGTTAACTACAACTTTTCTTCAAGTCCCGAGTTCATATTGTGCTTTGGAGGCTTCAGTTTGTGGCTTGCTTCCCAAAGTGCGCATGTAAATAAGGTGAAAAATTTGCACATGGGTTTTCTGTCACCGTTTCTCGCTATTCGAAAAATCATAACTCTCTCGATTTTTATCGTATCGGGGCGATTCTTACAGAATGTGTCACGTCATATGCGATTTTGTTTCAGGTTACTCATCAGGATTCCGCATCGAAAGTCACGAGCTTGTGGTTTGTTCGCAAACAATACTTAAAATAAGCTGAAAAAATATGCATTGTGAATTTAAATATCGAGTTGTCGTTGTTCAGATCAATTATTTCTGGACTACGTCACAAATTTTTCGCTGACAATTTTGTTTCAGGTCGCGTGCCAGGATTATGCACTGCATGTCATGAGTTTATGGTTCGATATCGACTGGTACATGGAATAAACCAAAAATCAACATTTTGTCAAGCCAAAAAAGACTTAGAGCCAATTCTATATATTATGCAATTCAAATTTCAACACAACTTTCACACATTATTTTCAAATCTCACAAATCAAACTCCATTCTCTCTCAACTTTCTCTCAAACCTCTAAAGAACATTGAAAAACAAAGTTGCAAATTAAAACTCCCTCTTCTCTCAAATCCCCGCTGTGATACGGTGGGAGAACTGACTTGAGATTTTGCGTTTGTATTCGCAAATGTTTCGGTTGAGCAAGAGTCGCCACCGACTTTTTATTTTATCCTAAGGAAAGGTTAAAAAGCACAGCAAAAACCTTTGAGATGTTTTCTTGGGTTCTGGGAGTAGATTATAGAAAGGGAAGGTATTAGCACCCTTTCTATCCATGGTTATCCATGGGCTCTTAGTTACTTTCTTAGATCAACTTGCCTTGATTTTCAATTGTTTGAAATGGTGCTTTGTGTGTGTGGGTTTGAAAATGTTTTGAAAAGAAGCCAATGTGGTGGCAACCTTTGTAATGATCCATGTTGGGATGTATACAAAGGTGTATGTCTTTTGAAAAGGTTTTCATTGTTTTTGAAAGTTGTTTTGAAAGTGTATTGATGTGTGGTTTTAAAAAATAGGCAAGTGTTTTGTTTTGCAAGGGGGCAAGTAACCAAGAGCTATCTACCCTAAAGTTCTCAAAGATCTTTGCTATGTTTCAACCCTTTTAACAATTTTGTTCCACCATTGCATTTGGTGGACAATCTTGTGTTAGGATGTGAAAGGGACGGGCGTGGGTCATCGTTTAGACCATAATTGCAATGGTGCCAAGTATCTTTGGGCAATTTTCTTTAAGGGACTTGATCATTTTTAGGCAACTTTCGAAAGCGTCATCGAGGGACTATGATCATTTGAATTATGTTTGTTTTGCCCAAAGAGACCTAACATGCAATATGACCCATTATTGAAGGCAACAAGTGGAGTACCCTAGGGGTGCAAGTGTGATTAGTGTTGTCCATTTTCATGCTTGTTTATCTTGAATTTAGGTCAAACTATTTTGGTTAATTGATTTGCATACAAACCCTAATTCTAACATGGCATAATTAGAAAGCTTTAAAGTGCGAAAAATAAAGTTCCTAAGTTATTACAACACAATATATGGGAAGGGGGTACAAATGTTCAAATGGGGATATTTTGACAAGAATTAAATTCTAAGCTATTACATCAAATTTGAATTTTGCAAGGTATTTAATTACACAATATTCAAATAAAATAAATATGCAAGAATGCAAAAAAAAGGGTTTTCCTATGTATGTGAAAAAATGTTTATCATATATTAAATAAATAAAAATAAAAATTAATGTATTTTTGGTATTTTTATGGATCTAGGGTAAAACCCTAATTTTTAAATAAAAGTATTTATTATATAATATATGTAATACTTATTAATTATGTACACAAAAAAAAGAAAGTATATGAAAAAAATTAATTTTTAAGTTAAACATTAGTAAAAAATAAAATGTATTATTTTATTGTGTTTTTAAGCTAAATGTATTAATAAATATCTAAATATTTATAATATTCACTAAATACTAAATATATGTATAAAAATAAAAATATTTAATATTTATAAAAATGTATTTTTTTATGAAAAAGTTTTTTCAAAGATAACATAAAACAAAGTCAGAAAATAAAAAAGTATTTATTATTTTAGTATTTTAGATAAAAGAGTATTTGTGTATTACTTATGTACAAACATCAATTTAATCAAATAAATGCCCAATAAATACAAAAATGGTGTAAAAAATATTTTTTATATTTTTAATATTATGAGAAAAAATAAATAAGTCAGAAATAAAAAGAAAAGTCAAGAAAATGTTTTAAATAAGCACAATGGGCCAAGGGGGTTCAAAAGTAAACATAGGGTGTAAATAAGAAAAATGAAACAGGCCCAGCCCAAAGGCAAGCTTCTTCAACCTTCAGCCATCTCTGTTTGAAAACGCGCGCCTCTTTGCTTCCACAACAAGAACCTGATTCTTTGACTTTTAATGAAAACTCACAACACAAAAAATGTAAAGCATCATCTCACGAGTTCAGACATACAAAGAACATGATTTAACTCTCAGAAATGAGAGAGAATTTCTTCTCCCCCAATTCCTGACCTAGTTTTTGTTCTATGCTCAGACCTCAAATTCTCATAGCACACATAACATAAATGAAAACTAATTATATGGGCATGTTCAGGGCTATGAATGTGACATAATTTCTTCACAAATCTAAACCTAACAATGCCTGGATAGAGAGATAAGAGTTCATGAACTTACCTGTTCAGTTGGAATCGTATCTGGTGATGGAGGTGTTTTCAATGCAAGGTGATGATTGGTATAGCTTCCTTGATGTCCAGGAATGCTATTCCAAGCTTTAGTTTGCTTTGAAACCAAGTGAATCGTGTTATGGCACTTCAACTGCAAAACAGAAAAATGAAAATGGTGATATTGATTAGGAGTGTTACAGTCTGCTTCTAATGCTTTGGACAGTTTGTATGGATGGTAGGGAAAGTGTTTGAAGTGGTTTTGGCCAAGATGCACGATGGAAATGAGCTGTGGGATTCCAAGTGCAGGATGCCCTGTTTTTGTGCAGTTTAATGGTGATTCTGGGTTTGAGGATGTTTGGAACTTGGTTGGCTTGTGCTTCAGCTTAGGTTTAGTGTTTTGAATGTGTACAATAACAATGCTTAAGGTTGTGTTGGCTGAGATGAGAGTTGGGAGTTGTTATGTCAAGTTTCTTCTTACTTAAGCAACAAAATGTCAAGTGGTGTGTTAGACTGATGGAGGCCCCCCTAATGTGCTTCTAAGCTTGCCCTTGATCAGTGGGATTAGCTCAAAAACTTGTGCCAAGGAGATTTTCTGTGTACCTCTTGATTTGCTAATTGACATAAAGTTCTACTTTTGCAAAAATGGACATTATGCTTTTTCTATTTTAGGACTAAACCTTCATGTAATGCTTAAACACAAAATGCAAGGCTTGAACACAAAGGGTTTGCATTTAATTTATGAGTGCAAATGGGATATAGGACCTGTAATCAAGTTGTGCAAGCTGATTTGAAAAATTGCACAAGTTATGAACATGTACATGGCCATGAATCAAAATGACTTTTTCCCAACTTGCCAAATTCGATTCTCTCTAACCTTGAGGTTGTTTGATGAGTTCTTGGACATTTTGGAAATCTTGGAATGTGTACTACAATCCATCTTTGAAATGCAAACTGAAATTCTAAGTGGAAGCATGTGAAAAATGGTCTTGAAGTTAGGCAAAAATCCTGCCTAAAATGGTTCAAAATTTCTCTAAGTTAAGAATGGTTTGGTACCCTTGTTCCAAATATTGTAACTTGAGATACAAGCTTCTTTTGAGGAAACTTTGTAAATCAAAGTTGTAGATTTTGCAATGGACTACAAATTTCATGTTTTGACTTTTCCTTGAATCCAAATGCATCTTGATGAGAAAGTGGGACAAAGTTAGGAAAAAATTAGGGTTTTTCATAACTTAGAAAAATTCTAAGTTATGAAAAATCTTCATTTCAAACCCTAATTTGCAATTTTGGATTTCTTGATGAACAAGTTTCATGATTTGGCATGTTTTGATGAAAAATGAATCTTGACACTTGATTTTGACCAAAAAGTCAAAGTTTGACTTTTCAGTATACAGTCAAAATTGATCAATTGACTGGGAAATTCAATTGTCAATCTTGTGCATTTGGGATCTTTTGAACTTGTTGAGTATGTCAAGACAATTCCATGGGGTCCTTGAGTCCATATGTGAGCTTGGTTTGCCATTGGCTTGGTCAAACAGTCAAAAATTGCCTTTGTGCAGTCAAAACCCTAAAAATGACCATTTTGCCCTTTTGGTGATCTGATCAAATTTCTTGTGGAATTGTGATCCAAACTTGATCAAATGGTCCATGTGAGTTCATAATGTTGATGTGGGTCAATTTTCATGAGGTTTGACTGTCAATTGGCCACAGTTGACTTTTTCCCCAATACAGCTGATTTCTAGGTCAACTGTCCAATTGACTGGGCAAAATTTGGAATCAAGACTTGAAACTTGGTATGGATAAACTTGGGAGTCCAACATGAAGCATGAAAGTCATCTTAGGCATTTTAGGTCAAAATATCTTTGTGCAAACACAAACCCTAATTTGGGTCAACAGTGTTAGGAGAAGTCTTGCAGAGGAAACCCTAACTGGATCTTGAGCTCCAAGGGCCTTGTGATGAGAAAATGTTGAGAGAATGGGAGGGAAAATTTTGGGGTACAACAGTTGCCCCTGTTCAATCTTCTTGAACCTGAAGAGTTAGATTGGCAAGTTTCCCTTTCGCGACTCGAGGGTAAAAGGAGATTGGACACTAGAGTGCCCTGAAATTTGCACTCGCATGCTGGAGTATCAGCAATGTGATGTCGGGAATGGGCTTATAGATGCCATTTGGAGAGATAGTGGATAGGGAGATGGGCTTATAGATGCCATCCGAAGGCGTGACAGAAACTTGTCGGGAATGGGCTTATAGATGCCATTTGGAAGTGTTGATCGCATAAGAGATTCCTTAGCGAGAACTTGTGCACTTTGAGAAAGACAGATGTTTTTCTGGCTTGTTACAGGTGTTGATCTTCAATCTCCTCATGCAGATATGCCCTGGCTAGATACCGGTGTCGAGTCTACAATCGGTTGCTCACAGATATGCCCTGGCTGGATACAGGTATCGAATATGGAATTATCGTCTACAGATATACCCTGGCTGGATACAGGAATCGAATCTGGAATTAGTCGTCAACAGATATGCCCTGGATGGATACAGGAATCGAATCTGGAATTCTTCAGATGTTCCCTGGCTGGATACAGGAATCGAATCTAGAATTAGTCGTCAACAGATATGCCTTGGCTGGATACAGGAATCGAATCTGGAATTCTTCAGATGGGCCCTGGCTGGATACAGGAATCAAATCTGGAAATAGTCATCAACAGATATGCCCTGGCTGGATACAGGTATCGAATCTTCAAACTCTTCAGATGTGCCCTGGCTGGATACAGGAATCGAATCTGGAAATAGTCGTCAACAGATATGCCCTGGCTGGAACAGGAATCGAATCTTCAAACTCTTCAGATGTGCCCTGGCTGGATACAGGAATCGAATCTGGAAACTGATCACTCACAGATGTGCCCTGGCTAGATACAGGAATCGAATCTGGAATTGTGACAGTTGAAGGTAGTCGTCTTTTGGGTTGTCTTTTTCCCTGAAAAGGCAAAACATCAGTTGTATGCAATGTCATGATGTATGAAATGCATGATGTCATGATGTTCAAAATGAGATAGTGTTGTATGCACTTTATCATGTATGTAAGAAAAATGTATGAAATGTGAAAGGTTTATGAACATATTTTTGTCTAGGAAAATAAATCCTTGACGACCGGCCGGGGAATTAAATCCTGGGCTGACATTGAAGAGTAGAGTTCTTCGTTTCCGCTAGGGATAATGGTTTCAAGAATACACCGGTAGGAGAAGATAACTCCGTTGGGGAATAAACTTGTTGGAGAGATTACTCTGAGGGGAATTGCTCGGTGGGAAGAGATACTTTGCTGAAGTTCGACGAGAGCTCCGCTGAGGATTTCAATGATGGACTCCGCTGGGGATAACAATGATAAACTCCACTGGGGATTCTGTTGATAAGTTAAGTTGGGGAACTTTGATGAACTCCGCTGGGGATAGGAAGAACTTCGCCGAGGGCGATCTTCCGTGATAATTAGTTGAGGATAACCCAGTTATAAGCCCTTGTGAGGAATAACTCTTGAATGGAAACGGGGAGGGACGTTCGTATTCTGCAGGGGATAAGCTTCCAGAGTCTACTGGGGGTATGGACTCCACTTTCCTGGGGAAACTCTTCAGACTGTACTGGGGTGTTGGTATTCCGCCGGGGAACAATCTTATATTAAGACTGTCGGGGATGCTTGCTGGGGAATGCCTATACTCCGCTGGGGAATGTTGAGATCTTCTGGGGATGCTCAACTTCCTTCGGGCTGGCCGTAGACTAACTCTGCTGGAGGAAAGTATTGTTGAATCTTTGTCTTACTCTGTGGGGAGTTGAGGTAACTTGGTTACATTCTTCAGTTGAACCTATCTTGCTACCTTGGCGGACAAAGCACCTCGACTGTCTGGACAATTCTACATTGCCCCTGTTTCTGATGTCACCTGTAATCAGTCCTTTGTTTCGTATGCAAGTATTTATGAATTAGCAATTTAATGTCAAATGCATATATCAAAAAATGAACATTGGACGTTCTTCGCAAGACAAAACAGAAAAAGGAAAAAACAATTGGCAATTTGTTTGGAAAAGTGAACTTGTATTGATTTTAAAATTTGCCTGTAAACAGGCGTTTTTGTACAAGAGGCTGACGTCCTAGTAAGAGAACGCCGCTGAATAACATAAAGTTTATACAATTTTAAAAAGGAAATAAAACAGCTATGTGAAAAATATTCCCACTGGGTTCCAACTCTGCTATCGCCTTTATGTCTTCAAGCGTCTCATCACTTTGTTGCTTAGTTGAAGATGAAGCTGATTGATCAATGCCGAAGTCTGAGCCCGAAAGTTGATGCCGAATTCTGGATGCAAGATGATCCAATGAGACATAGTGTTACGCTTCATCCCTAACTTTTTCCTGGACCGCCCTTTCGGGTTTTCAGTCCACCGGGATACCCATTTTTGCCCAAGCCGCCTTTTCAGGTTTTCGACTTGCCGGGTGTACAGATTCTTTTCATTTCATCCCTTATTTTTGCCCGAACCCTTTTGGTTCGCCGGGAAGCCCTTATTTTTGCCTAGGTATGTCAACCTAGCGGGTCTTTGATCATGCGTAGTATCTTTTTACTATGTCTGCATTGGCGGGGTGAGGAAGGTCATCACCATCCATGGTGGTTAGAATCATGGCTCCTCCTGAGAACACATGTTTAACCACAAATGGCCCTTCGTACGTAGGGGTCCATTTTCCCCTGGGATCACTTTGAGGAAGGATGATGCGTTTGATTACCAGGTCCCCAACTTGATACTCTTGTGGTCTGACTTTCTTGTTAAATGCCCTGATCATCCGTTTTTGGTACGTCTGACCATGACAGATAGCGGTGAGTCTCTTTTTGTCAATTAGGTTTAATTGATCAAGCCGAGTTTGGATCCAGTCATCTTCACTCAAATCTGCATCCTTCATTATCCGGAGAGAGGGTATTTGGACTTCAATCGGCAAAACTGCTTCCATGCCATAGACCAAGGAAAAAGGAGTTGCCCCAGTTGACGTTCTCGCTGAGGTACGGTACCCATGAAGAGAAAATGGTAACATTTCGTGCCAATCTTTGTAGGTCACTGTCATCTTCTGCACAATCTTTTTGATATTCTTATTAGCTGCTTCTACAGCCCCATTCATCTTCGGCCAGTAAGGAGAAGAGTTGTGGTGCTGTATCTTGAATTGCTCGCAGAGCTCAGTGATCATCTTGTTGTTAAGATTGGTACCATTGTCCGTAATGATTCTTTCTGGGACGCCGTACCGACAGATCAGGTTATGCCGAATGAAACATGCCACGACGCTCTTGGTTACGGTGGCATAGGAAGCTGCCTCCACCCACTTCGTGAAATAATCAATTGCTACCAAGATGAAGCGATGCCCGTTGGATGCCGTCGGTCGGATCTCGCCGGTCATATCAATGCCCCACATTGCAAAAGGCCATGGTGCCGTTAAGACGTTCAGAGGAACCAGAGGGATATGCACCTTATCAGCATAGATCTGGCATTTATGACAAGTTCGAGAATGTTGGTAACAGTCGGCTTCCATTGTGGACCAGAAATATCTTGCCCGAAGGATTTTCTTTGCCATGGTGTGTCCACTGGAATGTGTTCCGAATGTACCTTCATGTAGTTCTACCATGATCTTCTCTGCTTCAGTCTTATCCACACAACGCAGTAAAGTTGAATCATGATTTCGTTTGTAGAGAATGTCGTTGCTGAGGAAGAATTTTGCCACAAACCTTCTTAGGAACTTCTTGTCATTGACCGATGCGCCTTAGGGGTATTCTTAAGCTTCCAAATATCTCTTCACCTCATGGTACCAGGGTTTTTTGGTTACCTCTTCGGTTTCAAGATCGCAGCAGTATGCAGGTTCGTCCAACTTCCAGATAATGATCCGGGGAGCCTCGTTGTCCCATTTGACTTTGAACATTGAAGACATCGTAGCTAGTGCGTCCGCTAACTGATTCTCCTCTCTTGGTAAGTGTTCAAAAGTTATTTCTTCAGAGTGGGGAAGCAAAGTCAACACATACTCCTTGTAAGGAATAAGATTTGGGTGTTTCGTATCCCACTCGCCTTTGATCTGATTGATCACGAGAGCGGAATCTCCGAAGACACTCAGAAAATTGATCCTTAAGTCGATTGCAGCTTGAAGACCCATGATACACGCCTCATATTCTGCCATGTTGTTGGTGCAGTTGAAACACAGCCGGGCGGTGAGTGGAGTATGAGTACCTTTAGGGGATATGATCACAGCGCCGATGCCGTTACCCAAAGCGTTCGAGGCTCCATCAAAATGCATAGACCATCGGGATCCTTCCTCAGGTCCTTCATCCGGTCCAGGTACTTCACAATCAGTTACTACCATGATATCTTCGTCTGGAAATTCGAAGTTCAATGATTGGTAATCGTCCACAGGTTGGTGTGCCAAATGGTCTGCCAATACACTTCCCTTGATTGCTTTTTGAGTTGTGTACTCGATGTCATATTTCGTCAAGATCATTTGCCATCTCACTATTCTTCCAGACAGAGCAGGCTTTTCGAATATGTACTTGATTGGATCCATTTTTGAAATCAACAGAGTAGTGTGAGTCAGCATATACTGTCTCAGCCGACGAGCAGCCCATACCAGAGCGCAGCAAGTTTTCTCGAGCAGTGAGTACCGAGTCTCACAGTCGGTAAACTTTTTTCTCAGGTAATAAATAGCGTGCTCTTTTCGGCCAGACTCGTCATGCTGCCCCAACACACACCCCATTAAGTTGTCAAGTACTGTCAAGTATAGTATTAGAGGTCTCCCTTCAACCGGAGGCATAAGAATGGGTGGTTGTTGGAGATACTCCTTTATCTTTTCGAAAGCAGCCTGACATTCATTGTTCCAACGTACTACTTGATCTTTCTTCAGCAATTTGAAGATTGGCTCACAGGTAGCGGTTAGATGTGAGATGAATCGGGCAATGTAATTCAGTCGCCCCAGAAAGCCTCTGACTTCTTTCTCTGTCTTGGGAGTCGACATCTCTTGTATGGCTTTCACCTTGGCAGGGCCCTCTTGAATACCTTTGTCGCTTACAATGAAACCTAGCAATTTTCCGGACCTCACCCCGAAGGTGCATTTGTTTGGGTTCAACCTCAGTTTGTACAACTTCAGTCGGTCAAACAGCTTCCGCAGATGGTCAAGGTGTTCCTCCTCAGTTTGGGACCTTGCAATCATATCATCGACGTATACTTCAATCTCATGGTGGATCATGTCATGAAATAAAGCAACCATGGCACGTTGGTAGGTTGCCCCAACATTTTTCAACCCGAATGGCATGACCTTGTAGCAAAAGGTGCCCCACTGAGTTACAAAGGTAGTCTTTTCCATATCTTCAGGAGCCATCTTGATCTGATTATACCCTGAAAAACCATCCATGAAGGAGAACACCTTGTGTTGAGCAGTATTATCAACCAGAACATCGATATGAGGTAGAGGGAAATCATCCTTAGGGCTAGCCCTGTTCAAATCCCTGTAGTCAACACACATTCTGACTTTACCATCTTTCTTTGGCCCCGGAACCACGTTGGCCATCCATTGAGGATAAGAAGTCACTGCTAGGAAACCGACATCAAATTGCTTCATAACCTCAGCTTTGATTTTCTCGGACATCTCTGGGCGCATGCGGCGGACCTTTTGTTTTACCGGAGGGCAGTCTTCCTTGGTAGGCAGGTGATGAACTACAATGTCGGCATCCAAACCGGGCATGTCTTCGTAAGACCAAGAAAAGATTTCCATGTAATCATGCAGCATCTGAATCAATCGTTGCTTCACGCTGAGCTCTAGATTGGCACCAATCTTGACTTCTTTTCTATCTGTCTCATTACCCAGATTCACCGTTTCCACTGGCTCTTCATGCGGCTGAATGGCCCTCTCCTCCAGGAGTAGCAGTCTTGCGAGTTCACCAAGCATTTCGCAATCATCTTCACCTTCGTTATCGGCCAAGTTGATCGGATTTTCGAAGTCATAACTGGCAGTAGCAGAGTCGTTACCAGTGAGATCCAGAGTGGATTGGAACCTGTATAAGTGAGTGTGTGTAAATATAGCTGTTTTGCAATATATAAAAAAGAAAGAAAAAAAGCACAAGATTTGAAATGCAACAACGTCCAATGTTTTGATTGATGATATATGGAAATGTCATACAAAAAGCCCTCACAAATGGAGCCACAGTGCCCCGGGTAGGACACCGAGCCAATAAAAGTTTCAACATATTGTTTGTTACAAATTGAAAACAAAAGAGTTCATTACTGTGTGACAAATGTAATAGGTGTAAAATCTTTTGCCGTCCAGTTGCTTGGTCCGTTGTTGGTCGTTGGATAGATCCAACTGTCAAATTTTGCTTCCTCTACGTCCTTCTCAATAGCATTCACTCTTGGGTTGGTGATGAACACCAGAGCCTTTCTGATCTTTTCTTTGCGAACAACCCTCTGAGCCTCTGCAGTGAAGCCCAGCCCAAACTTGTCGGTCTTTTGAGTGAAGTCAGGAAGTTGACCCCAGTTTGCGCACTTGCCTTTCTCGATTACAGCCCGGGCATCCTTCAAGGAAGCCATCTTCAAAGGAAAGTCTTCTTCAACCACTGTCTCAGCTGACGCCAACGTTGGAGGTACCTCTTCAAAATGTTGAAAGGGGGTTTCAATAAACTCCCCGTCCATCTCGATATACCGGAATGAATTCAAGTGACTAACCATGTATTCCTCCTCTCCCTGCACAGTAACAATCTTCCCTTTGACAGGGTATTTGAGCTTCTGGTGTAGAGTGGATGTTACGGCCCCAGCCTTGTGAATCCACGGTCGACCCAGCAAACAGGAGTAAGACGGACAAATATCCATCACATAGAACGTTGAGTCAAAGACTTGGGAACCCACACGAATAGGAATGTCTACCTCACCGTGCACCATCCTCTTAGAACCGTCGAAGGATCTAACAATGATGTTACTAGGTTTCAATTCCAGACCCTCACAATCCAACCGATCTAAGGCCTTCTTGGACAATACATTCAGGGAAGAACCGGTGTCCACCAACACGTGTGCAAGAGTAGTGCCCCTGCATTCTATGGAAACATGCAGGGCATCATTGTCGTTTTTTCCCTTGGCGGTCAGGTCGGCATCCGAGAAACCCAAACCATTGTCAGCGGTCAAATTAGCCACACAGTCAGTGAACTGATCTGCAGATGTCTCTTGCAGCACATGGGCCGTTTTCAGAAATGAAATCAGGGCCTTGGCGTAGGCCTCTGAGCACAGCAGCAATGATAGCATAGAGATCTTGGAGGGGGTATGCCCCAGCTGTTCAACGACATTGAAGTCACTCTTTTTAATGATTTTAAGGATTTCCTCCATCTCTTGCTGGGAGGCTTCAACAGCGGTCTTTTTTGGTGCCTCCGTCCGGGCAGGCAAATCGGTAGCAACTTCTTTACCCCGAGTATCAGAGGACTCGGCGGCAGTGGTAGACATAGAAACTTGATTTGGAACATGCACACTTGCGGGTGTGATGATAAGAGGTTTTCGGATAACTGGTGGTGCAATGTCAGGCGAGAAGAGCCTGCCACTGCGAGTAATCTTGGCGGGACCAGTGATGTTACTGATACTGGTACCGGTGTTGAACTCCTGCTTCACTCCAAGCACATACACGTCTGCCCCATAGTGCCATGGGACAGCCTTGTCAGATTCATAGGTGAGAGGCCCCGGAACAGTAATGGTAATGGGTGCAACAGACATAATTTTGACTGGCTTCCTCGGGGGAGCCTTGGTAGGATTGTTGAAAATTGTGACGACAGATACTTCTTCAGCGGAAACAAATGGAACAGCGGTTTTCTTGAACAGAATCTCTTTGCTATCCATCAGGCTTTGGATGCCTGACTTCAGCAGCGGACAACCGGTAGGGGTAACAGCACACAGGAGGCAACCCTTGCCACAACCCGGAAATAAACCGGCTAGCAGTAGGTTCCTCTTAACAGTCAATAGAGGGGTAGCAACATCATTCACAGAAACAGCATACAAATCTTCATCAACGGCATTTACCCTATGCTGGGGCATATGAGCAGTTACAACATTTGGCCTCTCAGGCGCCTCAAACTGTATTTCCTTCGCATCAATAAGGTCTTGAACCTTATTTCTCAGGGCCCAGCAATCATCAGTAGTATGCCCGGGGCTATCAGAGTGATAAGCACAACAGGCATTTGGGTTATACTTAGGAGATGCAGTATTCACGACCTTCGGAGCTTCTTTGGTGGTCACCAAGTTGGTTGATAGCAGTTGCGGTAAGATTTGTGACAAGGTCATACTCAGCCGAGTGTATTGCCTCTTGGGCCTCTCACCCCTTTGTTGATTGTACTGCTGAGGAACAACAACAGGTTTTGAAATTACCAAGGCATTGACGGCTTGGCGGCTTTCTGGCTTGACTTGTCTTCTAGGACCATAGACGACACTAGCTTCCTTCTTGAAAGGCCTCTTCTCAGTACTTGCGGAGGCACCTTTCTGTATCTTTCCTAACCTGATGCCAGCCTCTATCCTTTCACCCGTCAGGATCAAATCTGTGAACCCAGCGGAGGAATTACCAACCAAATGATTGAAGAATGGACCAGACAAGGTCCCTAGAAACATGTCAACTAGTTCACGATCAGTCAAAGGAGTCTGCACCCTGCCAGCCAAATATCTCCATTTTTGCGCATATTCTTTAAATCCTTCGCCCGTTCCTAGTGACATACCCTGAAGTTGGGTACGCGTAGGAGCGAGGTCAGAATTGTATTGATATTGTCTATAAAATGCGGTAGCCAAATCTTCCCAATGTCGGATACTGGTTCCATCTAGCTGATACAACCACTCAAGTTGTGACCCCGAAAGGCTATCTTGGAAGAAGTGGATCCAAAGATTCTTGTCTGCCGTGTAAGGTTGGATCTTCCTTACGTACGATCTGAGATGCAGCTTTGGACAGGAAGCCCCGTCGTATTTTGCAAAGGCAGGCGCCTTAAACTTGTGTGGGATTACCACCCCAGAAAATAGACCTAAATCTCCGAAATCCAGCCCCGACACATTTTGAATCTCCATGGCACTCAAGCGGTCCTCTAATTGCTTGTATCTGTCAGCAGCAGGAGGGTATTGTTCGTCATTGTAATCCGTCTCGTTGTCAGAGACTGCAGGACTAGGAGCCCCTCCCCCTTGGGGACTATCTTTCTCTGCAGAGGAAGTAGTTGGATCAGCCTCGTTATGGAGTGTATTCCCAAACCTGCGTCCGGTGTTGAATAACGCAGTCCTCTTCTTCTTCTTCTTTAAGAGCAAAGCCTTCAACTCTTGTTGACCTTGGGCCAGGCTCATGACCATCTCTTGAAACTGGGCATTCTGGGCCTGGAGGGCCTTGATAGCTTGTTCACTGGATGATTCAGGATTCATGATGACTGTTCCAAATAAACAGCGAAGAAGATTAAGCAACCTGTAGAAAAAAAAAGGGTACCTGTTATGCACATGATGCATGAGATTCTATTTATGCAATGCATTCAAGGGTTTTAGAAATTCACAAATGTTACAGACAAAAAAGAACGCACGTCATATTAATAAGAAGAAATTTGTTAGTACATAAATGCCCCATAGGCCAAATATTACAAAACAACTTCTCAAGGTAGAAAGACGTTGCGCATCCTCTTTGGTGCGATGTAGGTGTTGAGGGTCTCTTGCTCATGGAGTCGGTGGGTGAGCTCTAGAACCTTCTTCTCGCTGGCGTAAAAGCTGGCTTCAAAAGTGTTCCGTTCCTCCTTGAGTTGGATCCAAATCTTCTGCATCTCGTCCCACGATGTAGGCATGTCAGGATGTAGGATGGTGTAGGGAACCTCTCCTTCCTTAACGGGCTCTTTAATCACAGGGAGAACATGAGGATAAGGCATCATTAGACTCTGGGCTCGGGTTCGTACCCACTTGAGATAAGGCTCAAGAGGGATGGAATTCTTGTGTCCCAGTGTCTTGCTGTCAACCTTGTTAGGCATTCCCCAAGCTCTGATGAATCTTTGGCGAAGTCCTTGCGCATCGTTGTCGAAGTCAAAAACTAGGTCAGGAA
The DNA here is from genome assembly GCA_948472305.1 of Vicia faba. NCBI lineage: Eukaryota > Viridiplantae > Streptophyta > Magnoliopsida > Fabales > Fabaceae > Vicia > Vicia faba. Next base: position 382,849,579 of record OX451738.1, on the reverse strand, counting down.
TCAACATGTCGTGAGGGCCATCTCTTCGTGCATACCCAAATTGTCTTAGAGCCAAACATGGGTTGTAGGTGATGCCTCACCTGATTCCAAGTAAAGGAACATTAGGAAACTCTCCACAATAATCAATGATGATGACATTTTCTCTGGACCGAGAACACCAATGTACATCAGAATGAGTGAGGGTCATCAACCATTGCGACCACCTCAAGCCTTGGTCATCCTTCAAGACAGATTGTGGAAGGAGCGAAATAAACCACCTTGCAAGGAGAGGAGTACAGCACATGAGAGCACCTGTCTTTCTCATTGTTCGTGTGTAAAATGAGTGAAGGATGTCCCCAAGCAATGTTGGTATTGGATTTCTGGACAAGAATATTTTGACGGCGTTGACCTCTACAAGCTGGTCAGGATTTGGGAACAGGACCAACCCATAGATAAGGAGTGCCACAATCTCTTCAAAGGCTTGTAGGTCCAATGAATTCCAACACTCTTGTGCCTTTTCAAACAAGAATTTTGCTAAAAAGCCTTTGACACCGCTTCTAGTTTCACAATGCCCCTTGATGTCGGAAGGCTGTAGATGTAGTGCTCGAGCAACATCTTCAGGTTTTGGTTCCTTTTCCGTACCGTTGAAAGGTAGTTGATTCAGGATAGGAATTCTCAGGAGTTGAGAAAATTCCTCCAAAGTGGGCACCAACTGGTAGTCGGGGAAAGTGAAACAGTGGTGAAGAGGGTCAAAGAACTGGAATAGCATTTTCATCATATCCTCTTCAAAGTTGGTGTTGACTAAGCTGAGCAGTCTACCATGTCTTTCACTGAAGGAAGAGCTTTCCGGAATTCTTGATGTGAACTCCTTGAGTTGAGGAGGGATTCTCACAAGGTTGACTTGGATGGTTTTTCTACGAGGAATTTCCATGACCTACCAAACAAGAACAAAGATGAAGATCTAAACCCTTGAAGTGGTTAGTAAATGCACATGATGCTTTATGATGTTCATGATGTATGCACAAACATATGTACAAGCAATTCACACCAAACCCTAGTTTCAGGCTTGCATGGGGTTTCATAGGTAAGTACCCTCTTGAGTGTAGTTGGCTTAAAAACCTGTCCTATAAATAGTAACCGGGTTCTAAGGAGCTCAATATCACTGGATTGTTTTCATTGTTCATTGTTTTGGTTTAGCCACTTAACTAGCGACCAAAATATTCCAAGAAAACAACCCTCAATGAGTGTAGTATCGAGTATCTACCAACTTCGGACTGCACCAAAGCCGGTCATCTCACTACCCCTAATGAAAGGCCAAGATGGTCAAGTAAGGTTCTAGGTCATTAGTGCTTAGTGACATCACTCAGCGGCCCCGTACTCTCCTTGACTGACTCAAGGGTTACCGGTACTCACAAATATGTCGCACTAATATAGCTATTGCTTTGACCGTGTCGGTATACCCCGCACAGTTTCCACAACGTATTGCTATCTATGAATGTTTCCCAAAAATCCAGGTGTAGGATTGTAAAACCCAAACAAGAGAGCCAAGATATAAAGCAATCAAAACAAACAATTAGTCATGCAAGAGGGTGATCTAAGCCCTAAGGTTACTCCACTTTTAGATATTATCCCCAGCAGAGTCGCCAGTTCTGTGATACGGTGGGAGAACTGACTTGAGATTTTGTGTTTGTATTCGCAAATGTTTCGGTTGAGCAAGAGTCGCCACCGACTTTTTATTTTATCCTAAGGAAAGGTTAAAAATCACAGCAAAAACTTTTGAGATGTTTTCTTGGGTTCGGGGAGTAGATTATAGAAAGGGAAGGTATTAGCACCCTTTCTATCCATGGTTATCCATGGGCTCTTAGTTACTTGCTTAGATCAACTTGCCTTGATTTTCAATTGTTTGAAATGGTGCTTTGTGTGTGTGGGTTTGAAAATGTTTTGAAAAGAAGCCAATGTGGTGGCAACCTTTGTAATGATCCATGTTGGGATGTATACAAAGGTGTATGTCTTTTGAAAAGGTTTTCATTGTTTTTGAAAGTTGTTTTGAAAGTGTATTGATGTGTGGTTTTAAAAAATAGGCAAGTGTTTTGTTTTTCAAGGGGGCAAGTAACCAAGAGCTATCTACCCTAAAGTTCTCAAAGATCTTTGCTATGTTTCAACCCTTTTAACAATTTTGTTCCACCATTGCATTTGGTGGACAATCTTGTGTTAGGATGTGAAAGGGACGGGCGTGGGTCATCGTTTAGACCATAATTGCAATGGTGCCAAGTATCTTTGGGCAATTTTCTTTAAGGGACTTGATCATTTTTAGGCAACTTTCGAAAGCGTCATCGAGGGACTATGATCATTTGAATTGTGTTTGTTTTGCCCAAAGAGACCTAACATGCAATATGGCCCATTATTGAAGGCAACAAGTGGAATACCCTAGGGGTGCAAGTGTGATTAGTGTTGTCCATTTTCATGCTTGTTTATCTTGAATTTAGGTCAAACTATTTTGGTTAATTGATTTGCATACAAACCCTAATTCTAACATGGCATAATTAGAAAGCTTTAAAGTGCGAAAAATAAAGTTCCTAAGTTATTACAACACAATATATGGGAAGGGGGGTACAAATGTTCAAATGAGGATATTTTGACAAGAATTAAATTCTAAGCTATTACATCAAATTGGAATTTTGCAAGGTATTTAATTACACAATATTCAAATAAAATAAATATGCAAGAATGCAAAAAAAAGGGTTTTCCTATGTATGTGAAAAAATGTTTATCATATATCAAATAAATAAAAATAAAAATTAATGTATTTTTGGTATTTTTATGGATCTAGGGTAAAACCCTAATTTTTAAATAAAAGTATTTATTATATAATATATGTAATACTTATTAATTATGTACAAAAAATAAATAAATAAAAAAGAAAGAAAGTATATGAAAAAAAGTAATTTTTAAGTTAAACATTAGTAAAAAATAAAATGTATTATTTTATTGTGTTTTTAACCTAAATGTATTAATAAATATCTAAATATTTATAATATTCACTAAATACTAAATATATGTATAAAAATAAAAATATTTAATATTTATAAAAATGTATTTTTTTATGAAAAAGTTTTTTCAAAGATAACATAAAACAAAAGTCAGAAAATAAAAAAGTATTTATTATTTTAGTATTTTAGATAAAAGAGTATTTGTGTATTACTTATGTACAAACATCAATTTAATCAAATAAATGCCCAATAAATACAAAAATGGTGTAAAAAATATTTTTTATATTTTTAATATTATGAGAAAAAATAAATAAGTCAGAAATAAAAAGAAAAGTCAAGAAAATGTTTCAAATAAGCACAATGGGCCAAGGGGGTTCAAAAGTAAACATAGGGTGTAAATAAGAAAAATGAAACAGGCCCAGCCCAAAAGCAAGCTTCTTCAACCTTCAGCCATCTCTGTTTGAAAACGCGCGCCTCTTTGCTTCCACAACAAGAACCTGATTCTTTGACTTTTAATGAAAACTCACAACACAAAAAATGTAAAGCATCGTCTCACGAGTTCATACATATAAAGAACATGATTTAACTCTCAGAAATGAGAGAGAATTTCTTCTCCCCCAATTCCTGACCTAGTTTTTGTTCTATGTTCAGACCTCAAATTCTCATAGCACACATAACATAAATGAAAACTAATTATATGGGCATGTTCAGGGCTATGAATGTGACATAATTTCTTCACAAATCTAAACCTAACAATGCCTGGATAGAGAGATAAGAGTTCATGAACTTACCTGTTCAGTTGGAATCGTATCTGGTGATGGAGGTGTTTTCAATGCAAGGTGATGATTGGTATAGCTTCCTTGATGTCCAGGGATGCTATTCCAAGCTTTAGTTTGCTTTGAAACCAAGTGAATCGTGTTATGGCACTTCAACTGCAAAACAGAAAAATGAAAATGGTGATATTGATTAGGAGTGTTACAGTCTGCTTCTAATGCTTTGGACAGTTTGTATGGATGGTAGGGAAAGTGTTTGAAGTGGTTTTGGCCAAGATGCACGATGGAAATGAGTTGTGGGATTCCAAGTGCAGGATACCCTATTTTTGTGCAGTTTAATGGTGATTCTGGGTTTGAGGATGTTTGGAACTTGGTTGGCTTGTGTTTCAGCTTAGGTTTAGTGTTTTGAATGTGTACAATAACAATGCTTAAGGTTGTGTTGGCTGAGATGAGAGTTGGGAGTTGTTATGTCAAGTTTCTTCTTACTTAAGCAACAAAATGTCAAGTGGTGTGTTAGACTGATGGAGGCCCCCCTAATGTGCTGCTAAGCTTGCTCTTGATCAGTGGGATTAGCTCAAAAACTTGTGCCAAGGAGATTTGCTGTGTACCTCTTAATTTGCTAATTGACATAAAGTTCTACTTTTGAAAAAATGGACATTATGCTTTTTCTATTTTAGGACTAAACCTTCATGTAATGCTTAAACACATAATGCAAGGCTTGAACACAAAGGGTTTGCATTTAATTTATTAGTGCAAATGGGATATAGGACATGTAATCAAGTTGTGCAAGCTGATTTGAAAAATTGCACAAGTTATGAACATGTACATGGCCATGAATCAAAATGACTTTTTCCCAACTTGCAAAATTCGATTCTCTCTAACCATGAGGTTGTTTGATGAGTTATTTGACATTTTGGAAATATTGGAATGTGTAATACAATCCATATTTGAAATGCAAACTGAAATTCCAAGTGGAAGCATGTGAAAAATGGTCTTGAAGTTAGGCAAAAATCCTGCCTAAAATGGTTCAAAATTTCTCTAAGTTAAGAATGGTTTGGTACCCTTGTTCCAAAAATTGTAACTTGAGCTACAAGCTTCTTTTGAGGAAACTTTGTGAATAAAAGTTGTAGATTTTGCAATGGACTACAACTTTCATGTTTTGACTTTTCCTTGAATCCAAATCCATCTTGATGAGAAAGTGGGACAAATTTAGGAAAATATTAGGGTTTTTCATAACTTAGAAAAATTCTAAGTTATGAAAAATCTTACTTTCAAACCCTAATTTGCAATTTTGGATTTCTTGATGAACAAGTTTCATGATTTGGCATGTTTTGATGAAAAATGAATCTTGACACTTGATTTTGACCAAAAAGTCAAAGTTTGACTTTTAAGTATACAGTCAAAATTGATCAATTGACTGGGAAATTCAATTGTCAATCTTGTGCATTTGGGATCTTTTGAACTTGTTGAGTATGTCAAGACAATTCCATGGGGTCCTTGAGTCCATATGTGAGCTTGGTTTTCCATTGGCTTGGTCAAACAGTCAAAAATTGCCTTTGTGCAGTCAAAACCCTAAAAATGACCATTTTGCCCTTTTGGTGATCTGATCAAATTTCTTGTGGAATTATGATCCAAACTTGATCAAATGGTCCATGTGAGTTCATAATGTTGATGTGGGTCAATTTTCATGAGGTTTGACTGTCAATTGGCCACAGTTGACTTTTTCCCCAATACAGCTGATTTCTAGGTCAACTGTCCAATTGACTGGGCAAAATTTGGAATCAAGACTTGAAACTTGGTATGGATAAACTTGGGAGTCCAACCTTAAGCATGAAAGTCATCTTAGGAATTTTAGGTCAAAATATCTTTGTGCAAACACAAACCCTAATTTGGGTCAACAGTGCTAGGAGAAGTCTTGCAGAGGAAACCCTAACTGGATCTTGAGCTCCAAGGGCCTTGTGATGAGAAAATATTGAGAGAATGGGAGGGCAAATTTTGGGGTACAACACCCGCTGCTACCACCATCACCTTCGGCCAAGACTTATGCCGAAGATCCTCCCTCCAGCCTCCGCGATTCCCTCCGCCTTCCTCCTCCCGTCCGCGTGACTCTCTTTAGTGATACTCCCTCTCTTTGAGAAATTTTCCAGCCGCGGATCCCCTTGCTTCGGTGCTTGATTTGAATTTTCTTCGGTAATTTCACATCTCTACTTGAATTAAGTGCTTATTGTTTAATTGATTTTGTGATAAGTTCTTATTTGAAGATGAATGGAATCGAATTCATGAATTTAAAGAGATGTTTGATGCTTGAATTGATAATGATAAATAAGTGTGGGATTGGTTGAATGGCGATTTAATCGGTGTAGATTTTGATTTAATCGGTAAAATGGATATTGATTTTGAACCCCGAATTTTGGATCTAAGTCTTGATTATTGAATTTCATGTGGAATTAATTTTGTTCTCATGAGTTAATGCAATTTTGAATTGATTTATTGATGAATTCGTTTTTTCGACATTGAAAACATCAAATCTGATAAGTTGCATTAACACTTAAATTATGTTGTTTGTGGTTTGGAATCATTGCTTGCAAGCTTAATTAATTGTTAAAAAAAGTTTGTAATTTCTAAGTGGTATTACATGAATCAGTGAATATTTTTGCGTATCCGCTTATGAGTTTTAAACAAATTTTTTGATTGATTCTGATACATGTATGCATTGCTGGCCGGAGAATGCAAATACACTATAGCTTGCTCTTTAACTGATGTTTATTGCATAGTTGATCATAATTGAACATTTGTTAGGCATCTATGTTGAGTTTTATCATTTCTGACATGATTTTTTGAGCAATGTTGTGATACGGTGCAATGCTGCCCGGTTTTGATAAGTTAAGCTTAAGGCATGATTTAATTGATGGTTAATGCGCAAGGGAGTTTGTTTTGGTACTTGGACGAAAATCATGTCAGGTTTTGATGATTTTGGATTGATATTTTTGTGGTTCATGAGATAACGGCAATGCTGCTCGGCTTTTGATGTTAACATTCCAATGCTTGTTTGGACTGCTTTGCTTCACAATTTAATCTTGATTTAATTTGTGATGCGGATACTTGATTTATATTACACCTCCTTGTTATTACTAACATGTTTGTTGACTTGTGCAAGGCATTTCAAGAGAACTTCAATCGTTTAATTAATGTTTTAATTATTCGATTGAAAAGCATTTATTCCATCTCCTTTATGGATTCGAGTTTGCTTCCGACGCGATTGATTTTGTTTCACATTTTATGAGATATATACACTATTTTTATTTTTGTATGGATGTGAATTTTCATGTAGGTGTATTGTTTGTTATGCGGATGTTTTCGATGCATATTTTGCATGTGATTTATTTTCGCATTGTCGATAATTTATCACCTATTCCGAGCGCCCGGTCTCTGACTTTTTATTGTTTATTCTAGCTTGACCTAAATATTTCGGGTTACTCTGCTTTGCTTGTTTGCTACGAACTCTTGTTCGTTTGGTATTATTCTAATTCTGGTTTAATTCTCTGTATTATCTTTTCTTTCCTTGTCATGAGAAGTAGGAATAGAGATGCCTGATTGGGAGTCCCTACTTTAGGTGGGAAAATATGTTTTAAAGACCTTTAGAAGGCTTTTTTGTGTGTGCAATGCTTGTGTTTGCTTGTGTGCAAAATAACTCGATGAAGGAAAATCCCAATTCCCTTCCATTTCCCTTTATCTTTGTGCTAGATATCGAGTAAATAAATGGAACAGAGGGCCCACAATCAGCCCCCACACTTTCTAGTTTTTGTCGTTCTTAGGTCACGTTATACGTTGACTCTTCAAAACATGGTTATTCTTGTCCATTAAGTCAAATAAAGTGGAAAATTGTTCATAACCACCCCCACACTTTATCATTCGTTTCGATGATGTTAGCTTACGTTTCTTTAAACATTGACGCTTCGAGTTGTTACTCGATATTGGTTCTCGAGCAAATCAAGTGGAAAGAGTTCCTTACTCCCACTTTGAAATCCATTGGATTCATTGTTTTTTCTAGATTGCACTTGATTTTTGTTTTGGTTTTGGTTTAACTTTGTCCGATTGCACTTGTGCTCGGTTGCACTTATGTTCGTTTTCACTTTTCTCAACTTTGTTAGATTGCACTTGTGTTTGTTTGCACTTTGTTCAAATTTGTTCGATTGAACTTATGTTTGTGCTTTTTCTTTAGACCTTTGGCATGCTCCCTTAGGATTTCTTGTTTCATTTTCAATTCAATTTGGATATTAGGTTGTAAGCTTTGCATGTTCCCTTAGGATTGCTTGTTTTGTTTTTGATTCAAGTTGGACATTAGGTTGTAATCTATGGATGCTAACTTAGGTAGAGATTTCCCCTTGTTAATTCAAACCTTAAGACCATAAATTGTATGATAACATTAGGGATAGAGATAGATAGTTTCCCTTAGACGTTTTTCTTTCCCTTTTGCATGATTAAAACTAAAACTTTCTATATTTCTTGAAAATTCTAAAACACTTAACAAAGAAAGATGCAAATCGTATGCAGTTGAGTCTTGTGGGGTAGAGCAAATCAGTTTAGACTAAATCTTGCTCTATTTTCACTTTCGGACTTTATTACAGTTCAAATCGTAAATTCTTTCGCAATAAAAAGTAGAAGCCAATGCAAACCTTTTTTTTCTTTGGACTTTTTACTTTAAAACCTTTTCAATAAGGATGTGTTGTTTCAAATTCGAACAATTGGGAAATGCTAAGTGTGCGAGGGGCCGAGCATGAGTCTCATTATGAGCTGTAACGCCAAGCACAAATTGTAATCCTAACTGTAAGGATGCGAGTGTTGCATTATCCATAAAAACACACCACAAACATAAACGTTTGAGCCGAACTATGGTGCTCTGATTCCTTAAAGGGATACGTAGGTATTTGATCAGGGGGCCCAAGTGAGCGAAACTTTGTAAATATTATTTCTTTTCTCCATGTTTTATTTTGCATGCATTCCCTCTTTGCATTGTTTCCATAGCTATAAGCTTTTTATTTTAACACGCCATTTGATTAGAACAACAAGAGTGGATCCCATGGAGTACCACGGACGTGAGGGAGGATAATACCTTCCTCTTGCATAATCGACTCCCTTACCTATATCTATCGGTCGTTCGACCTTGATTTCACCTTTTGAAGTTTACTCGATGTTTACCTTTCCCTTCCTATGGGATAAAAATGTTTGAGGGCGACTTCATTGATTTTCTCTCGATGATTGTTTGATCAGTTGTTTCAGCTGGAAACTCCACTGTGGAAGATTAACCAAATGCTGGTCCATCCCAGAGTCACTCCTAGCTCTTGTTTTTCTTTTCTTTGGGTGTTGATTTTTTTGTGCTTTATAGACTGTTCATTTGTATATGTTTGAGCATATGTATGCATTGCATTTTAATTTCTTTCCATATACTGGTGATGTGCTAGATTATGTGTTTCCTTGTTGGGTGGGTGTCACTATTGAGGTAAAAGGCCCAATACCCAGGCTAGAGTTGTAAACTTTTAGGAATACATAGGAATAAATTGGAACATGACGGCTAGTCAATGTAGATATTTCTAGTGCGGTCATGTCGTCCATGCTAATATGAGGTTTAAATGAGGTATTATCGTCATCACATAGGTGTACGATGGTAGTATTTCAGGCGGACCCATGATTTTGACTTAGCATTGATCTTATCTTGACCTAGATTTCACGGGTGAGTGGGGTGGGTCGAATCTTACAGGTATGGTTGGTGACTTTGTGGTTCTTATGGCTTTGTCTGGATTTCTAATGGTGATTGTATGTTTTGTTGGTGACTTGGGTTTCTTTGGTTTATGTTGTGGACCTTGGATCTTGGTATTCTCGACATATTCAGAAACAGCACAACAGATACCTAGTGTTGTGGAAACCTTGATTCCATGTTATTGCACTTGCATCATGGCATATTTATTTTTACAAAAAAAAATATAAAAAATATTTATATGAAAAATAGCTAATATGCATATGCATACCAGTTCCAGGTTAATTAGAGATCGTCATTTTCACCAGGAATGGATAATAACATAGATATAGACAAAGAGTTGTTTAGTAAGACGTTCTGTTACCAGTTTCATGGCTTTGCTCTAGCTCCACAGAGAGGAGTGGGGGTTCTTGTGAACAGTCTGAATGAGAAGATTTTCAGAGATAGTTATGGGGATTTGCTTCCATTACTAAATGATGAGTATGAGAAGTGGGCTATGGTTTCGCTTTTGCAGTACTATGATCCACAATTATTTTTGTTCACTTTCTAGGACTATCAGCTAGTACCAACACTTGAGGAATATGCTTTTCTTCTGGATATTGAGATCACAAGTTGTTTTTCCTTCCTCCGCGTCCCTGAGATCCATGATTATGTAGCCATCACTAAGGCTCTTTATTTGAACCTTAGTGATGTGAAAGGCAATTGGACGAAAAAGAGAAACACATCTGGTTTTCATTTGAAGTTTCTGATAACGAAAGCTAAAGAGTTTGCAAAGAACATGGATTGGGTTGCGTTCAATGCACTATTGGCCGCCATGATCTATGGTATTGTAATTTTTCTCAATTGGAGAATTTTGTAGACTTATCAACTATATGTGTTTTCATGAATGGAAACCCGATGCCAACAATTCTTGCCAACACTTATTATGCTATTCATTCTCGTCATGGCAAGAAAGGAAGTGTTGTTTGCTGCATTCCTCTGTTGTACAAGTGGTTAATGTTGCATATTATTTTATAATAGGACCATTTGTAGACTCCGTAGAGTCGCTCCATTCTTCTCGAAGGATCATGTCTCTTACTTCTTATGATTTCGTATGGAACAACATAAGAGGCGTAAGATAAATGATCTCAAGTTGCGGATAATTTCCTAATGTTCCTCTCATTTGGACAGGTGGATGTATCAATTATAACCATACCATGGCATGGCGTCAGTTAGGATATGTTATAAGTGATAAACCCACTGATCATGAGGTGGAAGAGACTGTTTATTTCGGCAAAGGTGAGGATCCTATCTTATTAGAAAGGATAAGAAGTTCATGAGGTCATGTTCATAAGAAAGGAACAACTTTCTTTGGTCAAAGAGGATGCTTGGATCTCAATCCATATGTGCATTGGGTCAAGAAATGAGAAAGGGTGATGTTGTTGCCTTTCAAAAAGGAAGGACCTTTGTATCCGTAGCCTACCTTTGAGCCGTCAGCCGATGGTCAGTTAGCACCAGGTGCAGCTGTCAATGAATCACTTCCTCATGAATCATCTAGTCAACAACCAATTTCTGACGTGTCAAAGTTTGTGCCAATGGAGTACTACAAGCATGAAAAAGCTGATAGTGTCAGGTTAGAATTGGAAAAATATGAGAAGAGTATGGAGCTTTCTTTTGCTGTGCGAGAAAATAAGAAGATGCTTCATGAAGCTAGAATGAAATACAAAGTTTTGGAAGAGAATAGTTTGCTTGAAAGACTGAAGATACCAAGATTTGAAAGTCCCCACACTACTGCTAATCAAACAGATGTTGTAGGAAAGGTTCAGATGGATCTTGCAAAGAGTCAGTAGAAACATGAAAGTCTTTGGTTGTCCAAACACAAGATGCAAGAAAGTCATAGAGAAGAATTCAAGGCATTGAAGAAACAACTCCGAGAGGAGGAAGCCAAGACTAGAGAGGATCGTAAACAACAAAAAGATTTCGATACGCAAATCCAAAGCCAACAGGTGAAGATTGATAAGTTAACCAATAAAGTGGATGAGTACAAGATTCAGCTCAAAGAGAAAGATGATCGAAACCTAGCAGCCAATGCCTGATTGAAGGGGAGAGGTTTCCAGTGAGATCAAGTGGTCGAAGAGTTGGAAAAGCTTAAAGCTCATCTTGGAGTTTGACATTAGTTATCAGCTTTGTTGATTTTTTTGTCATTTGGTAAGATGATAACGTGAAATTATATCGTATTTTCTAGCTCGACTTACATGCATTTTATTATCGTTTTTGTTTATTTAAGTCATATTATGCCTGTATTTCTATTTCATTTCAGGTACATGCTCACACATAGCTCCCGTGTGAAAAAGAACGAGAAATGGCCAAGACACTGAGAAGAATTGAATAAATTATAAAAAAAAAGCAGGAAAATGCATGAAGAAAGATTGTGATGGTCGTCATAGCCTTCATGCCGATCGCCACACGTTTAAAATATGTGTGCCCCTCGGCACACATAGTGTTACGGTCGCCACAATTTGAAAGTTTTTGTGCCCCACTGAAACAAGGCATGCCCCTCACCACAGGCTCTTTTATGCACATGTATTTTGTTCTTTTGGTGTTTTCCATGTCTTCCTCACAAAGCCGAACTTCCCATTATCACCTCATGATCTTTTCAACTTCCCATTTTTCCACTTCTTTCTCCATTTTCTCTATTATCTCCACTAATTATCACATAAAGCTTGAAGTAACTTCCATTTTATTTCTCTATATATAGGATCTTAGAAATTAGTTTTAGGGATCCAAGTTTTGTGCGCGGTAGCGCTGTTCATAGTTTTAGGCAGCAAATTACTCATGTAAAAGTGGTAGTTTCTCACATTGAGGAACTACCACACTATTAGTGTAGGCCTATAATTTGTGTAATGCTTGGATCAATCTTGTCGACATTATTTCAAAGCTCTATTCAAGTTTTAAGATTTATTTCATTCATAGTTTTATTTAAGTTTATCTCATCTGCTTTACTTCGAAATTTATTTATTTGCAATTATTTTAGTTTCTTGTTCTTATAATATTGTTTTATCATTACAAATCTAAATATGCATATGTTCATGGTTAATAAGTATAATTGCATGTTTCTTTCTTTAAGTATGCCACGTTAAATAGTTTTGAGTCCAGTATGTGAGGACCGTCATTTCTGACGGGACTCAGTAACATTGTTGCTTAATTATTTAATTAATTTGAAATTTGTGTTTTGGTCTTTTTTTTTAAAACTTAACTTAAATAGATTTTTCATGAGATTAAGAGGTTATGTAACATGATTTTTCCACGATAGTGAGAAATTAAATAAGGTTTGAGCCGACACTGCGAGAGTGTGGGAGTCAAACTGGATAGTAAAAACTAGGCATTAATCTTAAACACGGCGAGAGTGCTTTATGACTAGTTAGAACTTGTTCAATTTTCAAAATGCGTTCCTTGATTCAAGTGGGCGAGCGAGAGAAAAATCCTATGGTTAAGGAGCGTGACTTTATTCAAAACCACGAGAGTGTGAGATATTGTCTTTAAATTAATATTTTCTACTAAACCTTTTTCTAATGTCAGTGTAAGCCAACAAGTTACATAGTCCCTGAGATACACGAAATCCATATTTTGGCCTCTCTTTTATTATATATTTCCTTAATTTTATTTTAATTCAGTTTTAGTTCTTAGTTTCCCTAAAATCTAATTATTCATTAGCCTTAGCTTTACACAATAACATTAGATGACAATAAGTTTGATTTTTGGTCCTTATGGGTTCGATATCTTTTAAAACCATGTGATTAGACTATGCACTTGTAGTTAGTAAACCCGACAGACTCTCAAAGTTGCGATCAAGTTTTTTGCGCTGTTTCTAAGAACCAATTAAGTCAATTATCATAACTCTAGTGTTGCATCGTATAGACTAAGGCACTCTTACTTTAATTACTATGTATCACCCATATTTTTTCTACAACTCTCATTCTCAGTATTTCAGAGAATCACAAGAATCCCATAAATTCGACCTCAAAATACTGATGGGAGATTTCAATGCTTCACTAACTCACTCTCACTCAAATTACCTCTACAACTACCAATCCCAACATTTTTAGGAGTAGAAAGAATCCCATAAATCTGATCTCAAAATATTACTAGAGGATTACAATTCGACGCTAACTTATCCTCAACCAAATTTCCTCTACAATCACCACGCCCAATATTTTGAGGAGTCACAAGAATCCTAAAATTCCACTCTCGAAACATTAATGAAGGATATGATTGCGACACTAAATTTCTCTAGGCTAGAAACTATGATGACGGAGTGCTTTGTGGAAACACAAAATGTGACGCTAACTCACTTTGAGGAACCACAGGAATCCAATAATTTCAACCTCGCAACATTAATGGAGAATTTCAATGCGACGCTAACTCACTCTAGGATAGAATCTATGATAGAGCATTTTGTAGGACACAAACTGTCCAAAATGAAGAGATAAGAAATCAAAGTCTTGAAAATAATGAAACTCTTAGGCATCTGAACAATGTGGTTGAGTCCCTCACGACTCAAAACATGACCTTGGAGACCCAAATCTCCATGCTTGCACGAAATCCTCTAGGACCCTTCCCTGAGGAGCATGTGGATGTTGAAAAAACCAGTAGTGAAAAAAATCGAAAACCCTAAGGAGAATGATAATGAGATTGAAGAGAGTAATAATAAGGTTGAGAAGAGTTTTGAGGAGAAAATAGTAGAGATTGAGAAAAATACACCAACACCATCTGAAAGGGAGGTTGTCGAAGAGGTAGAGAAGGAAACATCTCCTGTTGTTCTTCCCTATAACCCACCTATTTCTTTTCTGCAAATATATGTGGAAGCTAATTTAGATGCCCAATTCAAAAGGTATGTAGAAAATATCCACACCAATTCACCTTTATCTGAGGTCCTGCATAAAAAGAGAAAATACGAGGACCATGAAACTAGGGAAATCATTAGAATTAAGAAGGGAAAGTTAATATTTGAGATGGTGGTTGAAATAACTAAGACCAAACTTGAAAATCTGATACTCAAGATTGATCCAGAACCACCACCACAAGTTCAAAAGAATGAACCACCCCACATAAGAAAGAAAAGAAAAGGTGGGGGATATGTGAAATAGATTGATAAGTGGCCATGGAAACTAATGAAGATTAAAAATTCGACCGGGGAGTTATTCTCGAGAGAATTACCATGAGTGCTAACACTCTTGAGTCGTCAAGCTACCGATGGTAACCAAAGTGTTGCGTGGAAGGCAACCCACGAGTTTTTAATTTAATGTTTTTGCTTTTGTTTGAGTTTACAGAAAATAAAGATATCGATCACTTGGCACCTATCAGTTGCATGTAGGCAACTATCGAGGCGAGCATTAAACAAGTTCTTATTCCTTTTCCACATTTTATTAAAACATTAAGGGAAATATTTGGTTTAAGTGTGGGGGAGGAACTTTACCGCTTTTCATTTATCTCTTTTTAGTTTGATTTATTTGTTTTCTAGTTTATTGCATGTTTTTAGGATTTTATTTGTTTTCAATATTTGGTCTATTCATTGCATGTGATGTTAAGTATGTATGCTTGTTTTTCAGTTGTTATTGAATTTCCATGAAATTTTAAAACCTCCCAACAAATATTTTCAATTTTCTTTTCTAACCCATGGCATACACTCCGAAAGTATATAGGTTGTCAAAATTTAGGATGCGTTAGAGAGACTTGGGAAAGTCTCAATAACATCGATATCATTATGACACCATAAGCCCCCTCGTTATATAATAATCAATTTAGATACCCATTATGCTGAAACCTTAGGCTCAAGTTTTCAAAGTAGCTCTTAAGTAGTTTATATTAGTAGTCACCACCATCTTAAACACAAACTACGTAGGGAGTCGATGAATATAAGTGACTGGTCCCATTTTTAATTAATAAATGATTTAATTGAACAATAACCTTCTAAGTTAGGTGACCCTCACCCGGTCATTTAGCTTAACGATTGTTAAGCCTGTAAGGATTTAATAATAAACACCCTTTGTTGGTTGGTCCATAGGTCTCTAGTACTGGACTTGGCAGGGCGGGCTAAAGTCCGATCCCCCACAACTGCAGTTGGGAAAAATGGGGTTGCACCACTTACATACCAGAACCCCGGGCTAAAGAAAATAAAAAGGATCATAGTTGCTAACCGATTTCCCCTACTATGTGCATGTATGGATAACATACTTAATGTTATTGCACTGGAATGAAAAAGAGTGAAAGAAAGCGAGAGATATAGGTTGAGTTATAATGGCATGATTCAAATTGGTCTGCATAAAGAGGGAGTCTTTGAATATTGTGTCGTTACGGTATCCTTGGAATTGAATACTTAGTACCAATCAAACTAACATTAGCCTAGCAGCCACGTATGATTAGGATTCGTGTCGTGCTCATGTTTTTAATTTCTCTTAATTTTTTATTTTACCGTGTTGGTTGATTGCTTGAGGACAAGCAATGGTTTAAGTGTGGGGGAATTTGATAACGCAAAATTATATCGTATTTTCTGGCTCGACATGCATGCATTTTATTATCATTTTCGTTTATTTAGGTCATATTATGCCGAAATTTCTATTTCATTTCAGATACATGTTGACACAAAGCTTCCATGTGAAAAAGAACGAGAAATGGCCAAGACACTGAGAAAAGTTGAAGAAATTATGAAAAATAGAAGGAAAATGCATGAGAAAATACTGTGACGGTCATCACTGCCTTCATGCCGGTCACCGAGCCTTGAAAATATGTGTGCCCATCGATACAAATGGTGTTACGGTCGCCATAGTTTGGAAGTTTGTATGCCCCACATCACACAAGGCATGCCCCTCGCCACAAGCTCTTTTATACGCCATGTATTTTGTTCTTTTGGTCTTCTCCACGTCTTCTTCATGTAACCACTCACAAAGCCCAACTTCCCATTATTACCCCATGAACTTTTCAACTTTCCATTTTTCCACTTCTTTCTCCACTTTATCCATTATCTCCACTACTTATAACATAAATATTGAAGTAACTTCCATTTTATTACTCTATATACCATTTTACCCCATGCCTATGTTCATGGTTGATAATTATAATTGCATATTTGTTTCTTTAAGTATGTTTGGCTAAATTGTTTTGAGTCCGGTATGTGAGGACCATTGTTTCTGATGGGACTCGGTAACAATGTTGGCTTAATTAATTAATTTGAAAAAAAAATTGGTCTTTGTTTTTAAACTTAATTCAAATAGCTTTGTCATGAGAGTGAGAGGTTATTTAACATGATTTTGCCACGAAAGTGAGAAATTAACTAAGGTTCGAGTCGGCATTACGAGAGCATGGGGGTCGAACCAGACAGTAAAAACTAGGCATTAATCCTAAACACAACGAGAGCACTTTAGGATTAATTAGAACTTGTTCAGTTTTTAAAATGCGTTCCTTGATTCAAGTGGGCGAGCGAGAGAAAAATCCTACGGTTAAGGAGCGTGACTTTATTCAAAACCACGAGAGTGTGAGATGTTGTATTTAAATTAATATTTTCTACTAAACACTTTTCTAATGTCACTGTAAGCTAACAAGTTAGACTCCTTGAGATACACGAAATCCACATTTAGGCCTCTCTTTTATTATATATTTCCTTAATCTTATTTTAATTCAGTTTTAGTTCTTAGTTTCCCTAAAATCCAATCATTCATTAGCCTTAACTTTACAAAGTATTATTAGATAATGATAAGTTTGATTTTTGGTCCTTTTGGATTCGATATCTTTTAAAACTACGCGATTAGACTGTTCACTTGCAGTCAGTAAACCCGAAAGACTCTCAAAGTCACGATCATAAGATCACCACCAGATTTGTTGGATGTGATCTTTTTGATATTATTTTTATGAACTTGTTTTAAGAAAGCCTTTGTATGGATAATTATTTTATGATATGAACAGTCTCTTTCTTTAATGATGATTTGTTTATATCTTGTTGCCTTTTATTTTTGATGAAAGATCTAAGATTTCCTGGAAATGGTAAAACATTGCGTGCATAATCATGAATCCATTCATATCATATCATAACAGGTGGTTCCAGTAGGTTTTCTTACTTTTGATATGGTTCTTTTCAGAGATTTCTACATCAAATTCTCACTGATACAACACTAGAGTTAACTCAAGAAGACATATGGAACAGATTCAAGCTGATGTTACTGCTATGGGTGTTAAGATGGACACTCAGGTTAAAAAGTTAATGGAGATCATACATAATATGGCCCTTCAACAGAAAGAGTTGAGATCCCTAATTGTGAGGCCTGCTGCAACTACAGATAATGGGAATGATACTCTGAATCCTCCTCAAGGAGATGTTGGTAATCAAGGTGGTCAGAATCATAATGGTAATCCAGGTGGTCAGAATCTGAATGGTAATCCAGGTGGTCAGAATTTGAATGCAAATGTCAGTGTTAGTCTTAAGAATGGTCTTGTTTCTAATCTTGGTAATCCTGTTTGTAATAACCAAGGTATCTCTTTGATCCAAGTTGTGGAAAATCTGCCTCCATCCACTCCTACACGTCAGAACAATGAACAACATTTTGTTCAGCCAAGACCTGCTCATATACCTGCTCGACAGCCTAAGGAGGATAACTATGAGGATTGGTTTTCTAATTCTAAGGAACCTACCAATGCCAATAAGAATATGTGTATGCTTGAGGAGCCTATGCGGGATTTTGAGAATCAGGGCACCTTGGGCCTTGATATGTCTGATTTGGGACTAGTCCCCGGAGTGAAGGTTCCCCTAAAATTTATAGTGTCAGACTTTGTGAAGTACAAAGGCACCTTCTTCCCAAAGGCACGTGTCAAGTCTTACTACAGGAAGATATCAACATACTCCGATGATGAAAAGCTACCCATGAACTTCTTTTAGGATAGTTTGACTGGTGGACAATTAGAATGGCATATGCAACTTCGGAGCAACTGTATATGTACCTGGAGAGAGATAGATGAAGCTTTCATCCAGCATTATTGATACAACTCTAATATGGAGCCTACAACAACTCAGTTGCAAAATCTATCACCGAAGCGGAATGAGTCATTTAAGGAATATGCACAAAGGTGGCATGAAATGGCAGCTAGGGTCCAACCACCAATGATGAAAACAAAAATGGTGGACATGTTTACCAGCACCCTATAGGGGCACTACTATACCGCTTGTAGTACTTCTGATACTTTTTCCTAATTGGAAACCTGTAGGGAAAGGATTGAAGTTGGAATTAAGATTGGAAAGATTCAGAAGGATGTATCTGAAACTAATGCTAGTAATGCAAAGATATCTTTTGGTGGTCACCATAAGAAGAAATAAGGCGAATCCAATGCGCTTTATGTACGAAAGGGTAAAGGTAGGGCTTATCAGGAGCCAATCATCAGATTGCTGTTGTGACAATCCCAATTGTTGCACCTTAGCGACAAGCGTATGTGCCTACATAGGGAAATCAACAGAAGCCGAGACAACCACCAAGGAAGTTTTATGCTCTTCCTATGTCTTATGCTGAGTTACTACCTCAATTACTCGAGCTGCAATTGGTTGAGTTACGTACTAGGAAACTTAACCCTTGTAAGTGTTTGTTGGCAGCAATTTTGGTGAAACAATGACTCGTTAATGTTTTTCTAAATGTATTAACATTTGGAGCAAAACTGTTTTGAATGATGTCAAAGCATATGTCTTGACATTTGCCTACTAAACTGATCTCAGCACAAAATTAGTTACGTCTTTGGTTTCCTGTTTTCATGCATGGCATAATTCAGGATTTGTGATCTACAGGCTGTGAAAAATATGGAGGAATATTTTTCAAATTGCATAATTTTATCTTGGCCTGTTTTTATGTAAATATTCAAAAGATTTGAATATTTGTTTTTAATCACAAGCCCAAAGCTTCGCATATATAAGGACTTGATTCCTTATTCAAAGACAAGAAACTTTTGAAGAATAATACTTTCTTTCTGATTATAAGTCTAGGCCTTTTATTTGTAATACACTCTAATTATTTAAATACACGAGTTATTATTTGGGTTATTAATTATGTATCATTCATAAGCTTTTAAGTATTGAATGATTGAAGTATTTCAAACTTATTAATTTTGTTAAGTTCTTCACTATAAGTGATTGAAGGGATTTGAGGATGGCCTCATACCTAGGTAAGTCTTAGGTAGAATTTTATCTTGGGTAGTGATTAAGTGATTAGATCGTAAACTGGTTGTTTACTGAGGGTCTATGAATTGGTACTATTTAGTGAAATTGTCCCTGGCTTGGTATCCCACAGAGTAGGTGTTGTTGTACACTAAACTGGGTGAACAATCTCTTGTGTTTTTACTGCTTTTGATTTTACTGCACCTTACTTGCAAACAGATATTTGTGTCGTGACATCTCATTCGAAATCACATATATGATACCAAAATTTCAATTGGTATCAGAGCATGCATCCTGCTCTTTATCTGGGTGAGATCCATGGAAGATACTTTCTGGTACTATGGACAAGGAAGGAGGATTTGTGAACAGACTACCCATTCTAGATGGAAGCAATTATGACTACTGGAAACCACGTATGGTTGCCTTTCTAAATTCCTTAGACAAGAAGGCTTGGAAAGTTGTTTTAAGAGGATGGAAACACCTTGTCAAATTGGGAGAAATGGAGAACCTACTTCTGAATTAAAACCAGAAGAAGATTGGTATAAGGAAGAAGATGATATTGTTCTTGGAAATTCTAAAGCCTTGAATTCTATATTCAATGGAATTGACAAGAACATTTTCAGGTTAGTGATTACATGTGAAGTTCCTAAGGATGCATGGTGGATTATTCAATCTACTCATGAAGGCACATCCAAAGTTAAGATGTCAAGACTTCAGTTACTCACCACAAAATTTGAGAACTTGAGGATGAAAGTATAAATGAATTCCATATGAACATCCTTGAAATTTCTAATGTCTCCAGTGCTTTAGGAGAGAAAGTACCTGAAGACAAATTGGTGAGAAAGATGCTCAGGTCTCTTCCCAAGAGATTTGATATAAAGTAAATGCCATAAAAGAAGCCCAAGACATTGACAAAATTACATAGGATGAACTTGTTAGATCTCTTCTAAAATTTTAATTAAGCATAAATTAAAGATCTGAGAAGAAAAACAAAAGCATAGTCTTTATATCTAATACTGAAGAAGAAGAAGAGGATTGTGATCTGGATACAGATGGAGGAATATCAAATGCTTTAGCTATGCTTGCAAGACAATTTAATAAAGTGATAAATAGAATGGACAGGAACCAAAGATCAAATGTCAAGAACATCCCATTTGGCATCTATAAGTCAACTGAGGTGGGAAGAAAAAGGGCTAAAGAAAAATATTCTCAAAGGGAGGGAATACAATGTAATGAATGTTAAGGCTTTAGTCACATTAGAGATGAATGTCCTACATATCTAAATAAATAGAAGAAGAATCTATTTGTTACTTGGTATGAAAAGGACTCAGAGAGTGATCTTGAAGAATCTGCCAAATATGTTAAAGCATTGGCAGGCAAATATGTATCTGATGAAGAGTCTAGTGATGGGGAACTGACCTTTGATGACTTAGATGCTTCATACAAAGAATTATGTCTCAGAAGTGCAGAAGTGTGTCTTGAAGGGGAGAAACAGAACGCCATCATAGCTCAGCTGAAGGAGGAAAGGGAAGAGCATCTTAAAACTATTTCTGATATGGAAAGTGAAGTGTCCTCTCTAAATTGAAATCTTGATAGAATGGTCAAATCTCTCAACATGCTGAATAATGGGTCTAACTCATTAGATGAAGTTCTCCAAGCAGGAAGAGTGATAGGAGATAAGAGTGGTTTAGGTTTCAATGAGAAAAAGGAACCTAACTTAGAATAGCCTTCATCTATTTCCACTCATGCCAAGCCTAAACCAAAGTTGTTGAATCAAATGTCTCAACATGTGGGAAAACATCATGGTAAGAAAGGACATCTTGGAAAACATCATGTGAAGAAAGAACATCATGGAAAATAGACTTCATCTGTTTCCACAAATGCCAAGCCTAAACCAAAGATGTCAAATAAAACATCTCAACATCTTGATAAGAAAGGACATCTTGGGAAACCTCATGTGAAGAAAGGAAATCATGGCAAATATTATGGGAAGAAAATGCTTAATCACACCAAGGAGAATCCCCGGACCTAGAGATGTCATCGCTATGGAAGGCTTGGACATATAAGGCCATTTTATTTCAAGTTGTATGGATACCCAAAAAATTCTCCTCTTCCCAAAACAGATAAGATTCCCAAAAATAACAAAAAGGAGAAACAGTGGGTTCCCAAGTCCAAGGTTGGTAGTTTCATTGCTCACACCTCTCTCAGAGTATCAATCAAAGATGACTGGTACTTTGACAATAGTTGTTCTAGACACATGACAGGTGTCAAGAATATGTTGGTGGATGTCAAATCTCATTCCACCAGTTATGTGACTTTTGGTGATGAAGAAAAAGGAGAAATTAAAGGTGTTGGCAAGCTTGACTTTTCAGGAGTTCCTAAGCTTGATAATGTGTTCTTGTAAAAGGGTTAACAGCTAACCTGATAAGAATAAGTCAACTATGTGATCAAGGATTCAAAGTTAACTTCTCTAAGGAATAATGTCTTGTGTGCAATGAAAAGAATGAAGTTATCATGAAAGGAATCAGATCTAAAGACAACTGTTATATATGGGTTACTCAAGAGTTAAACCTCTCTTCAACATGTGTTTTAGCTAAAGAGAATGAAGTTAAACTATGGAACCAAAAAATGGGGAACTGGCATCTTAAAGGTATCTGAAGAAGCGGTGAGGGGGATTCCTAATCTCAATATAGAATAAGGAAGGGTATGTGGTGATTGTCAAATTGAAAAGTAGACTAAGATGTGACATCATAAGATTCAACATCTTACTACATCAAAAGTTTTGGAACTTCTCCACATGGACTTGATGGGACCTATGCAGGTTGAAAGTCTTGGTAGTAAGAAGTATGCTCATGTTTTTGTAGATGACTTTTCTAGATACACGTGGATAAACTTTATTAGAGAAAAATCAGAAACTTTTAAAGTGTTCAAAGATATTTGTCAAAAACTTCAAAGGGAAAAGGAAAGCCATGTCATAAGAATAAGAAGTGATCATGGAAAGGAATTTGAGAACAACAAATTTGCTGAGTTTTGCTCCTCTGAAGGAATTAGCCCTGAATTCTCTTCTCCCATTATTACTCAACAGAATGGGATTGTAGAACGCAAGAATGTAACTCTCCACAAATATGCCAAAGCCATGATTCATGCTAAGAAGCTACCCTGCCATTTTTGGGTCGAAGCTATGAATACTGCATGCTATATTCATAACAGAGTCACTCTAAGGAAAGGAACTTCAGCTACTTTATATGAAATATGGAGGGGAAGAAAAGCAACTGCTAAATACTTTCATGTATTTGGAAGTAAATGTTACATTTTAGCTGATCGTGAACAAAGGAGGAAGATGGACCCCAAGAGTGATGAATGAATACTCCTGGGTTATTCTAAAAACAGTAGAGCATACATAGTTTTTAACTCCAGAACCAAAGTTATGATGGATTCAATAAATGTTACTATTGATGATAGAGGATGGAATGTTTAAGAAGATGTCTCATAAGATGTTGGAACATCTTTTCCTGATAGTCCAACTGAATCAAATGACACAAGTATTGATTCTAATCCTCCTCAAGAAGATCCCCAGCCTAGTCACCTCAATAAAGTACCTTCAATTAGAACTTATAAAGATCATCCTAAGGAGCTTATCATAGGAGATCCAAACAAGGGAGTTACTACCAGATCAAGAGAATGGATTTTAAACTGTTGTTTTGTATCAAAAATTGAGCCTAAGAATGTCAAAGAGGCCATAACTGGTGATTTCTGGATTAATGTTATGCAAGAGGAGCTGGAACAATTCAGTAGGAATGAAGTTTGGGATCTGGTTCCAAGCCCTGTAGGGACAAATGTGATTGACACTAAATGGGTATACATGAATAAACCTGATGAAATAGGGGTGGTCACTATAAATAAGGCATGGTTAGTTGCACAAGAATACACTCAAATTGAAGGAGTGGAATTTGATGAAACCTTTGCTCCTGTGGCTAGACTTGAATCAATCAGACTACTGTTGGGAGTTGCATGCATTTTGAAATTTAAATTGTTTCAAATGGATGTAAAGAGTGCCTTCTTGAATGGGTACCTGAATGAAGAAGTTTTTGTTGAACAACCAAAAGGATTTGTTGATCCAAGTTTTCCTAAACATGTTTATAAACTGAAGAAAACTCTGTATGGATTGAAGCAAGCTCCAAGAGCTTGGTATGAGAGACTGACAGAATTCCATGGGAAAATGGATATAGGAAAGGTGGCATAGATAAAACCCTCTTTGTCAAAGAATAAGAAGGGAAGATTATGATTGCTCAAATCTATGTTGATGATATTGTATTTGGTGGGATATCAAATGAGATGTTGGAACATTTTGTCAAGCAAATGCAATATGAATTTCAAATGAGTCTTGTTGGTGAATTAACCTATTTTCTTGGTCTGCAAGTTAAACAAATGGGAGACTCCATATTTTTATCTCAGAGCAAGTATGCCAAGAATATAGTGAAGAAGTTTGGGATGAAGAATGTCAGTCACAAAATAACCCCTGCTCCCACACACCTGAAGCTGACTAAAGATGAAAAAGGAATAAATGTAGATCAAAGTCTCTACAGAAGCATGATAGGCAAACTTGTATATCTCACAGCTATAAGACTAGACATTTCCTTTGTTGTAGGGGTACGTTTAAGATATCAAGCTGATCCCAAAGTTAGCCATGCCAACCATGTGAAGAGGATTCTTAAATATGAGAATGGGACAAGTGATTATTTTATGTTGTACTCCCATGGATCAAATTCTGCCTTAACTGTATTTTGTGATGCTGATTGGGCAGGAAGTGCTGATGATAGAAAGAGTTTATCAGGAGGATGCTTCTTTCTGGGAAATAATCTCATATCTTGGTTCAACAAGAAGAAAAATTGTGTGTCTTTGTCCACTACTGAGGCTGAGTACATTGCGGAAGGAAGAAATTGTTCCTAATTGGTTTGGTTGAAAAAAATGTTATGAGAATAAAATGTCAAACAAGATGTCATGACATTATTCTATGACAATTTAAGCGCCATAAACATTTCAAAGAATCCCATTCAACACAGTGGGACCAAGCATATTGACACCCGTCATCACTTTATAAGAGAGTTTGTTGAAGAAAAGATTGTTGCTTTAGAACATTTGCCACTGAGTTGCAACCGGCTGACATCTTCACAAAAGCTTTGGATGCTAATAAATTTAAGAATTTAAGAGGAAAATTAGGGATATGTTTATATGAGGGTTTGTAGAAATTAGAAGTGTGTGGGAATATCAATAAAGTGATATTGCATTATTTGTGTTTCCAACAAATAAAAGTTAGAAAGAAATCATTACAAGACTGCCTCAATTTGTTTCCCACGCGCTACAAAATTTCTTCTCTCTACTTTCACAAACTCTTCATTCTCCTCCACAGAAAAAGGACCCTTGTCATTCTTCATCACCTTGATCAAAAATTCTCAAAAATGTCTCAACATCACACATCATCTTCCTCAAATTTTGCAAATGAAAATCCTTCTCTTGACAAAATACTAGATGTTACTCCTCTATCAACGATCCCTCCGCTTGAGAAAAAGGTCAAGAAACCTAGATCATCACCAACTAAGAAATCTAAAGAAGACAAAGGTAACTCTTCTACTGCTACTGACAATATAACTAAATAAGAAATTGTTAATATTGATAGAAGCATCAGAAGGCTTATGGACAGAGTATTAAATGAAGGCTTTGTTGTGCCTGGGATTTCTACTCCCCTTGCTCGCATGCCTCCTCCTTCTGACAAAGGAAGTAATCCTAAAAATGATGCTGCTGAATCATCTAAGAATGATGTTGCTGAAAGCAAACTTGAGAATCTTGTTACCTCTTCCCTAAAAGAAGTGGAAGAAGAAAATGATGATCAAGATGTTGAGGAAAATGTTGAATAAAACTCTACTTCTAAAGAAGAAGCTGCTTCCTCCAAGGATGGAGAAGATCAAAAGGCTGACAATATAGTCAATGTAGAAGAGCGGTCAGAAAATGAGCTCATCACTAATGTTGTACCTGGTATTGCTAGAAGGCTAAAGTCCAGGAAAGTGAAATATGCAAGTATCACAGCCCCTCCCAAGAGAATTAAGAAGAAAACCACGTATAGACCCCCAAAAGCAGGAAGTAAATTGGTCCCTCCTTCTAGCAAAAGAAAAGCTAGACCTGTTACCTCCACTGATGGTGATGAGGATGCTGTAAAAAGGTCAAAGAGTAAGAAGAAAGATGTTCTAGTTAAAGAGACACACTCTGAGTATGATGTCGAGCAAGATGTCAAGGACATCTCTCATATAAAAAAATCTGCAAGTAAGAAACTGTCTGTTAGGGTTCCTGATGCCCCACTTGACAACATCTCCTTTCACTCTGTTGGGAATGCTGAAAAGTGGAAGTACGTGTATCAAAAAAGGATTTCCCTGGAGAGAGACCTAGGAACTGGTGCTTTAGAATGTAAGGAAATCATGGAGCTGATCTCCTATGCTGGACAGATGAAAACAGTTACCAGGTTTGCAAATTGCTATGAAAATCTTGCTAAGGAGTTTATTATTAATATTCCTGTTGACTGTGCTGACCATAAGAGTAAGGAGTATAGAAAGGTTTTTGTTAGAGGAAAGTGTGTAGAATTGTTTCTTGCAATTATAAACAAATTTCTAGATAGGTATGAAGATGTATGTTGCGAGCTGGAAGTAACAGATAATCAAGTGTGTAAAGCCATTACTACTAATCAAGTAAGTAAGTGGCCAATGAAAAACAAACTTACTGTAAGCAAACTGAGTGAAATATGCATTTTTACATAGGATTGGAGCTAAAAATTAGGTTCCCAATAATCACACTTCAACCATCTTCATTGGTTTAGGAAAGTTCATTTAGGCTGTAGGAAACCAGAAACTCTTTGATTATTGAACTTATATCTTTGATCAGACCATCAAACATCCAGGAACTTGTTCCATTAAGATGCCAATTGCTTTTCCTTCCCTCCTCTGTGGAATTATCCTAAATCAACATCCTGGAATCCTAAGTGAAAATGATGTAATGAGCAAGAGGGAGTCTGCATTGACCCTCAATTTTAAGCTCTTTTCAGGAAAACATGTCCCAAACATTATTTTAACATCTTCACCTGTTGAAAAGACCTCCACCAATGATGAAATGATAAACGAATTAAGGGAAGCCTGCAAGGAATTAGATGATGTAATCTGAGTGAGCTCAACTAGGAAGCTTATTTTTGAAAAAATGATCAAGGACCTGCAAAAGGACAGCGACCTTGATGATATAATGAGCTATGAAGGTGAAGACTCCACTGTGGAAAGAAGTTCTGGTTCAACCAAGTCAATTGGTCCTGATGACAGTTAGACTACTTGATGTCTCTCTGAACACTTTGTTTCTTTTTTTTGGCACTTGCATGTGCTTGACATTTGAATTATATGGTATGTACCCTAATACTGATATTCTCTTGAATGCATACTTTATTTGGCATATTATGACTAAAAAGGGGGAGAGAAAGTGAGTGAGTGACTGACTAACCACTGACCAATGACTTACCCTGGACTATTGATTGAGGGGGAGCCTCATGTCTCAGAAGATGTTTTGATATCTTCCTATACTTACAGCTAACTGCTAACTGAATGTATGTTTTAATTTCTTTTCTTATGTTTCTTCCATGATAATGCTCTAATAATTGTGTTGCTGCTCTGATAATATGCTCTAATAATGTTTTAGCCAAAATTTGCCAAAGGGGGAGTTTGTAAGTGTTTGTTGGCAGCAATTTTGGTAAAACAATGACTTGTAATGTTGTGCTAAATGTCTTAACATTTGGAGCAAAACTGTTTTGAATGATGTCAAAGCGGATGTCTTGACATCTGCCTACTGAACTGATCTCAGCCCAAAATCAGTTAAGTCTTTTGTTTCCTGTTTTCATGCGTGGCGTAATTCAGGATTTATGATCTATAGGCTGCAAAAAATATGGAGGAATATTTTTCAAATTGCATAATTTTATCTTGGCCTGTTTTTATGGAAATATTCGAAAGATTTGAATATTTTCTTTTAAGCCCAAGCCCAAAGCTTCACATATATAAGGACTTGCTTCCTTATTCAAGACAAGCAACTTTTGAAGAAGAATACTTTATTTCTGATTAGAAGTCTAGGCCTTTTATTTGTAATACACTAATTATTAGTTTAAATACTTGAGTTATTATTTGGGTTGTTAATTGTGTATCATTCATAAGCTTTTAAGCATTGAGTGATTGAAGTGTTTCAAACATATTAATTTTGTTAAGTTCTTCACTGTAAGTGATTGAAGGGATTTGAGGATGGCCTCATACCTAGGTGAGTCTTAGGTAGATGTTTATCTTGGGTAGTGATTAAGTGATTATATCGTAAACTGGTTGTTTACTAAGGGTCTATGAATTGATACTATTTAGTGAACTTATCCTTGGCTTGGTAGCCCCCATAGTAGGTGTTATTGTACATTGAATTGGGTGAACAATCTCTTGTGTTTTTACTGCTTTTGATTTTACTGCACCTTACTTGCAAATAGATGAAGGTGGTTCAAGTTATAAAAACAAGAAGAGTTTTGAAAAAGAGGGAGAAGATTTTTGAAATTAAAGAAGATAGGAGGAGATGAAGGGACTATCCTAAAGCATAAGGTAAAACATAAGGAAAAGAACGATCTAACTAACAAGAAGCCAATACTTGACATGAGAAGTCAATGTAGAATTCTCATCCTTTGGATTGAAACCAAGCAAGCAAAAAAATACTAAACCTCTGACAAATATCAAGCTTTAGATGAATTAAGTCTTCAAAAAAATTAGGCAGAGTAACAATTGTTTACAGAGGAATTCTTAATCAAAGACAAGGCATATAATTAGAATAAATTGCACACAAGGAAAATCAACCCAATGCCTTGAAGTAAACCCCAATAACTTCATACAAAATAATAACAGAGAAACAAGGTTCCCAAGTATCAAGGCTTCTATACTTAAGTCTGAGAGATCCACAACTCCACAATTCCAAGGATAGTAACCAAGTAGTCCAAGTAACCTTAAAGTCTTTTAATGTTCAAGTTGATTATTAAGTGTCTTTAAAGAAAAGAAAAACTCAAATGAGGAAAGATGAAATGACATAAAGATAAATGCACAAGTTAGCAAAAGAGAAATGTCAAGGAATGTAAATGCTAAAGTAAATAGTACATAAAAATAAAGGCAAAAAATAAAGGCATAAAGTAAAGCAAATTGTTAGTGAATGAAAATTTAAAGGTTAGTTGGACGACCATCTTGAAGCTTGCATTTGAAAACTCATTAGAAGATTGATAAAATCAAAGCTTCTCAACCACAAGTCTCATTTGCTTTTTGTCAAGTATATCATTCATTTCAAGTACTCAAAAACAAACCACATATGATCAATGATGTTCAAATGATTCACTTAGTCCAAAGTTCATGAAGTTCATTAGAGGATTGATAGAATCAAATCCTCCTAACAATAAACTTAAAAGTTATTGGATCCAAGGTTTCAAGTTAAACATACTAGGGCTTGCACACATAGGTTTGTGTCACGAATGATCATTTCTCGAATCGGGACAAATTTAGCGCTATGTTAAGCAATCATAAGTGGACTTATGTAGAATTCACACCTATTTTGAGGCTGGTTGTAACACCCAAACTTTTAGAAGTTATTTATTTAATGAATTATTAGGAGTATTTATGAATAATTAATGTTTTATATGAATATATGTGTGATGTGTTAGCATGTGGAACATGTGATGTGAATGAAGGGATTAGATGCATTGGAATATTTAGATGATTATTTAGTAATTATTTGGATTATTATTTAGAATAGAATAATAGGAATAATTATTTAAATGGTTACTTTAATTAGAGTGGTGTTTTAGTAATTAGAAAAAAGAGTGAGAACACGATGGTAATTTGGGTTTGGCTAAGTAAGGGAAATTGAGGAAGATATTAGGGGTCCTTTGTGATAAAAAAATAAAGAGAGTTATAAGATTCATTATGTGCGGTCGAACTATTGGGAGAAAAGCAAGAGAAGAGGCTAGGGCACAAAGATTGGTGGAGATCATTGTAAGAGGCATGATGAACAGAATCAATTACTCAAAAAAATAAGGTAAATGGGTTTTTATCTGATTATTATGTTTGATCTAAGTGGTAAATAGATGTAGGATTCACCCTTAGTATTGATAATGGTGATTTGATGTTGTTGGGTTAAGATTTGATGGAATTGTGATGATGGATGACCTGTAATTGTTGTATAATTGAGGTATTTTATCAAATTGTTGTTAGGTGATAATTCCCCATTATTAGATGGTGTTTTAGGGCCTATAGAATACTGAAATCGCAGGAAAAGAGGTCTGAAACAATGCAGAATTGCAAACAGGAAAACCTTATTCGTAGGGAATCGCGGGGCGACATTCCGTGTGTCGCGGGCAACGATGCTTTGTCGAGAAAATGAAGAGGCGGGCAAGAAGGAGAAATGGATTGCTGGTATCGGGTAAGGATCATCGTTCGATAATGAGGTTTCTCCAGGCGATGGGAGGCAGAGCTGGAATGTTGGATTGACATCTTGAAATGAGCATAACTTTAGTTCTAGATCTCATAGTGAAGTGTCGTTCGAAGCTATGTGTAGCTAACATAGTATAATATAATTAGGTTAAATAAGATGGAGACTTAGGAATATTTTTATAAGACCTAAGTTAGAGTAAGGTTCTCCGTATTGAATTGCAATGACGATTTGTTTAACTATGATGATATGTTGCTATTATGATTATGTGATGACGTTATGATGATGTTTTGATTACATGAGTATATATGATGATTACATGAGTATACAAGATGATGTTTTATGTGTGATGTTGATTAATCCATGAATGATGTTGCGTATGACTAATTGTGGTCTTTTATATTTGTTATTACGCGTCATGTATTCATGGGACAACTTTGGTCCATTTTGATGATTTAGTTTGTTGGTCCAGTGATTTGGTTTTTATGATTTAGGACATTGGTCCAGTGATATGGTCTCAATCTCATTGTGTGGATTTGGGATGTCTATGATTTTCTCTGGTTCTATGTGAGAATCGATCCTATGATTGAGGTCTTTGGAGGGTGATGGCCTAGTGTCCATCAAATGAATTGGTACCACGTGCATAAGTCTTTGTCCTTGCACTACGTCTTATGTGGCATTGCATGATTCTTAAATTGATGATGACGTGTTGTATTGTTGAATTTGTATGATTGTTGACGTGCTTGGAATATAATTGTAGCAGTAGAAATGTTTTAAGACTAAGTCATTGGATTGACTACACTTATACAAATCAAAATAAAAATCGCCACCGCGCTTTATTGTTTCCAAAGGAATGGGAAAAGAGCGAATAACCCAAAAAGAGGGGGAAAGATTCTAGGTAAGGGGGTTGGTTATGCAAAGGGAAGGTATTAGAACCTGAAACATCTACGGTACTCCACAGGAACCTCTTTGTAAAATCTGTATATTTTGGCTATATAAAAAAATGTTGTATAAAAAATGGATGGTGGAGGTGAGAAAAGAAATACATTTTTTATGATTTTTTTTGCACCCGCCGCGGTTGCGAACCTTTAGTGCCTACGTACCATATTTTCGTGCAATAGGGGATCAAGGTACACGTAGTTCCTCTTTTAAAAATTTTAAAACACAAACGCGTTGGTTAATTTTATGAGATAAAACATCACCGTCATTGTCCGTATGGAAAACATACCTACTACCCACAATCATGAGAAAGGAGACTTTGCATCATCTCAAAGTGGAGGATATGGCTTGGATTTTAAAATCAACAATGCCTCACTCAACACCCAAGTGGAAAATATCTCTCTTCACTATATATTGTAGAAGTATAATTGTTTTCATCACTACAAGAATTGACAAGAGTTCAATCTTTTTGAGAAAAGTTTAAAGGTAAAGCCAAAGTGGCAAAATTGTTTGAAATGAGATTGATTGACTTTTAGTCTTCTCACAAAAATGTCAAAGTATTATTAAGTTTATTGAAGTTTATTTATGAAAAAGTTTGAAAATGCATGGACCTAAGTCCAAGTTTATTATGAAAGTGGTTCAAGTTTAAAAGCAAGAACGGTTTTCAAAAGGAGAGAGAAGACTTTTGAAATTAAAGAAGATGGGAAGAGAAGAAGAGGCTATCCTAAAGCATAAGTTAAAAGCTAGGGATAATAACCATCTAACCAACAAGAAGCCAATACTGGACACTATGAGCCAAGATAGAATTCTCATTCTTTGGATTGAAACCAAACAAGCAAAAATACTAGACCTCTTGAGAGAACCAAACTTCAAGTGTATTAAGTCTTCACAAAAATTGGGCAGAGTAACGGCTATATACTGGTGAATTCCAGATTACAAACAAAGGGTGTAATCACAATAACCTGCACACAAAACAAACAAACAACCCAATGTCTTGAGGTAAACTTCAAGAGCTCCAAACAAAATAATCAGATAAGATCACAAGGTCTCCAATCATAGGCCAAGGTTTCTAATCCTAAGTCCAAAAAGTCCAATGCTCTATGAGGCCAAGGATAGTAACCAAATAGTCCAAGTATCATTAAAGATTTGTTAGGGTTTGTGTTGATTATTAGGTATCTTAAGAAAAGAAAAGAAAAAGCTCAAATGAGAAAAATAAAAATGACAAGAAAGTAAATACTCAAATGAGAAAATGGCATGAAATGTAAATGCTAAAAAATAAATAGTGCATAAAAATAAAATGGCATATAAAAGAATAAAGGATAAAGTCAATTATTAGTGATTAGTGGTTAGTTGGATGATCATCTTGAAACTTGCATTTTGAACTCATTAGAGGATTGGTAAAACCAAAGCCTCCACACAATAAGTTGCATTTGCTTTTTGTCAAGTATATCATCCATTTGGAATCCTTATGAGTATCATTTAATGATCGACGATGTTTAAGTGATCCACGTTGACCAAAAGTATTGTAGATCCATTAGAGGATTGGTAGAACCAAAGCCTCCACACAATGAATCTCAAGGTTATTTGGATCAAAGGGATCAAATTAACATACTTGGGCTTGCAAACATAAGTTTGGGTCACGAATGATCATTTAGCGTTATGTTAAGCAATCATAAGTGGACTTGTATATAAGTCGCACCTATTTTAAGGTCGTTCAATAGCAATCTATGCACCATTAGTTTTGAGACATGATATAGAGATCATGCTCCAATAACATCTAGTGCAATAAAAAGGGGATAAGATGAAGAGGGGTGGGAGAGAGTATACAAACCACTTTTAGATTAAATTTAATCAAACTATTATTAAAATCATTCATCCATTTTTGTGGAGTTAAACTCAACACCATGGATCCAATGATGTTAATAAAGTTCATGATCAATAATTTAACCTAAGATCATCCAGAAAATAGTCACAAAATAATATTACATTTTAATATATACAAAAAGGTTTAAAAATAATTTTTTAAAATAGAAATAAAAGAGAAAAATATCAACTATGTTCAAATTAATCAAGAAATAAAAAGTAAGACCATAGAAAAATCAGAAAAGGGCTCAAATGATTTTATAAATTTTTTGGTAGTTTTTTAAATTTAGAAACTATTTTAAAAAATTAAAAGAAATGGGTAAAATAGACCAAAAATGATTTAAAAAAATAGAAATGTCAGAAACAAAAATAAAATAAGGTCACCAATATTTGTAACAATATCATTGGATCATTTCATAATTTTTTCAGAAATTAAAAATGCATAGAAGTATTTTAAACATTTAAAACAATTCCAATAAAGTGTAAATTTATAAAAAAATACCAAAACACAAAATAAAAATTGTGAACAAATATAAATCAGAAAGAGAATAATCAAAAATATTTTTCATAATTTTTTCAGATATTTTGGACTAAAAATGATTTTTCTATGATTTTTTGAAATTTAAAACAATTATATATAAAAATTAGAAAAGAAAATAAAAGTAAAAAATATATGAACCATTGGAAGATAGTCAAAACGCGTTAGTAATCAAATCCAAGGGATCTGGCGCGCTGTGCATATCATGGTCATTAGTGAATAAAGCACTGAATCAATTATTAAATCCGAATTCAAAAATAACAAGTGGCGTGTCATCATTGGGTGGAAGATGACACGTTGGTCATCTTCAACCTCCAGCCAACTTGAATTGAAGGTCTCTCAAACTATAAAATCAGAAGCTCATACCTATGTCATTCGCTTCGTCTCTTCAAGGCAAAGACAACCACACTCTCGCGCCAAATTTATATAAACTGTAGCTCAAGCAATTTGGAAAGAAAGTATTAAAAAGGGATTTGAAATTTCATGGTCAAAACGTGTTTCTAGTAAAAGGTAAGTGTTGCGACTAGAACCATGGCAATGAGAGCATCACAATGATATCAAAGTTTTGAAGAATTGATGAAGGAATCTACCTATTGAAGTTGAGTTGCAGAGCTCTGAAACTGGACTTCTATGGAGCATTATAGGGCACGATTCTTGAATCTAATTATATGGTTAGCTTCAGGGAAGATCAAGGAAGGTGAATTGATGAAAAAAATGGATTGAAAAAGACTTGTATATGGGTTTCAAAGTTCCTGAATTCTGAGTTATGGAACAAGTTTGGCAGGGTGATTCTGGCTATCTAAGCTTTGAGAAAATGAATGGGATAGTTCATGTATTTATAGGAGAAGAAAATGGGATCAAAAGGAACAGTGAATGGTGCATTTTGGAGGGAATTCGTGCAAACCTAATGCACGAGTGAAGTGTGATCTAATTTTCACCAAAACTCATCCAATCCTTGAGTTTTGAGGTGCTAAACAATTCTGGAACTTCACTAAACATGTTTAGAGGAAAAAACGCGTGGAAAACTTGTGATTAGAGGCCACACTATGGATTTCAAAATTCTGACTTGGTGAGAAATTCAGTTTCAAAGTGTCAACTTCTGACCAATGGCATTTTCAACTCAAGGGGTCTTAGGGCATGATTCTTGATGCTTTAGAAAGACGAGGTTACAAGCTTTGCAATGGAACAATAATGGAGTTGAATGGATGCTTTATCTGAAAGTTGCAATGAGTCGAAGTTGGAGAAAAAGGGTTGACTTTCCATACTTAGAAATATTTCAAATTTTCCATCAAAAATGACCTATAATGTCTTGCATCCAAACATAGCCTTCCACTTGGAATTTTATCTTGACCAAAAAAGATGGAATGAATTAGATCTCTTGAATTTAATTTTGAAACTTGAACCATTAAAAATCTCCAAAAATTGAGAAAGTTATGACTTGTTGAAGTTGGCAAAATTTCATAAAATGACCTAAAATCTTTTGTATCCTTAAGGCAACTTCCATCCATTTTCTCACTTTGCACATAAAAGAAAGAAAAACGTTCACATACTCAAGATAATTATGGAAAAATAATGGGCTCAAGATGATAAAAATTGACCAAGTTATGCTCATTTGAAGTCACACATGAAAAATTGGGGATTCATCTGGAGGACTTGTAATCTTTCTTCCTCATCAAGTTTCTTCCACATGAAAAATCCTTGGAACTTTTTGAAGTGATTTTTAATACCCCTTTGAAGAGAATGATGTCTCTGGAATCACTCAAAAATACCAAAAGATGGGCAAGATATACTCCTTTGAAGTTCAAAACCCTAGCTCCTAGATTAAGAAACATGCCTTGAGGAACTTTGACAATTTTTGAACAAACTTCTTGTACCAAAACAAATGCTTTGAAAATATAAGTTGTTTAGGATGATAATGAGAACTCATATCAACCACAACAACTTCCATATCTTGAGAATTGAGAGAAATATGCATTTGTGACCAATGGGAACAAAGCCTTGTCCAAGCATGACAACTTCTCCAATCAATCCCTTGTGCTTTTCAACCAAATTTGATAACCTTGAAATGTCGTAAACCAAAATAACCTTGCCATGCCATTTATTCCAAAACAAATCCAATGGTGAGGTTTGAGCTTCTCAAGCTTTATTGACTAGGGCATGGAAATAAACTCATGAACCCATTGAGCAACTTGCTGAATCTTAGTGCCTTTACCTACATGAGTAACAAGCAAGACAAACCAACATTGCATTTCATTAAATAAAATAAGAAAACAAGACAAAAATATTCATGATCACGAAATAACACAAGTCAAGGTGCTTGGTGATTCCTCAAAGAGCAAAGCAAAATATAGGGAGGGGAACCAAGAATCCTAATGTGATCTTGTTGTGAATGAATCAACATGGTATGATGATGGGATCTTAGGGGCAAAAATTGGGGTACAATAATAATAATGTGGAGTTTATGTTGTGATACTTTTGGTTTATTCCGCTATGTCTATTACTTATGTCTTATATAATGATTGTGATAAACTCACCCCTTCTTCTTGAATGTTGCCTCTACATGGGTAACATACAGGTAATTAGGAGTAGTCCCCAAAGGCTTAGAAGAATAGATTTGGAGTGTATTTTATTTCATTGAGTTAGAAGTTCTTGCTCTGATATGTAACATCAGGGACGAGAATGTTTTATTTGAAACATGTGTTGTTCTTGTTTTGTTATGATATTTAAATTATTTTCATGGAGTTTAAATTATGTTGAATTATGAACCATGAATCATGGGGCGCTATGAAGTGTTTTTAATGAAATTGTTTGAACTATGATTCCGCTGCAATTATGTGAAATATTGATAATGCATATGTCATGAATAATTTTGAAAAACCCGTGTTATGGAGTAAGACTAGCACGTATGATTATTTCACGAATAAAATGTGACGCCATTTTGTTATATTACTCTGATATTATTTTAAATTATTATGAATATTTTGTTGGGTTTATAAGGGTGTTACACCGGTCAATAGCAATCTATGTACCAAGATATTAGAGAAATGATGTGTAGATCACACTCCAAAGACATGTAGCACAAGTAAAAGTAAGAAATGGATAAGATGAAGAGGGAGGGGGATGTATCAGATGAAATTAGGATTTCAAATATCATGAATATCATTCATCCATTTTGGTGGATTTAGTTTTTTAACCTATCAACACCCAAGATCTAATGAGGTTAAGGAACTTATCCCAAAATAACACCTAAGTGTCTCCAAATCAGAACCAACCAAAAAATAATAAAATATGTTTAACATAAAACAAAATTTAAATGATTTAAAAAGGAAATATTTGGTAAAATATACAACACCAAATAAAAATCTTGGAAAAAAAAAAGAAGTCTAACATGAGTCAATAAGTGTTGGCAAAAATTTTCAGAATATTTTAAAGCCAGAAACTACTTTTAAAATTTAAAGAAATAAGCAAAATAAACCATAATATGTGAAAAATTGTAAAATCAGAAAGAAAAATAAAATGAGGTCACCAATATTTGTCAAGAGGTCATTGGATCCTTCCATATTTTTTCAGAATTTAAAAATCAAGAAAAATATATTTAAACAATTAAAACAACACAAATAAAGTGAAAAATCATTAAAAAAATATGAAATCACAAAATAAAATTGTGAATAAATAAAAATCAGAAAGAGAAAAATCAAAAGTATTTTTGATAAAATTTTTCATAATTTTAGAAGTTGAAATGAATTTTTTTATTAATTTTTGAAGTTTAATACAATTAATTTAAATATGGCTCATCTGATCATTGTTAAAACATGTTAGTAATCATATCCAAGGTATCTGGCACGATGTGCATGT
Organism: Vicia faba; assembly: GCA_948472305.1. Classification (NCBI taxonomy): domain Eukaryota; kingdom Viridiplantae; phylum Streptophyta; class Magnoliopsida; order Fabales; family Fabaceae; genus Vicia; species Vicia faba. Next base: position 382,812,207 of record OX451738.1, on the reverse strand, counting down.
TATGGTCATTAATGAATAAAGCACCAGAACATTAATTTAAAATAGATTTTGAAAAAAATAGCATGGCTTCATGTCATTGGTTGAGACATGACATGTCATCGTCTTCAACCTCCATCCATGCGCAAATTGCAGGCCCTTCAATCTGTAAAATTAGAAGTTCAGACCGGTTCCACTTGCTTCGTCTCTTGAAGACAATTTCAATGGTACTCTCGCGAAAAATTTATATTAACCACTGCTTAGTCAATTTGCAAAAAACTAGAAGAAATAGAGTGAAAAGGGATTTGAAAATTCATGAGTAAATCTCACTTCCAGTTAAAAACCAATGATGTTATGAGTATAAGAGTGATGAGAGCTACATTGTATTAACAAATTTGGAAATAATTGATGGAGGAATCTACTTGTTGGACCTCAACTTCAGAGCTCTGAAACTTGACTTGGCTAGCACGATTTAGGGCACCTCAAGGCTTGGTTCTTCTTCTTTTAGCTTCAGTGAAGTTCAAGGACAAAGAATTAGCAAATAAATTGGATTGAAAAACAAGGGAAAAGTGAATTTGAAAACTAGGAATTGTGAGTTATGGAGAGAGTTTAGCAGGGTGATTCGGCTATCCAAGCTTGTCGAAATGAGTGAGGGATGATCCTTGTTTATAGCTGAGCATGATGGAAACAAAAAGTGGGAGAAATGATCAAGTATGAGGGGAATTCATGTGCACCTACATCATGAGCAAAGTGTGACTTGCAAGTTGTCAAAAATTAACCATTCCTTGCATTTTGATGTGCTAAACCTTTAAGGAAACATAATTAATCATGTTTAAACATCAAACGTGTGACAAATTTGTGTTTAGAGGCCATACTAATCAATTTGCAATCTGGCTGTTTGACAAAACCAATTTCATGGTACCAACTTTGCAACCATGGGGCACACAATGTGGGGAGTTTTATGACACAATCTTAAATTCTATAGAAAGATGAATGACCAAGATTGACAATGTGCTTTGAAAGTTTCTATTTGGATACTTGACCTAAAAGTTATGTCCATTTGAATTTTTGTAAAACACACGGATTTTTATACTTAGAAAAATTTCTAAGTATAGAAATCCAAAGTGACCTATAATGTTCTTCAAAACTACATGTCCTTCCACTCAAAATTTGGTCTTGATATTTGAAGATGACAAGAAGTAGACTCTTGAATTGAATTTTGGAATTGAGATCACTTTGGAAGATGATGAACAAATTTGGGAAAATTCAGAAAAGACCTATAATATTTTCAATTCTTCAACAACTTTTCAAGAATTTTCAAGTCTTGCACCTTGAAACAAAGTTGTAGTAGACATCCCAAATATTAATATGGAAAAAGAATGGGCTCAAGGAGATAAATATTGACCAAGTTATGATTATTTAAAGTCAAATCCTAAGATTCAAAGGCTTTCCAAAGAGACTTGTAATCTTTCTCAACCATTAGTGATCTTCCATTCAAAATAAGCCTTAGATCCATGAAGAAAACTTGTTAAGGACCCTTTAAAGAGAATCATAGATTTATATTAAATCAAAAATATAAAAAAATGAGAAACATATGGTCCTTGGAAGTCAACAAACCCTAGCTCAGAGAGTGTCAAAATGACTTGAAACCCCTTTCAACTTTTGATGATTTTTCTTTCACAATTGGATCTTGTCATCTGAAGAGAAGTTGTTGTAGATGATGATAATAATCTTTAGAAAAGATAACCAACTCAAAATGTTACAAATTGAGAGATTTATGCAATTTTGATCATGAATCAAGAACATTCTCAATTAGGCCAAACTTGTTGAACCAACTTTGAAAACTTGTTCATGTAACAAAGAGACTACCATCCATCTGAGTAAATCAAACATCAACAACAAACTAACTCCTATAATGAAGAGACTATAATCCATCAGAGTAAATTAAACCTCAACAACAAAATTATCCCCCATATCAAAGAGACTACCATCCATCGGAGTAAATCAAACCTCAACAATGAACTATCTCCTGTAACAAAGAGACTACCATCCATCAGAGTAAATCAAACCTCAATAATGAACTATCTCCTGTAACAAAGAGACTACCATCCATCAGAGTAAATCAAGCCTCAACAACAAATAGTCTCCTACAATGAAGATACTACCATCCATCGGAGTAAGAAACATCTTCTCTAGCATTAACAGACTTACTAGGGAAGTACAAGTTGCTCAAATAAAGTGACCACCACTTGTTATTGCGATAACACTGCTTGGAAATGATTCTTTGATTTCATGGGGAAATACCAACACATTCCTGCTGAGGACATAAAGTCTTCACATGAAAAATAAATTCACATTCTCAATCCATGGCTCACAACTTAGAGAGGTAAAAATAAAACTTGTTGTCAGAGACCAAAATTCAAACCTGGGGTAAACCGGAGTGAAGTAGTCAACCAAGACATCACCCAATGAGAAATCAACTCAAATGGGGATAATGAACTGGGTTGACACTCTATTAGAGAGAGGATAACATAACTCTACAAAAAGGATAATATACCAACGAAAACATCAATGAATGTAAATGAGCAATGGAATTTAATTCATCTATGCATGATGTGTGTATGAATTTATGAATGTTATTATGTATATGCTGACAAAGCAGACATACTGCATTGGGGATAACCAGACAAAACCAACTTGGATAAGGACAACACTCGGCTAAATCACATCCAGGATGAGGATTCCATAAAAGAGTAAGCACCAGCAGAAGAAACAAATTCATACCTCAAGGCTTAACTTCACTGGGAAGAAACATGGATTGAAAATAATCAAAGCAAGATCTGACAACAATAAACCAAAACATTTGTTGGGATATAACACCCTCCTCCAAGCTTCATCGGGGAATATCATATAGACTTCGCTAGGGAAGATAATGCGACATCGTCTAGACTTCAACTGGGGATGTTGTGCTAACTTCACTAAGGAAGATGAAACCACACAATCCAAGGGGAGTCCAAATACATTTTTCAATATCAAGAGTAATGGTTGCGCAAATTTCTCTTGGGAGAAATCTATGAAACTTAACGAGGATAACAACTTTTGGAGGGAAGTATCATCTTAGGTTCATATGAGGAATTAAGAAGTTAATATCAAATCAAAATTATGGGGATTCTAAATCAAACTCAACACTTGGCGAGAGAAACCCAAAAACTTAACAGTTGTTTCAACACTTTTTAGAGAACGATACTGCTTTTGTCTGGCTACTCGGGGAGCACACAACAACAACAATGTCATAACTGGATACAACAATGATCTGTAAGAGATTCTACATTAATTCTCAACACAAAGGGAGAATGACTCCAACAAATGACCGAAGGCTTCATTACTTTATAATCTCTGCTCGATCACAACCCTGCTAGGGAAGGAGACTCACATTCTTCTAGAGAGATACACATCAAGACTTAACTAGGGAAAATGGGATTACAAACCCAACAGCATACCAAAACCTTGAAGAAATCTTTTCAAAACTTATGAGTTCGTTCATCCTTGAAATCACTACCTTTGTCCCACTTGATTCACAAAAGGTGTTTTTATTGACTTTTTGGGATGACCTATAATGTCTGAATCCATATCTTTTGATGAGTGCATTTATTGAACTTGAGGGATGAATATGAGTTTTAGGGAATTGGATTCTCTTCAAAATGATCCTTGGGTGAGAAATTCTGATAAAGTATGAGAAAGTTATGCTTGGTCAAAATTTGGTTGACTTTTTCTAAGAAACCCTAATTTAGCAACTTTTGAGTTTTGATGAATTAGGAGCATTCCATGGGGAATCTGTTAGAACATAGTTTGATTCTACAACCCTTGACTAGAGTTTTGATGATAACAAAATACAAAGAATAAATAAATTCAAAGATATATATATATAAAACAAATATGCTTCTTAAAATTATGTTTTGTATATACAGAAGTTCTGATGGAATCAGCATCAGAAGATCAGTAATATGTGCTACACGCTGAAGCTACCAGATTATACGCTGAAGCTTGATGACCAGAATCTGCGCATAAACAAATACACTCTGACTCTGATCAAAGATCTTTACCAAAGTCATCAACACTCTGAAGCGTTATCATAAGTTAAAGCAAAGAAGACTCTGAAGCGTTATAAATTATTCAAGACAGAATTAAATGCTAACGACTCTCTTTAGACAAGATCTTTTTCAAAAGGAAAGTGAGTTATTATCATTACACTGGATTTATGGACAACGTATCTTTGCCTTGCCTATATAAAAAAGTATGCTTGAGAAAAGACACACGCATGCACTCACATAATTTGCCAAGCCTTCAAAACCACGCTTATTCAAACGCTTTAGCAAATTTAGTTTATTCCAAGCTTAAGTTGTGTAATTATCACAGTTGTGATATATTGTTTTGTTATAAAACATTAACACATCCTTGTTCAATTATTTGTAAAAGATTTCCTTGAGATAAACCGGTCTGTGGTTGTACTCAATAAGACTTTAACAGTTGTTAAAGTAGCTGTTGTAATCCTTTGAAAATAGTGGATTAAGACCTCGTTGGAGAGAGGCGAAATCACCTTGACGGGTGGACTGGAGTAGTTTGAGATCAAACGAACCAGGATAAAAATACTATGTCTTAAAGCTTTTTATTATTTAATCTAAGTTTTACAATTCAACCCCCCCTTCTTGTGTTTTTCACATCTTCAATTGGCATCAGAGCGCCTGGTTTTGAGCTTATAACACTTAACCGTGTCAGTACAAGATCTAGCGTCAGAAAAACACAATGGCAGGACCAAGTCAAAACATCAGCAATGACAACAATGAAGAAAGAAACAGATTCAGTGGCAAACCTCCAGTCTTTGATGGAGAGAACTTTGACTACTGGAAAGACAAAATTGAGAGTTTCTTTCTGGCCCATGATGCTGATCTGTGGGACATGGTGACTGATGGATACACGCACCCAGTGGATGGACGTGGTCAGAAGATTGACAGAAAAATGATGTCTCATCAGCAAAAGTGTGAGTTCAGAAATCATCACAAGGCCAGAACAATTCTTCTCAGCACCATCTCTTATTCAGAATATGAGAAGATATCAAACAGAGACACTGCAAAGAATATGTTTGACTCTCTGAGAATGACGCATGAAGGCAACATTCAAGTCAAAGAAACCAAAGCCCTTGCACTCATTCAGAAGTATGAGGCATTCAAGATGGAAGAGAGTGAATCAATAGAAACTATGTTTTCAAGATTTCAAATTCTTGTTGCTGGTCTAAAAGTTCTTGACAAAGGGTATTCCACTGCTGATCACGTTAAGAAGATCATCAGAAGCTTGCCAAAACAATGGAGGCCAATGGTCACAGCGCTTAAGCTAGCCAAGGATCTCAACAAAATCTCTCTGGAGGAACTTATCATCTCCCTCAGAAGTCACGAGATAGAGCTAGAAGCAGATGAACCTCAAAAGCAAGGTAAGCCATTAGCTTTAAAATCTAACAGAAAATCTGACTCCAAAGTTTTGCAGGCTGTGGAAGAAACCTCTGATGGGTCCTCATCAGAAGAAGATGAACTGTCTCTCCTCTCCAGAAGGGTGAACCAATTGTGGAAGCAGAGGCAAAGGAAGTTCAGGAATCCCAGAAGATCAGAAAATCAGAATGATTCTTCCTCCAGATACAGAAGGTCAGAATCCTCCTCTGGACACAAGATCTGAAGGTTCTTCAGGAAACAGAAAGCCAAACAACAAAGACATCATCTGCTATGAATGTAACGAGCAAGGGCATTACAAAAGTGATTTCCCAAAGCTTCAGAAGGAGAAGCCTAAAAAGAAGTTTGGCAAGGAAAAGAAGAAAAGTCTCATGGCTACATGGGATGATTCTGACACATCTGAAGTTGACTCAGAATCAGATGATGAAAGAGTAAACATAGCTCTCATGGCAAACATAACAGAAGACAGTGAAGCTTCTGAGTCAGACTCTGAATCAGATACAGAAGAGGTATTCCCTGACTTTACTATAAACTTTACTAAGGATGAACTAGCTGAAAGCATTAATGAAATTCTGGAAAGATATCAGTAGATCAGAGTCAAATTCAGAAACCTGAAAAGGAATCTTGCTTCTGACTCTGATAACTCTGAGAGTCTCAAATTGGAGAATTCTGAGTTAAAAGATAAAATTTCAAAATTAGAAAACCAATTGCAAAACTCTCAGAAGGAAACAATCCCTGAAACTCCCAGAAATGCTGATGAGATCATCAAGGAGTATGATCACAGCTTTCAGAAGTTTCTAGCTAAAAACATAGACAGAAGCAAAATGGCTTCAATAATCTATGGAGTTAGCAGAAATGGCAGAAAAGGGATAGGATATCAAGGTAAGGTACCTACACCAAAAAATGCCATAGATTTAGTTATAAAACGTACTCCACTTGATTCACACTTCATATATGAGCACACACATGACATAAAATATACAAGTAGTGATTACTCTGTCAAACCAAAATTCAACCAGAGTTTTGGTAAAACTAACAAATCAGGACCCAAGAAAATGTCGGTACCTAAGGATAAAATAATACATGTGGCAGATATCTTTAGCAGCAAAGCAAAAACACCAATCATGGTACCTGGACTCTGGCTACTCACGACACATGACGGGAAGAAGGCATATGTTCCAAAGCCTGGAACTTAAGCCTGGAGGCCACGTAGGTTTTGGAGGCAATCATAGAGGAAAGATCATTGGCTCCGGAACAGTAGGTAATGGAATTCTTCCCTCTATAAGTAATGTTTTATTAGTTGATGGATTAATGCATAACCTGTTATCCATAAGTCAATTAAGTGATAAAGGTTATGATATAATCTTCAATCAAAATTCATGCAAAGCTGTTAGTCAGAAAGATGGGACTATCCTATTTAATGGAAAGAGGAAAAACAACATTTATAAAATAAAACTTTCTGAACTAAAAAGTTAGAATGTAAAATGTATACTGTCTGTTAACAACGAGCAATGGATTTGGCACAGAAGATTGGGACATGTTAGCATGAGAAGAATATCTCAGATTAACAAACTCAATCTGGTCAGAGGACTTCCTAACCTGAAGTTTAATTCAGATGCTCTGTGTGAAGCATGTCAGAAAGGCATGTTTGCAAAACCAGCTTTCAAATCCAAAAACGTTGTTTCCACCTCCAAGCCATTAGAACTTCTGCATATTGACTTATTTGGACCATTTAAAACTGCTACAGTCAGTGGCAAGAAGTATGGGTTAGTGATCGTAGATGACTATAGAAGATGGACATGGGTAAAGTTCTTAAGGCACAAGGACGAGTCAAACTCTGTGTTTGTTACCTTCTACAACCAAGTTCAGAATGAAAAGGATCTTAGAATCTTCAAAGTCAGAAGTGATCATGGTGGAGAATTTGAAAACAAAGATTTTGAGTTATTCTTTAATGATAAAGGCATTCTGCATGATTTCTCTTGTCCTAGAACTCCCCAGCAAAATGGAGTTGTAGAACGAAAGAACAGAACATTGCAAGAAATGGCCAGAACCATGATCAACGAGACTAACGTTGCTAAGACCTTCTGGGCAGAGGCAATAAACACAGCGTGTTACATTCAGAATAGAATCTCCATAAGACCTATTCTAGAAAAGACTCCATATGAATTGTGGAAGAACAGAAAGCCCAACATCTCCTATTTTCACCCATTTGGATGTACATGTTTTATCCTGAATACAAAAAATTATTTGAACAAGTTTGACTCTAAAGCACAAAAGTGTATTATGTTAGGATATTCTGAACGCTCAAGAGGGTACAGAGTATACAATACAGAAACACAGATTGTGGAGGAATCAATCAGTGTTCGTTTTGATGATAAGCTTGACTCTCAAAAGTCAAAGCAGAATGAATTCCTTGCAGGTATGGAAGTTGAACTCACAGGTACTGAAGACAAATCATCAGAAGCTCTTAACAGAGACACTCCGTCAACATCAGAAAGAGTAACTGCAAGCAATCCATCACCTTCTGTTGATCAACTCCGGAAAAGACCATCCAGAAGTAGCATGGATCACCCAGAAGAAACAATCCTAGGAAGGAAGGAAGATCCAATCAGAACAAGATCTAGCTTCAGAAACTCTGAAGAATCCCTCATGGGACTGGTTTCTATAGTTGAACCAACAACAATTGATGAAGCACTTATGGACAATGACTGGGTTCTAGCAATGTAAGAGGAGCTAAATCAATTCACAAGAAATGACGTATGGGATCTAGTTCCCAAACCAAAAGGATTCAACATCATTGGTACAAAATGGATGTTCAGAAAAAAATTGAACAAACAAGGTGAAGTCATCAGAAACAAAGCATGACTGGTAGCACAAGGTTATAGTCAGCAAGAGGGAATAGACTATACATAAACCTTTGCTCCAGTCGCCAGGTTAGAATCTATCAGACTCTTAATTTCATTTGTTGTTAATAAAGGCATCACTCTGTATCAGATGGATGTTAAGAGTGCATTCTTAAATGGCTATATAGAAGAAGAGGTATATGTTCACCAACCCCCTGGTTTTGAAAGTTCCAAAAATCCAGAATATGTTTTCAAACTAAAGAAGTCACTCTATGGTCTGAAACAAGCTCCCAGAGCTTGGTATGAAAGACTAAGTAACTTCCTGCTAGAAAAGGAATTCACCAAAGGGAAAGTGGACACAACATTGTTCTGTAAGACAGTTAGGAATGACATTTTAGTATGTAAGATTTATGTTGATGACATCATATTTGGATCCACTAAACCCTCTCTAGGAAGAATGTTTGCTAAATGTATGCAGGCAGAATTTGAGATGAGCCTAATGGGGGAACTAAAATTCTTTCTGGGCATTCAGATTAATCAAACCCCAGAATGAACTTACATTCATCAGAGCAAATATGTCAGAGAACTTCTGAAGAAATTTGATCTCTCAGAATGTAAGCCATCAAAGATTCCAATGCATCCCACGTGCATTCTGGAAAGAGAAGAGGTAAGTAAAAAGGTAGAACAGAAGGTCTACAGAGGTATGATTGGTTCTCTTCTCTATCTGACGGCTTCAAGGCCTGACATTCTATTCAGTGTTTGCATTTGTGCTAGATTCCAATCAGATCCTAGAGAATCTCACTTAACAGCAGTTAAGCGAATTTTCAAGTATCTGAAAGGTACTACTAATATGGGTTTGTTTTATAGAAAATCAAGTGATTACAGCTTGATAGGATACGGTGATGCTGATTTCGCTGGAGACATAGTAGAACGTAAAAGCACTTCTGGAAGCTGCCAGTTTCTGGGAGAAAATCTGATCTCATGGTCCAGCAAAACACAATCCACAATAGCTCTATCAACAGCAGAAGCTGAATACATAGCAGCAGTTGGATGCAGCACACAAATTCTCTAGATGAAAAGTCAACTTGAGGACTTCATGATATTTGAGAGTAACATCCCTATCCTCTGTGACAATACTTTTGCTATTTGTCTTAGTAAAAATCCTTTTTTGCATTCTAGGGCTAAGCATATAGAAATAAAACATCATTTTATTAGGGACTATATTCAGAAAGGGATTCTAAATTTAAAATTTATTAACACAGACCATCAATGGGCTGATATCTTCACAAAACCTCTTTTTGAAGATAGGTTCAACTTCATTCTGAAACATCTCAGCATGAAGCTCTGCCCAGAATAAAACTGTTTTGATTCCATATCTTAACCTTCAGAACTTTGTTTATTTTTCCGTGAACTACTGATCAATCTTTCTTCAGATCTTCAGTAGTACAGATTGTATCAGAATCTATCCATGAAGATCTGCGCGCTTCATTTCAAGGATAGAAATGTGCAGTTCACTCAAGCAAACAAGTGTCATCCAGTCATCAACTACTTTCTGAGGCTTAACACGTGTTCACGTTTCTGAAAGGTCAAAAACGCTGATTGGATGCATTGGGACACATGTCATGGGTAAACGTTTCAATATCTTTCTGAATCCCCCAAAATAAGCTATCATTAAATGCTCATAATCATTATAATTTTTTTCTCTCTCTTGCCGTTTATGTTTTCAAAATCCTTTTTAAAAATCTATTTAAACACATCTCTCACCATTTACACTTTTTTACTTTCACTTTCATTTTCTCTACAATCTTATTGATTTCAGTTTGGAACCTTTCTCAAAACCCTTTCAATTTCTTCTCAAAACCTTCGGTGTGAACATGGCTTCCTCAAGCAACCCTACTTCCAGTACTCAAAAAACAGATTCCTCCGAACAATATGAAGAACCCTTCAGAACTCTTCTCACACCCATCAAAAATCTAGAAGTTCTTTCAGAATTGATTGTGGACTTTAACAGTCTTCAAGAGAACGGGTTTAATCTCTCTGAAGAAGTAAAGGCTCAAGGCTGGGACATATATTTTGACCGACTGATGGGTCAAACATTCCCAGTTCTTGTGAAGGAATTTTGGATTCATGCTTCATCTTCCAACCATCAAGTTACTTCATACATAATGGGGAAGAAGATAGTCATAACTGAGGACCTCATTGCAAGATTAATAGGCTACAGTGGTTGTGGGGTACGATGCATTGACATGGCTGAAAGATGCGCTGATGTCGCCCTAATTGCTAGAGAAATCTTCACTCTGGGTCTTCCCTCCAGCAAGATAAGGGATCTAAAAGACCATCACAGAATATGGGCCAAGATTATTCTGGGATGCATAAACCACAGGAAGCCTACCAGCTCTCCTGACTACATCAATATTGATCAGCAATTTCTGATCTACTTCATCTCCCAGAAGATTAAGGTGAATCTGGCTCACCTGCTGTTTAACCATCTAAGGACTAGTGTTAAGGAAACCAGAGAAGAGGAGCGCACAAAAAGGGACTGGATACCCCTAGGAAGGCTTATATCAGATATTCTAACAGAGAATAAGCTGATTGATCATCTAGCAGAAGCTCAGGAAATCAGCTCTTTGGAAGCTACTGTTGGCAAACAGCTGAATGCAAAGAATCTGAAAAAGATGAAGTTAATTGAGAACATCAAGAAGGAACCCAGTGTCACTTCTTTTGCAACAATCTCCAGCAGAAGAATCCCTCTGGATAAATTTCCATTGTTCTCAGAGATTGATTCTAAACCTGATATAATAGTCAGATATCTGGATGCATGCAAGGCAGATGGTACAGCACCAAATTTTAACATTCAGGATCTGCAGCAGAAGGCTCCAGAAGTTGAGCTGAAGAAAACCAAGAAAAGGAAAGCTGTAGCAGAAGGATCATCCCAGCAGACTCCTAAAAAGAGAGGTAATCCTTCTTCTGTAACTGTTTTAAACTCAATTTCTGTATCAACATCTATACCTATTCCCACTCAATCAGAAAACCCCACACCACAAACATTTGATGACTTTGACATTGAATTTGACCCCTCGGAAACCTTAACTCTTAGAAGATATCGCTCCCTACCTCCAAATCTAAATATTGAAGCAACCCAACAAGAACTTGCAAAAGTTCTATCAGATATAGAAACCTTTGACCAACATACTTCTGCTCCCATGCCAGAAATTCCCCTCTCTCCACAACCAGAAATACCACTACCTCTATCTCATCAACCAGAAATTCATCCACCTTCTCCACAACCTGAACTATTTCAACCAGAAGTTCAAACTTCTGAGGCTCAACCTTCTGAATCCTGTGAACCAGAACCTCATAACGATCAATCAAACCAAACTGTTGATTCTGATACCATTCCCATTCCAGGAATCACTGATCCTCTGGCCATCCGTATGCCCCTAACCATTCTGGATATTCCCCAAATTCCCTCTTCACTAGAATCAACTCCACCAAACTCCACAACCAGTCCAATAATTATTCCAGACTCTCCCACTCCCTCACCAAAGAACAATCCAGATGACAACGTCAAGATTGTCATTGATTTAACGGTTTTTGAACGTATTGCTGCCATAACCCACAAAATAGCTATTCCAAAACCAAAACCATCTGAACCCTCTCCAAATGTTGGTACCAGCTTATTGATATTTGAAACAGAAGTACAGAAGTGGATCACTTCTCTGAAGCAAGCTAGTCTTGAGTTGATTGATCCTGCTGCATCAGACTACCTTTGGACAAGGTTCAGAAGATGGGTATGTTCTGAAACTCGTAAGATGCAAGAACAGAGCTATGGACAAGTTCAACAGAACTTCAGTAATCTACTGAAAGTAATTGAAGATCAAGTTCTGAGCCAGCTGCTCAAGAAAGAAGTTCTCCCTCTAGACAATGCTCCCTGGTCTAAACATCGTCCAGCATACAAAGTTCAACCAGAGTCAGAAGATCTCAATCTGACTAATACTCCAGAGCAGATGATTCCTGCTGAAGAACTGGGTCAAAAAGAGGATATTGCAGAATGCTCTGAGAAGCATCCAGTCACTGAAGATTCTCAAGCTTCCTCCTATGATAGGCAGACTCTAGAAGACCTGAAAAGATCTGATATTTTGATGAAGGAAAGAATGGATAAACAGGACCACAAAATTGAGGTAATCATGAGCATGTTAACCAAGCAACAAGAAACCAACATCCAGATCAAGAGCATGTTGGAAGCTTTGTTCACGCGTCTACCTCCTCCCTCTTAGAATTTCCTCGTTTTTAAAACATGTTTATCTGTAATATTCTTACATTGTTGTTGTTCTGAACTTTTCGTTGATTCTGGTTTTTTAATATAAATGCATTTTGGCTCTGATTATATGTTCTTTTTGATAACTGACAAAAAGGGGGAGAAAGAATAAGATATTTTTCAATAACGTATTACTGAGACATAAGTCTCAAACATTCTGATCTATTTAAATTTCTCTCTTCTGAAAAGCTTGAACAGGTACAAAACTCTGATGAAAGATACAGTAAGGTTCTAATGCTCAAAGACTCATAGAATTAAAGGTAAGTAATCAACTCAGGGGGAGTTTCTCTTCTTAATTCTATACTTTTTATTCTTTATTTTTAATTAAAAAATCTGGTTTTTGTCATCATCAAAAAGGGGGAGATTGTTAGAACATAGTTTGATTCTACAACCCTTAATTAGAGTTTTTATGATAACAAAATACAAAGAACAAATAAATTCAAAGATATATATATATATATATATATATATATATATATATATATATATATATATATATATATATATATATATATATATATATATATATATATATAAAACAAATATGCTTCTTAAAATTATGTTTTGTATATACAGAAGTTCTGATGGAATCAGCATCAGAAGATCAGTAATATGTGCTACACGCTGAAGCTACCAGATTATACGCTGAAGCTTGATGACCAGAATCTGTGCATAAACAAATACACTCTGACTCTGATCAAAGATCTTTACCAAAGTCGTCAACACTCTGAAGCGTTATCATAAGTTAAAGCAAAGAAGACTCTGAAGCGTTATTAATTATTCAAGACAGAATTAAATGCTAACGGCTCTCTTCAGACAAGATCTTCTTCAAAAGGAAAGTGCGTTATTGTCATTAAACTGGCTTTATGGACAACGTATCTTTGCCTTGCCTATATAAAAAAGTCTGCTTGAGAAAAGACACACGCATGCACTCACATAATTTGCCAAGCCTTCAAAACCACGCTTATTCAAACGCTTTAGCAAATTTAGTTTATTCCAAGCTTAAGTTGTGTAATTATCACAGTTGTGATATATTGTTTTGTTAGAAAATGTTAACACATCCTTGTTCAATTATTTGTAAAAGATTTCCTTGAGATAAACCGGTTTGTGGTTGTACTCAAGAAGACTTTAACATTTGTTAAAGTAGTTGTTGTAATCCTTTGAAAATAGTGGATTAAGACCTCGTTGGAGAGAGGCGAAATCACCTTGACGGGTGGACTGGAGTAGTTTGAGATCAGACGAACCAGGATAAAAATACTGTGTCTTAAAGTTGTTTATTATTTAATCTAAGTTTTACAATTCAACCCCCCCTTCTTGTGTTTTTCACATCTTCAGAATCATGGTCAACCCTTGATAAAATGATGGATATCACTTCAAAATATTGATGTTGACCAAAAACCTTGAAGTTTGAATGTATGTGGGTCATAGTTGACTTTTGACCTAGTACAGTTGATTTTCAGGCAGTTGAGTAGTTAACTAAGAAATCTTCTTGTGCAAGGCTTTAAATTTGACATGAAGGGTCTTGAGAACATATTAGGACAATGGAGAGCATATGAGGCATTTGGAGCTCACCCATCTTGATGAAAATGGAAACCCTAACTAGAGGTTCATTGCTTTAGGAGAGAGTTTGTCTGGTCAACTCTTGGGCATCCTTGAGCAAGTTAAGGATTTCAATTAGCATGTGTTGAGTAAAATGAGAGAGAAAATTTTAGGGTGCAACATCTGCCCCTATTCAATCTTCTTAAATCTGAGGATGTAGATTGGCTGGTCTTCCTTTCGTGATCTGAAGGTGGAAAATGATTGAACACTAGAGAGCCTAGAAATTTGCACTCGCATGGAGTAACTCTGATTGGTGATATCGGGAATGGGATTACAGATGCCATTTGGAAGTTGACATGGAATTGTTGGATATGGGCTTAAAGATGCCATTCAAAAAAGATATTGATTGCATAAGAGATTGCATTGCGAAAAACTCTGTACCTGCTGTTAAGGAGAACTTCGCCGGGGAATGTTGATTTATGTCCTGGGAAATAGTGTATAGGAGCTTCGGTTGTCCATTAATCTACTAGAGAATTAACTCCTCATTGAGGAGGTGGAAGTAAACATCCTATCTGGTCAGGGTCCAGGCTGCACAACGACTTACTTGGGGAAATGTGAAATCGTCTGTGTCTTGTCAGGTCCAGGTCTTACAGTTTTGTAAACTGTTGTCTGGAGATAAGAGAGAAGGAACTTGGGTCGTAGGGTTACTTTGAAATGAAATCCTGGATAGTAGGGCTACGATAAGGAACATGGGTCGTAGGGTTTCTTCGAGATGAAAGCCTGGATAGTAGGGATATGAGAAGGAACCTGGGTCGTAGGGTTACTACGAAATGAAAGCTTGGATAGTAGGGCTTATGAGAAGGAACCTGGATCGTAGGGTTACTCCGAAATGAAAGCCTGGATAGTAGGGCTTATGAGAAGGAATCTGGGTCATAGGGTTACTCTGAAATGAAAGCCTGGATAGTAGGGCTATGAGAAGGAACATGGGTCGTAGGGTTACTTCGAGATGAAAGCCTGGATAGTAGGGCTTATGAGAAGGAACATGTGTCGTAGGGTTTCTTCGGGATGAAAGCCTGGATAGTAGGGCTATAAGAAGGAACCTGGATAGTAGGGTTACTTCGAAGTGATAATGTAGATTAGTTGACCCATTTGGTTTTGGGAACTGAGTTTCCATTAGTCATCTGCAGACGTGACCTGTATAACTGTTGAATTTGTTGAAGATAATTGTCTTTCCTGAAAAGATACCAGGGTTAATTATATGCAATGCACGAAATGCCTTGTGAGATGATGTTCTCAAAATAAATGATATCATGTTGTATATGATATGTATGCGCATGTCATGATGTATGTACATGAAATACTATTGGGGTATGTCCGAGTATGGGAAAATAAATCCCTGACTGCTGCTTGAGAATATAACATTCCTGACTATTGTATAAATTTTGGTTCTTCTACTTCCGTCGGGGATGGTGAATGGAAATGACTATACTGGTGATTTACTCTTTGTTATTTATGAATATTCTGTCAGGGAGAGATTCTGTTTGAGAATAACTCCGCGGGGAACAACTTGGAAAGTGAATTTCCATAGCTAAAGTAATGGGCTTTGTTGGGGATTGAGCTTATGTATCCAGAGAAATAAAATCTGCTTGGGAGATAAAATTTACTGACCCGCTCGCGATTATGAAATTCGACTGGAGGATATAGCTGTCAGGTTTCTGAAGGACCCTGGCTGGGGAGATTACTTCCGGTTTTGGGAAAGCCGACACCAATGCTTTGAATATTTTTACTCTGTGGGGAGTGTATGTACTGATGATTATGCTCCAAAGCTGTCTCTGTCCTGGTATTTGCTGGGCAGAGTAACTGTCGGGTTTGACATTTCTTGTTTTTTCCCCTGTTTCTTAAGTTACGAGCAATTGTCTTTTCGTTTCTTATGTATATATATATATGAGAAACAATCGTATTCAAATGCATATGTCAAGAATAAATCATTGGACTTTCTTGAAAAAAAAAACAAAAAGAGAAACAAATAGCTTTGTAAAATTTATTTGTATTATTTTCAAATTGACCTGTAATAGGTGTTTTTATACAAGGAAGCTGACGCTCTAGTAAGAGAGCGCCACCATAAAAATAGAAGCTATACAATTTTGTGTAAAAAGAAAAGAAAACAACTATGTGCAATAATCCCATTGACTTCTAACTCTGCTATTGCCCCTATGTCTTCGAGCTTCTCATCACTTTTCTACTTGGCCGAAAGTTGATTAGATTGATTGGTGTTGTTCGAGCTTGATAGTCGATAATGAGGTCTGATCACAAGGTGATCCAATGCGACATAGTGATATGCTTTACGTCCCTAATTTTTTCCTGGACCTTGCTTTCTGGTTTTCAGTCCACCGGGATACCCTTTTATGCCCAACCCACCTTTTCAGGTTTTCGACTTGCCGGGTGTACCGATTTTTTCTTTTTCATCCCTTATTTTTTCCCGGACCCTTTTGGTCTGCCAGAAAGCCCTTATTTTTGCCTAGGACAGTCAACCTAGCGGGTTTTTTATCATCCGTAGTATCTTTTCACTATGTCTGCATTGACAGGGTGAGGAAGGTCGTCACCGTCCATGGTGGTTAGAATCATAGCTCCACCAGAGAAAATGTTTTTAACCACAAGTGGCCCTTCGTATGTGGGGTTCCATTTTCCCCCGGGATCACCTTGCGGAAGTATGATATGCTTGATTACCAGATCCCCGACTTGATATTTTTGACGTCTGACTTTCTTGTTAAAAGCCTTGATCATTCGCGTTTGATACGTCTGACCATGACAAATAGAAGTAAGTCTTTTCTCGTCGATCTGATTCAGCTGATTAAGTCGAGTCTGGATCTAGTCGTCTTCGTTCAAACCCGCATCCTTCATAATCCTGAGAGAAGGTATCTGGACTTTGATGGGTAGGACTGCCTCCATGCCATACACCACAGAGTAGGGTGTTGCCCCTGTCGACATACGTGCCGAGGTACGGTAACCATGACGAGAAAATGGTAACATCTCATGCCAGTCTTTGTATGTCACCGTCATCTTCTATACAATCTTCTTGATGTTCTTGTTAGCCTCTTCAACAACGCTATTCATCTTTAGTCGGTAGGGAGAAGAGTTATAATGTTATATCTTAAATTGCTTACAGAGTTCAATGATCATCATGTTGTTGAGATTTGTACCATTATCGGTAATAATTATTTCTGGCACACCATATCGACAGATCAGATTATGTCGAATAAACTGCGCCACGCCGTTCTTGGTAACAGTAGCGATGTCCAACCCATTTCATGAAGTAATCTATGGCCACTAAGATGAAGCGATGCCCATTGGAAGCAGTAGGCCTGATTTCTACGATCATGTCAATGCCCCACATTACAAAGGGCCATAGAGCTCTCAAGACGTTCAAGGGAACTGGAGGCACATGCACCTTATCAGTGTAGATTTGGCACTTATGACAAGTTTGGGAGTGTTGATTACAATCTGCTTCCACAGTGGACCAGTAGTATCCGGCCCGTAGGATCTTCTTAGCCATGGTATATCCACTGGAATGAGTTCCATAGTTACCTTCATGTAGATCTGTCATAATCCTCTCTCCTTCGCTCTTGTCTACACACCACAGTAAGGTAGAGTCATGGTTGCGCTTGTAGAGGATTCCATTACTAAGGAACAATTTCGAAGCGAAACTTCTTATCATTGACAGATACCCCTTCGGGATACACTTGGGTCTCAAGGTACCTTTTTACTTCATGGAACCAGGGTTTATCTGCTACCTCTTCAGTATCAATTTCAAAGCAGTGTACTGGCTCATCTAACCTCTCAATGGTGATTTGGGGAGCTTCATTGTCCCACCTGACTTTGAACATAGAAGACATGGCAGCTAGCATGTCCGCTAACTGATTCTCCTCTCGCGGGAAATGTTCCAAAGTTACCTCCTCAAAATGTGGGAGCAATGTCAACATGTTCTCTTTGTATGGGATGAGATTCAGATGCTTCGTGTCCCATTCACCTTTGATCTGACTTATTACAAAGGCTGAATCCCTGAAAATGCCCAAGAACTTCATATCCCATCCTGAGGTCGATAGCGGCTTTGAGACCCATGATGCAGGCTTCATACTCCGCCATGTTGTTAGTGTAGTTGAAACATATCCGAGAAGTGAAAGGAGTATAATAGCCCTTAGGAGATATGATTATTGTGCCAATGCCGTTACCGAGTGCATTCGAAGCTTCGTCAAAAATCATAGTCCATCGGGATCCCTCCTCGGGTCCTTCATCCGGTCCAGGTTCTTTGTAGTCATTCACCAGCATTATATTCTCATCCGGGAACTCAAAATTCATGGACTAGTAGTCATCCACGGCCTGATGAGCCAAATGATCAGCCAATACACTCCCCTTGATTGCTTTCTGGGTTGTATATTGTATATTGTATTCAGTTAAGATCATCTGCCATCTCGCTATTCTTCCGAAGAGAGCGGGTTTCTCGAAGATGTATTTGATTGGATCCATCTTAGATATCAATAAAGTAGTGTGGGTCAACATGTACTGTCTTAGTCGGCGAGAAGCCCATGCCAAAGCATAGCAAGTGTTCTCGAGCAGTGAGTATCGTGTCTCACAGTCGGTAAACTTTTTACTAAGGTAGTATATTGCATGCTCTTTTCGACCAGACTCGTCATGCTGTCCCAGCACACACCCCATTGAATTGTCTACAACTGTTAAGTATAATATCAAAGGTCTTCCTTCAACCAGAGGCATCAGAATTGGTGGTTCTTGAAGGTATTCTTTGATTCTTTCAAAGGCCGTCTGGAATTCATCATTCCACTTTACCACTTGATCTTTCTTCAGAAGCTTGAAGATGGGCTCACAAGTAGCAGTTAGATGTGAAATGAACTTGGAGATATAATTCAAGTGTCCCAAGAAACCTCTAACTTCCTTCTCTGTACGGGGAGCCGACATCTCTTTTATTGCCTTTACTTTTGCGAGATCCACTTGAATACCTTTGTCACTGACAATGAAACCCAGAAGTTTTGCAGACCCCACCCTGTAGGTGCACTTGTTCGGGTTTAACCTCAGCTTGTCTGTCTTCAACCTGTCGAACAACTTTTGAAGATGATCGAGGTGCTCCTCCTCAGTTTGAGACTTAGCTATCATGTCATCAACATAAACTTCAATCTCGTGGTGAATCATATCTTAGAACAAAGCGACCATGGCACGCTGATAAGTTGCCCCAACATTTTTCAACCTAAAAGGCATCACCTTGTAACAAAAGGTTCCCCACTGTGTGACGAAGGTTATCTTCTCCATGTCTTCAGGAGCCATCTTGATCTGTTTGTAGCCAGAGAAACCATCCATGAAGGAGAAGATTTTGTGTTGCACGGTGTTGTCGACCAAAACATCAATGTGAGGAAGCGGGAAGTCATCCTTGGGGCTTGCCCTATTCATATCTCTGTAGTCCACACATATCCGTACCTTACCGTATTTCTTTCAAACCGGAACAACATTAGTAACCCACTGCGGATAGGAGGTGAAAGCTAAGAACCATGCATCGAACTGCTTCATGACCTCTGCCTTGATTTTCTATGACATTTCAGGGCACATACGGCGGACCTTCTGCTTAACCGGAGGACAGTCTTCTTTGGTCGGCATACGATGAACTACAATATTAGTGTCTAAATCAGGCATGTCCTCATACAACCAGGCGAATATATCAACATAGTTTGCACCGATCTTGACTTCTTTTTTGTCCTCTTTCGTGCCCAAGTTTATCGTCTCAACTGGCTCTTCATGGGGTTATATAGCCCTTTCTTCTTGCTGTAACAGTCTAGCAAGTTCTCCAGGTACCTCACAATCGTCCTCACCTTCGTCCTCGGCTTGGTTGATCGGATTTTCTAAGTCATAACTGGCAGTAGCAGGGCTGTTATCAATGGGATCCAGAGTGAATATGGATCTGCAGTATGATACGTGAGTGTGTGTAAGAGCATAACTGTTTTGATAAAGTGAAAACAAAAAAGAAAAACAGAGAGCGCAAATTTGTATGCAAGGAACGTCTAATGTTTTATTGATGATATATGAAATGACAAATAATAGCCCTCACAAACAAAGCCAATGTGCCTCGGGCAAGGCACAAGGTTGTAGAGTTTAAATTGTTTATTACAATCTTAAAAAACAAGTGAGACAATTACTGCGGAATAAAAGAAACTGGTATAAAATCCCTAGCCGTCCAGTTAATCGGTCCACCGTTGGTAGTTGGGTAGATCCAGCTGTTAATGTCAGAGTCTTCCTCACTGTCTTCAATGGCATTAATTCCTCGATTGCTGATGCGTAGGGGAGGTTCTCCAGCCCGAGCGCATCGAACAACCCTTTGAGCTCCTGAAGTAAAGCCCAAACCTAACTTTTCAGTTTTTTGAGTAAAATCAGGGAGTCGTCCCCAGTTAGTACACCCACCTTCTTCAACCACTGCTCTGGCGTCTTTGAGAGAAGCTATCTTCAAAGGAAGTTTCTTGTTGGTAGTAGTTTCAGTTGATGCCAAGATCTGGGGAACCTCTTCAAAATTCTGGCAAGGAGTCTCTATGAATTCCCCATCCATCTCTACATATCTGAAGGAGTTGAGGTGGATCACCATATACTCCTCTTCACCATGCATAGTGACAATCTTCCCTTTTACTGGATACTTCAGCATTTGGTGCAGTGTAGAAGAAACAACCCTAGCTTCATGGATCCAAAGACGACCCAACAAATAAGAGTATGACGGCCGAATGTCCATTACATAGAAATTGGACTCAAAAGTCTGAGAACCTACTTTGACGAGGATGTCCACCTCCCCATGCACCATTCTTTTTGACCCATCAAAAGCCCTTACCACAATGTTACTAGGCTTTAAAGTTAAGCCTTCAAAATCCAACTGATCCAGCACGTTCTTAGGCAGAACATTCAGCGAAGACCCAGTATCTACCAGCACATGAGCCATAGTGGTGCCCCTGCATTCGATCGAGACATGCAGGGCATCAATATGCTTCCTCCCTTCCGTGTAAAGTCTGCATCTGAAAAACCCAGCCCATTGTCAGCAGTCAGGATGGCCATACAGTCTTTGAATTATTCAGCTGAGGTCTCTTGCGGAACAAGCGCAATCTTGAGGAATGCGATCAAAGCCTTCGCATGGGCCTCTGAGCACAACAGCAGAGACAAAATGGATATCTTTGAGGGGGTTTACCCCGGCTGCTCGACCACATTGTAGTCGCTCTTTTTTTTTATTTTCAATATTTCCTCTATCTCTTGCTTAGAGGCTTCTACGACAATTTTCCTAGGTGCCTCCGTCCGGGAAGGGTCACGTATAACTTCTTTGCCTCGGGTACCAGATGACTCGCCGGCAGGGGTAACAATTGGAGTAAGAAAAGGAGTAGTAGTTGAAGCATCAGTAGGAATAGCAGGTGAAATAACAACAGGTCTATTAATAGTCCTTGGGGAAATCTCGGGAGAGAAAACCCTTCCACTTCTGGTGATCTTACTGGTCCCGAAAATGTTACCAACATCGGGATCAACCTCTTCCTTCTTCAGATCTTGTTTGACGCTATGATAGTAGACATCAGCGCCATAGTGCCAAGGGACAGCTTTGTCTGAGGCGTATGGGACAGGACCAGGAAGGGTGATTATTAGCGGAGCGACTCTTGGAGCAGATGTAATCCTAATAGGTCTTCTCGAGGAGACCTTGGAAGGATTGGCAGAAATGGTTATAATTGCAATATCTTCACATGGAATAGTTGGAATCAAAGTTTTCTCGAACAAAATCTCTTTGTTGTCCATCAGGCATTGGACACCTGTTTTCAGCAAAGGGCAACCGGAAGGCATAGATGAACACACGTGGCAACCTTTACCACAACCCGAAAATAAACCGGCCAACAACAAATTCTTCTTAATAGTCATCAGAGGAGTAGAAACTTCATCTACTGAGGTCACAAACTGATCGATATAAACAACATTAACTCCACGGTTGTGCTTGGGCATGGGAGCAATTATGACATTGGCTTTACTGGAGCATCAAACTCAATTTCCTTGGCCTCAATCAGATCCTATACCTTATTTCTCAGAGCCCAGAAATCATTTGTATCGTGGCCAAGACTCTCAGAATGATAGGCATAGCGAGAATTTGGATCATATCGTGGAGAAGTGGTATTCGGATTCTTGGGAGCCTCTTTCAAGGTTTCCAAGTTGGATCTTAGCAGATGGGGTAGAACTTCAGCCAACGTCATGTTAATCTGGGTAAATTGCCATTGTGTTCTTTCCACCCTTTGTTGATTGTTGCGTTGTGGAGCAGCCGCAGATCTAGGTATCATTACAACACTTATTGTCTGATGGTGTTCAGCTCTGCTTAGGCATCTCGGGCTATAGATGGCACTGGCTTCCTTCTTACCAGTGAAAGGCTTCTCTATCGAACTCGAAGAGGCGTCTTTCTGTATCTTACCGCTCCGAATCCCAGCTTCTACCCTTTCTCTAGTTAATATCATCTCGGTGAAACCAACAGATGAGCTACCAATCAAATGTTTAAAGAAAGGACCAGACAGCATCCCAAGAAACATATCGACCAACTCCCTATCCTCCTACCCTTTCGCCAGATTTATGAACATCTGTTGAAATTGGGCATTTTTTGCCTGAAGATCTTTGATGCTTTGTTCAGGAGACTTTTCTGCGTGATAAACAGCGAAGAAGATAAGAAGCCTGTAATGGTACATGTATATGCAGTGTTTATGGATTGGACGCGTATGTAATGATTTCAAAGACTTTGGGAAATTAAAATTTATGAACCACAATGAAACAAATATTTTATTAGTAGAAATTCAAAGTTCAATTGCCTTTTAGGCGTTACAATTAAAACAATTCTAAAAAACTAGAAAAAGTCAAATTTCCCATGGATGCTTCCTCTTTGTGTCGAGATAGACATTAAGGCTTCTTTCCTCATGAATCTGCCTTGTGAGCTCTAAAACCTTCCTCTCCTGGGCATATAACTGATCTGTGTAAGTATCCCGCTCTTTCTTCAACTGAATCCAAGACCTCTGTAGTTCTCCAAGATCAGTGGGCATATTAGGATGGAGAATTGTTTAAGGAATACCCCCTTCAGTAGTAGGTTCCACAATCACTGGTAAAATGGCCATGTAGGGCATCATAACTTTATGGGTGCGAGCTCGTACCCATTGGAGATAAGGTTCCATAGGAATGGAAGCCTTCGGCCCCAAAGTCTTGGCGCCGGATCTGTTTACCATGATCCAAGCTCGTATGAATCTTTGGCGATACCCTTGAACATCATCCTCATAGTTAAATACAATGCCCTTGATAAGTAATTCATGGGGACCATTCCTTCGAGCGTAACCAAATTGTCGCAGAGCTAAACAAGGGTCATAAGTTATGCCTCCTCTGATGCCAAGTAATGGGACATTAGGATACTCCCTGCAGAGGTCAATAATAGCAGTATCTCCCATAGCTCGGGAATGCCAGAGAATATCCGTGTGAGCGAGTGACATTATCCTTTGCGACCAACCCAAACCTTCTTCATTCTTCAGTACGGACTTAGGGAGGTGAGAAATAAACCACCTCGACAGCAATGGCATGCAGCACATAAGAACCCCTCTTCTCTTCATGGTACGAGTATGGAGAGTGTGCAAGATATCTCTGAGCAAGGTAGGCACAAGTTTGCGAGAGAGGAAAATCTTGATAGCGTTCACATCTACGAGTGAGTCTGGATTAGGGAACAGTACTAACCCATAGATTAGAAGGGCCAAGACCTCCTCAAAAGCCTGAAAGTCCATATCATCCCAAAACAACTGGGCCTTGTCTATTAGGAACTTGGCTAGGAAACCCTTGACTGCATTTCTTGTTTCCTAATTGGATACCACATCGGCCCGTTTCAGATGCAAGGCTGAGGCAATGACTTCTGGCTTAGGAACTTCTTCCAAACCTATGAAAGGCAACTGTTCAAGAATGGGTACATCCAATAACTGAGAGAACTCTTCCATGGTAGGCACCAACTGATAGTCCGGGAAGGTGAAGCAGCGGTGCTTGGGATTAAAGAATTGAAAGAGTACACTAATCATCTTCTCATCAAAGTTTGAAGTGACCAGGTTGAGAAGTCGACCATGTCTCATAGAAGTTTCAGGAACCCTTGATACTAGCTCCTTGAGCTGGGGAGGTATTCTCACAAAGCTGATTCAGGTAGTGTTTCTACGAGCGGAAGCAATGATCTGTAAAACATAACAAAGATAAATTCTCTTGGTCCTTGAAATGGTTAGTGTAATAAGAATGGATGATATGTCATGATGCATTATGTTATGTTTAGACATAATAAATCATACACAAGCAAAACACACAATAGACCTTAGGTTCAAAGGCTTGCATAAGGTTAAAGGTAAGTACCCTGTTGAAGCTTAGTTGGTTTCAACCTGTCTTAGAAAAGAAACCGGATTCTAAAGATTCTCAAAATCACTGATCATCCTTTATCGGGCATTGTTTCAGCTCAGACAATCTTTTCATGCGGCCGAAATATCCCAAAAGTCTGATCTCAATGAGTGTAGCATCTAGTATCAACCAATCCTCAGCTTTATACTGAGGCCGACTATCTCACTACTTTCTAATGGCCAAGTTTGTTCAACTAAGGTTCTAAGGTCCGTTAGTACTTCACCACACCACGCGACGGCCCCGTATTCTCCTTGTTTCCACACGAAGGATACCGGTACCAACGAACATGTCACACCAACACAGCCATCGCTTAAACCATATCGGTCTACGCCATACAGTCTCCATGATCTATTGTTGTTTACCTAAAAAGTGTCCCCAGATCCGGGTGTAGGATCTTCAATAATACCCAAACAAAAACCCTTGAATATAAAGCAGGAAAAGCAAAACAAGAAAGCAATTTTAAAAATGACCTAGATCCTAAGGTGTACCCCACTTATTATTTTCCCCAGCAG
Organism: Vicia faba; assembly: GCA_948472305.1. NCBI lineage: Eukaryota > Viridiplantae > Streptophyta > Magnoliopsida > Fabales > Fabaceae > Vicia > Vicia faba. The sequence continues at coordinate 382,787,063 of OX451738.1, read as the reverse complement.
AGTCGTCAGTTCTGTGATACGGTGGCAGAACCGACTATTATACTGGTTTTGCGTTTTTTGTTCGCAAATGTATGGTAAGCAAGAGTCGCCACCGACTTTTATTTTATCCAACAAAGGAAAAGGGAAAAAGAATAGAAAAAACCTTTTTCGAGATGTTTCTGAGTACAGGGGGTAGATTATAGAAAGGGAAAGTGTTAGAACCCTTTCTATCTGTGGTTTTCCACGCGCTCTTAGGTACTTGCTCATTCTTAAATTGCTTTTGTGTGTGTTTGTTTTGAAAAGTTTTATTTACTTCGTGATAACCCTTGTATCAGTCCTCGAGAGTGTGACGAAGTTGTTCTGAAAACTATTTTGAAAAGTGTTTGTGTAAAATATGTTTGTTTGAGCAAGTACCTAGGAAATTTCTACCTACTCAAAAAAGGTCTGTTCGTTTTCCTTTAGACAACGCTATCCTACTATTAAGGAGTAGGTATCCCTATCGTTGGATTTGTAAAGGGACGTTCAAAGGGACGAAATAGTCTCTGAAGGAAACAAGTAAAGATAGCTTTGCATTTCGAAGAGACTATCTTCATAAGATCAATTCGCAGGCACCTCGAGGGACAAGTAGGGACTATGATCTTTATGACGATTTTGAATCGCGGGTCATTGCTAAGGTATCCCTACATTCGAGGGACGCGACCATTATTCCCGAGGAAACCAAGTGGGGCACACCCTAGAAGTGAACATGTGCGAGTGTGTTTTTTCAATTAATTATCTTTGTATAATTAGGTTATTCTACTGTATTAATCATTTATCTTTCACAAGCAAGCCTATTGTCCATACATCTAATAGTTAAATAGTTGCGGAAATTAAAAGCAAGAAATTAAAACCTTAACTATTACAAGGCTTTGGGGGAGGGGATTACATATTTAAAAAAACCGAGAAAAAATGAAAAGCGAAATATTAAACCTAATTTAACTATTACAACTTGGGAACAATTACAATATTTAATAAGAATAAAGAAAATAAGGACGCGCGCAACGAAATAAATATGAGAATGAAGTCGAGTTCCTAAAAAAATCTAATCAATTAAAAGGAAAACATTTTTTGTATTTTATTATTGAGAAAAATATTTTAAATTTTAACCTAAATCTAATTAATTAAAGAAACATTTTTTTGATATTTTATTGAGAAAGTTAAATATTTATGAGTTAAACCTAATTTGTCTAATTAATTTTAATCATGAAAACAAACAAATCAAAAATAATTAATGTGCCAAAATAAAACTAATTTTAATAAAACCTAATTCTACATTTTTAATGATTTTTTCTGATTTTATGATTAAATTAAAAAGTGATTTTTATAAAACAAACAAACAATAAATAAATAATATTAAAGAAAAGAAATAAAAAGAAAATAAGAATGGGCCTGATATGATGAGCAATTAGGGGGGGGGGTGATGCCAAATTCCTTGTTAGGCCCAAAGCTGGAGGCCCAGAGCCTGCGCTTGGTCCCATGCATCACTCTTCTGATGGTTCATGGTGGTCCCTCAAAGTTGGAGCATGGGATCTGTATGATGATGGATCTTAGGGATGGGATATGGGGCGCACGGTTGATGCTAGGCATTGAGATAAGCTGGATCTGTAAGGAATTGTTTAGAAAATAAGAAAATGTTTGGACCTGGGATCGAACCCAGGTCCCTTGCTTCACATGCCCATACTCCTTGCCATCTGCGCTGTAATGTTTATCTTATAACATAATAGACAAATATTATTATAATAACTACACACGTCTTATGCTTGAAAAATGCGCGCAAATTTAAATTGGACAGTGGTTGGCTGCCACGCCACCTTCTTCTTCCCTGGACCGTGGCTTTAGACACCAACCCTTTTACCTACGGACGCCCATTGTAGCTACAACCCTGCGTTACACAAAAATCTAGCACAAGCAATATAAATTTCATTGAAGACCATGAATCAACTGGGCTTGAAGCCCTAAACATCATGGTGTTCACACCTAGCCCTAATTTTTCATGTAGAAGGAAGCCCTAAAATGAGCTCAGAAACCCTAAGAATGGCAAACCATGATTCCTGCACTCAAAACTCAATTAAACGATTCAAGAAGCATCGAGACTTTGTAATAAACAAGAATGTATGATTGAATTTCATCAAAAAAGCATGTATGCACGTAATCAAAAATAAAAAATAGTTGGATAACAGGGTTGCGGATTTTACAATTCAAGGTGTTTTGGTGCGTGCAAAAGGTGCAGTTAGCTTCAGGAGATTTCCAGGAACGTGTAACAACCATTAAATCTCCTTGAGGATGGTTATAATATGGAATTCAATATGAGATTTTTTTGACAAAAGTGCACTATGTTCTTGTCCGTTTCACACGAATTTTTCTCTCTCTTGTGCCTTGGATTTGTTGTGTATATGTACCTCTTTGAATTAGGTTAACAAAAAAGCTTCAAATCCTTGTCAATTATTAAGATTTTATTTCATTCCAACCTTGCATTATTTCTTTCCAAATCAAGCTAAATCATTCCATTCTCACTCCAATCAACCTTGGCACGATTTGATTCTGTTTTGGTAGTATAAATAGATTGCATTTCATTCAAAATCAGATTAAAAACAAATCTTCTACATTTTACATCATTTATTTTATTTAATTTGATTTTTAAATGATTAAAATCAAAATAAATTAAATAAATAAAATCAATAAAATATGGAAAAGTGTTTGGGTCGTGGACATTGTTAGAGTTAAGATGCAAGCATAAAAAATTAGTCCCATTTGGCAAAAAATTCAATTTTGAGCATTATTGACTTTGGGCAAATTTCCAAAAATGACCAACTTTGACAATGCATATCTCTCTCAATTTTGACCTTAAGAGGGCATTCTTTGACTTTTTAGAATGCTTAGGCTGTGCCCTAAACAACCTCTTTTGTTTCATCTCAATTGGATCTTCCATGTTCATGTAAGGAGATTTGACCCAAAAGGTGTTTTTGTTGACTTTTTGGGATGACCTATAATGTCTGAATACATATCTTTTGATGAGTGCATTTCTTGAACTTGAGGGATGAAAATGAGTTGTAGGTAATTGGATTCTCTTCAAAATGAGCCTTGAATGAGAAATTTCTAATAAGGTATGAGAAAGTTATGCTTGGTCAAAATTTGGTTGACTTTTCCTAAGAAAGCCTAATTTAACAACTTTTGAGTTTTGATGAATTAGGAGCATTCCTTGGGGAATCATGGTCAACCCTTGATCAAATGATGGATATCACTTCAAAATATTGATGTTTACCAAAAATCTTGAAGTTTGACTGTATGTGGGTCATAGTTGACTTTTGACCTACTATAGTTGATTATCAAGCATTTGAGCAGTTGACTAAGCAAGCTTCTTGTGAAAGGCTTGAAATTTGACATGAAGGGTATTGAGAACATATTAGGAATATGGAGAGAATATGAGGCCTTCGGAGCTCACCCATCTTGATTAAAATGGAAACCCTAGCTAGAGGTTCATTGCTTTAGGAGAGAGTTTGTCTGGTCAACTCTTGGGCATCCTTGAGCAAGTTGAGGATTTCAATTAGCATGTGTTGAGTAAAATGAGAGGGAAAATTTTTGGGTGCAACAATTAGGGACTATATTCAGAAGGGAGTTCTTTTTTTAAAATTTATAGACACAAACCATCAATGGGCTGAAGTTTTCACAAAATCCCTTTTTGAAGATAGATTTAATTTCATTTTGAAACACCTCAGTATGAAATTATACCCAAAATGAAAGCATATTTTTTGTATATTTAATCCTCAAAAAATTTTGATTTGTTTTTGTGAATATTTGAACAATAGTTCTTCAGAAGTGAGAAGGAAAATTGTCTCTGAAACTATCCAGAATATCTGAATGTTTTTCCGAAAAACGCTTCATTTCAAAGATAGATGCAAGCATTTCACCATATTAACATGACTCGACTCTAAACGCTAAGTCACTCTCTAAGGCTAAACACATGTTCAAAATATGAAGGGCTGAAACAATTGAGTTGATGCATTGAGGCGCTAGTCACATCGGTAACGTATCACAAAATTTTCACGCTATCCCCATTTTTAGATATGATTAATGATGTTAATCATCTTTTTATATAATTAATTGAAATTAAGTTCATGTTTTCTCTCTGTTGGCTATATATACTTCACTTTCTCAAAATCACTTTCACACCTTCACTCTCACTCACCCTATTTTCTCTGAATTTTCTATTTTCCCTTTTGTGTGCTCCCAAGCCCTAAGTCTGTGAATAATGACTTCTTCTTCTCAACAACAACAAAATTCTCAAGATCCTCAAATCAACATCATTGGTCCATCCTCTACTCCCATCAAATAAAGGTATGTTGAACCTACAAGAACTCTCCTCACTCTGGTTGATTCTCTTGAAGTTCTCTGTGAACTCATAATTTATTTTGAAAGCATGAATGAAAATGGGTATGACCTTACACCGGATTTTGAGTTTCAAGGGAGGAAAAAATATTTTGATCGATTAATTGGTCCATTTTTTCCCAAACTGGTTAAAGAATTTTGGATTTATGGCACTGCATCAAATCATCAAGTAACTTCCTATGTAATGGGAAATAAGATCGCCATCACCAAAGATCTCATTGGAAAGCTCATTAGTCACGATGGAAGCGGTATAAGGTGCAATGAAATGGCAGAAAAAGGTTCTGACCTAACCATTATATCCAAAAAAATCTTCTCTTCTGGACAACCCTCAAACAAGATTAAAGATCTGAAGGACTATCTTAGAATTTGGTCTAGAATAATTCTGGGATGTATCAATCAAAGAAAACCAACAAGTTCTCCTGACCACATCAATATTGATCAAAAATACTTGTTGTATTTCATTGCAACTATGGCCAAAGTTCACCTCCCTCATATTATATTCAATCATTTAAAGACCAGTGTCAAGGATACAAGAGAAGAAGAAAGAACAAAAAGAGATGGGATTCCGTTGGGAAGGATGGTCTCAGATATTCTGACAGAGAATAAACTGATAGAACATATGAGTAAATCTAAACAAGCTAATGTTCTGGAACTTTTGCTGGAAAGCCTCTAAACACCAAGAACCTCAAGAAAATGAAGATTATAGAAACCATTAAGAAGGATCCTACACTTACTACAAAGGAAGTCATCACCACCAGAAGAGTCCCTCTGAAGGATTTTCCTCTCTTCACTCAAGCAGACTCGTCTCTAGAAATTATCCTCAGATAACTGGAAGCGTGCAAAAGTGACAGAACAATTTCAGATGTCAACATCTTAGATCTCAGGCAACAACCTCTAGAAGTTACTACCAGAATGTCAAGGAAAGAGAATGAAGCTGTCAGGGAAAGGCTATATAAACAGGATGAATCCAATAAAGAGATTAAGGGGATGCTAAGCAGGAAAGAAGAATCAAACAATCATATCAAAAGTCTCTTGGAAGCGTTGTTCACACGACTTCCACCTCCTTCACAACCTTAGTTCTTCTCTTTTGCTTGTTTCTGCTATGCTTTATGATTAAACTTTTGTTTGTAATAATATATCTTCTTGAATGCATCATACTTTTGTTCTCTTTATGTGTTTTTATTACTTTCTGATTACTGAAAAAAAGGTGGATAACGTAAGATAGTTTGAATATAAGTGTCAGGACTAAGTCTCAAACTTTTTTTATAAGATATCCTCTGTTTCTCTTTTTGAAAAGCAAATAGGAAAAATGCATCTTGAAAGAAACTTTTGCCACATGCTTATCAGAACTTCCGTCAAAAGCTTTGTTCAAACATCTTTAGGGAAGTGTGCAATTTTTTTCTTTATCTGAGTATTCAACTCAGGGGGAGACCTAATAATTTTTGTTCTTACTTGTTCATCAAAATATACAAGTTTTTGTCATCATCAAAAAGGGGGAGATTGTTAAAGCATAGTTTGGTTCTACATCTTAGTAAGAGTTTTTATGATAACAAATAATGATATATAAAGAAAAAATATGCTCTCTAATAAGATTATTTAAATATGCATAGAAGTTATGGTAAAATAAGCATAAGAAGTTGATGAACAAATTTGCGCTAAGAAGATCTGATAAGAATTTATGTACAAACTCAGTTAAAGTATCATGCTCAATAGAAGAAGTTATAATGTTATAACTTCTGAAGCACCAAAGCTGCAATAAAAAATATGATGAAGCAATACTCTGATGATCTAAAGTCTCAACATTAATATTCTTATTCTGGTCAGTTTTTATAGAAGAATGTTCTGATGTGTTACAATTCATTCATTTCAAATTAATTGAGAGAGGCGAAATCACCTTGGCGGGTGGACTGGAGTAGTTTGAGTTTAAATGAACAAGGTTAACCAATTGTGCCATACTACTTTTATTTTTGAAAACCCCAATTCAAACCCCCTTTCTTGTGTTTTTATATCCTTCAGGAAGCGCCACTAGATTCTCCTACCACTTTATTAGGTTCAGCAATCTCAACAACCTTCTTACTAGAATTAACATCTCGTCGAAAATTAAGGGTGAAGACACGACCATTGCGATTTACCCGACTAGATTCAGCAATATTCTCAACATGTAACAAATATTTTATAGGAATTTCCACACCGTCTTCCATGATTGTTTCATTGTTATTTATAAGGCACAACTTTGTCTGATTCATATGGGACTGGACCAAGCAGACAAATAATTACGGAAGCAGCGACAGACTTGTTGTGGTACACAATCTCTACAGGAGCGGAAACACCAAAACATGGCACAACAACATTCACCCATACTTCTTCATAATACTCAGAAATCACAGAATCATTATCAAAAAATATACCTTCATCAAAAGAAAATAACTCATCAGCAGAAACATAATCATCATCAGACACGACCTCAACAGAGTAGTCTTCAATCATATGTACTCCATTATAATCATTTATTTTTCCTGTGACTTTTATAGTACCATTATCTAACAGCAATTGAACACCCCTTCATACAATTGAACAACCATGGGAATCCCTACAGCAGATCTGGCAAGACACATAATGATGTACCTCCTGGCCATCCATGTGACAAAATGTGACGTGCAGTTGTACCAGATCATTATCCATATAGTTTACATCAAAAATACAGAATTCACTGGTACAACCATAAACCATATTCAACTCTTCTTCATATTCATCCATTAGCCTGATTATGTGGATAAGACCTTCATCCATCATCTCTTGAAGATCAACTCTCACTTTATCACATCCATGGATATCTAAACTGCAAATATTGCAACCCACATGATCGTGTTTATAATATCTGAACTCATAGAGATTAACATGCATCTTCACTAAATCACCTCTAACCAGGCTGATATCAAAAATCCTGAAATCCCCAGGACAACCAGCAACCATATTTACAACACCTCCACCTCCATGTTGGGGTGGTGGATTATCTTTCACATTGAAACCAACATCATTAAAAGACAGGAGAACAGATCTTACAATCTTCTGCACTTTAGACTTCAACAGATAAGAGTTTTCAATGTTGTGCCCAGGGGCTCCTTGATGAAAAGAACAAGTCTGATCTGCCTTATAATATCATGCCAAAGTAGAAGGTATAGCAGGGGGAGGCCTAGTCTGCACCAATTTTTTAAAATCAAATCCAGAAACAATTATGCATAACTCGTCAGAATGTGATCAAAATCTTCTCTCTTCTGAGCTTTCCCTTGATTACCTAGTTAAGGTTCTATTTGATAAGAAACAATAGTCGGAGCCATATTGACAATCAGAGTTACAGAGGCTACCTGTTATTGGTGTTGATGACGTCTTCTCGGAGGTATAACCAATCTTTCTTCAGCAACAACATTTTTTTTCATATTTGTTCTTCTTAGAAAATCAATATGATGATTTCTTTGTTCCACTAGAACCTTCATATTTTGTCAAACTTCCTTTCCTGACGGCTTCTTCTAGATGAACACCCATACTTAACATCTTAGTGAAATCACTCGGTGCACTTGCAACCATCCTTTCATAGTAAAATGAACCAAGGGTTTTTAGGAATACCTTAGTCATTTCTTGATCTCTCATTAGATGTACCACTTGGGGAGCAATTTCATGCCAACACTGCGCATCTCTTTAAATGACTCTTTATCCTTCTGAGCCATCGCTCTCAATTGGTCACGGTTATGTTCGATAAACATGTTGTACTTATACTGCTTCACGAAAGCTTTGCCCAAGTCATTGAATATGCGGATGTTTCTACTGTCCAATCCCATATACAAATTCAAAGGAAAACCGGTTAAACTATCTTGGAAGAAATGAATAAGTAAGTGTTGGTCATCAATATGAGTGGACAACACCAGGTGGTCACTAGGACTAGAGTTTCCCTTAAACTTCTCAAATTATGGCACCTTAAACTTTGCTGGCACTTTCACATTAGGAACTAAGCAGAGGTCACTGACATTCTATCCGAATAACTCTTTCCCTTGGAGAGCCTTCACTTCTTTCTGCATTACATTGAATTGATCTTGAAAATCATCCATTTAGTCACAGAAGCCCAAACTTTCACTTGGTGGAGGAGCAGGATGATAAACTTCATCATTAATAACAGGCATAACATTCACTGTAGGAGGTGCAGCATGATGAATCTCATTATTATAAACAAAAGTAGTGTGAACCACAGGAGGTGAAAAAACAACAGAAGTTTGAACGAATGAAGCAACTTGAGCAGCAAGATTGTGACCTTCTGGCATGAAGTTCTCAGGCATTTCCCACGGGTAACCGGGAGGCATACGGTATTGAGTAACAATAGCTGGAGTAACAGAGATGGGAACTGATAGAACTTTTGAAATAACGGTCGTTTTTTATGGCTGAGTAGCATGAGGAGACAAAGGAGGAGGAGGTGGTGGCTGGTTCTGAACAACCACCAACGATTCTACCAGAGCAGTCAAGTTGGCCATATCAGCTCTCAAAGCAGTAACCTGTTCGCGCATCTCACAATTCTCTTATTCAATATTTCCATATTTTTTCTAGAATTAGCCCGAGTACTATAGTGATGAGACATCTTGTTTACTGTTGAAGCATAGAAACAAGTAAGACACATGTGAAAGATAAGAATGCAAAAATATGTGAAAAATGATGCATGATATGCAATGCACATGATTTATTGTGTTTATTCAAGGAACTTAAATAATCAAAAAAAAATTCAAATATTGAATTACTAATACATTTGGAAATACTGAAAATTCTCATTTTAATAATAACTTTGGAATATAATGCAACTTTTAGTACAAGTTTCAATAACCCTAAGTACAAGAGAATCAAGATAGAATTTGTAAGTGTTTGGTTGTTGGCATGTTTTTTGGTAAAACCAGTTATGTGAATGTCATGACTGATGTCATAACATTCTGGGACACAAGGTACATTCTGCAGAAAAAGAATGTCATACAGGAGCTGCTCAATATGAGTGTTTAGCTGATCATTATGCAATGATCATATTTATTGCATTCTACCAAAATCAGTAAACAGGATTCTTGTTGTCATAACCAATGTTAAGACATCCTGTACTGAACTAACATTTGTGCAGATTTATTATTTCTGAGAATTTTCAAGAATCTGGTTTATTCAGTCCATATCAGATTCTCACGTGGACTTAGGTTAACTTTGCTTAACCCTAATCTGGTTGTTAAAGTCCTATGACCAAGTCTTGAGGTTAACCCTAATTAACCCTAGCTATTTTCGTGGAAGCCCTAACAGAAGAATAACTGGCTATATATTCATCATGAAGATTGTTGGTGAAAGATACTTTTGACAGAAGATCAATAAGGGATTGTATAGTTGTAACTACTGTAATCCAAGCAATTATCATTGTGATAAGTGACTTGGAGTAGGATTTGATTGTAAGGGTTGTGTATCACTCAAAGCTTTGAAGCACGAGTGTTTGTGTCACTTGATTAAAGCTTTGAAGCAAAGTCAAGTTAGGGTTGTGTATCACTCAAAGCTTTGAAGCACGAGTGTTTGTGTTACTTGATTAAAAGCTGTGAAGCAAAATCAAGTGTATATTCTGAAGAGTGTCTTCATAATTTCATTAGTCAATTGTTTAGTATCACTGTTGTGATTGAGGGGGAGTGAGTAGGAACTCAGGTTTAAGTTGAACTTAGATTGTAGTTGCATTGGGTAGGTCTTAAGTGAACGAGATAAACTGGTTGGTTTATTCCTGAATTAATATCTCTTATAGTGAATTTCCTCCCTGGCTTGGTAGCCCCCAGAGTAGGTGTTGTTACACACTGAACTGGGTAAACAATTGACTGTGTTCTTTACTGCTTTTAGATTTACTGTCTTGAAGAAAGTCAGATACGGTGTCATAACATTCACTGTGACATTAAGTATCTGCTGCCGGAATTTCAAAATTTAACAATCCTAGGGAGCCAAATCTGATGAACATCTCTCCACACATTGATGCTTTCCTTTGAGTCTTGAAATATGAGCCTTCAATTGCTTGTTCTCTTCTGCTTACTTATCGACGACTTATTTCCATCCACCAGAATCAAAAAATGGGTGACCGGGACCGGGATGAACTCTATAGGAAAAGAAATCCTCTTGCTTCTCCATCATCTCCATAACACGAATCTCAAGAATCTCAATCAAGTCATCTTTCTCTTTTAATCATGTTGAGTAGGACACCTCCAAAGTCTGGTACTTGTTCTTCCATGCTTCCTTCTCATGTTGCATCCTAACTAAGGCAAGCTGAAGTTCTTGCACACCATCTAAGAGAGGATGAGTAGTACTCAATAATATATCAAATATAGGTTCTTCACTAGAATAAGGCATCTTCAACTAAATTTACCTTACTTGTACCCAACAACGATGAGACTCTAAGGAAACAACTCCTCTTGGTCCCAAATCTTTTCTACTCTTCCTATGAATGTGGTGCTAAGCCTTTTAAATATCTTCCTTAGTTGCCTTATGATCTTCTCCTTCTATGAGAAAGAAACCACTCAGATGAACGTTGTTTGGCCTGTCTCTCATTGGATATCCAAGTTGATGACGCACAAGAACGAGATTTTAGTTAATTCCTCCCCTTGTACCAAGAAGAGTCACATTGGGGAAACTACCATAATTGTCAATAATCTCCACATCATAGTAAGCCTGATGATACCAATCAATGTCAGAATGAGTGAAAGCCATAATCTTCGGGGCCCAACACGGCTCCTTCTTGATATCCTAAAAAGAAAAAGACCGAGGTAAGTGAGAAATAAACTATTGATATAACAACGGTGTGCAATAGATAACCATCATTCCCTGATAGAAATTGTGAAGATGAATGGAATAATAAGCATCCTATAGCAGCGTAGGAACTGGTTTCCCAATCAGAAAGATCCTAATGGCATTAATATCCATAAATTTGTCGATGTTTGGAAAAAAGAACAACCCATAAGCTAGCAAAGCAAAGATAGCCTCAAAAGCAGCGGTACTATTCATCTTAACAAAGTAACAAGCTTTCTCTAATAGAAACTGAGCAGGTAAATCCCTGATTCCTCCTTTGGTAATCATGTTAGCCTCAACCTCAGACTTCCTTAAGTGAATTAAGATGGCAATATCATGAAACTTAGGCTCTCCTTATAAGCTGGTGAAAGGAACACAATAAGTAATAGGTAAACCAAGTAAGTAAGAATACTCCTTCGATATGGGCATTAGCTGTTAATCAAGAAAAGTAAAACACCCGCACAATGGATCATATAACTGGACCAATGTAGAAAGAATACCCTCCTTCATCTTGAGCTTCATAAGAGGCATGATGGCTTCATACTTCTTCCAGAAATCTACAGAACTCTCAATCTCAGGAATCAAACTCATCGGTTCCTCTATCTTAGGATCGTTGAAATTGTACTTTCGAGTCTTTATCCTTCCAAAATACATGGTCAAAAAAGTACCTGATATATTTTCAAAAGTCAACCTTAAGTCCCTTGAATAAACTATTTAAATAATGTTCATGGGTGCATGAATGCATGATGCAACAACCACACACAAGATAAAAAACATGAGGGTTCATAGTTTTGACGTCACGAGCATGAATTCAAATACCCACAAGGTAAGGACTAATGGTTTATCACCTGCCTAATAAGGTTCTAAAAAGTTCCCAAAGTCTACATCCTTCCTTTTGATATTACCAACATCCTGATTAGCTCGGTAATTAACAATATTCTCAAGAAAAACTCGTCTGAGTGTAGCATCGCGTGAAAACCACTTCCAGATTGCTCCGTCATAGGTTTTTCACTACACCTAAAAGGAAAAGATAGGTTAAGGGTTCTACGGTCCTCAGCTTCTCAGGATCCCAGGTCGAAAGCAGCACATCTTCTTGATTGGTCGATAAATTAATATTACAGTCCAAGGGGACTCCACTGAATGAGGGATCTTATGTCTCCTTTTTTAGGATTCCTCCCTCAAAGTTAACATGATTATACCGCCTATCCCATCTTAAGTTTTCCCAAGTCTGGGTAGAGGACTTATGAGAAATCACCAAGCACCCTGAAAACCAGAAAAATCCAGACATACATATATACAACAAATAATAGCACATACACAAATAAACAAAGATATGCTCAACCCACTTAGAGATTCATTTCCCCAGCAGATTCGCCATTTTTCTGTAGCAGTAGAAATATTGAGACTAAGCCATTGGATTGACTTAACTCGTAGAGATCAAATAAAAATCGTCGCCGCACTTTATTGTTTCCAAAGAAAATGATAAAAGAGCGAATAAACCCATAAATAGAGGGGGAGAGAATGTAGGTATAAAGGTTGGTTATGAAAAGGGAAGGTATTACCACCGTAAACATCTACAGTACTCCACATGAACCTCTTTAAAAATATGTGTATTATTGCTATAAAAGGTGTATACAAAAATAGATGGTGGAGATGGGAAAAGAAGTATATTTTTTCAATTTTTTCACCGGTCGCGATTTCGAACCTTTAGTGCCTACGTACCACCTTCCGTGCAATAAGGGATCAAGTTACTCGTAGTTCGCCTCAAAAATTTTAAAACACATGTGTATTGGTTAAGTTTAAGAGAAGAAACATCATCGTCATATCTGAGTGGAAAACATACTTACTAACCATGATTATGTGAAAGGAGAATTTGCATCATCTCAAAATGGAGGATATAGTTTGGATTTTTAAATTCAACAAAGCCTCACTTAACATCTAAGTGGAAAATATCTCACTTCACAACATATCGTAGAACTAGAGTAGCTCGCATCACTACAAAAATTGATAAGAGTCTAATCTTTTGAGAAAAAATTTGAAGCAAAAAGCCAAAGTGGCCAAAAATGGTTTGAATGAGGTTAATTGCCTTTTAGTCTTGAGAAAGATGTCAAAATATGGTTAAGTTGATTAATGTTTGATTAAGAAAAGGTTTTGAAAATGCATGGACCTAAGTCCAAGTTTATTATGAAAGGGGTTCAATTTAGAAAAATAAGAAGAGTTTTGAAAAGGAGGGAGAAGATTTTTAAAATTGAAGAAGATAGGAGGAGATGAAGGGACTATCCTAAAGCGTAAGGTAAAAGATAAGGAAAAAAACAATCTAACCAACAAGAAGCTAATAATTGATATAAGAAGTCATTGTAGAATTTCCATTCTTTAGATTGAAACCAAGCAAGCAAAAAATACTAAACCTTTGAGAAATACAAAAATTTAGATGAATTAAGCCTTCAGAAAAATTGGGCTGAGTAACAATTATATACAAAGGAATTCTTAATCATATACAAAGCATATAATTATAATAACCTACACACAAGGAAAATTAACCCAATGCCTTGGAGTAAACCCCAAGAAGTTCAGATAAAATAACAACAAAGCAATAAGGTCCTAAAGTATCAAGACTTCTAATCCTAAGTCTGAGAGATCCATAACTCCACAATGCCAAGGATAGTAACCAAGTAGTCCAAGTAACCTTAAAGTTTTTTAATGTTCAAGCTGATTATTAAGGCTCTTTAAAGAAACCAAAAGCTCAAATGAGCAAAGATGAAATAGCATAAAGATAAATGCTCAAAATAAAGGCACAAAAATAAAGGCATAAAGTAAAGTTAATTGTTAGTGAATTAGAAGTTAGAGGTTAGTTGAATGACCATTTTGAAGCTTGAATTTGAAAACTCATTAGAAGATTGATAAAATCAAAGCTTCTCAACAACAATTCTCATTTGCTTTTCGTCAAGTATATCATTCATTTCAAGTACACAAAACAAACCAAATATGATCAACGATGTTCAAATGATTCACTTAGACCAAATTTCATGAAGATCATTAGAGGATTCATAGAATCAAAGTATCCTAACAATGAAATTCAAAGTTATTGGATCCAAGGTTTCAAATTAAACATACTTGGGCTTGCAAAAAAAAGGTTTGGGCCATGAATGATCATTTTTTGAATCAGGACCAATTTAGCACTATGTTAAGCAATCGTAAGTGGCCTTATGTAGAAGTCACACCTATTTTGAGGATGGTCAATAGAAATTTATGTACCAACATGTTAGAGAAATGATATGTAGATCATTATCCAAAGACATGTAAAACAAGTAAAAACAAGAGAGGGATAATATGAAGAGGGAGGGGGATGTATCCGATAAAATTACGGTTTCAAATATCATCAACATCATTCATCCATTTTGGTGGATTTAGTTTTTTAACCTATCAACACCCAAGATCTAATGATATTGAGGAACTTGTCCCAAAATAACACCCAAGTGTCTCCAAATCAAAGCCAACCAAAAAATAATAAAATATGTTTAATAAAAAACAAAATTTAAATGATTTAAAAAGGAAATAATTGGTAAAATATACAACATATATTAAAACACCAAATAGAAATCCTAAAAAAATAACATAAGTCAAACATGAGTCAATAAGTGTTGACAAAAATTTTTAGATTTTTTTAAAGTCAGAAACTATTTTTAAAATTTTAAGAAATAAGAAAAATAAACCATAATTTATGAAAAATAGTAAAATCGGAAATAAAAATAGAGGTCACCAAAATTTGTCAAAAGATCATTGGATCCTTCCATGTTTTTTCAGAATTTAAAAATCAAGAAAAGTATTTTTAAACAAATAAAATAACTCAAATAAAGTGAAAAATCATAAAAAATATCAAATCACAAAATAAAATTGTGAAAAAAATAAAAATCAGAAAGAGAAAAATCAAAAGTATTTTTGATAATTTTTTCACAATTTTAGAAGTTGAAATGATTTTTTTATGAATTTTTGTAGTTTAAAATAATTAAAACAAAAATCAGAAAATAAAATTTAAAAAATGTGGACCATTTGATCATTGTTAAAATGCATTAGTAATCAAATCCAAGGGATCTGGCGTGATGTGCATGTTATAGTCATTAGTGAATAAAGCACTGGAACATTAATTTAAAATAGATTTTGAAAAAAAAATAGTGTGGTGTCATGTCATTGGTTGATAGATGACATGTCATCATCTTCAACCTTTAGCCACGCGCGAATTGTAGGTCCTTCAATTTGTAAAATTAGAAGCTCAGACTGGTGTCATTCACTTCGTCTCTTCAAGACGATTCCAATGATACCCTCGTGGAAATTTTATATTTACCATAGCTTAGTCGATTTGCATAAACCAGAAGAAACAGAGTGAAAAGGGATTTTAAAATGCATGAGTAAAACTCACTTTCAGTTAAAAACCAACGATGTTATGAGTATCAGAGTTATGAGAGCTACATTGTAGTAACAAAATTGGAGAGAATTGATTGAGGAATCTACCCATTGAAGCTCAACTTCAGAGCTTTGAAACTTCACTTGGCTAGTAGGATTTAGGACACTTCAAGGCTTGGTTCTTCTTCTGTTAGCTTCAGTGGCGTTCAAGGATGAAGAATGAGCAAAGAAATTGGATTGAAAAACAAGGGAATAGTGAATTCTGAAAACTCAAAATTGGGAGTTATGGAGAGAGTTTGGCAGGGTGATTATGGCTATTCAAGCTTGTCCAAATGAGTGAGGGATGATCCTTGTTTATAGCTGAGCATGATGAAAACAAAAAGTGAGAGAAATGATCAAGTATGAGGGGAATTCATGTGCATATGCATCATGAGCAAAGTATGATTTGCAAGTTGTCATAACTCAACCATTCCTTGTGTTATGAAGTGCTAAACCTTTCAGGAAACTTATTTAATCATGTTTAAACATCAAATGCACGAAAAATTTGTGTTTAGAGGCCACACTAATAAATTTGTAATCTGATTGTTTTGACAAAACCAATTTCATGGTACCAACTTTGCATCCATGGGGACCACAATGCAGGGAGTTTTATGATGCAGTCTTGGTTTCTTTAGAAAGATGAATGACCAAGCTTGACAATGTGATTTGAATGTTTCTATTTGGATACTTGAGCTGAAAGTCATGTCCATTTGAATTTGTGAAAAACACACGAATTTGTATACTTAGAAAAATTTATATGTATAGAACTCCAAAGTGACCTATAATGTTCTTCAAAATTACATGTCCTTCCATTCAAAATTTGGTCTTGATATTTGAAGATGACATGAGATAGACCTCTTGAATTGAATTTTGGAATTGAGATCACCCAAAAATCATAAAAATTTAAAAAGTTATGGTCTTTGGAATATGATGAACAAATTTGGGAAAAGTCACAAAAGACCTAAAATCTTTTCAATTCTTCAACAACTTTCCAAGCATTTTCAAGTCTTGCACATTGAAAAAAAGTTACAGTAGAAATCCAAAATATTATTGTGGATAAATAATGGGCTCGAGGAGATAAAATTTGACCAAGTTATGATTATTTGAAGTCAAACCCTAAGATTCAAAGGCTTTTCAAAGAGACTTGTAATCTTTCTTAACCATTACTGATCTTCCATTCAAAATTAGCCTTAGATCCCTGAAGAAACCTTGTTAAGGACCCTCTAAATAAAATCATAACTTTGGATTCAATCAAGAATCTCAAAAAATGATCAAATGGTCCTTGGAATTCAACAAACCATAGCTCAAAGAGTGTCAAAATGACTTGAAACCCCTTTCAACTTTTGATGATTTTTCTTGCACAATTAGATCTTGTCATGTGAAGAGAAGTTGTTGTAGATGATGATAAGAATCCATAGCAAAAAGAACCAACTCAAAATATTGCAAATTGAGATAGTTATGCACTTGTGATCATTGAATTAAGCACTTTATCAATTAGGTCAAACTTTTGAACCAACCATGAATCTTTTTGAACTTTCTTGGCAAAATAAAGCACGATGAATCAAAATAGGCCTTGAAATGATATTATCTTGAAGAACACTCAAAGATGGAGCTAAAGTATCAAAGAAACTTGTTGAATAAGGCATTGAAATAAACACATGAACCCATTAATCTTCTTTATAAATTCCACTTCCAACTTTGAGGAAAATTTGACCTAAATACAGTTAGAGAGCCCTTTGAACCATAAAATTTGATATCATAAACATAGTCTTGAAGCTTGAGCTTTTGCAATCCATTGAATAAACATTTTACTGAGGACCACCCCTCAAACCCTAAGTTTGATGGTGAGATGAATGCAACTTTGATCACCTACAATATGAACATTCAAAGAAACATGTATACATATCTTGGTGTTAGTTAAAAGAACACATCTACAAGATACACAATTCAAGGTGCTTGGTGATCCCTCAAGAGAAAACTTAAAAATAGGATAAAGTAGAAAGAGAGAACCAATCCTAATATATAATCTTGATGTATTGATAAAATGAGATAATGAGAGATCTTAGGGGTAAAAATTGGGGTATAACACCTTAAAATCCAAGAAAATTCTTATGCCTATCACAATTCTAATTCTTGTCAAGCAGTCGCCATTGATCATCCCTCTACCTGGTTCAGTGTCGTATGTCAGTGATAAGGCAGTTCCTTGGAACTACGAGGGTGAATTTTACTATTAAGGGAAGAAGCTTGTTTTGAGAAGCCTTAGGAAAGTAAGTTTGAGGAAGGTAAGCCTGAAGTTCATGACATTGTCAGTGAAAGTCGGATTACCCGAAGTGGTCGAATTTTCTCTCCACGTGTTCAACCTGAAAGCAGTACAGGTGCTTTGGCTAAGGTTAAAGGCAAGAAGATTATGGTTAATAGTGCAGAACCGGGGCAGAATCCTCCTGTTTCGACTGCGGGTGTTGATTTAGCCAAAGATGTGGAATATTTTATGAAGTATATAAAGAAGAGTGATTACAAGATAATCGATCAATTGAGCCAGATGCCTTCAAAGATTTCGATTCTTGCTTTACTCCGGGATTCTGAATCTCACAGAAATGTGCTGATAAAGTCATTGGGGACTTTTTTTTGTTCCTCAATAAATTTCAGTGAATTAATTTGAAGGAATCATGGCTAGAATATCTACGAGAAATGGGGTGTGTTTCAAATATTTTGATTTACCTCCTAAGGGGATGAAGCATAACAAGGTGTTGCGCATCTCAATGGAGATTACAAGGACTACCTTATCCCATGTTCTAATTGACACGAGATCTTCCCTCAATATTCTACCAAAGTCTTCTCTCATTAAATTGGACTATGAAGGGGTTGTGTTAAGGGCCAACGATTTGGTGGTTAAGGCGTTTGATGGATCAAAAAAAATTGTATTTGATGAAGTGGATTTTCCTATAAAGATAGGTCCCCATATCTTCAACACGACATTCTTTATCATGTATATCAATCCTTCCTACTGTTGTTTTCTAGGGAGCACGTGGATCCATGGGGACGACGTTGTTACTTCTACTTTGCATCAGAAGTTTAAATTCCTGGTTAACGGGAAAGTGGTCATCGTTTATGGTGAAGAGGACTATATTGTAAGCCATCTGAGTACCTTCTGGTATTTTTAAATTGAGGAAGAAGTACATGAGACTCTGTGCCAAGAATTTGAAACTTTGAAAGTTGTCAAAACTCTCCGCCAAGAGGTTAAAAGGTCGAAAGTTGATATGGCATCTTACCGACAAGCTTAGGAAATTGTAGAATCTGGACACCCTGAGGCTGGGCCAAAGTGTTGGATCTCCCTATGAAGAAAGATAAGAATGGTTTAGGTTTCGTGGTTGGATGAAGAACGCCAATTACAGTTCCTAAGATTCAAGGTATTCCTCCTCTGATCAAATTTGTCATTTGTGGTATCATCCATGAGGAAGCTTATGTTGTGAGTGAGGGAGGCAACATCAATTGTGAAATGGACAAATGGATTCGTCCTACTGTTCCAGAACAAGAGCCTGCTAATTGGTTTACTGAAGACGTCGTCACATTTACCTGCAATGAAGAGTAATTTTCTTTTGTTTTTATCATGCAATAATTTCTACTTTCTGCCCAAGACGCAGTGATCATGTTGTTGGGCCACAATGTTTTCATTTTCAAAATTATCATCAATAAAGGATGTTTTTTTCTTTCAAATATGTTGCTCCTTGTCTTTTTCTTTATTTGTTTAAAAAAAATTGGCAATGTGTTTTTCTTTTTAAATCTTAAACTAAAATAAAAACAAAGTCATCAATCATGCAGATACAGTCCCCCATTAATCCTGAATTGTGTCGAAAATGATTCTGCTATGGCTCATTATGAATTTAAAAATCCAATATATCAAGATGATGAAGAAGCTGAAGAAAATTGTGAACTTATTGAAGAGCTAGCCATATTATTGAGGCAATAGGAAAAGCCCATTCAGCCGCACCAAGAGACTTTAGAAGTGATCAACTTGGGTACCGACGAGGTCAGGAGAGAAGTCAGTATTGGGGCCGTATTAGAGGAAAGTTTCAAGCGAAGATTGATTGAAATGCTCTGAGAGTATGTTGACATATTTGCTTGGTCTCATGAAGACATGTCTGGGCTGGATACAAATATGGTTGTGCACAAGCTGCCACTTAAAGAAGATTTTCCTTTGGTTAAATAAAAGCTTCAAAGAACTCATCCCGAGATGTCTAATAAGATCAAAGAAGATGTCCAGAAACAGTTTGACACAGGTTTCTTGAAGGTCATCTCTTACCTGTTGTGGATTTCAAACATTATGCCAGTGCGGAAGAAAGATGGCAAAGTGAGAATGCGTGTGGGTTATAGAGACTTGAATAGAGCAAGCCCTAAAGATGATTTTCCGCTCCTCATATTGATATTCTGATTGATAATACTGCTCAAGCTAAAGTGTTTTCCTTCATGTACGGTTTTTTTGGCTACAATTAGATCAAGATGGCACCATAAGTCATGTAGAAGACAACTTTTGTTACACCTTGGGAAACATTTTGTTACAAAGTGATGCCCTTTAGTTTAAAGAATGCAGGGGAAATGTATCAGCATGCTATGGTCACTCTCTTTCATGACATGATTCGTAAAGAGGTTAAAGTCTATGTAGATGATATAATTTCTAAATCCCAGACAGAAGAGGAAAATATTGTCCACTTGTTGAAATTGTTTGAAAGATTTAGGAAATTCAGGCTGAGGCAAAACCCTAATAAGTGCACCTTCAGAGTGAGATCAAGGAAGTTATTGGCTTCATAGTAAGCGAAAAAGGAATTGAGGTTGATCCTGCTAAAATAAAAGCAATACAAGAAATTCCTGACCCAATAACAAAAAAAGAGGTTCGTGGTTTTCTCGGGAGGTTTAACTACATTACTAGATTCATCTCTCATCTTATAGTCACGTGTGATATAATATTCGAGCTATTGAAAAAAAATAAAACGAACAGTTGGAATAAAAAATTTTAAGTGGCATTCGATAAAATAAAAAGTATCTACAGGAACCTCCAATTCTTTTTCCTCCTGTGGAAGGCAGGCCCTTGATAACGTATCTGACAGTGTTAAGAAATTATATGGGTTGTGTACTCGGTCAACACGACAAGTCAGGTAGGAAAGAACATGCTATTTACTACCTGAGCAAGAAATTTACTAATTTTGAGTCGAAGTACTCATTGCTGGAAAAGACTTATTGTGCACTCGCGTTGGAAGCAAAGCGTCTCAGACAATATATGTTGACTCATATTACTCTCTTGATATCCAAGATGGATCTGATCAAGTACATTTTTTAAAATCCAGGTCTCACAGGAAAAGTAGCTCGTTGGAAGATGATTTTCGAATAATATGATATCCAATATAATACTCAGAAAGTTATCAAGGGTAGTGAATGGGCGGATTATCTTGATCACTAGCCTATGGAAGATGACTATTCGCGGATGAAGTTTGATTTTCCCGACAAGGACTTCATATACATACGGGATTGTAATATTCACAGCCCAGAAGAAGGACCCGAACTAGGATCACGATGGACGGTGGTATTCGATGGCGTCTCGATTGCATTGGGAAATGGTATTGGTGTTGTTATTACTTCTCCTGAAGGTTTTCATACTCCTTTCATTGCCAGAATCTGTTTTGATTATACCAACAACATGCTGAGTATGAAGCTTGTATTTTTGGATTAGAAGCTGTTATTGATTTGTGAATCAAGATCTTAGATGTATATGGGGATTCTTATTTAGTAATTAGTCAGATAAATAGAGATTGGAAGACTCGTCACCCAAATTTGATTATGTATCGTGAGCATGTTATGAAGTTGATCTCGTATTTTAACGAGATTACTTTCAATAATATCCCGAGAGAAGAAAATAATTTGGCATACGCTTTGGCTACTCTGTCATCCATGTTTACAGTCAGATGGGAAAATGAGGCCCCTTATATCACTATCTTGAGGTTGGATGAGCCCGCATTCTATTATGAAATAGAAGAAAAGCTTAATGAGAAACCATGGTTTTATGATATCAAAAGGTATCTTGAAACGAAAGAATATCCAGAGGATGCATCTATCACAGATAAGAAGACTTTGTAGAAGTGCTCAGCTAAGTTTTTTCTCAATGGTGGGGTTTTTTATAAGAGGAACTGTGACTCTATTTTTCTCAGATGCATGGATAGACACGAAGAAAACAAGATCATAGAATAAATCTATGAAGGTTCCTTCGGGATGCATTCCAGTGGACATACCATGGCTAAGAAAATCTTGAGAGTAGGTTATTATTGGTCTATAATGGAAAACAATTATTACAATCACTCTAGAACCTGTTACAAGTATCAGATTTATGCGAAAAAATACATGTCTCGCCCAATCCGCTAAATGTTTTAACTTCTCCTTTGCCCTTTGCAATGTGAGCATTGACATGACTGGACGCATCAAACCGAATGTTTTTATTCTTGTTTCCATTGATTACTTCACCAAATGGGTTGAAGCAGCATCTTATGTCAATGTCACCAAGCATTCCCGAGAAGATCATTACTGATAATGGATCGAATCTCAAAAATAAGATGATGAAAGTGATGTGTGACAGTTTCAAGATAAAGCATCACAATTCTTCTCCATATCGTTCAAAGATGAATGGCGTTGTTGAGGAAACAAATAAGAACATTAAGAAGATTGTGCAGAAAATGGTCGTCACCTATAAATATTGGCAGGAGATATTTCCATTCACTCTACATGGTTATTACACTTCGGTGTGTACTTCGACTGGGGTAACCTCTTCCTCTTTGTTATACGGTATGGAAGTAGTCTTGGACATGGAAGTAGAGATCCCTTCTTCAAGGATTATCACTGATGTACAATTTGATGAAGCCGAATGGGTTCAAAATAGACTTGATCAGCTGAATCTCATTGACGAGAAGAGATTGACAACTATTTGTCATGGGAAATTGTACCTGAAGAGGATAAAAAAAGCTTTTGATAAGAAGGTGTGCCCTTGGAATTTCCAAGCTGGTGACCTCGTGCTGAAGAGGATCTTTCCTCCCAACAATACAGATGCTCGGGGAAAATGGGCTCCAAATCATGAAGGACCGTATGTTGTGAAGAAATTCATCTCAGGAGGATCCATGATCCTCACAACTATGGATGGAGAGGATTTCCCTCATCCCGTCAATGCATACATAGTAAAAACATACTTCGTATGAAATAGACAAGCTGAGTCGACGGCTCAGGAAAAAAAGGACGTCCCGGCAAACCATAAAAAATGAATAAAGAGGTTCGAGAAAAATTTAGGGACAAAAAATAAGAAGTGAATAATAAAAAAGAATTGTGTACATCCGTTAAGTTGAAAATCTGAAAAGGAGGCTTAGGAAAAAATGGGTATCCCGATGGATTGAAAATATGAAATGGCGGTCCAGGAAAAAGTTAGGGATTTAAAGCGAATGACTACGGTTTATGTTGCATCTGTGCTATCATTCCATACTACAGTTGGACAGATTTGAAGGATAAAGGAATCAGTCGAATCAGTTGTTTCTGAAAGCAAGATACTAAGGAGATTTAAGGTTATAAGAGTCATAGTAGAGTCGGAACCCGACGAATCTGCCTTCACATTTCCATCTTTGTATTATCATTTTTATGCTCTGTATGTAATTACCTCTTTTTAGGAATTTCTTCTTGATGTAAATGCCTAATTACAGGCCAAACAACCAAAAAAATTATTGTTATCCAAATTACGCCTCTTTGTTTTTTACTTTTACTATTTTGTTTGCAAAAAGACGTCCAGCATTTTTGATAAACTTTGCATTTAAAAACACTAAATCTTTACAGCATGTGATATAAATATCCGAAATTAGTTTAAGTTTTGGGTGTCTGGGATGACGACTAAGGTTTCCATTCCATACCTAGAACATGTTGTTGTGGTTATATTGTTGTAGGTACCTTTGTCCATTTATGGCATGAGAATAAGGTAAGTTTGGTTTGTTACCAACATGAGGGTCTTAAAGGTTGAGGCTTTCTGCATGCACAGTTCCTTATCCCTAGTGAAGTAGGATGTTGTGTAATCTTTCTCCCCAGTGTAGTCTACTCCTTTTAAGGATTTTTGGCAGAATCATTTTATTTGCCGACCGAAGATTTTTAATATATCCCCGTGAAGTTGGCATATACTTTCCAAGTAAGTTTGGAACTCTTCTTCCCCATTAAGTTTGCATCTTTCTCCCCAATGTGGTTTGCTTCTGTCAAGGTTTCTTGAAGAAATTTATGTTCATCGTTGGGAGATTCTTGTTTATATCCCCATGAAGGCGGTTGTTGTTCCCAATGAAGCAATTTCTTATCCCCAGTAAAAGTCCTCGTTGGCATGAATCCTGCCAAGATGGCTTCCCTAATGTAGTTGGTACTGGTGATATTTTTATTAAGAGCTTTCTATTCCCCAGAGGAAGATGTGGCATTTTCCCCGGGTGAAACTGAGTTTCGAGAATTTTCTTGATCAATTTTCCTCATATTTCCCAATGGAGAAAGTTTTCTTTTCCTTAGTAAAGCCTGGTGGTGATGAAAATCGTGCAAATTCATGTTTCCCCAATATGGTGTGTATATGGGAGTGCTGGTCAGAACTTTTTTCTTCCCATTGATAAAAGATATTCCCAATGGAGTTTTGGAACCTCGAGTTTCCAGTTCAAAGATTCTTTCCTCTTTCCCAAATGATGATTCATACCCCTAGTGGTAAAATCCCCAATGTGGACTGATATTGGTTTTCTTTTGATTCAGGATTTTCCATTATTCCCAGTAGAAGTTATCTTCATCAAGAAACTCAGAGAGAAAATTTACATTCCCAACAAAGTTCTCCTCATCCTGACAGAAGACAAGGGATTTGTTCCCCAGGAAGTTGAGAATTTAACCAGAGTTCAATATTTTATCAAGACTTCAATTTATTTTTGTAAGCACTCCTCTCAAGAGTTTACTTCCCAATGATATCTTTCTTCAGAAGTTGATAATTCAGAGTCTTAATTCCCACTGAAGTTTAGAGTGTTTTATGGAAGATCGTATGTGCAAGGATGATTATTTAGATGTTCCTTGCCTTCCCAGCAATTTTTATTGTCATATTTTTATCCAGTGAAACGTTTAAACATGTATCATTAAACATGCATCACTACATTACATCTTCAAAACGCGTAGCATTTCCATTGTATGGAGCATTACGCTATAAAAAGGAAGTTGAAACCTGCATTGAGGTATAAGCCGATTATGGCGTGCACCCGAAATAACCATAGTTTCTATGTACTCAGACTTGAATTAGCTCCACAACTTGTCCCTAGGGTGATTCTACCCTAATTCCCGAGCGGAGTCTGTTTTGGTTTACCACCAGTCGGGTCGTTGGTATTTCCCTTTGCCCCGATGAGTCATGGATTTTCCTCGCCCATGCGAGTTCTCGATTATTTTTACCCATGTCTACTTTGTTTTTATAGTGCGAGTAATGGTTAGTGTATAACCTTTCTTACTTCTCAAGTATTTGAGTATCCATATTTGTGTGTGGTAATTCAGATGATTGCCACTCTTGAAGAATTATATCTTGCCTTTGGCTCAAGGGATATTGTAATTCTTTTGTACTTACAACCTCTTAAAAGTCAAATATGTTTTGGAAATCCTTGTTAGAGTTCCCATCAGATGTTCTCTTTCTCCTGTGAAGATCTCTTTTGAGTAGTGTTCTGTTTGAATCTGCTTTGGTCAGAATCCTCGTCCAGTTTCCTCAACAGAGTCAGTCACGTCTAAATCCCCAGTAAGTCTTCCTTTGATTGGCATTTTTTCTCTAAGAGTCTATATTCGGCTAGTATTATTTTCATCCATGGGTTATCCTTCAATCATTATGTTCTTCGTTGGAATATTCTTTAGCGTGTCTCTTTTTCATATGTTTAACATCTTTGTTTAGGTTCTGTTTTGATCAGTTCCTTTTCTCTGGCTTATCCATTTTGATTGGGTTCACCTTCTGTTAGCTTAGCTGACATATCCGATTAAGTTATGTATTGATCATCTCCTTTCCTTATTTAGGTTCTATTTTGATTAGTTCCTTTTTTCTGGTTTATCTGTTTGAATCAGGTTCTCCTTTTGTTAGCTTCGCTAACATTCTGGTTAGGTTATGTTTTGATCATCTCCTTTCCTTGTTCAGGTCCTGTTTTGATCAGTTCCTTTTCGCTGGTCAATCCATTTTGATCGGGTTCACCTTTTATTGGCTTAGCTAACATTGTTTGTTAGGTTATGTTTTGATCATCTCCTTCCGTTGTTTAGGTTCTTCGTTGGTCATTTCCTTTGTCCTGGTTTATCTATTTTGATCGGGTTCACCTTCTGTTAGCTTAGCTAACATTTCTAGTTAGGTTATGTTTGGGTCATATCCTTTCCCTATTAGAGTCTATTTTGATTGGTCTTTTTCTTATATGTGTCTAATATCCTTACTAGACATGTATATTGGATCTCATTTTTGCGTATCTAACCCTGGCCTGATATGCAAGATTTCCATTTCCTCATATTTACCTTTAAAGAAAAGGGAAAAAATAGAAAAAGCATAAAAACAAAAGTAAATAACACCTGACTAGCTTCAGAATGCCAATTTTATGGTTCTATTAAGTATTCAATCCTCTTCAACCTTGATTGTTCGAAAGGTTACCGCCAATCTCACCCTCTGGTTAAAGAAGATTGAATATGGGCAGTTGTTGCACCCTAAAATTCGCCCTCTTCATTTTAACCCTAGTTGTATTTAACTTCATCATCATATGCATATTGTTTTAGCCCAAAATTTACCCTATCTTTTATTAAGACATTTCTCAAAGATCTCAAATGCTCAAGGGTTCTAAAGGGTTGATCAAACAAGTTCATCTCCTAAGCACTGAGCCCACAAATTAGGGTTTTGGTTTTCTCAAGGACAATTGGAATTTTGATGCCTCAATTGACTTTCATGGTTCATTATAGGTCTTCAATATTTCTCAAAACAAGTTTCAAGCCTTGCACCTCAAAATTGCTCAATCAATTGCTCAGATGACTGAAAATCAGTTATATTGGGTTAAAAGTTCACTGTGGTCAACATACAGTCAAAATTCATGATTTTTGGCCAACATCAACACTTTGAAGTCATATTCATCAATTGATAAAATGTTGATCACAATTCCTCAAGAAAATCACTCAAATCATCAAAGGGGCAAAATTGTCAAAATTAGGGTTTTGACTAAGAATGACTGATCATTGACTTTTGACCTAGTAAATGACCTAATGGCTTGAAGCATAATATTAAGGATTCAAACACAATATCTTGACCTAATTTCATGTCTCAAATCACTTCTCAAGATCAAATTATTAAAAATTGAATTTGGATCAACTGATGAAAAGTCAACTGGTTGATACACAAAAAGTCAAACTTTGACTTTTTGATCAACATTGAATTTCAAAGATCAAGATTCATCGAGACATTTATAAATATCAAACTTGATCATCAAGAATCAAGAAATTCAAGAAAGTCAACAGAAAGTCAAGATTTCTAATACTTAGAAAAATTCCAAGTGTTTTTTAACCTTGATAATTTCACTACTTCATGACAATTTTTGACTGTGATGCAAGATGATTCAAGGAAAACTTTCAACATAAAAGTTGTAGATCTTGATGAATTCTACAACTTTGTCCCTTAGGGTTTATGTCCAAAAAAATTCTTAGATTTTGAAATATAGGCCCATGAAGTCATGACTTTTTATCAAAAACACTTAGTGAAATTTTCATCAAATTAGGTAGATTTTTTGTCCAAAATTCTTGGCAATTTTTCACCAAGAACCAAGTTGATTTAGCCAAAGTGGTCAACATGAAGGTTGTAGACAATGTTTCAAGCTTTCCAAAATGTCCAATAGCTTGAAGACATCATGGTTGAGCTAGTAGAATCAAAGAGTAGAAGTTGAGCATCCGTTCTTGAATTACAAGGCATTTTCATGAAGAACACTTGATCAAATCTCAAGCCATGTTGCATAAATCACGCTCTGAAGGCTTCAAACTTGCAAATAACTCCATAATTAATTGTTTACACAACTTATTGAGCTATTTTCCAAGCATTTGAGCCATTGTCCAAGTGATTAATCCATTTTTGGCACAAAGTTAACATTGCCATTTTGGAAAAGTGACTTTAATCACAAAGTCCACTCTCCTTGAGCTTTGCACTTGTTCCTTCTGAACACACATAATCTCAAATCCAGAAGAAACTCATCTACAACTTGTTAGCCACCCTACAAGCCCTTGTATTATGCATTGAAACCATGATTTTTCAAGAATGCTTCAAAATCAAGTCACATAACCATAACATGTGATCTTTGATTTCTGATCACTAGAACCTTCAAAACCATTCCCCTATAGAGGAGTAATTTGAAAGCCAATACAAGAATTTACAAGCCCTGTAACACTCTCAAACACTCTGAATTCAAAATTTTTATTTCAAACCTCCATTGTTGCAGATTCTGACCTTGAACTTCAAAATCACAATCCACTCGTGCGTTTTCACTCTAAATCAATCACAAAGCTTACATACCTCATTTATAACTCATCCCCACCCCTGTTTCATAACTGTAACCCCATCTTCATCATCCTCCAAACTCAAAAACATCCACCTGCAACTTGACTTCTCCAAGAAGATTCAGGCACTTTCAGTACAAAGTAAGAGTTGCATTAGCTTTCTAGGATTTCAGTGAAGCTATCCAGATCATCACCACACTTCCAGGAGTGCTCAAACTCCAAACACGATTTGCAGTTTTGAGGTAAGTTTTCTCAAATTTGAACTCCATATACAAGCATCATTAATGGTTAATTTGTGAATAAAAAATGTTGACATCATTGTCCTGAAGCTAACCACGCCTTTAGTTTTCATTTATATTGCCTGAGTGATGTGAATTTTGAAGTTGAACTTTCTGAAAAAATTAGGTTTTATTTGGTACCAATAGAAATTCATGTTTATCTTTGATGTATAACTTTAGTTATTTATATGGTTGAATTCATGGTGAAAAATGGAACAACATTAATGTTTACATTTTTTAAAATGGTTGAGAACTGAGCAAGTTCAAAATTCATAGCAATGGTGTTATGGCTCTGTGCGCGCAAGGTTGCAGATGAAGCCATTTCAAACATTCAGAAATAATTTTATTTTAATTTTATTGCAACATGTATTATGATCGGATGAAACATCCACCCCAATGGCAGAGGAAGCGCGCGTAAGGCATTAGTGTATAGGGACCTGTGTTCGAGCCCTAGTGGTATCCTTTTGATTATTTTATATTTTCTTGTCTTAGATCATGTGCAGGCCAGCCTAGCGCATGCACCATGCGCCTCTAACCATCACCATCAGATATGCAAGCAACCAAGATCAAGCGTTCCACATGTGTAGCCCATGATGCATCTCAAAAAGCCAGCAACATGGAATCATGGATAGGCGCTGGAACACTCTTTTGGGCCTGATCTGAATTTCTTGTTCTCACCCCCTATTTGCTTTACAATACGCAGACCCACCTTTTTATTTTTATTTTATTTTCTGAAGCAAACAAAACATATATTGAGCTCGATTCTTTTTTACTATTTTCTCACACCCCTTTTACTTTTTAACACCCAGGCCCAATATTTTACATTCTTCATATTTTCTTATTTTTATTTCTTTATCTATTTTTTTTATTTCAACCAAAAAATACAAAAATATATATTTTCTTAAATAAATTAAAAAATATTTTAATTTAAACACTTACTTTTATTTTTGTTAATATTTAGAACTAGATTTTGTTTATTTTACACACTTTAAAATATTTTTTCCAAATTAACATTAACCTTCAAATTAATTTCTAAACAATTATTTAGACTTAGGTTTTTAATTTCTTCTTAATTTCTATTAACTTAGATTTTAGGTTTTGATTAGTTAATTAATTAACCCCTTTTGTAATTAAAATTAATTAGTTTAATTAGGTTAAAATTATCAAATCTTTTCTCCATCAAAAAACCATAAAAAACAATTTCTTCTTCCTCTTTATATTTTGTACATTTTATTATTATTAATGATCATTGGTTTGTAATAGATAATTAGGTTTTAGATCTTTCTCCCCATATTCACAAAATTGTACCCCCCATTCCCAAAGCATTGTAATGGCATAGAAAATTTTAAATTCTGTAATTTATCGCTTTCTTAATTAATGCTAGTAATTAGGGTTTGCATGACAAGACTTAAAACCAAACCTAGAAAAACCATAATTCAAAGATACAATATTTGAAATAAAAACACTTTGCAAACATGCACCTCTAGGGTTAATCTCACTTGTTGTCTCAGATAAAAAACAGTCATGTCCCTCGAACGTGGGATGTTTTAGCAAAGACCCTCGATTAAAAGATCGTAGTCCCTCGATGACCCTTCGATGTTGCCTTCAATAAAAAATCTTAGTCCCTTATGGAAATTGCTAAAGCATCTTATAAGTTTCCTTCTATGACTGTACAATGACCCACGCCTGTTCCTCACATCTAATGATAGGGCTTCCTACTAACTAATGGTAGGATAGCACTCTCTAAAGGAGGAGGAAAAGAACAAATACTTTTTGAGTAGTTAGATTGCTCATAATTTCTTGCTCATAAACTAAAACAAATTTTACACCTCACACTTTTAAAAACAAATTTCTTTTCAAACAAATATTTTCAAAACAAAAACTTTGTATGCATTCTCAATGATACGAGAATCATTACAAAGTTTGTCGTACTAAGGCATTTTCAAAATATTTCCAAAACAAACATTTTGTATACATTCTCAACGATAATATAATCATTACAAAATCACCACTTTCAAAACATCTTTCAACTTACACAAAACACAAAGCATCTCAAAGTGATCTAGCAATTAAGAGCCCGTAGATAACTAAGGATGAGAAGGGTGCTAATACCTTCCCTTTTCATAACCTACCCCCCCCCCCCCCCCCCGAACTCAAGAAAAATTCTTAAAATTTCTTTCCTGTTCTTTTCACCCTTTCCTTTATTGGATAAAAGAAAATTCGGTGGCGACTCTTTCTATTTGCAACATTTGCAATGAAATGCAAAACAGCTAAGTCGGTTCTCCCACTGTATCACAGAACTTGAGACTCTACTGGGGAGATATAAACTAAAAGTGGGGTTATCTTAAGAGCTATATCACCTTTATTTTATTTACTTTTTTGCCTTATTTGCTTTACATTTTGGGTTATGCTTGGGTTTATTTCTTGTATAGATCATATACCCGGATCTGGGGCATTTTAGGTAAGTAGCAATAGATCGTGGGGACTATGTGGTGTGATATCGGCATGTTTGAAGCGATGTCTATGTTAGTGTGACACATTTGTTGGTACCGGTGTCCCTTGATTCCAATCAAGGAGAATACAGGGTTGCCGTGTGGTGTCATGAAGCACTAACTGACCATAGAACCTTAGTTGAACAACTTGACCATTAGAAAGTAGTGAGATAGCTGACTTTGGTGCAAGGCTAAAGTTGGTTGATACTCGATACTACACTCATTGATATCAGACTTTCAAGAGATTGTGGTCTTTGTTTGGATGCTTGAGCTAAAAAAAAATGCCGATGAAGAAAGATCAGTGATATTTGAGGCTCCTAGAACCCGGTTACTTCATTTTAGGACAAGTTGAGCCAACTAAAACTTCCAGAGGGTATTTACCTATAAACTCCATGCAAGCATAAACCTAAGACCTTGTGTACTTTCTTTGTGTATGATTATTTGATCAAACATAACATCATGACATCATTCCATAGCATTTTCACTAACCATTTCAAGGACCTATGGATTTATCTTTGTTCTGTTTTGTAGGATATGGGTTCCGCTCACAAAAATACCATTCGAATCAACTTCGTAAGGGTGCCTCCTCAACTCAAAGAGATAGCATTAAGGGTTCCTGAAAATTCTCCATTCACCAAAATATATGGTCGACTTCTTAATCTAATTACCTCAAGCTTTGAAGAAGACATGATGAGAGTGCTCTTTCAGTTCTTTGACCTTGTACATCATTGTTTCACCTTTATCTATTATCAATTGGTACCCACAATGGAAGAATTATCTCAACAACTAGGAGTATTTTTTATTCATCAAATACCCTTCATCGGTTTAGAGGAAGCTCCACGACCTGAAGTTATTGCCACAACTTTACATTTGAAAATTTCTGACATTGTAGTTAATTGGGAGACAAGAAGTGGGGTCAAAGGCTTTTTGGCTAAATTCCTGATGGAGAAGGCACCTTTTTTTTGGATGCCATGAACTTTCAAGATTTTGAGGAGATATTGGCTCTTCTAATCTATGGGTTGGTGCTTTTTCCTAACCCTTACCAACTCATAGATGTGAATGCTGTCAAAATTTTCCTTACTCGTAACCCTGTGCCTACATTGCTTGGGGATGTTTTGCACTCTCTTCATACTCGCACTATGAAGAAGCGACAAACTCTTATGTGTTGTTTGCCTTTACTGTCTAGGTGGTTTATTTCTCACCTTCACCGATCGGTATTTAAGAATGGTCAAGGTTTGAGGTGGTCGCAAAGGTTAATGTCGCATTCTCATACGAATATTTATTAGTGCTCTCGATCTCAAGAGGACATTACTATCATTGACTATTGTGGGGAGTTCCCTAATGTTCTACTTTTAAGTATTAGGGGAGATATTACTTATAACCCTTCTCTAGATCTACTAAAATTTGGCTATGCTCGAAGAGATGGTCCCAATATTGCACTCATTCAAGGTATTGTATTCGACTATGAGAACGATGTTCAAGGTTATCAACGAAGGTTTGTACATGTTTAGGGCATCGTAAGAAAGGATGATAGAAAGACTTTGGGGGAAAAGTATTCCATCCCTCTTGAGCCTTATCTCAAATGGGTGCGAGCTCGAGCTCAAAATCTCATGATGTCGTATTTAGCTATCCTACCAATAGTTGTGGAGCCCACCGCTGAAGGGGACATTCCTTATACTACTCTCCATCCTGACATGCCTACCAACCTCGAGGAGTTGCATACATCGTGGATTCAACTCAAATGAGAACGAGACACCTTTTAAGCTCGATTCTATGTAAGCAAGAAGAAAGTGTTGGAGCTCAACAAGAAACTTCACGAGGAGCAAAGCCTAAATGCCTACATCGACTCAAAGAGGAAGCGTCCATGGGAGACTTGAGTCTTAGGTCTTAGGAGTTTTCATTTTGTTGTATCTTTGATACCTTTTGCTTTTTCTTTGTAAACCCCAAGGGGCAATTGTAACTCTTGAACTTATTAATGCAATTTTTGTTTTTGTTTCCTTTTGGATAGCAAATTTAAATCTTCTGAGGTTCTTAAAAACATTGCATCCACATAGCATACATCATATCATAAGCAGGTTTTCCGATACAGGTTTCCTCATCCTTTTACTGTTTAATTCAGTATAAGAAGGCTCTAGAGAAAATCGTCAAATATCTACAAACTAAACACGCACAGTTCCAAGAGACTCTCATCAACTTAGCTAAAGGGCATCAAGAAATGATGGCACTCCTTTCCACCAAAAAGAAGACCAAGAAATAGGTTGTTATCCTCAACGTGGGAAGAAGGTTCAAGGGGCCCACTCTACTGGCTCAAATAGAAGAGGCTTCTTCTGAGGAAGAAGACAATAAAGACGAGGGTGTTAAAAGCACCAGGGCTAGGGGTGGAAATAATTAGATTTATGAGGATGAAGACTACTCCAATGAGAAGTACCCACCAGCGGAGGACAAATACAAATAGCTGGAAGACCAACTTAAGGCTGTAGAGATCCAAAAAGTGCATGGTTTGGACTTTAGAGACTTAGGTATGGTCCCTGGGGTGGTCATTCACTATAAATTCAAGGTCCCTGTCTTCCCCAAGTATGATGGAGTCTCTTGTCCGAAACTCCACTTAAGGTCATATGTCCGCAAGATTCAACCACATACCACCGATAGGAAGTTATGGGTTCATTTCTTCCAAGAGAGCTTATCTGGAACACAATTCGAGTGGTTCTATCAACTAGAAGGGACTAATATCCACACATGGGAGGATTTAGTTGTTGCCTTCTACAGACAATACCAATATAATATTGACCTTGCACCAACTCGTATGCAGTTACAAAGTATGACAATAGGCTCAAACAAAGGCTTTAAGGAGTATGCTCAAAAATGTAGGGACCTGGCTAGAAGGGTACAACCCCCTTTGACTGATAGGGAATTATTGGATATGTTCATGGGCACTCTGTTGGGGCCATTCTTTAATTTGTTGATTGGGAGTTCTTCGTTAGGGTTTACTGGGTTGAATTTGTCTGGTGAACAAGTTGAAAGCAGAACCAAAAGTGGAAAAATCCTATGGCCTCAACCTCTAATGCTGTAAAGAAACCATTTTTTGGTAAGAAGGAAACTAATGTTGTTTATGGACAAAGAAGCAGTATCAAGAGTGATTGTCATCAGTCGGTAGGAGCAGTATTGATTTCAAACCCGACCCTAGATCAACGACCACAACAATCAAACAATCAACAAAGGCCGGATGCCCCGAGAAGGTAGTTTACTAGGATCAACATGTCATTGTCTCAAGCTTTACAACATCAGTTGAAGGAAGATTTGGTGACGTTGCGAGATCCTCATCCTAATCCCAATACTTCCTCTCCCAAATATAATCCGAACGTGAAATGCGCCTATCACTCAAATAGTCATGGGCATGACATAAACAATTGTTGGGCGTTGAAGAACAAGATTCAAGATTTGATTGATAACAAAGTGATTGAGTTTGACCCTCCACAAACCCCTAATGTGATCATTGCTCCCATGCCCAGTCATGGTAAAGGTGTCAATTCCATTGACGATGTCTCATTTATCTCTGCCATCAATGGTTTAACTACTCCCTTGATGACCGTCAAGAAAAATCTGTTAAGAGCCGATTTATTTCTGAACTGGCTTGAAAATTGTTACCATTGTGCTTCCCAAACTAAGGGTTGTATGTGGCTGAAAAAAGGTATTCAACGCCTGATTGATAACCATGAAATTTTGTTCGAGAAAACCTCTGTCCATGAAGGTTTTTCCTGAAAGTATACCTCAAGAGCTCAGACTTGAAGATGTTTCCATAATCACCATTTCAAATACTCATATTAGGATTACCTCTAAAGGCCCTATAAGGATTCCTACTGAGCCAAGAGTGGCTCCCCTAATTATCACTACACCGGGGCCAGTCCCTTATTCCTCTAACAAAGTTTTTCCTTAGAACCATGGGGAAGAAGTTTATTTCCATGGTTTCAAGCAAGAGTCGTGGATTACTGAAAATGAAGAGCTTGAAATTACAAACATTGTCGGAACTAGTAATGTCACTAGGACATAAAGGGTCTTCTCTCCAGAGATCTCTCCTGCAACAACTACAACAACACCTATTATCATTCTTGATGCTGGGCCAACTGCCAATACCCAAGGTAAAGAGAAAGTAATTGAGCCTGCTCTGATGGAGGCACCCTCAAAAGATGTTACCATTGAAGACCCATCTAGACAAGATTTGGAAGAAATTCTGAAGATCATCCGGAAAAGTGACTACAAAATAGTTGAGCAACTGGGGAATACACCCTCAAAGATATCCATGTTGTCCATGTTATTATGCTCTGAAGCACATGCCCAAGCTTTGTTGAAATTTTTGAAGAATGCCCATGTACCTCAAGAGACCACTGCTGATCAGTTTGAGAATTATGTTGCAAGCCTAACTGTTGATAATGGCTTGGGATTTTCTGATACATATTTAACTCTGATGGGCAAGAATCATAACAAAGATCTGCACATATTTATTGAATGCAAAGGCACTACTTTGGCGCATGTGTTAGTAGATGTTGGGTCCTACTTAAATTTTTTACCCAAGGGTGCTTTGGATAGGCTGGATTGTGATGGGCTGGTGCTGAAACCCAGTGATATTGTGGTAAGAGCTTTCGATGGTTCGAAAAGAATGATCCATGGAGAGGTTGATCTTCTGATCAAGGTGGGATATCAAGTCTTCAACTCTACATTTTATGTAATGGATATTCTCCTGGCCTATTCTTCCTTACTCGGACGCCCATGGATTCATTGGGCAGGTGTTGTTACCTCTACATTACATCAAAAGTTGTAGTACCTGGTGAAAGGGAATGTGGTCACAATCTGTGGAGAGGAAGAATATATGGTCAGTAATTTGAATTCTTTCAAATATGTTGAAATTGATGGTGAATTCATTGAACCCCCTGCCAAGCATTTGAAGTGATCCTTCCAACGATTGTTGTTGCTAAAGCTACTCATGTTACTCCTAAGATTACCAATGACACACCAAGAATGGCCTCCATGAAGGATGCTCGGGCTATTGTAGAAGATGAAGGCTTCACTATTTGGGGATAACTTCCTGATATCCCCTACAAATCTGACAAATTTGAGTTAGGGCTCACTTCAAAAGCTCATAAAGAAGTTCGATGTGTTCGTGCTAGAGGACCACCTCTCCGTATTAGCAACAATGAAGTCAATGCTCTGGAGGACATTAATAGTGATGGTGACTTGGACGACTAGATATTCCCAACTACTTACGGTGGACTTAATAACTGGAGGGCCAAAGACTTCATCTCAATCACCTTCAGCCAGGAGTAATTGTTAATTCCTGTTTTTATTGCTTTAAGAAGTTTATCTGTAATTTTTTTTAAAACAATGGCCCATTTGTTAAGGGTTATCATTTCATATATCATATGCTCATTTAATGAAAACATTGGACGATTTTGCATTCAAATTTTTTGCTCCTTGTCTTTCTTTTACTTTACTGCATTTTCAAATAGCCATGTGACCTTACATGCATACACACACATTTGCAGATCCACATCCACTCCAGATCTCATTGACAACAATTCTGTTATTGTCATTTATAACTTTAAAAATACAATCTATCAAGCCGAAGACGAAGGTGAATAAGATTGTGAGATACCCGAGGAACTCGCCAGACTCCTGATACAAGAGGAAAAGGCCATCCAACTGCACGAAGAACCAGTCGAAGTGATAAACTTAGGTACTGAGGCAGATAAGAAAGAAGTCAAGATTTTCACCAACCTAGAAGACAATGTCAAGAGAAGATTGGTTTATATGTTGCACGACTATGTTGAGGTATTTGCTTGGTCATACGAAGACATGCCAGGGCTCTATACTGATATCGTCGTTCATCGTCTACCAATGAAAGAGGGATGTTCTCTTATCAAACAAAAGGTTCGTTGCATGCATCCTGACATGTCAGAGAAAATAAAAGTTGAGGTAATGAAACAGTTCCATGCAGGTTTCTTGGCAGTGACGTCGTATCCCCAATGGGTTACAAATGTTGTTCCAGTGCCGAAAAAAGACGGTAAGGTCCGTATGTGTGTGAACTATAGGGATTTAAATATGGAAAGCCCTAAAGAGGACTTACCACTACCACATATTGATGTCTTAGTTGATAACACTTCTCAACACAATGTATTATTCTTCATGGATGGCTTCTCGGGTTACAACCAAATCAAAATGGCGCCCAAAGACATGGTAAAGACTACTTTTGTTACACAGTGGGGAACCTTCTGTTATAAGGTCATTCCTTTTGGGCTGAAGAATGCAAGTGCAACTTATCAATGGGATATGGTAGATTTAGTTCATGACATGATTCATCATGAGATAGAAGTCTATGTGGATGACATGATAGAAAGATCCCAAACTGAAGAAGAGCACCTTAATCATCTGCACAAGATGTTTGAGAGGTTGAAGAAATACAAGCTGAGGTTGAATCTTAACAAATGCATCTTTGGGGTAAGGTCTGGAAAGCTCCTAGGCTTCGTCGTTAGTGGTAAAGGTATTGATTTCGATCCTGCAAAGGTCAAAGCAATCCAAGAAATTCCATATCCATGTATTGAGAAGGAGGTCATAGGTTCTTAGGAAGACTCAACTACATTTCCCGATTTATCTCTCATTTAACCGCTACTTGTGAGCCACTCTTCAAGCTGCTGAAGAGAGATCAAGTGGTAAGATGGAATGACGACTACCAAATAGCTTTTGAAAAGATCAAATATTATTTGCAAGAACCTCCAATTCTGATGCCACAAGTTGAAGGAAGACCTCTGATCATGTACTTAACTGTGCTACAGAATTCAATAGGGTGTGTGTTGGGGAAACATGACGAGTCTAGTAGAAAAGAGCATGCAATATACTACCTTAGTCAAAAGTTTACTAACTGTGAAACAAGATATTCACTGCTCGAGAAAACTTGATGCGCTTTGGCATGGGTTGCTCGCCGACTAAGATAGTTTATGTTGACTCATACTACTCCATTGATCTCTAAGATGGATCTCATCAAGTACATCTTTGAGAAGCCATCTCTCTCCAGAAGGATAGCTCATTGGCAAATGATTTTAACTGAATATGACATCCAGTACACCATACACAAAGCAATCAAAGGGAGTGTATTGACAGATCATTTGGCACATCAAGTTGTGGATGACTACCTGTCTATGCACTTCGAGTTCCTGGATGAGAATATCATGCTGATTACAGATTGTGAAAATCCTAGACTATATGAAGGACCGGAGCCAGGATCCCGATGGACTATGGTTTTTGATGGAGCTTCCAACATATTGGGTAACCGAATTGGTGTTGTGATTATTTCCCCCGAAGGTTTCCATACACCTTTCACTGCCATGCTTTGCTTTGTCTATACCAACAACATGGCTGAGTGCGAAGCATGCATATAGGGTCTTAAGGATGCTATTAACTTAAGAATCAAATTCTTAAGTGTATATGGGGACTCAACTTTGGTGGTCAGTCAAGTTAAAAGAGAATGGGATACAAAACATCTAAATCTTATCCCTTACAAAGAACTTATGCTAACCTCGATCCCGTACTTTGAAGAGATAACCTTTGAACATATCCTGAGTGAAGAAAATCAGTTGGCAGATGCCTTAGCTACCATGTCTCCCATGTTCAAGGTCAGATTGGACAACAAATCTCCCCGAATTACTATCGAAAGATTTGATGAACTGATTCACTGCTATGAGATTGACACTGATGGAGTGGAGGAGAATCCTTGGTTTCATGAAGTGAAAAGATATCTCGAAGCTCAAGATTATCCTGAAGGGGTGTCAATCAACGACAAGAAATTCCTGCGGAGGTTCTCACCTAAGTTCTTCCTGAACAATGGGATTTTGTACAGGCTCAACCATGAGTCAACCCTGCTTAGTTTTATGGACAATAAGGAAGAAAAGAAAATTATGGAGGACATGCATGAAGGAATCTTTGGTACTCAACCCAGTGGACACACTATGGCCAAGAAGATTCTCAGAGCTGGTTATTATTGGTCGACCATGGAAACCGATTGTCATCACCACTCGAGGACTTGCCATAAGTGCCAAATTTATGCTGATAAAGTCCATGTGCCTCTAATCCCTTTGAATTTCATGACTTCTCCTTGGCCATTTTCAATATGGGGCATTGACATGATTGGAGAAATCAAGCCTACTACCTCTAATGGACATTGTTTCATTCTTGTCACCATTGACTACTTTACCAAGTGGGTTGAAGCAGCTTCATTTCCTTCAGTTACAAAGAAAATCGTGGCCCGGTTCTTCAAGCATAACCTAATTTGTCAGTATGGCATCCCTGAGAGGATCATTACTGATAATGGTACCAACCTCAACAACACCATGATCACTGAACTCTGCACACAGTTCAAGATCAAGCATCACAACTCTTCTCCATACATACCTAAAATGAATGGCGTAGTAGAAGCTGCCAACAGAAATATAAAGAAGATTATGCAAAAGATGGTGGTAACCTACAAAGACTAGCATGAGATGTTACCATTTGCTCTTCATGGCTATTGTACTTCGGCGTGAACATCAACTGGGGCAACCCCTTTCTCTTTGGTCTATGGCACGAAAGTTGTCCTTCCTGTCGAAGTTCAAATTCCTTCTCTAAGGATCATGATAGAAGCAGCATTATACGAATACGAATGGATTCAGACTAGGTTGGGTCAGTTGAATACGATTGACGATAAAAGGCTTCCGACTATTTTTCATGGTCAGATGTATCCAAAACGTATGATCAAGGCATTCAATAAGAAGATCAAGCATCGGGTATACCAGGATGATGACTTGGTAATAAAGTGAATCATTATACCACAAGGCGATCCCAGGGGAAAATGGACTCCCACCTACGAAGGTCCATTTGTTGTCAAGAAAGTATTCTCGGACGGTGCTATGATGCTAACCACTATGGAAGGCGAAGATTTCCCGCACACTGGGAACGCGGACATAGTTAAAAAATACTACGCATAAGAATGACCCGCTAGGTTGACACACCTAGGAAAAAATAAGGGCATCCCAGCGAACCAAAAAAGTTCGGGAAAAAATTAGGGATATATACAAAAGATTGTACACTTGGAAAGTTGAAAACCTGAAAAGGTGGCTTGGGAAAAAAGGGGTATCTTTGTGGACTGAAAACCTGAAAAGGCGGTCCAGGAAAAAATTAGGGATTAAAACCTTACGACTATGTCCCGTTGGATGACTTACATGCAAGCTTTATTACCAAATTTGAAAGTTCAAATGGTTCAATCAACTTCTTCTGATGGAAAGGGACGAGACGTTCGAAGACATAGGGGCAATAGCAAAGTTGGAACCCAACGAGATCACTTCCACATGGCTATATATACATTTGTTTTCACTTTGTAATCTTTTCATTTCACGAAGACTTCCTCTTACTAGGATTTCTGTCTCTTTGTACAAAATCTCATGTTTATAGGAAAATTATCAATACAAATACACTTTAAAGTTCAAACTTTTTGTTTTGTCTGTTTTGTTTGCAAAAACGTCCAATGACAAAATTGAATGAACATATGCCTATGAGCATAATTAACTGTTAATAAATAAATGCATGAGAACAGGAATAACCATTTACTCAAGATTCTAGAAGTTGGGATGACACTCAAGATGTCCATAAATCTCTACAGAGTCACTTTTTTAAGATTAACCCCACAAAGTAATCTTCACAAATTCATCCCCATAAAGGATAGATTCCCCGCAATCTCCCTAGAAGATCGCTCTAGCGAATAAAAAAGTATAATCTCTTTATCGACAATATCACCAACCTACAGAGTTTCCAATCAATACAACGCATGGAAATTCTCTTCCCCAGCTGAGTTTGGTCTTCCAAAACTGTAAAACCCCTACAGATTGCTTCTCTCTAGCAAATTCAATTTCCCTAGGAGACTTTGTCTCCTTAGTAGAGCACTTCTATGATAACATGGTTTATTTCCCTAAGAGACTACAATCTCCCAAGCTCGAGTCTACTCTTCAGACTACTACAAATCACTGACAAAATTCTCCTCCCCAGTAAAATTGCCAATATCCCTAGAGTTGCTACAAAACCTGGAATCTGACCAGATACCAATTAACTTTATCCTCCCCGGACAAGTCGGAAGACTACCCTTCTCTTTTATCCCCAGTCAGGGTGTACAAGAATTAATTCTCCCCAGACGAGTCGAAAGTTTAACCATCTCTTTTATCCCTAGTCAGGGTACATATGAAATAAATTCTCCAGTAGAGCAACGGATGACCAATATTCCTAAACTCTAAATCCATCCCCTATAGAGTTTCCTCAAACAAATAAGAAAGAATCCCCAACGGAAGCATTCTAGACAAGATTGAAGAAACACATACTCTTCATCCCCAACAATAGTTAGGAATTTATTATCCTAGACAAATATACAGCACAGGCTTACAAATACACTTCAACAACATTTTACATTCATACATCATAGCATATACATACGAAACGCATATAGAACAATCTCATTTATTTTGAGAACATCATTATGCAATGCGTTTCATACATCATGACATTACATACAACTAACTCTTTACCTTTTCAGGAAGGATCAATCAACAAACGAATATCATCAATAATTTTCAACAGTTCTAGATTAATTCCTGAAATAAGACAGGGAAACTATCTATGAATAACAATTTGTATATCAATTCCAGAAACAAGACGGTGCAACTATCTACGAGACCAGGTCAGAGGTTAATTCCCAAAACCAGACAGGGAAACTATCTCTATGGCCAACAAAAAGCAGGTTCTAGATTAATTCCTGAAACAAGACAGGGGAACTGATGAAGATCAATTCCCGAAACAGGACGGGGCGACTATCTTTATCACCAATAGTACAAACTGATTGTAGATCAATTCCCTAAACAAGACAGGGAAACTCTATACATGAATAGATTGAAGATTAACTTCTGAAACAAGACAGGGAAACTATCTTCCTTTTCTTTCTCTTTGGTTAGATAAGGATGAATTCCCAAAATAGGACGGGGCGACTATCTTTATCACCAATGGTATGAACTATCGAAACAAGACAGGTTTACCAACAAAACTGATTGTAGATCAATTCCCGAAATAAGACGGGGCGACTATCTACATGAACAGATTGAAGATTAACTCCTGAAATAGGACGGAGAAACTATCTTTCTTTCTCTTTGGTCAGATAAAGATCAATTCCCGAAACTGGACGGGGCGATTATCTTTATCATCAATGGCTTTACCAACAAATTTGATTATAAATCAATTCCTGAAACAGGATTGGGCGACTATCTATATGACAAACAGCTAATCAAACACCTTTTCTGGGGTTTGTTCTGGAAAGAACTCTTAGGATATCGTCAAGCGTAGACTCATTATGATATTTCTATCAACAATTACTTTTGATGGCATCTTTAAGCCCATCTCCGAAAACTCTCCATCATCTCTCCAAATGGAATCTATAAACCCATTCCCGATATAATCAACAAACAATTTTACTTCGTGAACAGGCGAGTGCAAATTTCTGGGCACTTAAGTGTTCAATCATCTTCCACCTTCATGTCATGAAGGACAGAAGAACCAATCTAACTCTTCAGTTTTAAAAAGATTGAACAGGGGAAGTTGTTGTACCACACACTTTTCCCTCTGTTTTCTCAATACATTTATCATAGATCTGA
Organism: Vicia faba; assembly: GCA_948472305.1. Taxonomy (NCBI): domain Eukaryota; kingdom Viridiplantae; phylum Streptophyta; class Magnoliopsida; order Fabales; family Fabaceae; genus Vicia; species Vicia faba. Next base: position 382,744,361 of record OX451738.1, on the reverse strand, counting down.
AATGCTCAAGGGTTCTCAAGGGTTGATCAGACAAGTTCACCTCCTAAGCATTGTGTCCACAAATTAGGGTTTTTGTTTTCTCAAGGACAATTGGACTTTTGATTCCTCAAATGACTTTCATGGTTAACTATAGGTCTTTAAGATTTCTCATAACAAGTTTCAAGCCTTGCACCTTAAAATTGCTCAGTCAATTGCTCAGATGATTGAAAATTAGCTGTATTGGGTAAAAAGTCAATTGTGGTTAACATACAGTCAAAATTCATGATTTTTGCCCATAATCAACATTTTGAACTCATATTCATCAATTGATCAAAGTTTGATCACAATTCCTCAAGAAAAACACTCAAATCATCAAAGGGGCAAAATTGTCAAAATTAGGGTTTTGACTGAGAATGACTAATCATTGAATTTTGACCTAGTACATGACCTAATGGCTTGAAGCATGATCTTTAGGATTAAAACACAATATCTTGACCTAATTTCATGGCTAAAATCACTTTTCAAGATTAAATGATTGATAATTGAATTTGGATCAACTGATAAAAGTCAACTGATACACAAAAAGTGAAACTTTGACTTTTTGATCAACATTGAATTTCAAAGATCAAGATTCATAAAGACAATAAAAAATATAAAACTTGATCATGAATAATCAAGATAGTCAACAAAGTCAACAAAAAGTCAAGATTTCTAATACTTAGAAAAATTCCAAGTGTTTTTTTACCTTGATAATTTCACTACTTCATGACAATTTTTCACCATGATGCAAGATGATTCAAGGAAAACCTTCAACGTGAAAGATGTAGATCATGATGAATTATACAACTCAGTCCCTTAGGGTTGATGTCCAAAAAATGCTTAGATTTGGAGATATAGGCCCATGAAGTCATGACTTTTTATCAAAAACACTTAGTGAAATTTTCATCATGTTAGGCAGATTTTATGTCCCAACTTCTTGGCATTTGTTTCACCAAGATCCAAGTTGATTTAGCCAAAGTGGTCAACATGAAGGTTGTAGAAGATGTTTCAATCTTTTGAAAATTTCCCAAAACTTGAAGAGATCATGCTTGAGCTAGGAGAATCAAAGAGAAGAAGTTGAGCATCCATTCTTGAATTACAAGGCATTTTCATGAAGAACACTTGATCAAATCTCAAGCCATGCTGCATAAATCTTGCTTTGTAGGCTTCTAACTTGCAAATCACTCCATAATTAATTGTTTAAACAACTGATTGAGTCATTGTCCAAGAATTTGAGCCATTGTCCAAGTGATTAATCCATTTTTGGCACAAAGGTAACATTGCCATTTTGGAAAAGTAACTTGAATCACAAAGTCCACTCCTTGAGCTTTGAACTTGTTCCTTCTGAACACAATAATATCTAAGCCAGAAGAAAATCATCTACAACCTATTATCCACCATACAAGCCCTTGTACTATGCATTGAAACCATGATTTTCAAGATTGCTTCAAAATCAAGTCTTATAACCATAACAAGTAATCTTTGATTTATGATCACTAGAACATTCAAAACCTTTCCTCTATAAATAGAGGAGTAATTTGCAAGCCAACACAAGAATTTACAAGCCCTGAAACACTCTACCCTTTGAATTCAAAATTTTCATTTCAAACCTCCATTGTTGCATATGCTGACCTTGAACATCAAAATCACAATCCACTCATGGGTTTTCACTCTAAATCACTCACAAAGCTTTCATAACTCATTTAGAACTCATCCCCACCCCTGTTTCATAATTGTAACCACATCTTCATCATCCTCCAAACTCAAAAACAACCACCTGCAACTTGACTTCTCCAGGAAGATTCAGGCACTTTCAGCATAAAGTAAGAGTTGCATTAGCTTTCTACGAGTTCAGTGAAGCTATCCAAATCATCAACACACTTCCAGGAGTGCTCAAACTCCTAACATGATTTTCAATTTTGAGGTAAGCTTTCTCAACTTTTAACTCCTTATACAATCATCATTAATGGTTAATTTGTGAATAAAAAATGTAGACATCATTTCCCTGAAGCTAAACATGCCTTTAGTTTTCATTTATGTTACCTGAGTGATGTGAATTTTGAAGTTGAAATTTCTGAAAAAATTAGGTTTTATTTGGTACCAATAGAAATTCATGTTTATCTTTGATTTATAGCTTTAGTTATTTATATGGTTGTATTCATGGTGAAAATGGAACAACTTTCATGTTTACATTTTTGAAAATGGTTGAGAAATGAGCAAGTTCAGAATTCATAGCAATGGTGTTGTTGCTCTGCATGTGCAAGGATGAAGATGAAGCCATTTCAAACATTCAGAAACAAGTTTATTTTAAGTTTATTGCAACATGTATTATGAACGGATGAAACAGCCACCCCAGTGGAAGAGGAAGCGCGCGTAAGGTGTTAGTGTATAGGGACCTGGGTTCGAGCCCCAGCGGTACCCTTTTGATTATTTCATATTTTCTTGTCTTAGATCATGTGTAGGCTAGTCGAGCGTGTGCACCATGCGCCTCTCAGCATCACCATCAGATATGCAAGCAACCAAGATCTAGCGTTCCACATGTGTAGCCCATGATGCATCTAAAAAAGCCAGCAATATGGAATTATAGATAGGCGCTGGATCATTGTTTTGGGCCTGATATGAATTTCTTGTTCTCACCCCTTATTTCTTTACAATACGCAGGCCCACCTTTTTATTTTTATTTTATTTTCTGAACCAAACATAAACATATATTGGGCCTGATTCTTTTTTGCTATTTTCTCACACCCCTTTTACTCTTTAACACTCAGGCCCAATATTTTACATTCTTCAATTTTTATTTCTTTATCTATTTTTTTCTTTCAACCAAAAAATACAAAAATATATATTTTCTTAAATAAATTAAAAAATATTTTAATTCAAACACTTATTTTTATTTTTGTTAATATTTAGAACTAGATTTTGTTTAGTTTACACACTTTAAAATATTTTTTCCAAATTAACATTAACCTTCAAATTATTTTCTATACAATTATTTAGACTTAGGTTTTTAATTTCTTCTTAATTTCAATTAACTTAGATTTTAGGTTTTGACTAAATAATTAATTAACCCCTTTTGTAATTAAAATTAATTTTTTAATTAGGTTAAAATTATCAAATCTTTTCTCCATCAAAAAACCATAAAAAAACAATTTATTCTTCCTCTTTATATTTTGTACATTCTATTATTATTCATGATCATTGATTTGTAATAGATAATTAGGTTTTATTTCTTTCTCCCCCTATTCACAAAATTGTACCCCTCATTCCCAAAGCATTGTAATGGCGTAGGATATTTTAAATTCAGCAATTTATCATTTTTCTAATTATTGCTAGTAATTAGGAATTGCATGATAAGACTTTAAATTGAACCTAGCAAAACCCTAACTCAAAGATAAAATATTTGAAATCAAAACACTTTGCACACATGCACCTCTAGGGTTAATCTCACTTGTTGCCTCAGATAAAAAATAGTCATGTCCCTCGAACGTGGGATGTTTTAGCAAAGACCCTCGATTAAAAGATCGTAGTCCCTCGATGACCCTTTGATGTTGCCTTTGATAAACGGTTTTAGTCCCTTACAACAATTGCTAAAGCATCTTACAAGTTTCCTTCTATGATTGTACGATGACTCACGCTTGTCACTCACATCCAATGATAGGGATTCCTACTAACTAATGGGAGGATAACACTCTCTAAAGGAGGAGAAAAAGAAAAAATACATTTTGAGTAGTTAGATTTCTCGTAATTGCATGTTCACAAACTAAAACCATTTTCACACCTCACAGTTTCAAAAACAAACATCTTTTCAAACACTCTCTTTTAAATAAAAAATTTCAAAACAAACACTTTGTATGTGTTCTCAATGATATGAGAACCATTACAAAGTTTTCCCTACTAAGGTGTTTTCAAAATATTTCTAAAACAAACATTTTGTATACATTCTCAACGATACGAGAATCATTACAAAATCACCACTTTCAAAACATCTTTCAACTTGCACAAAACACAAAGCATTTCAAAATGAGCTAGCAATTGAGAGCCCGTAGATAACAACAGATGAGAAGGGTGCTAATACCTTCCCTTTTCATAACCTACCCCCTAAACTCCATAAAAATTCTCAAAAGCTCTTTCCTGTTCTTTTCATCCTTTCCTTTATTAGATAAAAGAAAAGTCGGTGGCGACTCTTGCTATCCGCAACATTTGCAATAAAACGCAAAACACCCAAGTCAGTTCTCCCACCATATCACATAACTAACGAATCTGCTGGAGAGATATAAACTAAAAGTGGGGTTACCTTAAGAGCTAGATCACCTTTATTTTCTTTACTTGTTTTCCTTTTTTTCTTTACATTTTGGGTTATTCTTGGGTTTATTTCTTGTATAGATCCTATACCCAGATCTGGGGCATTTTAGGTAAGTAGCAATAGATCGTGTGGACTATGCAGTGTAATATCGACATGGTTGAAGTGATGGCTATGCTAGTGTGACACATTTGTTGGTATCGGTGTCCCTTGAGTCTAGTCAAGGAGAATACGGAGCCGATGTATGGTGCCATGAAGCACTAACTGACCATAGAACCTTAGTTAAACAACTTGACCATTAGAAAGTAGTGAGATAGCTGTCTTTGGTGTAAGACTAAAGTTGGTTGATACTCGATACCACACTCATTGATATCGGACTTTTAGGATATTTTGGCCGTAGTTTAGATGCTTGATCTAAAACAATTCCCAATGAAGAAAGATCAGTGATATTGAGGCTCCAAGAACCAAGTTACTTCTTTTTAGGACAAGTTGAGCCAACTAAATTCAAGAGGGTATTTAACTATAAACTCCATGCAAGCCTAAACCTAAGAGCTTATGTGCTTTATTTATGTATGATTATTTGATCAAACATAACATCATGACATCATGCCATAGCATTTTCACTAATCATTTCAAGAACCTAGTGGTTTATCTTTATTCTGTTTTGCAGGATATGATTTCCGCTCACAGAAATACAATCTGGATCAACTTCATAAGGGTGCCTCCTCAACTCAAAGAGTTAGCATCAAGGGTTCCTGAAAATTATCCATTCACCAAAAGATATGGTCGACTTCTCAATCTTGTTACCTTAAGCTTTGAAGAATACATGATGAGGATGCTCTTTTAGTTCTTTGACCTTGTACATCATTGTTTCACCTTTCTCGATTATCAATTGGTACCCACAATGGAAGAGTTCTCTCAACTACTAGGAGTATCTGTTCTTGATCAAATAACCTTCACCAGTTTAGAGGAAGCTCCAAGACCTGAAGTTATTTCCACGGCCTTACATTTGAAAAGTTGTGATATTATAGCTAATTGGGAGACAAGAAGTGGGGTCAAAGGATTTTTGGCTAAACTCTTGATGGAGAATGCTGTCAAAATTCTCCTTACTCGTAACCATGTGCCTACATTGCTCAGAGACGTTTTGCACATTCTTCATACTCCCACTATGAGTAAGTAAGGGACTCTTATGTGTTGCTTGTATTTACTGTCTAGGTGATTTATTACGCACCTTCCTTGATTGGTATTGAAGAATGAGCAAGGGTTGAGGTGGTCGCAAAGGTTAATTTCGCTTTCTCATAGGAATATCTATTGGTGCTCTCGATCTCAAGAGGACATTACTATTGTTGACCTTTGTTGGGAGTCTCCTAATGTTCCACTCTTAGGCATTAGGGGAGGTATTACTTATAACCCTTCTATAGTTGTATGATAATTTGGCTATGCTCGAAGAGATGGTCCCTGTTAGAACATAGTTTGATTCTACAACCCTCGTAAGAGTTTTGTTGATAACAAACACAAAGAACAAATATGCACTCAAAAAATATGTTCTATTTTGTACAGAAGTTCTGACGGAAGTGGATCAGAAGTTAAGCTACAAGGATGTTCCTACTGTAAACGTAGACTGATCTCAGAATGTTCTGATGAATGAAGATCAGAACTTGCACTAAGAGAAAGACGTTTTAACTCTGAATGGAACTATAACGCTGAAAACAGGACCTTATGATTCTGACCTTCCAAGTTCTGAAGCAAAGCAACAAACAAATTCCTTATGTTATGAAATATTACTATTTCATCAAAGATGTATCACTTGCAATGGCTACAAACAAATAAGGATCTTCTAATTGAGGAAAGTGCATTAATTGACAATTATCAAGTTTCCATTTACACAAGATTGTTGCGCCTATTTAAACAAGGAACAAGGTTAAATCATTCATGATACAACACTGCTAATCACAATCTTTCAACGCTGCAACTGCTTATTCATATTATTCTCTAAATTGTGTAATACATCACAAGTTTGTGATACTGTTTTTGTAACGAAAAACATCTTATACACAGATTTATTCATACTTTTGTTAGTGAAATTCCTTGAGATAAACCGGGTTGTAGTTGTACTCAAGAAGACTTTGGCAGTTGTCAAAGTAGATTTGTAATAAGTTTGATTAGTGAATGAATACCTCTTTGGAGAGAGGTGAAATCACCTTGGCGGGTGGACTGGAGTAGTTTGAGATCAAACGAATCAGGATAAAAATCATCGTGTCATTTGCATTGATTTCTAAAGTTACAATTTAACCCCCCCCCCCCTTCTTGTGTTTTCACTTCTTCAATTGGCATCAGAGCACCTGGTTCTGAGTTCAAGGACTTAACCGTGTCAGTACAATATCCAAGATAAGAAAAACACTATGGTGGGACCAAGTCAGAACATCAGAAATGACTACCATGCTGATAAAGACAGAATCAGCGGCAAACCTCCAATCTTTGATGGAGAGAACTTTGACTACTGGAAAGACAGAATTGAAAGCTTATTTTTGGCTCATGATGTTGAACTTTAGGATATGGTAATTGATGGGTACATGCATCCTGTGGATGAAAGTGGTCAGAAGATTTATAGAAAAAGAATGTTTGATCATCAAAAGCATGACTTCAAAAATCATCACAAGGCCCGAACAATTCTCCTGAGTGTCATCTCATATTCAGCGTATGAAAAGATCACAAACAGAGAGACAACTAAAAACATGTTTGATTCTCTGAGAATGACGCATGAAAGAAACATGCAAGTAAAAGAAACCAAATCCCTTACGCTCATTCATAAATAAGAAGCCTTCAAGATGGAAGAAAGTGAATCCGTTGAAGAAATGTTCTCAAGATTCCAGATTCTAGTTGTTGGGCTGAGAGTTCTAGACAAAGGGTATTCAACTGCTGATCATGTAAAGAAGATCATCAGAAGTTTACCAAAGCAATGGAAGCGCATGGTCACTGCTCTCAAACTGGCGAAAGATCTTAACAAGATATCTCTAGAAGAACTTATCAGCTCACTCAGAAGTCATGAGATTGAGTTAGAAGATAATGATCCTCAGAAGCAGGGTAAGCCTTTAGCTCTAAAATCTAATAAAAAATTTAATTCTAAAGTTTTGCAGGCTATGGAAGAAACCTATGATGGATCCTCATTAGAAGAAAAGGAATTGTCTCTTCTCTCCAAAAGAGTCAATCAACTACGAAAGCAAAGGCAAAGGAAGTTCAGAAACTCTAGAAGAACAGGGAATCAGAATGAATCATCCTCTAGATACAGAAAGTATGAATCTTCTTCTGGTCACAAAAAGTCTGAATCATCTTCTGGTCATAGGAAGTCAAGCAACAGGGACATCATCTTCTATGAGTGCAATGAACAAGGGAAATACAAAAGTGACTGTCCAAGGCTTCAGAAGGAGAAAACCAAAAATAAGTTCTTCAAGGAGAAGAAGAAAAGTCTCATGACAACATGGGATGACTCAGATACTTCTGACGTAGACACAGAATCAGAAGATGAAAGAGCCAACATTGATCTTATGGCCAACGTGAAAGAAGATAATGAATCATCTAGGTTAGAATCAGAATCAGACACATAAGAGGTATTTCTTGACTTTAATGTTAACTTTACTAAAGATGAATTAGGATAAATTCTGAGTAAAATTCTTGAAAGATATCAGCAACTTCGAGTCAAATTCAAGAACCTGAAAAAGGATCTAGTTTCTGACTCTGAAGAAACTGAGATTCTGAGATTAGAAAATTTTGAGTTAAAAGAAAAGATTTCAAAACATGAAAATGATTTACAAAACTCTCAGAAGGAAACAATCTCAGAGGTTCCCAGTAACTTTGATAAGATCATAAAGGAATATGATTATAACTTTCTGAAGTTTCTGGCTAAAAACATAGATAGAAGCAAGATGGCTTCAATGATCTATGGAGTTAGCATAAATGGAATAAAAGGCATAGGATACAAAGGTAAAGTATCCCAACCTAAGAAATTCATGGACTTAGTTATTAGACACACACCTTTAAAATCTCACTTTACTTATGGGCACACACATCATTTGAAATATACCAGTAATGAGTTTTCTTCTAAACCAAAATTTAAACAGAATTTTGGTAACACTAACAAACAAGGACCCAAAAATATATGGGTACCTAAGGACAAAATTATATATGTAGCAGATATCTTTGACGGCAAGACTAAAACACCAGTCATGGTACCTGGACACTGGATGCTCTCGACACATCACGGGAAGAAAGCATATGTTCCAAATTCTGGAACTTAAATCTGGAGGCTACGTGGGTTTTGGAGGAAATAAAAAAGGGAAGATCATTGGCTCTGGAACTGTCGGTAACAGTAACCTCCCTTCTATTAATAATGTTTTGTTAGTAGATGGATTAATGAATAACTAATTATCAATAAGTCAATTAAGTGATAACGGTTATGATATAATCTTTAATCAAAATTCATATAAAGCTGTTAGTCAGAAACATGGATCTATCTTATTTAATGGAAAGAGGAAGAACAACATTTACAAGATAAAACTTTCTGAACTAAAGAGTCATAACGTAAAATATATTTTTTCTATTAACTACGAGCAATGGGCCTGGCATAGAAGATTGGTGCATGTTAGTATGAGAAGAATATCTCAGATTAATAAACTCAATCTGGTCAGAGGGCTTCCTAATTTGAAGTTCATCTCAAATGCTCTATGTGAAGCATGTCAGAAAGGCATGTTTGCAAAACCTCCTTTTAAAGCAAAAAATGTTGTTTCTACTTCTAGACCATTAGAACTTCTGCACATAGATCTATTTGGACCAGTGAAAACAACATCCATTAGTGGCAAGAAGTATGGGTTAGTTATCGTAGATGACTATAGCAGATGGACATGGGTAAAGTTCTTAAGACACAAGGACAAGTCACACTCTGTGTTCGTTGCTTTCTGTAACCAAGTTCAGAATGAGAAAGATCTTAGAATTGTCAATGTCAGAAGTAATCATGGTGGAGAATTTGAAAACAAAAAATTTGAAATATTTTTTAATGAGAATGGAAACTCTCATGATTTCTCTTGTCCTAGAACTCTCCAACGAAATGGAGTTGTAGAACGTAAGAATAGAACTTTACAAGAAATGGCCATAACCATGATCAATGAGACTAACATTGCTAAGATCTTCTAGGCAGAAGCAATTAACACATCATGTTACATTCAGAATAGAATCTCCATAAGACTTATTCTAGATAAGACTCCATATGAACTGTGGAAGAACTAAAAGCCGAACATTTCTTATTTCCATCCTTTTGGATTTACTTGTTTTATGCTTAACACCAAAGAACATTTGAACAAGTTTGAATCTAAAGCACAAAAGTGTATAATGTTAGGATACTCTAAACGCTCAAGAGGCTACAGAGTATACAATACAAAAACACAGATTGTGAAAGAGTCAATCAGTGTTAGATTTGATGACAAGCTTGGCCCTCAAAAGTCAAAGCATAATGAATCTCTTGCAGATATAGAAGTTCAGTTCACAGGTACTGAAGGCTATTCATTGGAAGTTCCCAACAAAGACTCTCAAACAACATCAGGAGGAAATGTCACAAGCACTGCAGCAGGATCTGAAGAACCTCTCCAGAAAAGACTATCCAGGAGCAGCCTAACTCACCCTGAAGACAAAATTCTGGGAAAGAAGGAAGATCCAATCAGAACAAGATCAACATTCATAAATTTTGAAGAATCTCTCATGGGATTGGTATCTCTGATTGAGCCAAGTACCATTGATGAAGCTCTTTTGGACAAAGACTGGATACTGGCTATGTAGGAGGAGTTAAATCAATTCGCCATAAATAACGTATGGGATCTGATTCCCAAACCAAAAGGGTTGAACGTCATTGGAATAAAGTGTGTATTCAGAAACAAACTGAATGAACAAGGAGAAGTCATCAGAAACAAGACATGACTGGTTGCACAAGGTTATAGTCAGCAAGAGGGGATAGACTATACAAAAATCTTTGCTCCAGTCGCCAGGTTAGAATCTATCAGACTCTTAATCTCTTTTGTTGTGAATAATGGCATCACTCTGTATTAGATGGATATCAAAAGTGTGTTCTTAAATGGATACATTGACGAAGAGGTTTATATGCACCAACCCCCTGGGTTTGAAAATTCCAAACATCCAGAATATCTTTTCAAATTAAAGAAATCAATTTATGGTCTGAAACAAGCTCCCAGAGCTTGGTATGAAAGACTAAGTAACTTTCTGTTAGAAAAGGAATTCACCAGAGGGAAAGTGGACACAACCTTGTTCTGTAAGACATTTAAGAATGAAATTTTAGTCTGTCAAATTTATGTAGATAATATAATATTTGGATCTACTAAACCTTCTCTGGGAAGAGAATTTGTTAAGTCTATGCAGGCAGAGTTTGAAATGAGCTTGATGGGTGAACTCAAATTCTTTTTGGGCATTCAGATCAATCAAACTCCAAAAGGAACCTATATACACCAGAGAAAATACTTTAGAGAACTTCTGAAGAAATTTGACCTATCACAGTGTAAGCCATCAAAGACTCCAATGCATCCCACATGCATTATGGAAAAGGAAGAGGTAAGTAAAAAGGTAGAACAGAAGATCTATAGAGGTATGATTGGTTCTCTCTTATATCTTATAGCTTCAAGGCCTGGCATTCTCTACAGTGTTTGCTTATGTGCCAGATTCCAATTAGATCCTAGAGAATCTCACTTAACAGCTGTGAAGCAAATTTTCAAGTATCTGAAAGGTACTACTAACTTGGGTTTGTTTTATAGAAAAACCAGTGAATATTATTTAGTAGGGTACTGTGATGCTGACTTCGATGGAGACATAGTAGAATGAAAAAGTACTTCTGGAAGCTGCCAATTTCTGGGAGAAAATCTGATCTCATGGACCAGCAAGAGGCAGTCCATAATTGCGTTGTCAACAGCTGAAGTTGAATACATAGCAGCTGCTGGATGCAGCACACAGATGCTCTAGGAATCCAATTTTGCATTCTAGGGTTGAGCATATATAAATAAAATATTACTTTATTAGGGACTATATTCAGAAAGGAATCCTTACTTTAAATTTTTTTGACACAGACCATCAATGGGCTGATGCCTTTACTAAACCACTTTCTGAAGATAGGTTTAATTTCATTCTGAAATATCTCAGAATGAAATTATGTCCAGAATAAGAGTTTTATTTATATATTCTTTAACCCCCATAACTTTATGTTTTCTTTGTGAACATCTGATCACCAAGTCTTCAGAAGTTAGAAGAACAGTTGCATCAGAATCTATCCAAGAAGATATGAACCTTTCATTTCAAAGATAGAGGCGTGCAGTTCACATTATCAACATTTGTCATTCTCTCACAAGCTACCTTCTAAGGCTGAACACGTATTCAAATTCTGAAGGGTCTAAGGCTTTGATTGGGTGCATTGAGACATGTGTCATTGGTAACTGTTTCTTATCTCCACGTAAACCCCTATTTTCAGGTTTCATAATTGCAGTGTAATCATTAATTTGTTTTCTCTTTCTTATTCATTAAGTTTTCAAATTGATTATAAATACACGCTCACTATCACCTTCACTTTTTCTTGCTTCTATTTTCCTCTCTAGTTTTCGTTTGCAAAAACCCTTTTTCTCAGAAATCTCAAATAGTCAGTGTGAACAATGGCATCTTCCTCAAGCTCTAAAAATCTTCAAAGTGCTCCTTGTTCATCATCAACAGCAGAACAGTATGAAGAACTGATAAGAACCTTGCTCACTCCAGTTGATTCTAAGGATGTTCTCTGTGAGTTTATCATCGACTTTGAAAGCTTGGAGGAGAATGGGTTTGATCTTTCTGCAGATGTAATTGCTCAAGACTAGAACAGGTATTTCGATTGTCTTCTAGGTCCAGTGTTTCCAATTCTGGTAAAGGAATTCTGAATTCATGCAACCTCCTCTAATCATCAAGTGACGTCTTATGTAATGGGGAAGAAAATTGTAATTACTGAAGATTTGATTTCAAAATTGATTGGTTACAATGGCATAGGATTTAGGTGCAGTGACATGGCTAAGAAATTTTCTGACCTAAAAGTCATATTAAGAGTAATCTTCACTTCTAGACATCCATCCAACAAGATTAGAGATCTGAAGGATTACTACAGAATCTGGGCTAAGATCATTTTGGGCTGTATAAACCACAGGAAGCCAACAAGCTCTCCTAACTACATCAACGTTGATCAACAGTTTCTGCTATATTTCATTTCAAAAAGGACAAGAATAAACCTTCCTCACTTGCTTTTCAATCATCTGAGAACAAGCGTGAAGGAAACAAGAGAAGAATAAAGGACAAAGAGGGATTGGATACCTCTGGGCAGGTTAATTTCTGATATTCTGACTGAGAATAGGTTGATAGAGCATCTGACAGAAGCTCAGCAGATAAGCACGCTGGAGGCATGTGCTGGAAAACCCCTTAATGCCAAGAATCTGAAAAAGATGAAGATTACTGACAGCAGTAAGAAGGAGCCAACCATTGCTACACATGAAGTCATCACGTCAAGGATAATCCCTCTGAAATATTTTCCTCTATTTTCTGAGATTGATACTCCACCATAAATAATGGTCAGATACTTAGAAGCGTGCAAGAAGGATGGAACTGCTCCAAAACTTAATATTTGTGATCTGCATCAGCAAGCTCCAGATGATGTCTTAAAGAAGTCCAAAAAGAGAAAAGCCGCAGGAGAAGGATATTCTAAGAGGACTCCAAAAGCTTCTAAAAACAAAAGGTAACACTTCTTTTATTTCTGTTGTAGAATCAATAATTTTTTCAACATCTGAAACACCCTCCTTTCCTAAACCAACAGAAGATCCCTCACCTTAAACTTTTGAATATTTTGATATAGAGTTTGATCCTTTTCTAACCCTTGAAAACATTCTAAACGAACCTCACTCTCCCAATCCACATCTAGAACAAAATCAGCCAGAACTTGATAGAGTTCTTTCTGATATTGATCTATTTGATCAAGATTTTCAAACTCCTAACCCAGAAAATCCAAACCTTCACACTCCTTAAATAGAAAATCCAAAATTCCACACCACTCACCTAGAAAATCCAAACGCTGCCGCTAACCAACCAGAAGATTCTTTGAGACTCTGATACCACCACACTGTTAGAACATAGTTTGATTCTACAACTCTTATTTAGAGTTTTGATGATAACAAATACAAAGAATAAATATGCACCCTAAAATTTATGTTATTGTGTATACAGAAGTTTTGACCAAAGCAGCATCATAAGTTAAGCTATAGAAGCTACACGCTGAAGCAATCAGAATTTGTGTTGAAGATTGATGTCCAGAATATGCGCTTAAGTGAAGTAAACTCTAATTCTGAACAAGAGAATAATAATCTAAGTCATCAATGTTATGAAGCATCAGCATCAGGCAAGGATGTAAGATTCTGAAGTGTTACTACTCATTCAAGACAGCATAAATTACAACGGCTTCATTCAAACAGGATCTTCTCCAAATGGAAACTGAGTTAATGACATTTATCACGCTTAATGTTCAACAGGAATCCATTGCCTATATAAACAAGCTCAGCGATCAAATCGTTCACGATTTGCATATACTACTACACGAGAATTCAAAAAAAACGCTGCAAGCTTACTCATCTATTCCACGCTCTAAATTCGTGTAAAATATCACAGTTGTGATAACTGTTTTTTTAATGAAAAACATCTGTACACACATTCTTGTTTATTTGTTTAAGACAGTGTTCCTTGAGATTAACCGGATTGTGGTTGTACTCAAGAAGACTTTAACAGTTGTTAAAGTAGTGATTGTAATCCTTTTGAGATTAGTGGATTAAGACCTCGTTGGAGAGAGGAGAAATCACCTTGATGGGTGGAATGGAGTAGTTTGAGATCAAACGAACCAGGATAAAAATTTGTGTCATTGCGCATTTGATTTCATGTTTTCAATTCAACCCCACTTCTTGTGTTTTTCACTTCTTCAATTGGCATCAGAGCGCCTGGTTCTAAGTTTAAACACTTAACCGTGTCAGTACAAGATCCAAGCTTCAGAAAAACACTATGGTGGGACTAAGCCAAAACATCAGCAATGACTACGATGAAGACAAGGACATAATCAGTGGCAAACCTCCAGTCTTTGATGGAGAAAATTTTGACTACTGGAAAGATAGAATTGAGAGTTTCTTTCTGGCCCATGATGTTGATCTAAGGGACATGGTAACTGATGGATACACACATCCAGTGGATGGAAGGGGTCAGAAGATAGACAGAAAACTGATGACTGACCAACAGAAACGTGACTTCAGAAATCATCATAAGGCCAAAACAATACTCCTCAGTGCTATATCATATTCAAAATATAAGAAAATCTCAAACAGAGAGATAGCCAAAAATATGTTTGACTCTCTGAGAATGACACATGAAGGAAACATTCAAGTCAAAGAAACCAAAGCCGTTGTGCTCATTCAGAAATATGAGGCATTTAAGATGGAAGATATTGAATCCATAGAAATAATGTTCTCAAGATTCCAGATCCTTGTTGCTGGGTTGAAGGTTCTTGACAAAGGATATTCTACTGCTGATCATGTAAAGAAGATCATCAGAAGTCTACCCAAGCAATGGAGGCCAATGGTCACAGCACTTAAGCTAGCCAAAGATCTCAACAAGATATCTCTGGAGGAACTTGTCAGCTCCCTCATAAGTCACGAGATAGAGCTAGAAGAAGATGAGCCTCAAAAGCAAGGTAAGCCACTAGCTTTAAAATCTAACAGAAAATCTAATTTTAAGGTTTTGCAGGCTGTGAAAGAAACTTCTGATGGATCCTCATCAGAAGAAGATGAACAGTCTCTCCTCTCCCGAAGGGTGAACCAACTGTGGAAGCAGAGACAAAGGAAATTCAGAAATCCCAGAAGATCAGAGAATCAAAATGAATCCTCCTCCAGATACAGAAAGTATGAGTCTTCCTCTGGACACAGAAGATCTAAAGGTTCTTCAGGATACAAAAAGCCAAATAACAAGGACATCATCTGCTATGAGTGCAATGAGCAAGGGCACTACAAAAGTGACTATCCAAGGCTTCAGAAGGAGAATCCCAAAAAGAAGTTCTTCAAGGAAAAGAAGAAAAGCCTCATGGCAACATGGGACGATTCGGACTCCTCTGAAGCTGACTCAGAGTCAGATGATGAAAGAGAAAACATAGCTCTCATGGCAAACGTGTCTGAAGACAGTGAAGCTTATGGTTCAGAATCAAAATCAGACACTGAAGAGGTATTCCCTAACTTTGCTATTAATTTAAATAAAGTTGAACTTGCATAAAGTCTAAATGAAATTCTTGAAAGGTATCAGCAAATCAGAGTCAAATTCAAGAACCTGAAAAAGGAACTTGTCTTTGACTCTGAAAAGACTGAGAGTCTCAGATTAGAAAATTCTGAGTTAAAAGAAAAAGTTTCAAAATTAGAAAACAATTTGCAAAACTCTCAGAAGGAAATAATCTCAGAGACTCCCAGTAATGCTGATGAGATCATCAAATAATATGATCACAACTTTCAGAAGTTTATGGCTAAAAGCATAGATAGAAGCAAGATGCAATGATCTATGGAGTTAGCAGAAATGGAAGAAAAGGGATAGGATATCAAGGTAAGGTATCTACACCTAGACATGCCATGGAATTAGTCATAAAACACACACCACTTAAATCACATTTTATATATGGGCAAACACATGACATAAAATACACTAGTAGTGATTACTCTTTCAAACAAAAATTCAACCAGAATTTTGGTAAAACTAACAAACCAGGACCCAAAAAGATATGGGTACCTAAGGATAAAATTATATATGTAGAAGATATCTTTAGTAGCAAGGCTAAAACACGAGTCATGGTACCTGGACTATGGCTGCTCTCGACACATGACGGGAAGAAGGCATATGTTCCAAAGTCTGGAACTTAAACCTGGAGGCTACGTGGGCTTTGGAGGCAACCAAAGAGGAAAGATCATTGGCTCTGGAATAGTAGGTAACAGAAATCTTCCCTCTATAAATAATATATTGCTAGTTGATAGATTAATGCATAACCTGTTATCCATAAGTCAATTAAGTGATAACGGTTATGATATAATCTTTAATCAAAATTCATGTAAAGCTGTTAGTCAGAAAGATGGAACTATCCTATTTAATGGAAAGAGGAAAAACAACATTTATAAAATAAAACTTTCTGAACTTAAGAGTCAGAACAAAAAAATGTCTTCTTTCTGTTAACAACAA
Organism: Vicia faba; assembly: GCA_948472305.1. NCBI lineage: Eukaryota > Viridiplantae > Streptophyta > Magnoliopsida > Fabales > Fabaceae > Vicia > Vicia faba. The sequence goes on along the minus strand of OX451738.1, from coordinate 382,727,740 downwards.
GCAATGGGTCTGGCATAAAAGATTGGAGCATGTTAGTATGAGAAGAATATCTTAGATTAACAAACTCAATCTGGTCAGAGGACTTCCTAATTTGAAGTTCATCTCAGATACTCTGTGTGAAGCATGTCAGAAAGGCAAATTTTCAAAACCTGCTTTTAAATCTAAAAACGTTGTTTCCACCTCTAAGGCATTAGAAATTTTGCACATAGACTTATTTGGACCAGTAAAAACTGCGTCTGTCAGTGGCAAGAAGTATGGGTTAGTGATCATAGATGACTATAGCAGATGGACATGGGTAAATTTCTTAAGACACAAGGACGAGTCACACTCTGTGTTCTTTGCATTCTGTAACAATGTTCAGAATGAAAAGGATCTTAGAATCGTCAAAGTCAGAAGTGATCATGGTGGAGAATTTGAAAATAAATATTTTGAATCCTTTTTTAATGAAAAAGGAATCTTGCATGACTTCCCTTGTCCTAGAACTCCCCAACAAAATGGAGTTGTAGAACGAAAGAATACAACATTGCAAGAAATGGCCAGAACCATGATCAATGAGACTAACGTTGATAAGATCTTCTTGGCATAAGCAATTAACACAACGTGCTACACTCAGAATAAAATCTCTATAAGACCTATTCTGGAAAAGACTCCATATGAATTATGGAAGAACAGAAAGCCCAACATTTCCTATTTCCATCTGTTTGGATGCACTTGCTTTATTCTGAATACAAAAAATTATCTGAACAAGTTTTACTCTAAATCACAAAAGTGTATTATGTTAGGATACTCTGAACGCTCAAGAGGGTACAAAGTATACAATACAGAAACACAGATTGTTGAAGAGTCAATCAGTGTTAGATTTGATGATAAGCTTGACTCTCAAAAGTCAAAGCAGAATGAATTCCTTGCAGATATAGAAGTTGATTTCACAGGTACTGAAGACAAATCATCAGAAGATCTCAACAGAGACGCTCCAAAAACGTCAGAAAGAAATGCTACAAGAAATCCAGCACATTATGTTGATCAACTCCAGAAAAGGTTTTCCAGAAGCAGCATAGCTCACCCAGAAGATAAAATCCTTGGAAAGAAGGATGATCCAATCAGAACAAGATCAACCTTCAGAAACTCTGAAGAATCCCTCGTGGGACTGGTCTCTCTGATTGAACCAACAACAATTGATGAAGCGCTTCTGGATAATGACTGGATTATGGCAATGCAGGAGGAATTGAATCAGTTCACACGAAATGACGTATGGGATCTGGTTCCCAAACCAAAAGGATTCAACGTCATTGGAACAAAGTGGGTGTTTAGAAATAAACTGAACGAGCAAGGAGAAGTCATCAGAAACAAATCACGAATGGTAGCACAAGGTTATAGTCAGTAAGAGGGGATAGACTATACATAAACCTTTGCTCTAATCGCCAGGTTAGAATCTATCAGACTTTTAATATCATTTGCTGTAAACAATGGCACCACTCTGTATCAGATGGATGTCAAAAGTGCATTCCTAAATGGCTATATAGATGAAGAGGTATATGTGCACCAACCCCCTGGTTTTGAGAATTCCAAACACCCAGAATATGTTTTGAAACTAAAGAAGTCACTCTATGGTATGAAACACGCTCCCAGAGCTTGGTATGAAAGACTAAGTAACTTCCTGTTAGAAAAGGAATTCACCAGAGGGATAGTGGACACAACCTTATTCTATAAGACATTTAAGAATGACATTTTAGTATGTTAGATTTATGTTGATGACATCATCTTTGGATCTACTAAACCCTCTCTGGGAAGAGAGTTTGCTAAATGCATGCAGGCAGAGTTTGAGATGAGCTTAATGGGGGAACACAAATTCTTTCTGGGAATTCAGATAAACCAAACTCCAGAAGGAACTTACATTCATCAGAGCAAATATGTCAGAGAACTTCTGAAGAAATTTGATCTCTCAGAATGTAAGCCCTCAAAGACTCCAATGCACCCCACGTGCATTCTGGAAAAGGAAGAGGTAAGTAAAAAGGTAGAACAGAAGGTCTACAGAGGTATGATTGGTTCTCTCCTTTATCTGACAGCTTCAAGGCCTGACATTTTATTTAGTGTTTGCTTATGTGATAGATTCTAATCAGATCCTAGAGAATCTCACTTAACATCAGTTAAGCGAATTTTCAAGTATCTGAAAGGTACTACTAATCTGGGCTTGTTTTATAGAAAATCAAATGATTACAACTTAGTAGGATACTATGACGTTGATTTCACTGGAGACAGAGTAGAACGTAAAAGCACTTCTGGAAGCTGCCAGTTTCTGGGAGAAAATATGATCTCATGGACCAGCAAGAGACAGTCCACAATAGCACTATCAACAACAGAAGCTGAATACATAGCAACTGCTGGATATAGCACGCAAATGCTCTTGATGAAAAGTCAACTTGAAAACTTCAACATATTTGAGTGTAACATTCCTATCTTCTATGACAACACTTCTGCTATATGTCTCATTAAGAATCCTATTTGCATTCTAGGGCTAAGCATATAGAAATAAAACATCATTTTATTAGGGACTATATTCAGAAAGGAATTCTCACTTTAAAATTCATTGACACAGACCATCAATGGGCTGATGTATTTACAAAACCTCTTTCTGAAGATAGATTCAATTTCATTATGAAACATCTCAGCATGAAATTATGCCCAGAATAAAATGTTTTATTTACATATCTTAACCCTCAAAACTTTATTATTTTCTGTTAACAACTGATCAACCTGTCTTTAGAGTTTAGAAGTACAGATTGCATCAAAATCCATCCATGAAGATCTGAACGTTTCATTTCAAGGATAGAGGCGTGCAGTTCACATCATCAAACATTTTTCATCCTCTCAGCAGCTACCTTCTGAGGCTGAACACGCGTTCAATCTCTGAAGGGTGCAAAGCGCTGATTGGATGCATTGAGATACTTGTCAATGGTAATCGTTCAGTATCTTTCTAAATCCCCTAAATTCAGTTTTCATTAATGCATATAATCATTACTAATTTTTTCTTTTACTTACTGTTTACATTTTCAAGAAAGCTATTTAAAATCAAAATTACTTTTTTCATTCATTCACTTTTACTCTCCTCAATATTTTCTCTTGCTTCAAAGTTCTTGCTTTCAAAAACCCTTTTCATCTTCCTCTAAAAACCGTGTGAACAATGGCATCATCAAGTCTCAAAAATCTCAGTGTTCTTGAATCTTCATCAACGGAACAATATGAAGAACCCTTTAGAACGCTTCTCACTCCTGTTGACAACCTGGAAGTTCTCTCTGAACTGATTATTGATTTTGAGAGCTTGCAAGAAAATGGGTTCAACCTCTATGAAGACGTTACTGCACAGGGATGAAACAGGTATTTTGACCGTCTGTTGGGTCCAACGTTTCCCATTCTTGTCAAAGAATTCTGGATACATGCTTCCTCATCAAATCATCAGGTTACTTCTTATGTTATGGAGAAGAAAATTGTGATTACAGAAGATCTTATTGTGAAGCTTCTTGGATACAATGGTGGTGGTGTCAGATGCATTGACATGGCTGAGAGATGCTCTGACCTAAGATCAATTGCAAAGGAAATTTTTACTTTTGGACATCCCTCCAGTAAAATCAGAGATTTGAAGGATCATCATAGAATCTGTGACAGAATCATTCTGGGATGTATCCACCACAGGAAGCCTACAAGCTCTCCTAATTACATCAATATTGATCAGCAATTTCTTATCTATTTCATTACTAAGAAGGCAAAGGAAAATCTTCCACACTTGCTCTTCAACCATCTCAGAACAAGTGTGAAGGAAACTAGAGAAGAAGAAAGGACCAAGAGGGATTGGATTCCCTTAGGAAGGCTGATACCAAATATTCTAACAGAGAACAGGCTGATAGAACATCTGACGGAGGCTCAAGAAATAAGCACATTAGAAGAAACTGTTGGGAAGCCCTTGAACGCCAAGAATCTAAAGAAAATGAAGATCATTTAGAATATCAAGAAGGAAACAACTGTTACTACTCATGAGATCATTACTTCAAGAAGGAAACCTCTGAAGGATTTTCCTTTATTTTCTGAGATAGACTCCAAGCCAGAAATAATATTCAGATACCATGAAGCTTGCAAGGCTGATGGAACTGCTCCGAAAATCAACATTTAGGATCTGCACAAGGTTGCTCCAGAAGTTGTGTTAAAGAAATCAAAGAAGAGGGAAGCAGCAGGAGAAGGACCCTCTCAGAGGACACCTAAAGCTGCCAAAATGAAAGGTAATCCATCTTCTGTTTCTGTTATAGAATCAATAATTGTTTCAACATCTGAAGCCATGCCTTCTCAACCAGAAAATTCCCCACCCCAAACCTTTGAAGATTTTTACATAGAGTTTGATCCATCCGTAACTCTAGGTAATTTTTTGAATGAACCTCACTTCCCTACTCAAAATCCAAATCCTGAACATCAGCAACCAGAACTTGCCAAAGTTCTGTCTGACGTTGAACTATTTGATCAAGATTTTTCCTCTCCTAAACCAGAAAATTCAAACTCTCAACTCCCAGAAAATCCAAACACTCAACAACCACCAGAAATTCCTCAACCAGAAATCCCACAAATTCCTCAAACAGGAATCCTACAATCTCCTCAACCAAAAATTCCACATCCACAATCACCTCAACAAGAAATTCCACAACCAGAAAATACTCAACCACAATCTCCTCAACCAGAAGATCTGAATCCCAACTCACCACAACCAGAAACTCAACCTTCTGAAATCCATCTTCTAATATTCCTGAATCAGAAACCCAACATGCTGCCACAAACCAATTTGTAGACTCTCCTTTAGACTCTGATACCACAATCCAAATTCCTGGAATAACAGAACCTCTTGCGGTTTGCATGCCTCTCACCATTCATGACATTCCATAAATTCCTTTATCCCTTGAATCCACACCACCAAACTCCCCTAACAGACCAATTCTAATTCCTGACTCTCCCACTCCTTCACCCACTAACCGTCCAACTGACAAATTAATACTTGTCATTGATCCAATTGTGTTGGAAAGACTAGCTTCCACCTCACACAAAACTACCATTCCCAAACCTAAACCAACTGCAACCACATCAAATATTGGTACAAGTTTGTTGATTTTTGAAACAGGAATGCATGAATGGATCAATTCTTCGAAGCATGCAAGTCAAGATATTTCTAATCCTGATGCTTCTGATTATATGTGGGAAAGATTCAGAAAATGGGTCAAAGCTGAAACATTGAAGCTGAAGGAATTGAGTTATGAAAAGGCTCAGTAGAACTTCAGTGATCTGCTGAAGGCTTTCCAAGACCAAGTTCTGAGCCAACTGTTCAAGAAAGATATCCTCTCGCTGGATAATGCTCCCTGGAAAGAGCATCATCCTTCAGAAGTAGCTGAACCAGAATCAGAAAGTCTCTCTCTGACTACTGCTCCAGAAGACATGATTGTAGCAGAAGAAATGGTTCACTCAGAAGAGGCTGCAGAATGTTCTGAGCAATATCCAACCTCTGAAGAGACACCAGCTTCTTCCTTAGCCATGAAAACTCTGGAAGAGTTGAAGAAAGAGAATGCTTTAATCCATGCAAGACTGGATAAGCAAGAGGATACGAACAAAGAAATTAAAAGTATTCTGGGCAAGCAAGAAGAGTCAAATACTCAGATCAAGAGCTTGTTGGAAGCGTTGTTCACACGTCTTCCCCCTCCTTCTTAGATTTTCTTTTAAAATTGTTTATCTTTAACTTTTATCTTTACCTCTTTGCTTCTGAAACTTATCATTACATTATGTTTTAAATATAATTCATCTGTTTTGGCTCTAATTATATTGCCTTTTTGATACCTGACAAAAAAGGGGGAGAAAGTAAGATATTTTCAATCATGGTTTACCGAGACAAAAGTCTCAAACATTTTGAATTATTTAACCTCTACTTTCTGAAAAGTTGAACAAGAACACATTCTTATAGGAGATGCAGCTAAAACTCTGATGAGAAGGAACTTCAGGGAAGTAATCAACTCAGGGGGAGTTTCTCTTAAACCTTTTGTTCTTTATTTTTCATTGAAAATTCTAGTTTTTGTCATCATCAAAAAGGGGGAGATTGTTATAACATTGTTTGATTCTACAACCCTTAGTTAGAGTTTTGATGATAACAAATACAAATAACAAATATGCACCCTAAAAATTATGTTATTGTGTATACAAAAGTTCTGACCAATGCAGCATCAGAAGTTAAGCTATAGAAGCTACACACTGAAGAAATCAGAATTTGCGCTGAAGATTGATGACCAGAACCTGCGCTTAAGTGAAGTAAACTCTGATTCTGAACAAGAGCATAATAATCTAAGTCATCAATGTTCTGAAGCATCATCAATAGGCAAGGATGTAAGATTGTGAAGCGTTACTACTCATTCAAGACAACATAAATCAAAACGGCTTCATTCAGACAGGATCTTCTCCAAATGGAAATTGAGTTAATGACATTTATCAGACTTAATGTTCAACAGGAATCCATTGCCTATATAAACAAGCTCAGTGATCAAATCGTTCACGATTTGTATATACTACTACACGAGAATTAAAAAAAAACGCTGCAAGCTTACTTATCTATTCCACGCTCTAAATTTGTGTAAAATATCACAATTGTGATAACTGTTTTTGTAACGAAAAACATCTGTACACACATTTTTGTTTATTTGTTTAAGACAATGTTCCTTGAGATTAATCGAATTGTGGTTGTACTCAAGAAGACTTTAACAGTTGTTAAAGTAGTGATTGTAATCCTTTTGAGATTAGTGGATTAAGACCTCATTGGAGAGAGGCGAAATCACCTTGACGGGTGGACTGAAGTAGTTTGAGATTAAACGAACCAGGATAAAAATATTGTGTCATTGCGCATTTGATTTCAAGTTTTCAATTCAACCCCCCCATCTTGTGTTTTTCACTTCTTCACACACCTATTCCTGGAATCACAGAATCTCTCATGGTTCATCAACCTCTCTCCATCCTAGACATTCCAGAAATTCCATAACCTTATCATTCCACTCCACCGAACACACCTCGATCACCAATCATCATTTCTAATTCTCCTACTCCCTCTCCTACTAACCTTCCATATGATCACCTCTGAACAATCATTGACTTAGAAGCGCTGGACAACCTAGCCTCAACATCTCACAAAATAGTCATTCACAATCCTAAGGCAACCATAACTAAAGGAGTTGTTGGTAGAAACTTATTGATTTTTGAAACAAAATTAATGGAATGAGTTAAGTCTTTGAAGTAAGCAAGTCTAGAAAATCCAAATCCTGCTGCTTTTGACTCTCACTGGAATCGGTTCACAAGATGGTTCAACTCAGAATCCCAGAAGCTCAAATAATTAAGCTATGAACTGGCTCAACAGAACTTCTTCGATCAACTGAAACCTTCAAAGATCAAGTTCTGAGTCATTGGGAAAAGAAATCTATCCTTCTGCTGGACAATGCTCCCTAGAAAGAGCACCAACCTTCAGAAGTTATTGAACCTGGCTCTGACAGTCTTCCTCTGGATATTATTCAAGAAAAGGAAAAAGAAACTGAAGAATCCACTGAATCAGAAAATGCTACAGAGTGTTCTAAAAAACTTGCATCTTCTGTGGATACACCAGCTTCATCTTTGGTTATGAAAACTCTAGAAGAGTTAAAGAAAGAGAATGTTGTAATCAAATAAAGACTGGACAAGCAAGAATACACGAACAAAGAAATTAAGGAAATGTTGGGAAAGCAACAGGAATCAAACACTCAAATTAAGAGCTTGCTGGAAGCGTTGTTCACACGACTTCCCCTCCATAATCTTAGATTTTTTATAACTTGTTTTCTGCATTCACTATCTTATTCCATCTGTCTCTGAAAATGTTATTGAAATCTGTTTTAATATAATCATCTTTTTGACTCTGAATATTAGTGATTATATTGCTTTTTGATTCCTGACAAAAAGGGGGAGAACGTAAGATATTTTCAATAACAGTATACCGGGACAAGGTCTCAAACATTTTAAATATCATAACTTCTCGTCTTTTTTTCTTCTGAAAGCAAAATAGGTACAAAACTCTGATGAAGACAGAAGGAGATGGATCAAAAGCTCTGATGAGAATGAATTTCATGGAAGTAATTTATCTCTATCTGAGTACAACTCAGGGGGAGACTCTCTAAAGCTTTATGTTCTGTCTATTTTTATTGAAAAATCCTAGTTTTTGTCATCATCAAAAAGGGGGAGATTGTTAGAACATAGTTTGATTCTATAACCCTCGTAAGAGTTTTGTTGATAACAAACACAAAGAACAAATATGAACTCTTAAATTATGTTCTATTTTATACAGAAGTTTTGACGGAAGTGGATCATAAGTTAAGCTACAAGGATGTTCCTGCTGTGAACGTAGACTGATCTCAGAATGTTCTGATGAATGAAGACCAGAACTTGCGCTAAGAGAAAGACGTTTTAACTCTGAACAGAACTCTAACGCTGCAAACAAGATATTATGATTCTGACCTTCCAAGTTCTGAAGCAAAGAAGCAAACATATTCCTTATGTTTTGAAGCGTTACTATTTCATTAAAGTTGTATCACTTGCAATGGCTACAAATAGATAAGGATCTTTTAATTGAGGAAAGTGCATTAATTGAAAATTATCAAGTTTCCATTTACATAAGATTTGTGCGCCTATTTAAACAAGGAACAAGGTTAAATCATTCACGATTTACAACACTGCTATTCACAATCTTTCAAAGCTGCAACTGCTTATTCATATTATTCTTTCAATTGGGTAATACATCACAAGTTTGTGATATTGTTTTTGTAACGAAAAACATCTTGTACATAGATTTATTCATACTTTTGTTAGTGAAATTCCTTGAGATAAACTGGGTTGTGGTTGTACTCAAGAAGACTTTGGCAGTTGTCAAAGTTTATTTGTAATAAGTTCAATTAGTGAATTAAGACTTTGTTGGAGAGAGACGAAATCACCTTGGCGGATGGACTGAAGTAGTTTGAGATCAAACGAACTAGGATAAAAATCATCGTGTCATTTGCATTGATTTTTAAAGTTACAATTCAACCCCCCCTCCTTCTTGTGTTTTTCACTTCTTCAGTCCCCACAACACACTCATTCAAGGTATTGTATTCGACTAAGAGAACGATGTTCAAGGTTATCATCGAAAGTTTGTACATGCTTAAGGCATGGTAAGAAAGGTTGATAGCAAGACTTTGGAGCATAAGAATTCCATCCCTCTTGAGCCTTATCTCAAATGGGTGCAAGCTCGCGCTCGAAATCTCATGATGTCGTATCCAGCTATCCTACTAATAGTTGTGTAGCCCATCACCTAAGGGGAAATTCCTTATACTATTCTTCATCCTGACACGCCTACCGACCTCGAGGAGTTTCATACATCGTGGATTCAAGTTAAAGGAGAACGAGACACCTTTGAAGCTCGATTCTACACAAGCGAGAAAAAAGTGTTGGAGCTCACCAAGTAACTTCATGAGGAGCAAAGCCTGAATGCCTACATCGACACAAAGAGGAGGCGTCTGTGGGAGACTTGAGTCTTAGTTCTTAGGAGTTTTCATTTTGTTATCTCTTCAAGACCTTTTACTTTTTATTTGTAAATCCCAAGGGGAAATTGTAACTCTTGAACTTATTAATGCAATTTTTGTTTTTGTTTCCTTTTTGGCTAGAAAATTTAAATCTCCTGAGGTTCTTGAAAACATTGCATCCACATAGCATGCATAATATCATAAGCAGGTTTTCCGATACGGGTTTCCTCATCCTTTTACTATTTATTTCAGTATAAGATGGCTCTAGAGCTAGCCGTAAAAGATCTGCAAACTCAACATGCATAGTTCCAAGAGACTCTCCTCAACTTAGCTAAAGGACAACAAGAAATGATGGCACTCCTTGCCACAAAAAAAAAGACCAAGAAACGAGTTGTTATCCTCAACATGGGAAGAAGGTTCAAGGGGCCCACACGACTGGCTCAAATAGAATAGGCTTATTATGAGGAAGAAGACAATCAAGATGAGGATGCTAGAAGTGCTAGGGTTAGGGGTGGAAATAACCATATTTTTGAGGATGAAGACTACTCTAATAAGCAGTACCCATCGGTGGAGGACAAATACAATTACCTGGAAGATCGACTTAAGGCTGTAGAGATCCAAACAGTGCCTGGTTTGGACTTTGGAGACTTACGTCTGGTCCCTGGGGTGGTCATTCCCCACAAATCAAGGTCCATGTGTTCGCCAAGTATGATGGACTCTCTTATCTGAAACTCCACTTAAGGTCATATGTCCGTAAGATTCAACCACACACCACTGATAGAAAGTTATGGGTTCATTTATTCCAAGAGAGCTTATCTGGAACACAGTTGGAGTGGTTCTATCAACTAGAAGGGACTAATATCCACACATGGGAGGATTTAGCTGTTGCCTTCTTCAGACAATACCAATACGATGCTGACCTTGCACCAACTCGCGTGAAATTACAAAGTATGACTATGGGTTTAAACGAAGGCCTTAAGGAGTATGCTCAAAAATGGAGGGACTTGGCTGGAAGGGTGCAACGCCCTTTGAGTGACATAGAATTAATGGACATGTTCACATGCACTCTGTCGGGCCCATTCTTTAATTTACTGATTGGGAGTTTTCGTCAGGGTTTACTGAGTTGATTTTGACTGGTGAACGAGTTGAAAGCGGAATCAAAAGTGGAAAATTCCTGATGGCCTCGACCTCTAATGCTCTAAAGAAACCATTTGTTGGTAAGAAGGAAACTAATGATGTTTATGGACAAAGGAGTCGTATCAAGAATGATTGTTATCAGTTGGTAGGAGCAGTAAGATTACAAGATTTTGTTAGTTATAACTTTGCTTCAGGTCCTGAGTTCAGATTATGCTTCAAAGGCTTCGGTTTGTGGCTTGCTTCCTAAAATGCACACGGAAATAAGCTGAAAAACCTGCACAGTGGGTTTTCTGTCACTATTTCTCGCTATTCGAATAATCATAAGTCTCTCATTTTTTATCGTATTGAGGCGATTCTTTCGGCAGGACGTCTCAAAATAAGCTGAAAGAAATTTGAACCATGAATTTAAATATCGAGTTCTCACCGTTCAGAGTTGTCAAACCCCAAATTTGACCATCCAATTTTTAAAATATTCTAGTCTCCACGTGACTCTCTTTAGAGATACTCCCTCTTTGCGTCTGCCTTCCTCCTCCCTTCCACATGACTCTCTTTGGAGATACTCCCTCTCTTCGCTGGATTTTCTATTCGTAGATCTCCGGGTTTCGGTGCTTGCTTTGATTTTTCTTTGGTAACTTCACACCTCTACTTGAATTAAGTGCTTATTTTTTAATTGATTTTGTGATAACTGCTTATTTGAATATGAATTGAATTGAATTCTTGAATTTAAAGAGATGTTTGATTCTTGAATTGATAATAATGAACAAGTGTGGGATTAGTTGAATGATGATTTAATCGGTGTAGGTCTTGATTTAATCGGTAAAATTGATGTTGATTTTGAACGTCGAATTTTGGATCTAAGTCTTAATTATTGAATTTCATGTGGAATTAATTTTGTTCTCATGAGTTAATGCAATTTTGAATAGATTTATTGATGAATTCATTTTTACGACATTGAAAACCTCAAATTTGATAAGTTGCATTAACATTTGAATTATGTTGTTTGTGGCTTGGAATCATTGCTTGCAATCGGAATCAATTATTACAAAGTGTTTGTAATTTCTAAGCGGTATTACATGAATCGGTGAATATACTTACGTATCCATTTATTGGTTTTAAACTCATTTTTTGACGGATTCCGATAAATGTATGCTTTGCTTCTCGGAGAATGAAAATACATTGTATCTTGCTATTTAATTTTTACTTATTGCATACTTGATCATAATTGAACATTTTTTGGGCATCTATGTTGAGTTTTATCATTTATGACACAATTTCTCGAGAAATATTGTGATATGGCGCAATGCTTCCCATTTTTGGTAAGTTGAGCTTAGGGCATGATTTAATTGATGGTTAATGCTCAAGGGAGTTTGTTTTGGTGCTTGGATGATATTTATGTCAATTTTTGATGATTTTGAATTGATATTTTATGCGGGTCATGAGATAATGGAAATGCTGCCCGATTTCTTATGTTAACGTTCTAATGCTTGTTTGGATTTCTTTTCTTCATAACTTAATCTTGATTTAATTTGTGATGCAGATACTTGATTCCAATTATGCCTCCTTGTTATTACTTACGTGTTTGTTGACTTGTGCAAGGCATTTCAAGAGAGCTTTCAATCGTTTAATTAATGTTTTGATTATTCGATTGAAAATCGATTATTCCATATCCTTTATGGATTCGAGTTTGCTTCTGACGCAGTTGATTTTGTTTCTCATTGTATGAGATATATACACTATTTGTAATTTTTTATGGATGTGAATTTTCGTGCAGGTGAATTGTGTGTTATACATATCTTTCCGATGCACATTTCGCGTGTGATTTATTTTCACATTGTCGATACTTTGGCACCTATTTCGAGTGCCCGATCTCTGACTGTTTTGTTGTTGATGCTAGCTTGGAGGAAGTTTTTGGGTTTCTCTGCTTTTCTTGTTTGATACGAACTCTTGTTCGTTTTGTATTATTCCGATTCTAGTTTAATTTTCCGCATTGTCTTTTCTTTTCCTTTCCATGAGAAGTGGGAATAGAGATGAATGACTGAGAGTCCCTACTTTAGGTGGATAAATTTGCTTGAAAGACCTTTAGAAGGCATTTTTGTATGCTCAATGCTTGTGTTTGCTTGTGTGCAAAATACCTCGATGAAGGCAAATCTGACTTATCTCCCATTTCCCTTTAACTTTGTGCTTACTATCGAGTCAATAAGTGGAACAGAGGGCCTGCAATCGGCCCCCACGCTTTATAGTCTGTTTCATTCTTAGCTCGTGTCATACATTGAGGCTTCGAACCGTGCTTATTCTTGTCCATTGAGTCAAATAAAATGTAAAAGGGTTTGTAACCAACCCCTACACTTTGTCATTCATTTCTACGATGTTAGCTCGCGTTTCTTTAAACATCGACGCTTCGAGTTGTTACTCGATATCGGAGCTCGAGCAAATCAAGTGGAAAATGTTCCTTATTCCCACTTTGAAATCCATTGGATTCATTGTTTGTTTTTAGATGTTGTAACTGGTTTTTAAATCAGAGTCGCCACCTTTAATTTTTATCCTAAAGGAAGGGAGTATAAAGGAATAACCCTAAATAGTTCAGAGATTATAGGCCTGACTCGTTTCTAGACGAAGGGAAGGTGTTAGGCACCCCTCATCTACCTTGTTCACAAGGATACTAGGTTTAGAAGTGTTTTTAAAGAAAATAGGTTTTTAAGTTTTATTAGGGGAGAAGGGTTTTAATTTTAATTATAAGACTCGCCACGATTTTTGATCGTATGCCTACGTATCCTCTTAGGAGGAATCAGAGTCCAATTTCATAGTTCATGGTTTGGTTTGTATTTTTTATGGATTAGAAAGATATTTGCATTTTCCGCGCATTTAGCCTAGGTGTCGTGAATAGCAGAGATTGTTAGGCTAAACGCGCAGTCAATTTGAATAAATTCGCAATTCTTTTTGAAAGTTGATTATTGAATTGATTTGATTTAAAAAAATGGGTTTGTAGTTGGTTGGGTGTTTTTTAATATGTTCATTATTAAAAAAAGAATTATATTTAAATGCATGAATAAAAATAAGTTTTAATGCAATATATAAAAATAATGTTTTAATGAACTTAGAAAGTTAGAATTTATGTAATAATTAATAATAGTAAGTATAAAATTTAAATATGTTAGATATATAATATAAATATATATAATAATTATTATAATTAAATTTAGAAAATATAAAAATTAGAAAATGATAAAAATAAAATAAAAAATATTTAAAAACGTAGGGGGTGCAAAATGTATTAGGGTAGTAAAAAGTGGGGGTTCTAATAGAAAGGGCATGAATTCAGATATTAAATTCAAGCCCAAAAGCGCAGGGGTGCAAACTAGAATAGAGCGGCAAAACTAGGGGGTGTTAGGAGTTAGGGCCCAAGTCCAGATTTTGGACTGGGCACGTTAGACAAAGGGGGGGGGGGGGTGTTAATTTTAAACGCAACTGCAAAAATAAAAAAATAAGGTGACATTAGCACTGGGCTCGACCCAACAGTTGTTTGGGAGAATTCCATATGGACTGTGTATGGGTGGTGTATGGTAGCTATTGTGGGCGCGTGTTCTGGTGTCATGTGATGGTGATCATATGGTTAAGGTTAGAGGTGTACGGTTATTACAATGGATAGACGCATATTGAATCATGTGACGTATTATATATTTTTGTTTTATGAAAATCAACAGCATTATTCATTTGTTCTTTCTTCTTCCATCAACGTATCTTCCTCTCGCTCTTCTCTCTCGCCAACAAAACCCCGAAGCCCTAGCCTCAATTTTATGGCAACGGTGTGCGGATCTACCCCGAATCCTACCCAAAATACCAAATAAACATCATACAAAACCAAGATGCAATCTAAGTTTATCAATTTCTTACCCTCTTTCGCCGATTTCTGAACTTTGTCTCTGATTCGCGTTTTAACCCCTTTTGTTGTTTCCGCTTGCAGGTGAGAAGAGTGGTGATGACGAAGGCTAGACACGACAGCGATCAAGGAGGAGGAGCGGCGACCTTAAGGTTTCAGATTTTGAAACCCTAAATCAGAATAATGAGAAGATCAACGGCGGCGTTGAACTCCCAAATGCAACAAGGATACTTCTCCTGATACTTTTTACTATTTTTTTATTTTCTTCTCTGAATTTTTTTTACTATAATGATTTTTCTATCAATTATTCATTGTCCCCTCCGTTGTTCGTTTTCGGCATTTTATATTGTTTGTTAGAATTAGCGAATTAGAGAAGAATTATGTTTGTCTTCTAAATTAAGTTTTTAAAATTGATTAGGGTTTATGTAGTTTAGGAAATTTTTTGAAATTTGTCTGTAATTGATTTAGATATTTAGGGTTTATAAATTATTAGGTCATTTTTACGTCTTAGCAGATTAGGAATTGATTTAATGTGTCTGTAATTTTGTATAGAGTTTGAATTTGTTTCTGTTTATGTCCTACTCTGTATTAATGTTAAAATATGTTGTTATGAAGTTGAGTTGTTTCAGTATTGATATTGATATTGTTCTTGTTTGTAACTTGCGTATGCGTTTCCTCGATCGATACAATGTGTGTTTTCAAAAAGCAATCTTTTTACACCTTGCGCGTCTTCTTGGGCCTACAACGTTTTGGGCTTGTAAGCCTTTTGTTATCATTTTTAAAACAAAACACCTTTTTTTAAAATTAAGTTTAAAAAAATATAATATAATTAAGAACGATATTTTCTAAAAACTGAACGGGCTCAGTTGTAGTATGTAATGGGCCTGCTTGTGTGGGCCTTAACAAAAAATGAAAATAACGGTACTTTTTCTCAAATCAATCCAAACTGATGTACTTAAAGGTAAATAAAAAATAGAAACAAATAAAGTTTGCAATATTTAAAACAACTCATAACTTTAAGGTAAAACCAGACTAAATGGGCCTCCAAATTGGGCCAGATGGATTTTTGGTGAATTTTCAACCTTCTTTTCTCTTTTATTAGTCAATAAAACATAAATTTAAACAAGTTTGTTAACAAAATATTATAATAACATAGTACACTTAAATAATAAAATAGTAATACTACTAATAATTGTAACAAAAACAAACTTTCAAAACAGATGCAAAACTGGAACAAGCCATACTCTCCCAATTGGACCTTTTTAAAAAAACGAATTATTTTACAAACACAAATGATTCACATGACTCCAATATAATAGGTCTTTGGTTGACAATATTTTAATACACCCTTTTTTAAAAAGAAATCTTAATGGGCTTTGAAACTGGGCTCTAATAAAAGAGGAATGTTCACATCTCCTTGATTAAAATGTTGCCTCCTTCTTGAAATGGACTCTTATTTTAAAAACTTAATGGGCCATCAGATGTTGATGGTTTGTTTTAAATCTACACACCCCTTTTCAAGTTTTACTTCCCACGAAACTAAAATAACTATATAATATGATTTGTTTAGATAGAAACTTAGATATAAAATAAAAGTGTAGGGCAAATTTGGGGTAAGACACTATCTCGAACTTGATTTTTGTTTTTTGTTTTGTTTAGAATTTGTTCGATTGCCCTTGTGTTTGATTGGAGTTGTGTTTGTTTACACTTTGTCCGACTTTTTTCGATTGCACTTGTGTTCGATTACACTTGTGTTTGTTTGTACTTTGTTCGATTCCACTTATGTTTTGTGCTTTTTCTTTAGACATTTGGCATGCTCCCTTAGGATTGCTTGTTTTGTTTTTTATTCAAATTAGATATTAGGTTGTAACCTTGGCATGTTCCCCTAGGATTTCTTGTTTCCTTTTCGATTCAAGTTGGACATTAGGTTGTAATCTATACATGCTAACTTAGGTAGAGATTTCCCCTTGTTAATCCAAATCTTAAGACCATCATTGTATGACAACATTAGGGATAGATAAAGATAGTTTCCCTTAGACGTTTTTCTTTCCCTTTTGTATGATTAAAAGTAAAACTTTCTCTTTTTCTTGAAAATTCTAAAACACCTAATAAAGAAAGATGTGAATTGTATTAAGTCTAGCTGTGTAAGGTAAAGCGAAACGGTTTAGACTGAATTTTGCTTTATTTTCACTTTCACACTTTATTATGGTTCAAATCTCAAATTCTTTCGCAATAAAAAGTACAAACCAATGCAAAGCTTTTTTGTCTTTGGAATTTTTCCTTTAAAACCTTTTCAATAAGGATGTGTTGTTTCAAATTCGAACAACTTGAAAATGCTAATTGTGTGAGGGGTCGAGCATGAGTCTCATTACGAGCTGCAACACTAAGCACGAATTGTAATCTTATCCGTAAGGATGCGAATGTTGAATTATACATAAAAAACACACAATAAACGGAAACTTATGAGCCGAACTACAATGCTCTGATTCCTTAAAGGAATAAGTAGAAATTTGGTCGTGGGGCCTAGGTGAGCGAAACTTTGTAAATATTCCTTCTTTTCCTTGTGTTTTGTTTTGCATGTATTCCCTATTTGCATTGTTTCCTTAGCTCTAAGCTTTTGATTTGAACCCACCATTTGATTAGAACAACAAGAGTGGGTCTCGTGGAGTACCACTGACATGATGGGTGCTATTACCTTCCCCTTGCATAATTGACTCCCTTACCCGTTGTTGTAATCGATTTTAAAATAAGAGTCGCCACCATTAATTTTAATCCTAAGACGGGAATATAACAGAATAATCCTAATTTAGTCTGAGATTTTAAGTTGTTAACTCGTTTTTTAGACGAAGGAAAGGTGTTAGACACCCTTCATCTACCTTGTTCACAAGGATACTTGGGTTTATATTTACGGTTTAGGAAATAGGGTTTTAATTCTTCTTAAGGGAACTCGCCACGATTTTAGTCGTATGCCTACGTATACTCTTATGAGGAATCAAAGTTCCAATTCGTAGTTTGAAATTGTTGGTTGGTGTTTTTTATGGATTATGAAAACATCTCGAATTCTCCTTGAACCAAGTCTGGGTGTGTGAATAGCGGAGTTTGTAGACGAAGTTCGCAGTCGATTGAAGATATTCCCATAATACTTTTTGAAAATAATCTTGAGTTTATTAAGTTAGTAAAAAAGTGGTTAGTATTTGATTGGTTAGATGTTTTCAAATATATTATATAATATCGGAAAAAAAAATTTAATGCATGATAAGAAGAATCTTAGTGTAATTTAAAGATGAGTTATTATTGTTTTAAGAAAATAATTTTGAATTAAAAATAAAAAATAAACAATTTAGAATTTATATATTAAATATTAAATATTAAAGATATTAATTATGTAAAAAAACTAATAATAATAAATGAATGAAATAAAAACTATAAAATAAATTTTTTTATTAAAACGCAGGGGTTGTATCTTACTTAGACTTAGTATTTTAAGGGGTGTGAATAAAAGGGCCCTAAATCTAGATATTGGATTTAGGCCTAAATCACAAGGGGGTACATATTTGCACTTAGTAGCAAAATTGGGGGGTATACGGAGTAAGGTCCCAAGTCCATATATTGGACTTGGCCCGTTAGCACTGGGGGAGGTGTGTTTTCTAGCGTTGTAGTAAAGCAACAAGAACTGGGAGGTGCGATCCAGAATGGGCTTAAGCTTAATATCATAAGTGTTGGGGAGTCCATTTGGACCTCATGCAGGGCAGTACATAAGGTTATCATGGAAGTGCGTTTGAGGCACGCCTGATGATAAACAAAGGGACAGGATACGAGGAAGCATGGTAAAAGTAACGCATGGGAACATAGGTGTTTATAAAAATAGGTTTATGGGATGAAAGACCATTTTTTCTCTTTTCTCCCGCTATCTACGATGAATGAAACCCTTTGTTATTTTTTAGAGAGAGAGGCTATGCCCTCTCTCTAGAAACCCGGCGACCAAAAATCACCCCCGCCTTGGGCGCCACTGGCCGGAAATCGCTTCTGTCGGCTGCTGCTCTTAGGGTCCACCACCTTCAAACAAAATACCTTATGGGTTTATATGAACCCTAAGAACCCTAAGGGTTCGTGATGAACCCTAACCCAAAAACCCAAAAACCTTCAACAATGATAAATTCTAACCCAGATTAGAATGAACCCTAAGAACCCTAACCATAAAACCTAAGAACCCTAACCCTAGAACAAATTCCAAAAAACCCATATTCCAATCGAAATCGAGAAAACTACAATCAATCAACAACCACAATTTTGAACCAAGCTAAGTGTTAGGCTTACCGTCTGATGCATTGAACCTTGTCGTATGAATTCCTCTTCTGACTTTCTGGTTCGCTTCTCTAATCTCTTTCTTCTCCTCTCCATTTTGTTGGCATAAAGAATGATGACAACATGATGGTGACGATGGATTGAAGCAATGCAGGTTTTGGGTTTCAGAAGTTGAAACCCAAATCTCAAGAAAATGGCTGACTCGCGGATTACTTCTTCTCTATTATGATTCTTTTCCTCCAATTTCTTATCGTCCCCTTAATTTAGTTTATGGGTTTTATTTATAGGTTAGATATTAGAACAAATTAGGAAGTTTATTTGATTTGTCGTTATAGTCTGTTGATTAGGGACTTGGAGATTTGATTCAGTTATAAAATTAGAGATTTGGTTGTAAAATAATTTTAAGTCATTTATAACTGACTCTGATTTGGACGACTTTGTATTTGTAGATTCAATTAAGCTTTTGTGCAATATTTTGATTTGATTTTGTTTTATTAAATATTTGATTTTGTTAGCTTGTTTGAGATCTGATACAGATTTGTTTGATCTATACAATAGTCATTTCTTTTGGATAGCTTAGTGTAACACAAAACCGGGTGCCACTGGCTTGCAAATGGAATTTAGGGTTTCAACCATAAACTTTGACTTAGGTCAACGTTTCAAAAAAATAATTATTATTGACAAAAAACAAAATAATAATTATTAATTATTAAGTAACGATAATAACAAAAAATAAATATAATAATTAAAGAAGAGAAATATAATTATAGTAAAATGGAGAGTTGACTCAGTCAACCAAGGTTAACGGGCCATCAAAAATGGTAGGAGTCTACCAATTCAAAGCGCATACCACCTCTTTGTAACAAACATACCCTTTTCTATTTTTAAACAAACCTTTAATGGGCTTGATAACAAATACACCCCCTTTCTAATCGTAAAAAAAACTTAACGGGCCATCGTAAGAAAATGATAACATTAATAATAATAATAATAATAATAATAATAATAATAATAAGGAATACATTGGTTAGAAATCAACAGGGAAATTTTGGAGTATGACAGTTGCCCCTATTTAATTACTCTTCGATTGAAGGGTGCAAGAATACGCAAGTCTTGCACATTCGAATCCGAGGGTTATTAAATAATGGAAGACCATAAAATTTGACCAAAAGGTTATAACTATAAGATGTGCAGAATTCCTATGAACATAGAGAAAATAGGCACAAATGATGATGTATCATCTTACCACAGTTTGAACGAAGAGCTTTGATTTGGCTTAGATATGATGATGCGGATAACTCGTCAATATCTAAAAGAGGCTGTAGAGTTTTTGCATATTTACCATAACCTAGGATGTAAATAGTACAATTTTGGAAATTGACTTACTAATGCTTCGAGACTAATATAGTAAGCTTAAGACGTAGACTTTGTCTATTCATCACAATCTAATTGAAGAATAAAACAGAGCTTGATAACACATTGGCATATGGATACTGACACAATAAATTATATCATAAATTTTGTTATGTTTACTACAACCTAGAGAGTAAACAATACGAGGATGAACCTGTGTATTTATCACGACCTAGAGGATAAATGACACAGGGTTAGGCTTATGTATTCATCACGACCTAGAGGATGAATAGTATAACCCTGAAAATTCAGATACCTATCACAACCTAGTGGATAGATAATTTAAAAGTTTGTATGTTTATCACGACCTAGAGGATAATGGCACGAAGATAGATTCAAGTATTCATTACGACCTAGAGAATGAATAATATAAATCTGACAATTTGCATACCTATCATAACCTAGAGGATAGATGATTGAAAAGTTTGTGTGTTTATCATGACCTAGAGAATGAACGACACGAGGGTAGTCTTACACACTTATCATGACCTAGAGGATAAATAACGTAATCCTAAAAATTTGTGTATCTACCATAACCTAGAGGATAGATATTTGAAGATTTTTTCGGTAATCAAATCTTAGGTAGCTAGAGCAAAGACAAGATCATATTTTTACCGGTTGTGTCTGTTCTCAACCAAGGTATTTGTTTGTTTTATGGACCAGATGATCCAATGATGAGCACCAAGAAAGTTTGTGGCTTAACCAAAGATGTGTTCTAGAAATTCCCTGTATAATTCCAGAAGATGATATGGGACCCAAAATGTATATGCACCGAGTATTTTATATATGCTCCAAATGCAATGTTTGTATATGCCCCAAATGCCTGTGTATGCACCAAATGTCTATTGTGAAAATTTTTGTGTTCTCTCCTTTTAAACCATTGGTTTTGTGTTACCAACTCTCAATGTTATATGTTGTATTTTAGCGGTATTTTGAATTGATCAGAACAAGATGAATGGAGTTAGCAAGATTTTGATATTTGTATGCATGCGCAAGCGTAGGCATGGATGTAGTTGTGGATGTAGACATAGACGTGGATGTAGGCATGGACATAAACATGGATTTTCTTTTGATGCTTTTCTAACCAAAATGGTTTTTGATGTTTTATCCAATCCTTTTATTTTTTAAATCCACAAAATGATTTCAACGCATCATTCACAAGAAATAATCGTAGTATTTGCAAACAAGTCCGAAAAAGGAAAAACATAATTGAAAGATTGCAAAAAAAAATTGATAAATATTCCTCTAAATAGGCGAGAGTACAAGATGTAATTCCATAAAAGAGGTAATTACATAAAGATTTAAAATTGAAAATGGCAATGAAAATGATAATTGCTATTGTTGTTTCTCCTATATCATTTTGATAGCTCCAATCTCCTTTGCTTCTGAGTCATGTGACTTGGGTCAATCTCTCTCCTTCATGGTCGTGGTCGTGGTTCTTAGATTGCAGTCTTTTTGTTCTTTATTTCTGAGTAAGATCCCTAACTTTTGCCTGGATCGCTCTTTCGGGTTTTCAATCCACCAGGATAAAACCTTTTGTGTATGTCCCTAATTTTTTTCCTGGATCGCCTTTTAGGGTTTTTCAGTCCACTGGGACGCTCCTTTTTTCCTAAGTCACTCATTTATGGTTCAAACTTAGTGAGCTTTTTATACATAGTATTTTTTGACTGTGTTTGAATTCATCAAATGTGTCAGTTCTTCTCCATCCATTGCTGTGAGGATAAGACCGCCACCCGAGAATGTTGTTTTTACCATGTACAGACCTTTGTAGTTAGGTGTCCATTTACCATGTGAATCAAGGAGAGGTAGTAGAATCTTCTTGAGCACCAAATCTCCTTCTTTGAACACTCAAGGGAGAACCTTCTTGTTGAATGCTTTCTTCATCCGCTTTTGGTACAACTGGTCGTGGCACAAAGTTGTCAAGCATTTTTCTTCAATGAGGTTGAGCTGATCAAGCCGTGTCTAAACCCACTCTACTTCTTCAATTTTGTTTTCCATTAGAAATCTTAGCGATGGAATCTCTACTTCGACAGGGAGTACTACCTTCATGCCATATACTAGAGAGAAAAGAGTTACACCTATTGATGTATGTACAAAAGTACGATAGACATGTAGAGCAAAGGGAAACATTTCATGCCAATCTTTGTATGTCTTCACCATTTTTTGAATGATTTTCTTGATGTTCTTATTGGCGGCTTCAACGGCCCAGTTCATCTTGGGTCGGTATGGTGAGGAATTATGATGCTCAATTTTGAAGTGATCACATAACTCCTTCATCATTTTGTTGTTCAAATTGGACCCATTGTCTGTAATGATCCTTCTAGGAACCCCATATTTTCATATAAGATTCTGCTTGATGAACCGAGTAACCACTTGTCTTGTCACATATGCGTAAGACACAGCTTCCAACCACTTGGTGAAGTAATCGATGGCAACTAGTATGAACTGGTGTCCTTTAGAAGATTTCAGCTCAATCATTCCTATCATATGAATTCCCCATATCAAGAATGGCCATGGAGAGCTCAGGATATTCAAAGGAGTTGGTGGTACATGCATTTTGTCAATGTAGATTTAACATTTATGACATGTCTTTGCATAATGGTAGAAATCATCCTCCATCGCCAACCAATAATAACTTGCTCGCAAGATATTTCTAGCCACGGCATGTCCATTTGTGTGAGTTCTGAAAGTGCCTTCGTGAATTTACCTCATAAGTTTGTCGACTTCATGTTTCTCCACGCACCTGAGTAATACCATATTGTAGTTTCTTTTTTATAACACATCACCATTTAGAAAGAACTTTGAAGCTAGCATCTATAGAGTTTGTTTGTCAATCACATAAGCATTTTCTGGATATTCTTGCTTCTCGAGATACCTTTTGATGTCATAGAACCAAGGCTTGTTATCTGGTCTTTCTTCAATGGTGAGGCAATGTGCAGGTTCTGCAAAATGTCTAATTGTAATGCGCAGTTTATGATTTGGCCATGTCACTTTGAACATGGCTGATAAAGTTACCAAGGTGTTTTCCATCTAATTTTCTTCTCGTAGAATATGACTGAATGTAATCTCGGTAAATTCCACAGCTAACTTTAGAACATGATCTCGATATGGAATCAATTTGGGATGTTTAATGTCCCATTCACCGTTGACTTGGTATATGACTAAGGCTGAGTCTCCAAACAATTCGAGGTGATTAATTCTTAGATCGATGGAAGCTTCCAAACCCAATATAGAAGCTTTGTATTCTGTAATATTTTTGGTGTAGTCAAAACATAACCTTGCAGTATAAGGTTTATGAAAATTCTTTGGAGAAGTCAAGGCTGCTCCAATACCGTGCCCTAGTGCATTTGAAGCACCGTCAAACATAAGTGTCAAACGTGCCCCTGGTTTAGGTCTTTCGTCATGTCCTCGTTCTAACGCGGTGGGAGAACTGACTTGGTGTTTTGCGTTTGATCGCAAATGTTGCGGTTAGCAAGAGTCGCCACCGACTTTTATTTTATCCAAAAGGAAAGGTTGAAAAGAACAGGAAAGACCTTTTGAGATGTTTTCTTGAGTTCGGGGGGTAGATTATGAAAAGGGAAGGTATTAGCACCCTTTTCATCTGTAGTTATCTACGGGCTCTTAGTTGCTTGCTAGATCACTTGCTTTTGTTTGAATGTGCTTGTGGTGTGGTTTTTGAAAGTATTTTGAAAATGTCTTTGTAATGGTTCTCGTTTCTATAAGAACACGTACAAAGTGTTGTTTTGAAAATAGTTCAAAGAGGTGTTTATGTTTTTGAAAGTGATTTTGAAAAGGGGTCTTCTTTGTAATGCCTCTCGTTTCTATAAGAACGCGTACAAAGTGTTTTTCTTTTGAAAATGTTTTAAGTTTGAAAGATTTTTTGAAAGTGTTGGTATTTGTTTTGAAAATAGCAAGGATGTTTTGGTTTGAAAATGAGCAAGCAACTAGGAACATTCTACGTACTCAAAAGTCTTTCTTGTTTATTTCCTCTTTCCTTTGACATTGTTATTTTACCATGGATTGGTAAGTAACCCTATATTTTGATGTAAAAGGGACGAGCATGGGTCATCGTATAGCCATGATTAGCAATGTTACAAGATATCTTAGCATGTTCTTTGAGGGACTAAGATCATTCGTAAGGCAACTTTTTGTAGCGTCATCGAGGGACTATGATCTTGTATTTTGATTTGTTTTTGCTAAGATACCTCACATCCATAATATGGCCATTTTCATAAGGCAACAAAGTGGATTCACCCTAAGGGTGTAAGTGTGCAAGTGTATTGATTTACATGCATTGTTTTGTCTTGAATTAGGGTTTTCTAAGCATTGGTTTTATCTTTCCATACAAACCCTAATTTACTAGCATTTGTATATAAAGCATTAAATATGGAAAATAAAAATACTAAGCTGTTACATCATTAGGGGAGGGGGTGTACAAATTTACAAATGGGGAAATTGCAAGAAAGTTAAATCTAAATAATTATTACAACCATATTGAATATATATACAAAACTGAAGATAAAATGCAAGAAAGCAACAATGAAAAAAAGAAATTATTTTTGTTTGTTTCTTTATGAAAAGGTTTTAACCTAAACCTAATTAAGAAAAATAATTAATGAAAATTAAACAAAATTAACTTAAAATAAATAAGAAAAGAAATTAACTAAAAAAATTGTTTAGGGTTTTATTTATGAAAACGTTTTAAATAAATAAGAATAATATAGATATTAATTAATTAAAAGAAATGTAAGTTATAAATTAATTTTAATTTACAAGAAAATAATATAATATAATAATTAAACCTAAATATTAATTATTTAGGAAAGAAATTAATTTAATAAGAAAATGTTTTTGTTCTTTTAGTTTTATAAAACAAATAAGCTAAATGAGTGTAGAAATAATAAATAAAATATTTTGGATTTTTATTAATAACAATAAAAATAATAATAATAATAATAATAATAATAATAATAATAAAATAATAATAATAATAATAAAAGGAAAAAAGAATAAAATAAAATAAGAGAAATGAAAATAATAATGAAAATGGGCCAGGGGGTGCTGAAGTAAGTCAGGGGGGAAGGTTAGCAAAAAATGAAGAAGGCCCAATGCTGGGCCCATGCACTGCAAAGAAAGACAACAAAGAAAATGTAAAAATATGAAAAAGAACAAAAGGCAGCGCGCTGGTTGTTGAACCCACGCCCTCTTGGTTACCAGCGTGCTGCCTTCCCACTGGGGTGGCTATACATCCGTTTACTTATGTCAAACCAAAAATATATATTACAAATCAAGTCCATGTCCTGAACTTCAACTTCAACCTCACGCCCAGCCAGAGTACCTGTAACTTCTTCATCTCTCAACAAAAATGGAAAGTACAAACATGAAAGTTGTGGTATTTCTTTCCACGGATCCGACCATATAAATAACTAAAACTATAAATCCAAGATGAGTGAGAATTTTTATGGCCATAATTTTAAACCTAAAAATTTCAGAAACCTCAACTCTAAAATTCTCTAAGCTCGGGTCATATAAATGCAAACTATAGATATGTACAACTTCGTGGCAATGGTATCCACATTTTATCTTCACAAATAAGAATCAAATGATGCTTGTATGAAGAGATAGAAGTTTGAAAACATACCTCTTACAGCTGGAGTCGTGTATGGAGTTTGAGAAACCTTTGAGATGGCCTGATGATTTCTGTAGCTTGCCTGGACCTCCTTAAATGTGTTTCAACTCCTACTTTGCTATGAGGATGGCTAAAACTCCCAACTCAAGCGAAGTTGCAAGCTTCAGTTTTAGAAATGGTGGATAGTGATGGAGGAGTTACAGTCTTGAAAAAGAGGCTTAGATCACTTGTATATGATGTAAGTAAAGTTTCTGGATGGTTAAGAATCGAAACGCACTAGTGGAAATGGAGTAGGAGAGTTTTGGCTCAAAATTGTCAAGTTTGGGCAGTTCTGTGCGGCAAGGTGCTTGGGAGGTTTTGAGGGTGATTGAAATTGTGTGTTTTCTTGCAAATTACTTGTGCATAAGTAAGGAAAAGGTTGTAGCACTTGAGAGGGTCAGAAGTGCAAGTTGTAGAGTTATGGCTATGTAACTTGATTTTTGAAGAAAAGTGGGAATATGGTTTCAAGGCATAGTACAAGCATGGGGTGAGTTGTTAGAGGCTTGAGACAAGTTTCTTTTGGGTTATAGGTTATGTGTGATCAGAAGAAAACAATTGCAAACTCAAGAACTAATTTTGTGCATAAAGCTACTTTTCCAAAATAACAATGTGCACTCTCTTCCCAAAATAGAATTAAGCATGGGCAATGCATTGAATGCTTGAGTTTAAGCCTCTAACAGCTGTGCAAACATTTAATTATAGAGTGCCAAACAAGTTTGAGGCCTTCAGAGCAAAGACTGTGCAGCCTAGCATGGATTTGAATTTTTGTTCATCATGGAAATGACCTATAATTCATTAATGAAATGCCAACTTCATGCCTTCGATTATCCTTGCTAAAACATCATCTCAATGAGTTCTTGGACATTTTAGAAAGTCTGTAATGTTCTATACAACCCCTCTTTGAATCACTTTTGAAAATTCCCCTTGGAACTATGTGAAAAAATGCCATGAAGTTAGGTCAAAATCATGCCTAAACTAGGGTAAAATTTCACTAAGTTTCCAAGTTTCATGAACATGTATTCACAAAATCATAACTTGAAATCCATGCATTTCTAGGAGAAGTTGTGTAAAGAAATGTTTTAGATCTCATTAATATCTACAACTTTCATGTTGAAAGTTTCCTTTGAATCATCTTGCATCATGGTGAAAAATTGACTCAAAGTTGTGAAAAAATATGAAGTTTTCAACACTTAGAAAAATTTCTAAGTTTGGAAACTTTGACTTTTCAAAATGAAATCTTGACTTTTTTATTTCTTGATGAACAAGTTTCATATTTTGACATTTTTTGATGAATTGTGATCTTTGATACTTGATTTTGACCAAAAAGTCAAAGTTTGACTTTTTAGTGTACAATTGACTTTTGATCAGTTGACTGAAAATCAACTATCAGTCAATTGATCTTGAGGGATGTTTTGAGTCATTCCATTAGGTCCAAATGATACAATTGAATCCTTTAGATCATGTCAAACCAATTAACAATTTTCTAGGTCAAAAATCAGAAATTGTCCTTTTTCAATCAAAACCCTAATTTTGACCATTTTGCCCTTTTGATGATCTGATCAAATTTCTTGAGGAATTGTTGTCCAAACTTTATCAAATGACATATAGGAGTTCACAATGTTGATATGGATAAAAAATTATGAAGTTTGACTATAAATTGACCATAATTAACTTTTTCCCCAATACAACTGATTTTTAGGTCAACTGATCAATTGACTAAGCAAAAATGTGATCCAATACTTGAAACTTGACATGAGCAATCTTGAGGGTCCATAATTATCCATGGAAGTAATATGAGGCATTAAAAGTTCAATTATCCTTGTGCAATATCAAACCCTAATTTCAGTCATCAATGCTTAAAGAGGTGTCTTGAGCTGATCAACCGCAGTGCAGTCTTGAACCAAAGGAGATCTTTGTGAGGAAATACTTGATAAATGAGAGGGAAAATTTTGGGTTACACCACTCGTATTTTATAGTCACCTATAACCATGAAATCTTTGTCTGGAAAGTCGAAGTTCATTTGTTGATATTCTGGCAACGGCTGGTGAGCTAGGTGGTCAATTATTACACTACCCTTGATGGCCTTTTGAGTAACATATTGGATGTCATACTCTGATAGTAACATCTTCCATCAGGCAATCCTTCCTGTAAGAGCGGGTTTTTCGAACACATACTTTAAAGGATTAATTCTTCCTATTAACCACATAGTGTGAGTTAACATATACTGCCTCAGTCATTTAGCAGCCCAAGCCAATGCACAACAAGTTTTCTCGAGGAGTGAGTACCTAGTTTCGTAGTCAGTGAATTTCTTACTAATGTAGTAAATTGCATTCTCTTTTCTACCTGTTTCATCATGTTGACCTAATACACATCCCACTGACCTTTCAAGTACCGTTAAGTACATGATGAGTGGTTTCCTAGGAACTTGTGGCATTAAGATTAGTGGCTCTTGTAAATATTGCTTTATCGTCTCGAAGGTTGTTTGAAAATCATCATTCCACACCACTGTCTGATATTTTCGAAGTAATTTGAATATAGGCTTGCACGTAGCAGTTAGGTGCGATATGAACCTTAAAATGTAATTCAATCGTCCTAAAAAACCATGAACCTCTTTTTTTCTTTTTGGAGCTGGCATTTCTTGTATGACTTTCACCTTGTCGGGATTTACCTCAATACCACGCTGACTTGCAATAAAACCCAATAACTTTCTAGACCTAACACCAAATGTACATTTGTTCAGATTCAACCTTAGTTTGAACTTTCGCAGACGCTCGAATAATTTTTGTAAATGTACAATGTGATCCTCCTATGTATGATATTTGGAAATCATATCATCTATGTATACCTAAAATTCTTTGTGGATCATATCGTGAAACAGTGTGACCATATCTTGTTGATAAGTTGCCCTTTCATTCTTTAAATCGAAAGGAATTACCTTGTATCAGAAAGTGCCCCAAGGAATCATGAAAGTAGTCTTTTCCATATCCTCGGGTGCCATTTTGATTTGATTATAACCTGAGAAGCCATCCATGAATGAGAATACCAAAGCTTGAGCTGTATTATCCACCAAAACTTCTATGTGAGGTAACGGAAAATCGTCTTTGGGACTTTCTTTATTTAAATCCCAATAATCTACACACATACGCATTTTTCCGTCCTTTTTTGGCATTGGTACGATGTTAGATATCCAAGGTAGATAATCTACCACTGCTAAGAACCCTGCATCAGATTGTTTAAGGACTTCTTCTTGAATCTTGCTAGACATGTCTGGACGAGTTCTTTAGAGTTTTTGTCTAATTGGAGAGAAACCTTCCTTGATAACTAGTCTATGTACCACAATATATGTATCTAGTCCTGGAATATCTCTGTAAGACCAGGAAAATATATCCATATATTCATGTAACAACTTGATCAGTCTTTCTTTGATTCTTTCCTCCAATGTTTCCCCTAGCTTGATCTCTTTGGGATCCTCCTCTGTGACAAGGTTAATGGTCTCAATTGATTCTTAGTATGGTTGTATATTGTTAGATTTTTGCTCTATCTCACTTTCCAACTCTTTATAGAGTTCAAGATCTTCATCATCTTCATCTTCTGCTTGGTTGATGGTTGCACCAAAATTATATCGGATAGCAGTAGTAACGTCATCAGTGATTTTTTGGCATGGATCTGCACATTTATCATGTTTTTGTGTAGTTTTAGTATGAGAATTTTGGAAAATGTATATGAAGAAAAGTATTGTCATTTTTAAATATAAGAAATAGATGTAAGAGAAAGACAGTGATCTTAATTGAATGCGAAATATAACTTTTATTAATTGTGAATATTATCTTAAGCAAATTGGGGACCCTTACAAGCTACCCCTATGCCTTGGGTTTGACATAGGTTCTTTCAAAAACAAGAAAAATTACTTTGGAAAGTAAAAGATATATGGAATCTCCACGACTGTCTAATTCTTTAGCCCTTCTCATGAAGCATATTCATGGATGAAGTCAGATGTTCTTTTACGGTTGTTCTTGTTAGATATCATTGCCACCTGTCCACCATGCTCTTTTCCTTTATTGATCAAGGTTTCCTGGATATGAGGAAACTGTGCTTTGCCTTTCAGGTTATCCTTTGCTGATTCGTAGCCCAAACTAAAACGATTCTTTTTCTCGGGTATCTCCATAATTTTACCCTAACCTTTTGAGGTACCATTTTCCACAGCTTTTTGCAAGTGTCTCCACGAAGTCATGGTAGGTTTCTTGAATTTATCTACTAGTAGAGTTACCATTGAATAAATCTCTAAGACTTGAAACGGTGTTGCTATATAGTCCTCATCTGCATTGATATATGTAGGATTCTATGTGACTTACAATGATTTCCTTTTCACCATCGATTATAACCAAACTTCCCTCAACGAGGAACTTCAATTTCTAATGTAAAGTTGAAGTAACGACCCCCGCTACATAAATCTAAGGTCGTCCGAGCAAATATGTATATGCTGATTTAATATCCATTACTTGAAAAGTGATATAAAACATATGATGGTCGATCTTGACAAGAAGATCCAATTCTCCAAACACTGTACTTTGAGAACCATCAAAAGCTTTGACTATTCTAAAACGTGTCCTTATAATAACCCCATAAAAAACACAATGAGGGTAGAACCAGTATCGGGGAGTACCCTGGATAGGCTTGTAGTACCTATCTGAACAGAAATATTCAACCCCTTGTTGTAAGCTCTACCTTGTGGAGGCAACTCACTATTATTAAAACCTAGATATGATCTAGATGTCAGATTTTCTACAACATTATCAAACTGATTTACTTTAATATCTTTTGTGACATGAGCAGAATTTAGAACCTTCAATAGAGAGTCTCGATGCGCTTCTGAGTTAAGGGGAAACGAGAGTATTGAAATCTTGGTCAAGGATTGGTGTAGCTGATCCACCACCCTATAATTACTCCACTTGATTATTTTCAAGAATTATTCCGCCTCTTGGTCAATAAAATTCTTGCTTAAAGGTGCTTGTTCTTGATTCGTATCCGCCATAACTTTCCCCTTATCCTTAATTATAACATCATTTTTCTTAAATGGTTCGGGACTATAGATTCGACCACTGTGAGTCATGCCCCTTATTCCAACTATATTTGTGATCGTAGGTCCTTGACTTGATGATGGTTCACATTCTTGCTTTAACCCATTGACATAGACCATAGAATCATAATTCCATGGTATCACTTTGTTACTTTCATAAGGGGTAGGAGACGACCCTATAATAACCATTGTAGCCTTTGGAACCACTAGTTTCCTTAGAGTTTGTCATGGTATCATTATTGGTGCTTCTATTGACTCTCCCCATGGGATCACAAGGTTCTTCTTATTAAGGTTTGGCCATTGGCATGGAATTACCAATGTCTTCTTCGCACTTTCATCGATCACAGTTGCATATTCTCCTTTAGGGTATTGCCCAATTGGACTATCCCCTGATCCACCATTTTTTGTAAAGTCTTCTAAAAAGATTCATTATGTTCTAAGAGGAACCCCCACTCTAAAAAATATTCCTTCAAAAGGTTTATCGGGGCCTTAACTAGTCTGGCTGCCCCAAAATTAGTAACCACTTCAATTGCATTTACAACTGGCCCACCATGAGAGGCATGGGATTTGTCTTGACGTTTGGCTTATCAAAGGTGGTATCTTTGGAATCCAATAAATCTTGAACCTTGTGTATGAAGGCCCAACTTTTTTCTATGGTATGCCCCGAAGAATTAGCATGATACTCGCACCTATCATTTGCATCGTAATTTTGTAGAAGGGCCCCAACTGGAGGATCTAGAGGCTTCATTTCTACCAAAGATGTTTTGATTAAGTGTTGCAACAATTGACTGTACGACATGTGGGGAGCATCAAAGATTCTCAGAGGTCTTTCAAACCTGTTATGTTATTGCTCTCGTGGAATTAACAATGGTTGTTGCGTCCTTGGGTGTGACGCGAAAACATTAATTTCTCCTTCCTTATTTTTTGAGAAGTTTGAAACCTATCTCTTTGAATTATAAGAGGTACTATATGAGGCCCCTTGTATCTTCCCACTCTTTATACCAGCTTCAATCCTTTCACCAACAGTCACCAAATCAGAGAATCTGGAGGATACACTTCCTACTATCTTATCATAGTATAACCCTTGCAAAGTGCCCACGAACATGTCGACTAATTCTTTCTCCAAGAGTGGTGGTTGTACACAAGTTGTCATTTCTCTTCATATTTGAGCATACTCCCAGAAAAGCTCCTCCTTCTTCTGAGACAAGTTTTGGAGTTGCATATGGTAAGGTGCCATGTCCAAGTTGTACTTGTATTGTCTCAAGAAATCATTTGCAAGATCTACCCATGTCTGAATATGAACCCGCTACAATTGCATGTACCAATCTAAGGATGCCCCACTCAAACTATCTTGGAAGCAATGGATCATCAGCTTTTGGTCTTGAGCATATGCATGCATCTTTCTACAATACATGCGTAGATGGTTCCTTGGACATGTGAGCCCCTTATATTTTTCAAAGTCAAGTACTTTGATTTTTGGAGGGATTACCACATCAGGGACTAGAACCATTTCGAGAGCGTCGACATCGAAAGCATCGTAACCCTTCACAACCTTTCCTCGAGAGATTTATACTGGTTGAGTGCTAAGGGATTTTCAATGACATGGGTGTGGGTTATTCTTTGACGTGCTTGATTAACATCTTCTAAGTCATGGTCTCTATATCTCAAGTCTATATAGTTGTCCACGTTGTTGACCGAAATTTACAAGGTATGAGATTCCCCTGCCTTCGGTGAAGGTGGGACAAAACCTTCAGTATCAGCTTGTATGAGCTCTTGTTGAGTCATAGTTGACTTTTGAGGTCCTGACTATGGTTCTCTTCTTGGTTGGTGACCGCTCGATGCACCAATAGTCTGGGCTACTTCTTCAAAGGCTTCCCTAGGAATCTATTCTTGCCTCTCGATAATGTTCTTCAAGGCTAGAAGAACTTTACTCATATCTCCTTTCATCGAGTTGATGTGCCTTTTACATTCTCCAAACCATCCCTGAATGTGGCTTGGTTCTCTTTGATATGTTCCATCACTTTATTTTGATGGGGCCTTGTTTGATATGGCGATTGGAGAGGTGGTGCTTTTCTACAAATGGTTTAACTGGAGATGATTTTGAAAATTAATGATTTTATTTGTTATGAAATGTGAAGTGATGTGATGTTTTTGAATGCATGGGTGTGTATGAATATGCTAAGAGTTTTTCTTTGTTTTTTGAATGTCTTATTCACTTGGATTTTCCATATATATTTTCCTTTTTTGTATTTATATTTTTCAGATTTTTCTTTTTTATTGGTGAGCATCTAAAAAATAAATACACAATCAAGATATTGAAACAAAACTTTTATTGAAATAATTGTCTTTAAAACAGAATACAATTCAGATTTTCTAAAAATATTCAAAAAAAATTTAACTTGCTGAATGAAATGATAAAGGGAAACAAAATCTTCTAAGCGCGCATGCGGATTTCTGCTTTGAAGCCATCAACCATAGCCCTGCAAAGCTTGAGGAAGTCTTTAACATTTTTTGGGGGTGGGACCATCACATTTATGTGTCTCTCAAACTTCTAGGGATGTCCTCAATGAGATTGTTGTCTAAGAAGGAGAGTTTTGCATGCTTGTCTTTGTAGAATCAATACTCTTGGTAGAGGTCTGGAATTATCTTATGATTATCCTTTCCTGCTTTGGCGATCTTTGCATACTACTCTTCCCAATATGATTTTTCAGCCCTCATCTCCGTATAGAATTTCCGTTCTATAAGGAAATTCTTTGGGAGGTATTCTAACTCAAGACACACTTGCTCGTATTCATCTGTCTTTTGGGCGAGAAATATTTCTGCCCTCATCCTCTTGAGTCGTTCCCCTACATCCAATTGTTGTCTATCTTGGAGTCTCGTGTTAATATACTTCATTTTCCCTTCTTGATCTA
This sequence comes from Vicia faba, assembly GCA_948472305.1. NCBI lineage: Eukaryota > Viridiplantae > Streptophyta > Magnoliopsida > Fabales > Fabaceae > Vicia > Vicia faba. The sequence goes on along the minus strand of OX451738.1, from coordinate 382,693,767 downwards.
AATAAGCTTGTGCCAAACATTGAATTTGAACCCTCAAATATTCTTTTGTCTCCTTTTTGTCTTGCATTGCCTTTTCATACCACCTACTTAGTTTCCTGATTTCACTAGCAGTATCTTCCAAGCATTGGTTGTGGGAATCCAAGTTAAAGGTAGAACTCAACAACCCTTGAGTCGAATGTTTCTGCTTATGACTCTCCTTTTTGAATGCTTCATGGTCTTTCTGAATTTGTTGATCTTTGGACTTCAGCTCACGCTGCATTTGTCTTTTCTCCTTAGCTAAGGTATGAAGGCTAAGCTCCAGTTCTTCTTTCTCCTTTTGAGATTGATTCAAGGCTTTCTTCAAGTTGTCTATTTCTTATAAGGACATAAGCAGAGGATTGGGGACATCTGGCTTATACTCAGGATCAATTTCAAATGGTAACCTAACAACTTGCACCCTATCCAAAACCCATCGAGTGTAAGGTTCTTTCGCCACATCATTCTTCCTTTCAGCTTTTCTCTTGTTAACCCTATTCCAGGCTCAGATGATCTTGTTGAACAACTCTCCGTCATTTTTTCCTATGTCATGAATGATTAATTGTTGAAGTTATTCATCAGAGGGTTTATCCTTTAAAGGGTACCCTAGTTGTCGCAAAGCTAAAGTATGGTTGTAGTTGATACACCCACGTGATCCAATCAACGGAACATTCTAAAAATCTCCACAACGGTAACTGATATCTCCAATGTCTAGCTTTCTTTCATACCACATCATAGAATCCACAGTAAGAGACCTTATTTTTTAAGGCCACTCGTATCTTGTTAGACTTGGAACCATGTAGTCTTCCTTATAGAGGTGAGTTATAAGCCAAGAGTATAAGAGCGGAATACAAAATTTTAGAGTACCCATCCCTTTTTGTAACGAGTGTGAAAAGCATAGTAAATATCAGCAAGTAAGGTAGAAGTTGGGTCCGGATTCAAAGCTTTTGCGCCCCAAAATACACTAATAGTTGCAGGATCAATATAGTCTAAAGTCTGCGGAAACAGATTTACACCAAAGACAAGTAGCCCTAAATAATAAACACAAGACTCCAATTCTTTATTATTGGCAAAAAAATGGCTTTAGCTTCCAAATAGTATCTCTTAATCCTTTGTACATCACCTTCTTTTTTGTAATTAAGTGAAAATTCAGGATAAGGGATCCCTAGACCATTTCCTAAGTCTTAAATGTCGTTGTTGTTTGATTTCCACATATGTTTTTCCCTTAGAAAAATTCAAAAGTCTATCAATTTCTTCCAATGTCGGCACTAATTGAAAGTCTTGGAATGTAAAACACCTCAATGGAGGATCGTAGAACTGAACCAAGGAAGAAATAACATCTAATTGTACATCCACTTTTTTCAACTTAATGGTATTCCCATAACGAAGGGTAAACATCTCCAAAGCTCTTGCAGACAATTTCCTTTTGATGGTCTTGATCTTCGTCATATCCGGCTTGATGGAACTAACACATATAAGTTGTTTCCCTCTGGCAGTCATTTATAAGACACTCACCAAGAAACTTTGATTATTATTTTTAATCCCGTGAATTAGACAGACAAAAAGAATGGATAATAATTAATATGTGAAATGCAAGATGCATGAATGCATGATTGTGTGGCATAGTAACATGATTTCATGATAGGTATCCTTAGTTGGTAAGCTCCTAGTTTTGGCCTATGGATATTCTACCCTCCCCATAAGGTGGTTTCCTTAAGGGTATCATGGATAAAACTAGAGGGAAAGACACAAGGGCCTCCCTTAAGCCGAGCCTCTTTGTAGACTGAAACTTTCGTCTCTAAGGTCATAAAAGGTATCGTCGTGAGATTTTGGTTTAAGGGTTTACAAAAAGTCATAGGTTTTGTTCCAAAGTCCTACCCCCTAGAGGATATCTCTTGAGACATATTTATTTTTTGGAATTACACCAAGTCTAGGCAAAGTCATCACAAAAACTCACAGGGATGATGTATCCCCTTAGCCAATAGACGAACCTTGTTTCTAAGGGTTTTTTTTAAATGATTTTTTTAAAATAAAATCCCGCCAGCAGATAAAAAATGACAAATAATGTAACAAGCAGCAATAAATAAATAATTAAGTAAGCAAATATAGAAAAAAATAACCTAAAATAAGAAAAAACCCTAAAACCAAAAGGAAAAGGCTTTTAAATCCTAGGGTTGAGTCGCCAGCAGAGTCGCCAGCTGTTGTAACCAGTTTTAAAATGAGAGTCATCACCATTAATTTTTATCTTAAGACAGGAATATAACAGAATAACCCTAATTTGGTCAGAGATTCTAAGTTGTTGACTCATTTTTTAGACGAAGGGAAGGTGTTAGGCACCCTTCATCTACCTAGTTCACAAGGATACTAGGTTTAGGTTTACGATTTAGGAAACAGAAAATTAATTCTTATTAAGAGAACTTGTCACGATATTAGTCGTATGCCTATATATCCTCTTATGAGGAATCAGAGTCTCAATTCGTAGTTCGCAATTATTGGTTGGTGTTTTTTATGGATTATGAAAACATCTTAAATTCTCCTTGTACCAAGTCTGGGTGTGTGAATAGCGGAATTTGTAGACAAAGTTTGCAATCGATTAAAGATATTTCCATTATCTATTTAGAAATAATCTTGCCTTTATTAAGTTAGTAAAAAACTGGTTAATATTTAATTGGTTAGATGTTTTCAAATATATTATATAATATCGGTAAAAATATTTTTAATGCATGATAAAAAGAATTTTAATACAATTTGAAGATAAGTTATTATTTTTTTTAAAAGAGTTTTGAATTAAAAATAAAAAATAAACAATTTAGAATTTATATATTAAATATTAAATATTAAATATTAAATATTAAATATTAAATATTAAATATTAAAGATATTAATTATGTAAAATAAATAAGTAAAAAATGAATGAAATATAAAATTAAAAAAAAAATTAAAACGCAGGGGGCTGTATCTTACTTGGACTTAGTATTTTAGGGGGTGTAAATAAAAGGTCCCTAAATCCAGATATTGGATTTAGTCCCAAATCACAAAGGGGTACAAATTTGCACTTAGTAGCAAAATTGGGGGGTATACGTAGTAAGGGTCCAAGTCCAGATATTGGACTTGGCCCATTAGCGTTGGGGAAGGTTTGTTTTCTAGTGTTCTAGTAAAGCAACAAGAACTTGGAGGTGCAATCCAGAATGGGCTTAGGCCCAATATCATAAGTGTTGGGGAGTTCGTTTGACCTCATGCGGGTGAGTGCATAGGGTTATGGTGGAAGCGCATTTGAGGCACGTTTGATGATAATCAAATGGACAGGAAGCGAGGATGCATGATAAGAGTAGCGCATGGGAACACAGTTGTTTATAAAAATAGGTTTCTGGGCTAAAAGCCCATTTTTTCTCTTCTCTCCCTCTCTCTACAATAAATGAAACCCTTTTTATTTTTTTAGACAGAGAGGCTCTTCCCTCTCTAGAAACCCGACAACCAGAAATCGCCCTCGCCTGGGGCGCCACCGATCGGAAATTGCTTCCTCTGGTGGCTGCTCCAAGGCGCGACCACCTTCAAACAAAACACTGTTTGGGTTCACATGGATCCTAAGAACCCTAAGGGTTCGTGATGAAACCTAACCCAAAAACCCAGAAACCTTCAACAATGATGAACCCTAACCCAGATTAGCATGAACCCTAAGAACCCTAACCCCAAAACCTAAGAACCATAACCCTAACCCTATCATATAGCCCAGAAAACCCTTATTCCAATCAAAATCCAGAAAACAACAATCAATCCACAACCACAAATTTAAACCAAGCTAAGCGTTAGGCTTACCGTCCGATGTAGTGCATCTTATCGTATGAAATCCTCTTCTGACTTTCTGGTTCGATTTTCTAATCTCTTTCTTCTCCTCTTCATTTTGCAGGTATGAGGAATGATGGTAGCAGGATGGTGGAGATGGCTTGAAGCAACACAGATTTAGGGTTTCATAAGTTGAAACCCATATCTCAAGAAGACGGCTAACTCGCAGATTACTTCTTCTCTATTATGATTCGTTTCTTCCAATTTTTTCGTCCCCTTAATTTAGTTTTAGGGTTTTATTTATAGGTTAGATATTAGAACAGATTAGGAAGTTTATTTGATTTGTCATTATAGTCTGTTGATTAGTGTTGTACCCCAAAATTTGCCCTCGTATCTCTCCACAAGAAATCACAGCTTCGGGCTTTTCCTGATTTTTTCAGATTGGCGTAAGAATCAGTCAAACAGACTTTTCTTATCAGTCAGACAAAATTAGGGTTTTCATTGATTTTAAAGCAGTTCAGGAATATTGCTAAGGTTTGTTTAAGTTGGCTCAGGTTTTGATCAGGCGGACGCTTCTTTGACATTAAAACAAAACTAGGGTTTTTGTGCGCGCATTCTCAGAAAGAATTAATTTTACAGTTCTTTTCAGTTTACTCTGAGATTTGGACTGAAGCATTTGGATTGAGTTTGCAGTGTTTGACTAAATCAGTGAAAAGAGGCATATGGACGTTTGTTTGATTTGACTGTGCATTGCTGTGGCTATTTGAAACGCCAGGTTTATTAATTGATCGATGCTAAAACCACAGTGTTTATTAATTGTTTATTTTAAGTTAGGATAATTGGAATTTATTTACATTTATTATAATTTAAGAATTTATAAGTAATTAAATAGACAGCTAAAAAAAGGGAATTAACTGATCAAAAGAATTTTTATTTATTCTTCTTTAATTGTTTTGTTACAAATTATTATTTGAACAACGGTAAATTTATTTACATTTTTGTTTACAATAATAATTTTACAAATGATTAAATTTGAAATAAAACTATCCTAAAAATCCCTAAGTATTCATCTTCTATCCATTGCTCCTTTGCTCAATTATCTTTACCTGCAAAAAGAAAAGAAAAAGAATTCAAATGCAGTCAAAATAATTAAGAGCAGACAGATAAAAAAATCATCATTAAAAGCAACTGGCCGGAATGAGTTTTCCCTCTCTGCAAATCACGAGATTTCTCCCGGTTCACAAAGAGGGATGAAAAATTCTTGCAAAAAAGTATGAATGCACAAAGTTGTAATATTGCACAATTTCAAAATGGTCAAACAAACTGTACATTTCAAAGTTTCAAAATCATTGCCAACAAAGTCCAAACTGAACTACAAAATCCAAAGTCAACTAGAGCTGCCCAAAGCCAAAGATATCAAAAACTGTCCAAAAGGATATGGAAAGATATCAAAGTACAAAATGTTGTCAAAAAAGTACACAGAGAAAAGAAGTATGCAGAAGAAAACTAGAATGCAAGCAAGGTTCAAATCATCACTTTCCAGCCAAATTGCTTTTTCAGAAAAGTACATTTCTAAAGAAATAAAAAATGCTTTTTTTAAATGTAGAGAGAGAGAAAAAAGAGAAAAGAAGAGGCTTAAAGGCTTTAGGCTTGAAGAAAAGATATAAAACAATCATACCAACACAGTACAAAGGAAAAAAAATATATCAAGAAGCTCTAAACAAAAAGCCAAAAGCTCTCCAAACTGTAACAGAAGCCAAGCCTGCCTTGAACTATAACAAAACATTAAAACCTGTTAACACATGAAAACCAGAAGAACCAAAATACCACAGCCTAAACCAGCATAAACAAACTGCATTCAAAGCCTTAAGCCCTACAAGCTTCAAGCTCTCAACCTGTGACCTCAAGCAGAAGCCTGCCTAAAACCCTCAACCTGCATAAACCAGTAAAGCTCCAAACCTCACCAAAGCCTTACCTGATTCAAACCCCCAACCTTTTCAAAACCTGCTAAAGCCTAAAACCTCAAAGGCCTGTAACCATTCAAAGCTCTTATCCTGTAAACAAAAAGCCATGAGCCTACACAAACTCTTAACCTGTGACCTCAAGCAGGAGCCTGCCTGAAGCCTTTCAACCTGTCAAGCTTCAACATTGTCTAAGCCTCAAACATTCAAACAACCAACTAAACCCTCAGAAAATTTTCATCATTGGGCTACCAAAATCATCAAAGCATTTCAAGGCAATCATACTCAAAATCATCATCAAATAATACAGACACAAGCATATTAGAGAGGCAACATATCAATCATCTCACGGCATACAGAAGCAAGAGGCTAACAGAAGGAAAAGAATCAAATAATCTCAGAGGCATACAGACACAAGCATACTCAAAATCAACAACAAATATTCAGAGGCAACAGAAGCAAGTAAAAGAGAAGAGGATAAAGAATTGTTTTCAGATAATCATCATAAAACAAAAGCAAAGTACTAGACAAACCGGAGCAAGCCTTGTCATCATCGCCCTCGCCCTTGGCCGTCCTAGGCGCCTCCGGTCCGCCTCGTCTCCATCTCCAAAAGCCTAAGGTATAAATCCCTTCCCTTTTTTTTTTCGCTCACAGAAACAACAATAATACATAAAATCAGAATCAATAATTGAAGAATAATGACATGCAAAGAAAGAAATCAAAAAGAACCCTAAAATGTCCAAAACTCGTTACCTTTCTTTCCGTCGTTAACTGAACAACTGTGAGGAGATGAGGACGGAAGCGGCGCCTGGTAGCCGAAGGTTGGAGGGGATCAACGGCCCTGGGTTTGAGAGATGAAGGAGACGAACGAAATGAAGAGAACGGCGCCTCTGTTGCCTAACCCTAATTCCCCTTTCTGAAACGAAATACAAAAACCCTTGCAAATGTTTTGTGAAGCATTGGGCCTTGCCCTTTCTAGATGCTTAAGCCCAAACTCACAAAAGCCAGCGCACCCCCCCTTTCTTTCAAACTTTGTTTGGGCTAAGCAAGTCCCTTAAGCCCATTCTTTTTATTTTTCTTTTTTAACTAATACTTTCCCTTTTCTTTTTTTATCACATGACATTTTTACACAAATTATTTTTATTAAATAAACCAATTGTTCATATTAAATTTAATTGACAATACTCTTTTATTTTTCTTTTTATGATATCACTAAATGTTTGTACATAAAAAAAATATACATAAAACATTAATACGTAAAACATTAATTCTTTCCTAAAACATTTCTTTTTTAACTCTTATATATAAAACCTTAGCAAAGTATATAAAAAATAACTTTTTAAAGTTAAATACTTTTCTTTAAACTTAAAACTTTTACTTTCTTTCAATTAAAAACTTTTGTACATATTAACAAAAATACAAGAATACGAATAAATAAATACATTGAATACATTAAGTTAACAATACTTAATAAATACACTTTCTCACTTGTAAATAAATCATACACTTACACATTTACAATACACAAATACATTGATACGTTTACATTTGCTTATCTTGTACATTTGATACATATTACATTTGCGATCGCAATTCGATTTGGTTGTAAATATTTGGACACTACTCTCCTATTAAGTCTCATCCCCATTTGTAAATTTGTACCCCCACTCCCGGATACTTATTTGTAATAGCGTAGACTTTAAATTCCCGCAATTTATCCCTTTCAAATATACCATGGTTAGACCTAGGGTTTGTATGTACATAAAATAAAACGCTAGATAACCTAATACAAAGACAAATACGTGAAATCAATACACAATCACACTTGCACCCCTAGGGTAATCCCACATGTTGCCTTCCAAAATGGGCCATGCTTGCACGTTGAGTATCTTTGGCAAAACAAAATAAATCGAAATGATCATAGTCCCTCGATGACGCTTTCAAAAGTTGCCTAATCAAAAATGATCATAGTCCCTTCAAGCAAAATTGCCAAAGATACTTGGCACCATTGCATTCATGGTCCATACGATGATCCGCGCCTGTCCCGTTAACATTCTAATGCAAGATTGCCCACCAAATACAATGGTGGAACAAAATTGTTAAAAGGGTTAAAACATGAGAAAAAAACCTTTGAGTAAATTTAGGGGTAGACAACTCTTAGTTACTTGATCAAACTTGCAAAAACACTTGCCTACTTTTCAAAACTCCACACTCCACAAACACTTTCAAAAACAAACTTCCAAAAACATTTGAAACATCTTTTCGAAAAGATACACACCTTTGTAAACACTCAAACACGAGTCATTACAACGGTTTCCTAAGACAAGGCATCTATTTAAAAAACATTTTCAAACACACACACACACCACAATTTCAAACAATTGAAAATCAAGGCAAGTGATCTAAAACAAGTAACTAAGAGCCCATAGATAACCATGGATGAAAAGGGTGCTAATACCTTCCCTTTTCATAATCTACCCCCCGAACCCACGAAACATCTCAAAAGGTTTTTCCTGTGCTTTTTAACCCTTCCTTTAGGATAAAATAAAAAGTCGGTGGCGACTCTTGCTAAACCGAACAAGTGTGAATACAAACGCAAAACTCAAAGCAGTTCTCCCACCGTATCACAGAACTGGCGACTCTGCTGGGGATTGAACTAAAAGTGGGGTTACCTTAGGGTTTAGATCGCCTTTACATTCTTGATTTGATTGCCTTGATTGCTTTACTTTTTGGGTCCTTGTTTGGGTTTGTTGTAAATCCTACACCCGGATTTGGGGCACCTTTTTAGGTAAATAGAAATAAAACTGTGAGGGAACTGTGCGGGGTATACCGACATGGTTGAAGCAGTAAGCTATGTTAGTGTGACATATTTGTGAGTACCGGTAACCCTTGAGTTCAATCAAGGAGAGTACGGGGCCGCTGAGTGATGTCGTGAAGCACTAACGAACTCTTAGAACCTTAATTGACCATCCTAGCCTTTTTAGGGGTAGTGAGATGACCGACTTTGGTGCAGTCCGAAGTTGGTAGATACTCGATACTACACTCATTGAGGGTTGTTTTCTTGGAATATTTTGGTCGCCAGTTAAGTGGCTAAACCAAAACAATGAACACAAAAAACAATCCAATGATATTGAGCTCCTTAGAACCCGATTTCTACTCTAGGACAGGATGAGCCAACTAACTTCAAGAGGATACTTACCTACAACCCCATGCAAGCCTAAACCTAAGGACTTGTTTGCTTTGTGTGAATATGTTTACCTGTATATACACTTACTTGCTTTTGCATACATGTACATAACATCATAACATCATACCATAGCATTTCCAATAACCATTTCAAGGATCTCGAGGGTTCTTTTGATGAAGGGTTACGTTGAACCAGACGTCTACCAAAGGGTTTTCCCCTCTAAGCAAATGCCATCAAAGATCAAGTGCGACAACTTGAATCAGGGGCTATGACCCACTTGACATGGTGAGCTTGATTCTCGTGGAAAGACATCCACCGGTGCAAAGTTCTTCAATCAAAGATCAAGTGCAACAACTTGAATCAGGGGCTATGACCCACTTGACATGGTGAGCTTGATTCTCGTGGAAAGACATCCACCGGTGCAAAGTTCTCCAATCAAAGATCAAGTGCAACAACTTGAATCAGGGGCTATGACCCACTTGACATGGCGAGCTTGATTCTCGTGGAAAGACATCCACCGGTGCAAAGTTCTCCAATCAAAGATCAAAGTTCAACCTCTAACATTCTCTTGTGTTTACCCCAAGAGATCCTTGAAAGCATGCATCCGCATATCATGCATTGCATCTTGACAATTTTTCCTTTTCAGGTTTCCTTATTCTCATACTGTTTATTTCAGTAGAGATGGCCTTGGAACAGACTCTCAAGGATCTCCAAGCTCAAAACGCTCAACTTCAAGAGATGTTCTTGAACCTATCCAAGGGGCAAGAAGAGGTCAAGACGCTCCTCACCAGGGGCATGATCGTGGGAAATCCTGGGGACGACAGAGATGACCAGTGGGAGCTACACATTGAGATAGCCATATTGAAAGGGGAATTGACGAGTTAGAAAGCTCTCATCCAAGACTTGGCTCAAAAACAAGAAGAGCTTGGGGTTCTTGTCAACAAACTGCTTCGGGATAATCAAGTGGGACAGACAACTGGGGCTGAAGATCAAATCGTCATTCTGCCTTTTCTGAGGCGAGAAGACAAGGGAAAAGTTTCTCAACCTGCTTCAGGGTCACAGGCCCAACAACACCTTACGCCATCTCAACAAAGACAGGGGCATCAGCGTAAGAAGGTCGCGCCCAAAAGACAATTCACTAAAATCAACATGTCACTGGGTTAAGTGCTACAACGCATGTTGCAGGCAGGGCTGATTACATTAAGGGTCCCTCATCTGAACCTTAATACTTCTGCTCCTACCTATCATCCCAATAGGAGGTGTGCATACCACTCCTATGGTCCTGGACATGACACCGAGGACTGCTAGGCCTTGAAAAATAAAACTCAGGATCTGATTGACAATGGGGTGCTGAGGTTCATGCCAGACGGCGAGATGAAAATCTTCCGTTGAGGAGTTCTCCACCTGAAGTGACAAAGCTCAAGCTGAGAGACTTTCGCTTCATTTGAATTTTCAAAGTTGTAATTTCTTTTTTTATTCAAACAATTATCTGTTGATGTTAAACTCTGTTTCATTAGTGCATTGCATATGTTTGTCTTGAATTCATCCATTCGTTTTCACTACTCTTATGCTTTCTTTATGATATTTAACTCTCGATAAAAAGCTGCAAGCCTTTAGAGGGAGAATGACGAAACAATACCATAATCTCATGTAGTATGCTTTTGAACGGACCTTGCTGATGATGTACATGCATTTCTTTCAATTCCCAAACACTGGAGTTATAAGGAAGATAATCCCTAGTCAACCCTTTCGAGCCAAAGAAGTAGGAGTTTTCTGTTCTAAACATTTAAAACCTGTGATATAAACCTGGGGCATGGTAGTGTCTCAGTTAATTCAAAAGAAGATGCGCATTAAAGTCGCAAACTCTCAGTTCGAAACACAACGAACGACGTCAACAAAAGAAAGCATTCCTTTCGAATCAAAAGACAGTGATGGTTCCCTATCACCTAGGCAGTCAATCTCTCAAAAGAGAAAAGCCCACCAAGCCAAAACCTGTAAAGGAGGCTTAAGAAAGCTGGGGCATCCCGCTGACTGTGATCTCAAAAACAGAGACTGTCAGGCAAAAGTTAGGGATAACAAATCAAAATCAAAATAGAGAGGTCATTACCAATCCTCAACAACATGAAAAATGTTGCAAAAGAAAAAAGGAGATGATGAATGTCTCCCAAAATTCAACCGGTGAACCATCACCCAAAAAGTCGTTCCAAACTCAAACAGAGTGCGACGCACAATTAATTGAGCTTAGGGTTGAAGAACATCACGAAGAGCGGGTGGGTACAAATATACTTTGATCCTTTATCCTTTGTTTCTTAAACCGTGAACCAAGCCACGTTACAACCCTTCAAAAGTCCTAATTGAAGCACGAGTTAGTTCGAAAGCATACTGTTACAAAAGGTATCCTGACTCATGTAAGGCTTTGCTCTAAAATCTTGTGTTGACTTGTCTTATAAAAAGTTTTCTGCTAAAAAACGCATTTTTCAAAACTTCGAGACAAACATAAAACTTTGCATTGCTTGAATATCACTGTTTGCACTTGGCTATTTGTTTAACAACGAAGAAATTCATACATCGAATGTTCGGAGGAACGAAAACTCTCTCAGTGAACAAAATCACTTCAAGGAGGATGACACTTCCATTACAATCTCCTATCAACAAGGGGACATGACATGTCACCATCCAGCACACCTGGGGCAGTCCAGTCAAGGTTTCAACAGATCTTTCAAAGTTCAGTTAACCTGGGGCAGTCCAGTCAAGATTTCAACAAATCTCTCAATTGTAGAGTAACCTGAAGAGACTCCTTCATCATCACTTGGGGCATTCAAATGTCAAAAGTGTCCAAAGATTCCTTCATCACCTGCTGGAAATTACAACCACCAACAGATCAACTATCGCAATTCCAGATTCGATTCCTGTATCTAGCCAGGGCATGTCTATGAGTGATTGATTGTGGATTCGACACCTGTATCTAGCCAGGGCATATCTGCATGAAGAGTTTAGAGATTCGATACATGTATCCAGCCAGGGCATATCTGTAGACAACAAATTCCAGATTCGATTCCTGTATCTAGCCAGGGCATATCTGTGAGTGATTGATTGTGGATTCGACACCTGTATCTAGCCAGGGCATATCTGCATGAAGAGTTTAGAGATTCGATACCTGTATCCAGCCAAGGCATATCTGTAGACGACAAATTCCAGATTCGATTCATGTATCTAGCCAGGGCATATCTGTGAGTGATTGATTATGGATTCGACACCTGTATCTAGCCATGGCATATCTGCATGAAGAGTTTAGAGATTCGATACCTGTATCCAGCCAGGGCATATCTGTAGACAACAAATTCCAGATTCGATACCTGTATCCAGCCAAGGCATATCTGTATACGACAAATTCCAGATTCGATTCCTGTATCTAGCCAGGGCATATCTGTGAGTGATTGATTGTGGATTCGACACCTGTATCTAGCTAGGGCATATCTGCATGAAGAGTTTAGAGATTCGGTACCTATATCCAGCCAGGGCATATCTGTAGACAACAAATTCCAGATTCGATACCTGTATCCAGCGAAGGCATATTTGTAGACGACAAATTTCAGATTCGATTCCTGTATCTAGCCAGGGCATATCTGTGAGTGATTGATTATGGATTCGACACCTGTATCTAGCCAGGGCATATCTGCATGAAGAGTTTAGAGATTCGATACCTGTATCCAGCCAGGGCATATCTGTAGACAACAAATTCCATATTCGATACCTGTATCCAGCCAGGGCATATCTGTAGACGACAAATTCCAGATTCGATTCGTGTATCTAGCCAGGGCATATCTGTGAGTGATTGATTGTGGATTCGACACCTGTATCTAGCCAGGGCATATCTGCATGAAGAGTTTAGAGATTCGATACCTATATCCAGCCAGGGCATATCTGTAGACAACAAATTCCAGATTCGATACCTGTATCCAGCCAGGGCATATCTGTAGACGACAAATTCCATATTCGATTCCTGTATCTAGCCAGGGCATATCTGTGAGCGTTTGATTGTGGATTCGACTCCTGTATCTAGCCAGGGTATATCTGCATGAAGAGACTGAGGATCAACACCTGTAACAAGCCAGGAAATTATCTACATAAAGAGTCTCCTTCATCATCACTTGGGGCATTCGAATGTCAAAAGTGTTCAACAATTCCTTCATCACCTGTTGGAAGATGTAGTTTTACACGGACTTATCATCAGGAAGCCCTACACAGGTTCCTTCTCTAATTCAAGATGCAGTTTTACACGGACTCATCATGAAGCAACCCTACACCGGTTCCTTCTCAAAATTCAGATGCAGTTTTACACGGACTCATCATCAGGAAACCCTACACCGGTTCCTTCTCAAATTCAGATGCAGTTTTACACGGACTCATCATCAGGAAACCCTACACCGGTTCCCTCAACTTCAGATGCAGTTTTATACGGACTCATCATCAGGAAACCCTACACCGGTTCCTTCTCAAACTCAAAAGATTCTTGCAATCCCCAGGCAGAGAACCTTCCAGAAGCTAACTCCCCTCAGAGTCAAGTTTCAAAATCCCCAGTGGAGCCAAAACTGTCAATCCCCAGCGGAGCTAGAACTTCCAACTATCAATCCCCAAGCAGAGTGAAGACTCTGATTTTCAGTTCCTCACAGAATATTCGAATATTCTCCAGTGAAGATCTCCTCAAGACAGGAATTCCCCAGTAGACTGGCATACAACCCAAGCTTCTGATTCCCCAATAGTGGTCCCAGGACTTCTCATCTTTCAACAATCTAAAGATTCTTGCCCTCCCCTGCAGCAGCCAAGGAATTATTTTCCCCGACAGCAGTCAAGATTCTTCTATCCCCAGCGGAGTTCATCAAATTCCCCAACATAACTTATCAGTGGAATCCCCAGCAGAGCTCTCATCAAAACCTCAACGAAGTATCTCTTCCCACAGAGTAATTCCCCGCAGAGTAATCTCTCCAACAAGTTTATTCCCCAACGGAGTCATCTTCTCCTACCGGTTTATTCTTGCAACCATCATCCCCAGCAGAAACGAAAAACTCTACTCTTCAACATCAGTCTAGGATTCCACAAACTCCCGACAGTCGTCAAGGATTTATTTTCCTAGACGAAAATGCATTCATAGACATTTCACATTTTTATACATCATGACGCATGCATATACGCATCATATCACACAATCTCATTTATTCTTGAAAACATCATGACCTCATGCATTTCATACATCATGACATTGCATACAACTGATGTCTTGCCTTTTCAGGAAAAAGGTCAATCCAAAGATGATTACTATCAACTGTCACAATTCCAGATTCAATTCCTGTATCTAGCCAGGGCATATCTGTGAGTAAATGATTGTGGATTCGACACCTGTATCTAGCCAGAGCATGTCTGCATGAAGAGTTTAGAGATTCGATTCCTATATCCAGCCAGGGTATATCTTTAAACGACAATTTCCAGATTTGACACCTGTATCCAGCCAGGGCATATCTGTAAACGACAATTTCCAGATTCGACACCTGTATCCAGCCAGGGCATATCTGTAGACGACAATTTCCAGATTCGACACCTGTATCTAGCCAGAGCATATCTGCATGAAGAGTTTGAAGATCAACCCCTGTAACAGGCCAGGAAATTATCTTTCTTTCTCAAGTATGCAAGTTCTCGCTAAGGAATCTCTTACGCGATCGACATCACCAAATGGCATCTGTAAGCCCATTCCCTCCACCATCACATCACCGAGTGCAAATTTTTGGGCACTCTAGTGTCCAATCTCCTTTTACTTTCAAGTCGCGAACGGAAAACTTGCCAATATAACTCTTCAGGTTCAAGAAGATTTAATAGGGGCAACTGTTGTACCCCAAAATTTTCTCTCGTATCTCTCCACAAGAAATCACAGCTTCGGGCTTTTCCTGATTTTTTCAGATTGGCGTAAGAATCAGTCAAACAGACTTTTCTTATCAGTCAGACAAAATTAGGGTTTTCATTGATTTTAAAGCAGTTCAGGCAGATTGCTAAGGTTTGTTTGAGTTGGCTCAGGTTTTGATCAGGCGGACGCTTCTTTGACATTAAAACAAAACTAGGGTTTTTGTGCGCGCATTCTCAGAAAGAATTAATTTTACAGTTCTTTTCAGTTTACTCTGAGATTTGGACTGAAGCATTTGGATTGAGTTTGCAGTGTTTGACTAAATCAGTGAAAATAGGCATATGGACGTTTGTTTGATTTGACTGTGCATTGCTGTGGCTATTTGAAACGCCAGGTTTATTAATTGATCGATGCTAAAACCACAGTGTTTATTAATTGTTTATTTTAAGTTAGGATAATTGGAATTTATTTCCATTTATTATAATTTAAGAATTTATAAGTAATTAAATAGACAGCTAAAAAAAAGGGAATTAACTGATCAAAAGGATTTTTATTTATTCTTCTTTAATTGTTTTGTTACAAATTATTATTTGAACAACGGTAAATTTATTTACATTTTTGTTTACAATAATAATTTTACAAATGATTAAATTTGAAATAAAACTATCCTAAAAATCCCTAAGTCTTCATCTTCTATCCATTTCTCCTTTGCTCAATTATCTTTACCTGCAAAAAGAAAAGAAAAAGAAGTCAAATGCAGTCAAAATAATTAAGAGCAGACAGATAAAAAAATCATCATTAAAAGCAACTGGCAGAAATCAGTTTGCCCTCTCTGCAAATCACGAGATTTCTCCCGGTTCACAAAGAGGGATGAAAAATGCTTGCAAAAAAGTATGAATGCACAAAGTTGTAATATTGCACAATTTCAAAATGGTCAAACAAACTGCACATTTCAAAGTTTCAAAATCATTGCCAACAAAGTCCAAACTGAACTACAAAATCCAAAGTCAACTAGAGCTGCCCAAAGCCAAAGATATCAAAAACTGTCCAAAAGGATATGGAAAGATATCAAAGTAAAAAATGTTGTCAACAAAGTACACGGAGAAAAGAAGTATGCAGAAGAAAACTAGAATGCAAGCAAGGTTCAAATCATCACTTTCCAGCCAAATTGCTTTTTCAGAAAAGTACATTTCTAAAGCAATAAAAAATGCTTTTTTTAAATGTAGAGAGAGAGAGAGAAAAAAGAGAAAAGAAGAGGCTTACAGGCTTTAGGCTTGAAGAAAAGATATAAAACAATCATACCAACACAGTACAAAGGAAAAAAAATCAAGAAGCTCTAAACAAAAAGCCAAAAGCTCTCCAAACTGTAACAGAAGCCAAGCCTGCCTTGAACTATAACAAAACATCAAAACATGTTAACACATGAAAACTAGAAGAACCAAAATACCACAGCCTAAACCAGCATAAACAAACTGCATTCAAAGCCTTAAGCCCTACAAGCTTCAAGCTCTCAACTTGTAACCTCAAGCAGAAGCCTGCCTAAAACCCTCAACCTGCATAAACCAGTAAATCTCCAAACCTCACCAAAGCCTTACCTGATTCAAACCCTCAACCTTTTCAAAACATGCTAAAGCCTAAAACCTCAAAGGCCTGTAACCATTCAAAGCTCTTAGCCTGTAAACAAAAAGCCATGAGCCTACACAAACTCTCAACCTGTGACCTCAAGCAGGAGCCTGCCTGAAGCCTTTCAACCTGTCAAGCTTCAACATTGTCTAAGCCTCAAACATTCAAACAACCAACCAAACCCTCAGAAAATTTTCATTATTGGGCTACCAAAATCATCAAAGCATTTCAAGGCAATCATACTCAAAATCATCATCAAATAATACAGACACAAGCATACTCAGAAGCATATCAGAGAGGCAACATATCAATCATCTCAGGGCATACAGAAGCAAGAGGCTAACAGAAGGAAAAGAATCAAATAATCTCAGAGGCATACAGACACAAGCATACTCAAAATCAACAACAAATATTCAAAGGCAACAGAAGCAAGTAAAAGAGAAGAGGATAAAGAATTGTTTTCAAAAAATCATCATAAAACAAAAGCAAAGTACTAGACAAACCGGAGCAAGCCTTGTCATCATCTCCCTCGCCCTTGGTCGTCCTAGGAGCCTCCAGTCCGCCTCGTCTCCATCTCCAAAAGCCTAAGGTATAAATCCCTTCCCTTTTTTTCCGCTCACAGAAACAACAATAATACATAAAATCAGAATCAATAATTGAAGAATAATAACATGCAAAGACAGAAATCAAAAAGAACCCTAAAATGTCCAAAACTCGTTACCTTTCTTTCCGTCGTTAACTGAATAACTGTGAGGAGATGAGGACGGAAGCGGCGCCTGGTAGCCGAAGGTTGGAGGGGATCAACGACCCTGGGTTTGAGAGATGAAGGAGACGAACGAAATGAAGAGAACGGTGCCTCTGTTGCCTAACCCTAATTCCCCTTTCTGAAACGAAATACAAAAACCCTTGCAAATGTTTTGTGAAGCATTGGGCCTTGCCCTTTCTAGATGCTTAAGCCCAAACTCACAAAAGCCAGCGCACCCCCCCTTTCTGATTACCACTTCAAACTTTGTTTGGGCTAAGCAAGTCCCTTAAGCCCATTCTTTTTCTTTTTCTTTTTTAACTAATACTTTCCCTTTTCTTTTTTTATCACATGACATTTTTACACAAATTATTTTTATTAAATAAACCAATTATTCATATTAAATTTAATTGACAATACTCTTTTATTTTTATTTTTATGATATCATTAAATGTTTGTACATAAAAAAAAATACATAAAACATTAATACGTAAAACATTAATTCTTTCCTAAAACATTTCTTTTTTAACTCTTATATATAAAACCTTAGCAAAGTATATAAAAAATAACTTTTTAAAGTTAAATACTTTTCTTTAAACTTAAAACTTTTACTTTCTTTCAATTAAAAACTTTTGTACATATTAACAAAAATACAAGAATACGAATAAATAAATACATTGAATACATTAAGTTAACAATACTTAATAAATACACTTTCTCACTTGTAAATAAATCATACACTTACACATTTACAATACACAAATACATTGATACGTTTACATTTGCTTATCTTGTACATTTGATACATATTACATTTGCGATCGCAATTCGATTTGGTTGTAAATATTTGGACACTACTCTCCTATTAAGTCTCATCCCCATTTGTAAATTTGTACCCCCACTCCCGGATACTTATTTGTAATAGCGTAGACTTTAAATTCCCGCAATTTATCCCTTTCAAATATACCATGGTTAGACCTAGGGTTTGTACTTACATAAAATCAAACGCTAGATAACCTAATACAAAGACAAATACGTGAAATCAATACACAATCACACTTGCACCCCTAGGGTAATCCCACATGTTGCCTTCCAAAATGGGCCATGCTTGCACGTTGAGTATCTTTTGCAAAACAAAACAAATCGAAATGATCATAGTCCCTCGATGACGCTTTCGAAAGTTGCCTAATCAAAAATGATCATAGTCCCTTCAAGCAAAATTGCCAAAGATACTTGGCACCATTGCATTCATGGTCCATACGATGACCCGCGCCTGTCCCGTTAACATCCTAATGCAAGATTGCCCACCAAATACAATGGTGGAACAAAATTGTTAAAAGGGTTAAAACATGAGAAAAAAACCTTTGAGTAATTTTAGGGGTAGACAACTCTTAGTTACTTGATCAAACTTGCAAAAACACTTGCCTACTTTTCAAAACTCCACACTCCACAAACACTTTCTAAAACAAACTTCCAAAAACATTTGAAACATCTTTTCGAAAAGATACACACCTTTGTAAACACTCAAACACGAGTCATTACAACAGTTGCCTAAGACAAGGCATCTATTTCAAAAACATTTTCAAACACACACACACACACCACAATTTCAAACAATTGAAAATCAAGGCAAGTGATCTAAAACAAGTAACTAAGAGCCCTTGGATAACCATGGATGAAAAGGGTGCTAATACCTTCCCTTTTCATAATCTACCCCCCGAACCCAAGAAACATCTCAAAAGGTTTTTCCTGTGCTTTTTAACCCTTCCTTTAGGATAAAATAAAAAGTCGGTGGCGACTCTTGCTAAACAGAACAAGTGCGAATACAAACGCAAAACTCAAGTCAGTTCTCCCACCGTATCACAATTAGGTACTTGGAGATTTGATTCAGAAAGAAAATTAGAGATTTGGTTGTAAAATAATTCGTTTGTAACCGATCCTAATTTTGACGTCTTTGTATTTGTAGATTCAATTAAGCTTTTGTGCAATATTTTAATTTGATTTTGGTTTTGAAAGATTTGATTTTGTTAACATGTTGGAGATATGGTATAGATTTGTTTGATCTATACATTAGTCATTTCTTTTGGATAGCTTAGTGTAACATAAAATAGGGCGTCACTGGCTTGCAAAGGGAATTTATGGTTTCAACCCTAAATTTTGTCTAAAGTCAATGTTTTGAAAAAAGAATAATTATTGACGAAAAATAAAATAATAATTATTAATTAGTAAATAAAAAATAAATATAATAATTAAAGAAGAGAAAAATAGCTATAGTAAAATGGAGAGTTGACTCGGTCAACCCAAGTTAATGGGCCTTCAAAAATGGTAGGAACCTCCCAATTCAAAGCGCATACCCCTCTTTGTAACCAACATACCATTTTCTATTTTTAAATAAACCTTTAATTGGATTGATAACAAATACACCCCTGATTCTAATCGTAAGAAAAACTTAATG
Organism: Vicia faba; assembly: GCA_948472305.1. Taxonomy (NCBI): domain Eukaryota; kingdom Viridiplantae; phylum Streptophyta; class Magnoliopsida; order Fabales; family Fabaceae; genus Vicia; species Vicia faba. Next base: position 382,674,108 of record OX451738.1, on the reverse strand, counting down.
GGCCATTAGATTTTGATGGTCCATTTTGAAATAATACATCCCCCTTTATAAACTTAAACCCCACAATGCATATTGTTGTACCTAAAAATTTTCCCTCTCATTTCATCAACATTTCTCATCACAAGACTCTTGGAATTCAAGATCAAGCTAGGGTTTACTCTGCTCAAGACACCTCCTTGCACTGTTGACCTAAATTAGGGTTTGAGTTTGCACATGGATGTTTTGACCTACAATGCCCAAAGTGACTTTCATACTTCATGTTGGACGCACAAGTTTTTCCATACCAAGTTTCAAGCCTTGATTCAAATTTTTGCCCAATCAATTGGACAGTTAACCTAGAAATCAGCTATATTGGGGAAAAAGTCAATTGTGGCCAATTGGCAGTCAAACTTCATGAATTTTGACCCACATCAACATTGTGAACTCATATTAACCATTTGATCAAGTTTGGATCATAATTCCACAAGAAATTTGATCAGATTACCAAAAGGGCAAAATGGTCATTTTTAGGGTTTTGACTGCACAAGGGTAATTTTTGACTGTTTGACCTAGCCAATAGCAAATCAATCTCAACCATGGACACAAGGACTCAATGAAATTTTCTTGACCTATTCAACAAGTTCAAAAGATCTCAAATGCATAGGATTGACAGATGAATTTTTCAGTCAACTGATCAAAATTTGATTGTACACTGAAAAGTCAAACTTTGACTTTTTGGTCAAAATCAAGTGCCAAGAGTCATTTTCCATCAAGACATGTCAAATTATGAAACTTGTTCATCAATAAACCCAAAATTGCAAATTAGGGTTTAAAATGGAAAAAGTTTCATAACTTAGAAAATTTCTAAGTTATGAAATTTTCTTATTTTTTCCTAACTTTGCCTCACACTTTCACCAAGATTCAAATGGATTAAAACAAAAATTGCAACATGAAACTTTTAGTCCATAAAAAAGTCTACAACTTTGATTCAAAAAGTTTTCTCAAAAAAAGCTTGGATCTCAAGTTATGATTTTTGGAACAAGGGTCCCTAAAACTTTTAACTTAGAGAAATTTTGCCCTAGTTTAGGCAGGATTTTGACCCATCTTCTTGGACATTTTTCACATAGTTCCACTTGGAGTCTTAAGTTTCATTTCAAATATGGATATAGTACATGTTGCAAGCTTTCCAAATTGTCAAAGAACTCCTCAAACACCTTTATGGTTAGGGAGAATCGAATGCTTGAAGTTGGCAAAAACTCACTTTGATCCATGGCCAATACATGTTCATACAAGTTTCATTTTCAAACCAGCATGCTTTGTACTTGGTTGCAGGCCTCTAAACCATTTTACACTCCTTAATTGAATGCAAATCCACTGAGATAATGCATTATCTTGGCCATTTGGACATTGCACACAAAACTAACCCTTAATTAGAAAAAGGTACATTGCCATTTTTGAAAAGTTTTGCTTTATGTCAAAACAATATCTTTGAGCATAGGGGACATATCTCAGAAGCCAAATCAAATCCACAAATTCCAGTAACCAAGGGCAAAGTATGCAGCATACAAGATAGAGGGTACAGGCCTGTAATGACAAGTTACACATTCTTGCTTCACAAAGAAGAAATTGGTCCAAATCTTGCCAACTTGAAAACCAGTCCATGATAGCTTAAACAAACATTGCAAACACATTTCACACAACCCTTTGAGTCATAAACACGAGCTTTTCACCACTCAAACCTCCTTGTACACAAAATCTCCATTTTTCTGCAAGACAGGGCAAGCCCTGCAGAATCACCTCCATCTCCACTTTGCCTCGTGCGTTTTGCTTCAAACTTGTTCCAATACCTTCCATTCAACTCACCTAAACTATTCCAGACCTCTATTGCCAACTATAACTCCATTAACACACATTGCCATTTTTGTTTGGAAGCTTTGCAGGTTGAGTTCTGTAGCACGATTCAGGCTACTTCAAAACAAACCAAGCATTGGGAAAGCTTCAGTGGACATCAGGCAAGCTCAAAAGAACCTCAAGCACCATTAAAAGTTGATGCATTGTCCAGCTCGAAGTCAACTGAAATAGGTATTTCATGAACTTCTATATCTCTATTTAGGAATAGTTAGACTTAGGTTTGTGAATGAAAGATGTTATATTCATAGCCCTGAAACCATACATGTGCTTAGTTTTATTTATATTAATCATGCTAGGAGAATTTCATCCATGAAATTTCTGAAAAAAACTAGGTTAAGAATTAGGGCCAGAGAAATTCTCTTTGGTCTTTGAGATTTAGCTTAAGTTTTTTATATGGTTAGATTCGTTATTTGATGCTCTACAAGTTTCATGTTATGAGTTTTGTCAAAAAACCACAGAATCAGGAGATAGCATTTTGTACACAGAACGCGCGCGTTTCGGTCTAGAGGAAGAAGATGAAGTTGGTCTTGGGCTGGGCCTGGACAAGCTTGCTTTTGGCACCTCCCAATTCACTTTCAGCACCCCCTGGCCCATTGCTTTGTATTTTTATTATTTTTTCATTTTTATTTCATTTCTGATTTTGATATTTTATTTTCTAGTATAAAAAATACTTAAAAAATATTTTCATAATTTTTTGTATTTATTTGGTATTTATTTTAATTATTTCTAGCATTAATACATTAAATACTTTATATTTATTTTGTTTAAACTTAAAAACAATGTAAAAAACACTGTTATCTTTATTTATTATTTTTATTCACATTTGGAAATATTTTCTTCTTGAAATATATATATTTTTATACACACTTAATATATTTAATATATATATATATATATATATATATATATATATATATATATATATATATATATATATATATATATATATATATATTATTAAATAATTAGAATAAAAAACACAAAAATAACATATTTTTATTTTTATTAAAATTTTATACTAAAAATACCTTTTTTCAATATACTTTTATTTTTTGTACAAATTGATACATTATTGTATATAAATAATAAATAATACTATTTACTTGAGAAATTAGGGTTTTTGCCCTAAAAACAAAAATAATTAAAATTAAATTTTTATTTATTTACATTTCACATTAAAAATACTTTTTACATACATAAAAGCTTTTTTTGCATAATACATTTTATTTAATATTTATTTATTATGTTTATTTAAATATTGTACATTTAATTGTTATGCCTTACACATTCAATTTGGTTGTAATAATTTAGAAATTAATTTCTTGTCTAAATAATCCCTTATTCAAAATTGTACCCCCATCCCTATATCATGTTGTGATAGTGTAGAATTTAAATTCTCGCACCTTTAAGTTTTCAATTATGCCATGATTAGACTTAGGGTTTGTATGCAAAAATCAAATTAACAAATAGTTTGACCTAATCCAAGATAAGAATGCATGAAAAAAAAAACAATGCACACTTGCATCCCTAGGGTTTCAATCCACTTGTTGCCTTCAAAAATGGGCCATGATATGCATGTCAAGTACTTTGGCAAAACAAAAACAAAAACAAAAGATCATAGTCCCTCGATGACGCTATCTGAGTTGCCTAAACAAAATGATCAAGTCCCTCAAGAAAATTGCCAAAGAAACTTGACACTATTGCTATCATGGTCTATAGGATGACCCGCGCCTGTCCCGTTTAACATCCTAACACAAGGTTGTTCATCAAACACAATGGTGAAGCAACACTGTTAAAAGGGTTAAAAATATAAGAAAGATCTTTGAGTAAAATAGGGTAGATAACTCTTAGTTACTTGATCAAAACTTGCAAAAAACATCCTTGCTATCTTCAAAACACACCTCACAACACAATTTCAAAACCTTACTTTCAAACATTGGAAACTTTTCAAAAGACAAAAACACCTTTGTATACATTCAAACAAGAATCATTACAAAGGTTTCCACAATGATGGCCTCTTTTCAAAACATCTTTCCAAATCACACACAAAGCACCATTTCAAACAATTGAAGAGCACCATTTCAAACAATTGAAAAGCAAAGAAAGTGATCTAAGCAAGTAACTAAGAGCCCATGGATAACCATGGATAGAAAGGGTGCTAATACCTTCCCTTTCTATAATCTACTCCCCGAACCCAAAAAAACATCTCAAAGGTCTTTCTTGTGCTTTTTGACCTTTCCTTAGGATAAAATAAAAATTCGGTGGCGACTCTTGCTAAACCGAAACATTTGCAAACACAAACGCAAAATCCCAAGTCAGTTCTCCCACCGTATCACAAAAATAAAAATATGTTATTTTTGTGTTTTTTATTCAAATTATTTAATAATATATATATATATATATATATATATATATATATATATATATATATATATATATATATATATATATATATATATATATATATATATATATATATATATATATATATATATATATATATATATATATATATATATATATATATATATATATATATATATATATATATATATATTATTAAATAATTTGAATAAAAAACACAAAAATAACATATTTTTATTTTTATTAAAATTTTATACTAAAAATACCTTTTTTCAATATACTTTTATTTTTTGTACAAATTGATACATTATTGTATATAAATAATAAATAATACTATTTACTTGAGAAATTAGGGTTTTTGCCCTAAAAACAAAAATAATTAAAATTGACTTTTTATTTATTTACATTTTCACATTAAAAATACTTTTTAGATACATAAAAGCTCTTTTTGGCATAATACTTTTTATTTAATATTTATTTATTATGTTTATTTAAATATTGTACATTTAATTGTTATGCCTTACACATTCAATTTGGTTGTAATAATTTAGAATTTAATTTCTTGTCTAAATAATCCCCTATTCAAAATTGTACCCCCATCCCTATATCATGTTGTGATAGTGTAGAATTTAAATTCTCGCACCTTTAAGTTTTCAATTATGCCATGATTAGACTTAGGGTTTGTATGCAAAAATCAAATTAACAAATAGTTTGACCTAATCCAAGATAAGAATGCATGAAAAAAAAAACAATGCACACTTGCATCCCTAGGGTTTCAATCCACTTGTTGCCTTCAAAAATGGGCCATGATATGCATGTCAAGTACTTTGGCAAAACAAAAACAAAAACAAAAGATCATAGTCCCTCAATGACGCTATCTGAGTTGCCTAAACAAAATGATCAAGTCCCTCAATAAAATTGCCAAAGAAACTTGACACTATTGCTATCATGGTCTATACGATGACCCGCGCCTGTCCCGTTTAACATCCTAACACAAGGTTGTTCATCAAACACAATGGTGAAGCAACACTGTTAAAAGGGTTAAAAATATAAGAAAGATCTTTGAGTAAAATAGGGTAGATAACTCTTAGTTACTTGATCAAAACTTGCAAAAAACATCCTTTCTATCTTCAAAACACACCTCACAACATAATTTCAAAACCTTACTTTCAAACATTGGAAACTTTTCAAAAGACAAAAACACCTTTGTATACATTCAAACAAGAATCATTACAAAGGTTGCCACAACGATGGCCTCTTTTCAAAACATCTTTCCAAATCACACACAAAGCACCATTTCAAACAATTGAAGAGCACCATTTCAAACAATTGAAAAGCAAAGCAAGTGATCTAAGCAAGTAACTAAGAGCCCATGGATAACCATGGATAGAAAGGGTGCTAATACCTTCCCTTTCTATAATCTACTCCCCGAACCCAAGAAAACATCTCAAAGGTCTTTCTTGTGCTTTTTGACCTTTTCTTAGGATAAAATAAAAATTCGGTTGCGACTCTTGCTAAACCGAAACATTTGCAAACACAAACGCAAAATCCCAAGTCAGTTCTCCCACCCTATCACAAAACTGGCGACTCTGCTGTGGATTGCTTTAAAAGTGGAGTAACCTTAGGGCTTAGATCACCCTTTGCATGATTATATTGTTTGCTTTGATTGCTTTACATTTGGTTCTCTTGTTTGGGCTTGAAATCCTCTACCTGGATTTGGGAAACATTCATAGGTAAATAGCAATACGTTGTGGAAACTGTGCAGGGTATACCGAAATGGTTGAAGCAATAGCTATATTAGTGCGACATATTTGTGAGTACCGGTAGCCTTTGAGTCAATAAAAGAGAATACGGGGCCGCTGAGTGATGTCACGAAGCACTAATGAACTCTTAGAACCATAATTGACCATGTTGGCCTTTTTAGGGGTAGTGAGATGACCGGCTTTGGTGCAGTCTGAAGTTGGTAGATACTCGATACTACACTCATTGAGGGTTGTTTTCTTGGAATATTTTGGTTGCTACTTAAGTGGCTAAACCAAAACAATGAACATAGAAAACAATCCAATGATATTGAGCTCCTTAGAACCCGGTTACTATTTATAGGACAGGTTTGAGCCAACTAAACTCAAGAGGGTATTTACCTATGAAATCTCATGCAAGCCTAAAACTAGGTTTTTGTGTGACTTGTTTGTACATATGCTTGTGCATACATCATGAACATCATAAAGCATCATATGCATCCACTAACCATTTCAAGGGTTTGGATCTTTATCTTTGTTCTTGTTTTGTAGGTCATGGAATCTCTTCGCAGGAAAACCATTCAAGTCAACCTTGTGAGAATCCCTCCTCAACTCAAGGAGCTCACTTCCAGGATCCCAGAGAATTCTCTCTTCAGTGAAAGACATGGTAGACTTCTCAACTTGGTCAACTCCAACATTGAAGAAGATATGGTGAAAGTTCTCTTCCAGTTCCTTGACCCTCTACACCACTATTTCACATTCCCTGATTACCAGCTAGTACCCACTTTGGAGGAATTTTATCAACTCTTGAGAATTCTTATTCTTCATCAACTACCCTACAATGGTACGGAAAAAGAACCAAAGCCTGAAGATGTTGCTCAATCATTACACTTGCAACCATCTGACATCAAGGGACATTGGGAAACCTGAAGTGGCGTCAAGGGTTTCTCGGCAAAGTTTCTGTTTGAGAAGGAACAAGACTGCTGGAATTCTCTTGATCTACAAGCCTTTGAAGAGATTGTGGCACTCCTTATCTATGGGTTGGTCCTGTTCCCAAACCCTGATCAACTTATAGATGTGAATGCTGTCAAGATTTTCCTATCCAGGAATCCTATACCTACATTGCTTAGGGACATCCTACACTCATTTTACACACGGACAATGAGGAAAAGAGGTGTTCTCATATGCTGTACTCCTCTCCTAGAAAGGTGGTTTATTTCTCACCTTCCACAATCAGTTTTGAAGAATGAGAAGGGTTTAAGGTGGTCGCAACGATTGATGACCCTCACACATTCTGATGTACATTGATGTTCTTGGTCCATAGAAATTGTCATCATCATTGATTGTTGTGGGGAATTCCCTAATGTCCCACTACTTGGCATTAGGGGAGGCATTACTTACAACCCCTGTTTAGCTCTAAGACAGTTTGGATATGCTCAGAGGGATGGCCCTCATGACATGCTGATTCCTGACCTAGTTTTTGACTTCGACAACGATGCGCAAGGACTTCGACAAAGGTTCATCAGAGCTTGGAGGATGCCCAACGAGGTGGATTGTAAGACACTGGGGCACAAAAATTCCATCCCCCTTGAGCCTTATCTCAAGTGGGTATGAACCCGCGCCCAGAATCTTATGATGCCATATCCTTACATTCTCCCCTTGATCAAAGAGCCTGTTACGGAAGGAGAGGTTCCATACACCATCCTACATCCTGACATGCCAACATCATGGGAAGAAATGCAAAAGAGTTGGATCCAACTCAAAGAAGAACGGAATACTTTTGAAGCCATCTTCTATGCCAGTGAGAAGAAGGTTTTGGAGCTCACCCGCCGACTTCATGAGGAGGAAACCCTCAACACTTACATCGCACCAAAGAGGATGCGCAATGTCTTTTTACATTAAGAATTTTGTAATATTTTTCCCATGGGGCACTTATGTACTAACAATTTCTTCTTAATATGACGTGTGTTCCTTTTTGTTTGCAACAAATTTGAATTTCTGAATCCTTGAATGCATTACATGAATAACATATCATTCATTATATGCATAAACAGGTCTTCACACCAGGTTTCCTTATCTTTCTGCTGTTTATTTCAGCAAGATGGATTTGGAGCAGACGGTTAAGGATCTGCAAGCACAGAATTCTCAATTCCAGCAACTCCTCATGACCTTAGCAAAGGGTCAAGAGGACCTCAAAGTACTGTTGGAAAATACTAAAGAGAAAAAGAAAAAAAGGCCCGGAGTAGCCACTTTTGGAAAAAGGTTTGAAAGCAATGCGAGAAAATTTCTCGAGTTCCCCTCAACGTCTGATGAAGGGGCTGGTAAAGGAAAAGGGGTTGCGGTACCGTCTGAATCTAAAGTTGAAGAGGAGGAAGAGGGAGAAGACGAAGATTACTCCGAACAACAATATCCCGTGGCGGATGATAAATATAAGAATCTTGAGGATATATTGGCAGCCATGGAGTTGCAGAGGGTACCTGGTTTAAATTTTGAAGAACTAGGGTTGGTCGCTGGGATCGTCATCCCTCCCAAATTCAAAGTACCAACATTTTCTAAGTATGACGGTCTGTTGTGTCCAAAGATGCATCTGAGATCGTATGTCCGAAAGATCCAACCCCACTCATCTGATAAAGACCTTTGGGTACACTTTTTTCAAGACAATTTGTCAGGCACACAATTAGACTGGTTCTATCAACTCGAGAGATCAGAGGTTCACAATTGGGAAGACTTAGCTGTTGTATTTTACTGTAAATACCAATACAATGCTGATTTGGCACCCACCCGTACTCAGTTACAAAGTATGGGGATGGCTTCCAATGAAGGATTTAAAGAGTATGCCCAGAAGTGGCGTGATCTGGATGGAAGGGTGCAACCACCATTGTTGGACAGAGAGTTAGTTGACATGTTTCTGGGGACCCTGTCTGGCCCTTTCTTCAATCATTTAATTGGGAGTTCCTCTGCGGGATTTACTGAACTAATTTTGACCGGTGAAAGGGTCGAGGCCAGTATTAAAAGTGGAAAGATTCAGAAATATGCCTCCGCATCCACCGCTGTTAAGAAGACCTTCCCATCTAAAAAGGAAGCTTCTGCTATTTATTCTCAGAAAAGTCAAGGAAGAACCGAGCGCCGGCCAACTGTAGGGGCTGTGATGATTCAAAACACTTTAAATGATCAACCTTGCGGCAATCAGTCAAGACCTAATCAACAACGGGTAGAAAGGCCACAACGACAGTTCACCCGAATCAACATGACGCCAGCTTAAGTACTCCCTCATTTATTGAAGTTGAATCTTACTAGTTTGAAGGAAGCGCCAAAGAACCCTAACACCTCCTCTCCATACTACCACTCCAATGCTAAGTGTGCTTACCACTCTGACAGTGTTGGGCACGATACCAATAATTATTGGGCGCTTAAGAAAAAATTCCAGGACTTGATTGACGCCAAGGAATTAGAATTTGATGCTCCTGAGAAGCCCAATGTGATTTCTTCTCCGATGCCCAAGCACGGTAATAATGTTCATGCCGTTATGGAGGACCTTCATGTTACTGATTTTGTTGACCTTTTGACTCCGTTACTAGTAATTAAAGAGAATTTGATGAGAGCCGGGATATTTCCTGGTTGTGGAAAAGACTGCTACTTTTGTTTAAACATACAAGCTGACTTCCCAATGTTGAAATCAGGTGTCCAACGCCTGATGGATACCCAAGAGATACTCTTTCAAAAAACCCCTATTGATACCTTCACTCTTGTTACTCCTGCTACTTTTTCTACTTCAACCAACGATATTGCAATCATAACCATTTCCGACAATCCTCCCAAGGCTTGCAAAAGGCCTGTCAGGATTACGCCCGACCCTAAATCTGTACCATTAAAAATCACCATGCCGGGGCCCGTCCCATATCAATCTAGCAAGACGATACCATGGAACTATGGAGGAGAAATCTTCTATCATGGCGTCAAGCAGATTGAAGCAGTCCAAGAGAATTCTGAAGAGGAAGTATCTGATATAGGGAACATTGTGGGTACAAGCAAGATAACCCGCAGCGGCCGAATCTTTTCTCCGGAGATTGCTCCCCCTCGAGCAGTTTCCAGACCCTCGAAAGCTTCTGCACCTGTTAGGTCATCTGTGCAAGACCCGATAATTGAAGAATTAGATACTCCTGAAGTTATACCATCTGCTGATACTACTGACAAGGGTAAGGGAATATTGGAAGAGCTTGTCAGGACGAAGGCTCATGCTGTGGTTATCCCCGAAACCACTCAGAAAGAAATAGATGACATCTTGAAAATAATCAGAAAGAGTGACTACGACGTCGTGGAACAGCTAGGGCAGACCCCTTCTAAAATTTCAATGTTGGCTCTTCTACTCTGTTCTGAGGCCCATGCTAAGGCCCTAATCAAATTTTTGAAGGCGGCTCATGTACCCCAAGAGACTTTGGCTGACAAGTTTCAGGAGTGTGTGGCCAGTCTTACTACTGATAATGGCCTTGGCTTTTCCGATACTGACTTGACTCCCAAAGGAAGGAAACACAATGACGCGCTACATGTTTTAGTTGAGTGCAGGGGAACCACCCTCGCCCATGTCATGGTTGATACTGGTTCTTCCTTGAATGTGTTGCCGAAGAAAGCTTTAGACCGTTTGGATTATGAAGGATTGACCCTCAAACCTAGTAACGTCGTTGTTAGGGCCTTTGATGGGTCCAAAAGAATGGTTCCTGGAGAGGTTGATATTCCTATCAAAGTAGGCGCAAAAGTTTTCAACTCCACCTTTTATGTGATGGACATCCGTCCGTCATATTCGTGTTTGTTAGGAAGACCGTGGATCCATTATGCCGGGGCAGTTACCTCCTCTTTGCACCAAATGCTGAAATATCCTGTTAAGGGTAAGATTATAACAGTGCACGGCGAGGAAGAGTACATGATAAGTCATCTCAATTCCTTCCGCTATATGGAGTTTGATGGCGAGTTCATCGAAATTCCTTTCCAACATTTTGAGGAAGTTTCTCCTGAGATAACAGCTGCGAAGATAATAGTTGAGGTACCTATCATTCCCAAGCATGTGCCTAGGATGGCATCTCTCAAGGACGCAGAGGCGCTGATCAAAGAAGGGAAGAGCACAGTATGGGGGCAATTGCCTGATTTTCCCCATAAGACGGACAAATTTGGACTAGGGTTTACAGCTGCAGGACAAAAGGCTATGCGTCGTTCTAAGACTGGAAGGAAACCTGTAAGGATCACTCACCATGAAGTTATTATTGTTGAAGATGAAGATGAAGAGAACAACTTTGAAGATTGGATCTTTCCAACCGTCGAAGGGGGTCTAAGCAACTGGGAAGCAAAGGATTTTATTCCCATTACCTTTATCAACCAGTAATTTTATCTTTGAACAATTTCTTATTTCGATCTGTAATAACTAAAACAATTCGCACATTATTTTCACCTCATGCCTTGCCCGGGGCATGTAGGTCCATTTGTAAGGGCTTGATTTTCTTCATTATCATATGCCATGTTTTAATGAATCATTGGACGTCTTCATCTAAACTATTGTGTTCATTTTCTTTCCTTTTGCGTATTGCTTTTGTTTAAGGATGGCCATCCCTTACACACACCCACACTCATAAATGCAGGTACCCATCCACTCCGGATTCCATGGGTGACTATTCTGCTTTAGCCTTCGATAATTCTGAGGACTTGGTCAATCATGCTGAGTACGAAGTTGACGAAGATTGTGAAGTGTCGGGAGAGTTAGCCAGACTTCTGCAACAAGAAGAGATGGCTATTCTGCCTCACAAAGAGTTTCTAGAAACCATCAACTTGGGAACAGAGGAAGACAGGAAAGAAGTAAAAGTGGGTGCCAACCTGGAACCAAATGTCAAAGAGCACTTAGTGCAGTTGTTGAACGAATATGTTGAAATCTTCGCCTGGTCTTATGAATACATGCCAAGATTGGACACAGATATCGTGGTTCACCGTTTCCCTACAAGAGAAGATTGTCCACCGATCAAGCAAAAGGTCCGCCGAATGAGGCCTGACATGTCTGAGAAGATCAAGGCTGAGGTAATGAAGCAATTCAATGCTGGCTTTCTGGCTGTTACTTCCTATCCACAATGGGTTGCTAACATTGTGCCTGTGCCTAAGAAGGACGGCAAAGTCAGAATGTGTGTGGACTATTGGGATTTAAACAGGGCTAGCCCCAAGGATGATTTTCCACTACCACACATCGGCATTTTGGTTGATAACACAACTCAGCACAAAGTATTTTCTTTCATGGACGGATTCTCGGGCTATAACCAGATCAAAATGGCACCTGAGGACATGGAGAAAACTACTTTTGTCACACAATGGGGTACCTTCTACTACAAGGTGATGCCATTCGGACTGAAGAATGCAGGGGCAACTTATCAACGTGCCATGGTAGCTTTGTTTCATGATATGATACATCATGAGATCGAAGTTTACGTAGACGACATGATAGCTCGATCACAGACAGAAGAAGAACACCTTGATCATTTGCAGAAGCTGTTTGTCAGGTTGAAGGAGTATAAGCTCAGATTAAACCCAAGCAAGTGCACTTTTGGAGTTAGGTCTGGTAAACTCCTGGGATTTATTGTCAGCAACAAAGGCATTGAGGTTGATCCAGCTAAAGTAAAGGCTATACAAGAAATTCCTGCCCCCCGCACTGAAAAGGAGGTTAGAGGATTCTTGGGACGCTTAAACTATATCGCAAGGTTCATCTCTCACCTGACATCTACCTGTGAGCCAATCTTCAAGTTGCTGAAGAAAGATTAGGTAGTTGAATGGAACAATGATTGTTAAGTTTCTTTTGATAAGATAAAGGAGTATTTACTAGAACCTCCTATCTTGATGCCACCCGTCGAAGGAAGGTCGTTAATCATGTATCTGACTGTTTTGGATAACTCAATGGGGTGTGTACTGGGCCAACATGATGAGTCTGGCCGAAAAGAGCATGCCATTTATTACCTTAGCAAAAAGTTTACCGACTGTGAGACTCGCTACTCACTGCTCGAGAAAACATGCTGCGCTTTGGTATGGGCTGCTCGCCGACTAAGGCAGTATATGTTGACTCATACCACTTTGTTAATTTCCAAGATGGATCCGATCAAGTATATCTTCGAGAAGCCTGCTTTATCTGGAAGAATCGCTAGATGGAAAATGATCTTGACTGAGTATGATATCCAGTATACTACCCAAAAAGCTATAAAGGGGAGTGTACTAGCTGACCATCTAGCTCATCAAGCCGTCGAGGATTACCAATCTATGAGATTCGACTTCCCTGACGATGACATCATGACATTGGACAACATTGAAAGTAACGGACCGTATGACCGACCTGAACAAGGATCCCGATGGACCCTATACTTTAATGGTGCTTCAAATGCACTTGGCAACGGTATCGGTGCGGTACTCATTTCTCCGGAAGGTTGCCATACACCCTTCACTGCCCGACTTTGCTTCAGCTGTACCAATAACATGGCTGAATATGAAGCGTGCATCTTTGGTCTCAAGGCTGCTATAGACTTGGGAATCAAATCTTTGGTCATATTTGGGGACTCGACTTTGGTTATCAGTCAATTCAAAGGAGAGTGGGACACCAAACATCCTAATCTTATCCCATACAAAGAACATGTCTTGACATTGTTGCCTCATTTCGAGCAGATTACCTTCGAGCATTTCCCGTGAGAAGAAAATCAGTTAGCCCATGCTCTGGCTACATTTGTCTTCCATGTTTAAACTCAACTGGGATAACGAGGCTCCCCAAATTACCATCGAGCGAATGGACGAACCTGCACACTGTCACGAGATTAATACCGAAGAAGTAGTGGAACAACCCTGGTTTCATGAAATCAAAAGGTATCTCCAGACTCGAGAATATCCCGAAGGAGCTTCCGTCAATGACAAAAAGTTCTTAAGGAGATTTGACGCCAAGTTCTTCCTAAGCAATGGCATCCTTTATAAGCGCAACCATGATTGTGTTCTACTTCGTTGTGTGGACAAGGTTAAAGTAGAGTTGATCATGACCGAAGTACATAGCGACACATTTGGCACCCACTTGAGCGGACATACGATGGCTAAGAAGATTCTAAGGGCAGGCTACTACTGGTCTACCATGGAAGCTGATTTTCATCAACATTCCCGTACCTGCCACAAATGCCAAGTCTATGCCGACAAGGTACATATTCCTCTTATTCCTCTCAACATTCTGACAGCTCCTTGGCCATTCGCAATGTGGGGCATTGACATGATTGGAGAGATCAAGCCCACGACATCCAATGGACATCGCTTCATCTTGGTGGCTATTGATTACTTCACCAAATGGGTCGAGGCAGCTTCCTACGCCTCAGTTACAAAGAATGTGGTTGCCCTCTTCATCAAGCAGAACCTCATATGCCGGTATGGTATCCCCGACAGGATCATCACAGACAACGGTACAAATTTGAACAACACCATGATCACCGCTCTATGCGAACAGTTCAAGATTTATCAACACAATTCATCTCCCTATCGGCCGAAGATGAACGGTGTTGTTGAAGCCACGAACAAAAATATCAAGAAGATCATTCAAAAGATGACAGTCACCTACAAGGACTGGCATGAGATGTTACCGTTTGCTCTGCATGGATATCGTACCACGACACGTACTTCAACAGGGGCAACCCCCTTTTCTTTGGTATATGGCATGGAAGTTGTCCTACCTATGGAAGTTCAGATTCCTTCCTTAAGGATTATGAAGGATGCCGGTTTGAGTGAAGACGATTGGATTCAGACCCGGCTTGATCAACTTAACTTGATGAACGAGAAGCGACTTACTTCTGTTTGTCATGGTCAGACGTATCAAAAACGGATGATCAAGGCTTTCAACAAGAAAGTCAGACGTCAGGTATATCAAGTCGGAGATCTTGTAATCAAGCGGATCATCTTTCCGCAAAGTGATCCCAGGGGCAAATGGATTTCTACTTACGAAGGACCATTTGTGTTCAAGAGCATCTTTTCAGGTAGGGAAATGATTCTGACCACCATGGACGACAATGACTTTCCGCATCCTGCGAACGCAGACATAGTCAAAAGATACTACGCATAAAACGACCCAACAAGTTGAAAACCCGAAAAGGCGACTTGGGCAAAAATGGGCATCCCGGTGAACCGAAAACCCGAAAGGGAGGTTCAGGCAAAAATTAGGGATAAAACAAAAAAATATGTACACCCGGCAAGTTGAAAACCCGAAAGGGCGACTTGGGCAAAAAAGGGTTTCCCGGTGGATCGAAAACCCGAAATGGCGGTCCAGGAAAAAGTTAGGGAATCAAAGCGTATGACTATGTCTCGTCGGGTCATTTTAAGAACAATCTCTTCACCAACCAAGCTCCAAGTTTCTGATCAATCCAGTCATCAGCGGACGAAGCAGCGAATGGACAAGATACTCAGAGTTGTGAAGGCTATAGCAGAATGGGAACCCCATGGAATTATTACACATAGCCATCTTTCTTTTGTGTAAAATTTTCCAATTTTTTACGACAACATTCTCTTACTAGGATGTCTGTCTCCTTTGTATAAAGATATTTACAAAAGTTAATACAAAGATACTTCAAAGTGCAGAAATTTGCTTACCTTTCTTTTCTTCTTACACTTATGTCTTATTTGAAAACGTCCAAATTTTTGTTAAATAGGCATATGCATTTGAACGTAATCACTGCTTACAAATAAAACGAAATTGAGAAAAGATAATTACTGATAGGTTGAAGGTGTAGGAAGATATCTTTGTGCTATTCCAGAAGAAATCCTCTGCAATACATTGTTCAGATCCTCAACAAAGCTAAAAATTTGGAGTATTATCTCCCCAGCAGAATTAAGCTTCAAGATCCTCAACGGAGCCAGTGCGTTCTAAACTTGATTCCCCAGCTGAGTTAAGTTTCAAAGTTCCCATCAGAATTCAAACGCCCGATCCCTAGTGGAGCCCAAAAACCCTGAAATACAAGATCCCTAGCGGAACCAGAATATTCTAAACCTTCTTCCCCAGCGAAGTCAAGTTTCCAACTATCAACCCCCGGTGGGAACTGTTCAACTTCCCCCAATTTCCCCAGCAAGATATCTTAAAAGACTAAAAACCAAGCAAATAACAGTTAACTTCTTGGCTTATCCCCAACCAAGATGATTCCCCAGTAGTTTGGCATACGACCCAAAGCTCCTGATTTCACTGGCCGAGCAAACATTATCCCCACAGAGTTATCTCCCAACAGATCGAAGATTCTCGGTCTCATTTCTCCAAGCAGAAGCCTCCCAGGTTTTAACTCCCCAGTAGAGATTTGCAGAGTTTTCCTATTTCCCGGGAAAGTCGTGAAGGATTCTAATTCCCTGCAGAAGTTGTCAAAGGCTTTGTTAATCCCCACAAATCGCCGAGGATTTTCAATCCCCAGCACTGGTCGCAGGTTTTCTCATTTCTCAAACAATTAGAGATTCTTTAATCCCCAAGCAGTCGGCAAGGATTTCTCATTTTCAGCAATCAAATATTTTTAAATCCTCAGCATTGGTCAAAGATTCACTTCCCCCGGAAGCAGTCAAGGATTTCTTTGTCTCCAGTCATCAAGGATTTATTTTCCTCAGCAAGACAGCTACTCAACTTACATGCATAACCATTACATCCATATATCATAAACATTGATGAAACATAATTCATTGCATCATATATATCATACAACATAACTTTATGTTTCAGCTAACATTTTATCCTTTTCAGGATAAGATTAAAATCTATTTCTAACAACTATGCAAATATTTCAGATACAGTATGGATACACCCCAGACACGGCGGTCATTCTATTACTCATTCAGAACTCCAAGTCAAAATACAATACTGATACATCCCAGACACGAAGGTCATTCTACTACTCATTCAGACTTCAGCAATCTGATACAGACTAGATACGCTCCAGACACGGCAGCCGTTCTATCTCTCATTCAGATTCAACTACAAGTTCAGATACGCTCCAAACACGGATGCCATTCTGGACCTTTACATCAACAGTTTGATTCTCCCCAGTGCAATCGCCACGAAAACCATTATGTCACTTATTCAGATCCCAGTTACAGTTCCAGATACACTCCAGACACGGAAGTAATTCTGTTACTCATACAGATCTCAGCTTCAGATACAGTCCAGATACGCTCCAGACACAGTTGCCATTCTGTCACTCATTCAGAACTTATCCCCAGCACACAGTTGCTCCATACACAGATGCTTCTCTATTACCCATTCACAATGCAGATACACTCCAGACACGGCAGTCATTCTGATGTTCATTCAAAGTCTAAATACAGTTACAGCTCATATACGCTCCAGACACGAACGCCATTCTTTTGCTCATACAGACTCAGTCTTCAGATACAGTTCAAATGCATTCCATACACGGATACCATTTTGATGCTCATTCTTCTGACTTACAACATTGCAATTCAATAAACATTCATGGATGGAATCTTTAATCCCATCTCCAGCAAGATTCTACCATCTCTAAATGGCATCTTTAAGCCCATTCCCTCAACCATATTTTGACGAGTGCAAATTTACGGGCACTCTAGTGTCCAATCCTCTTTTACCTTCGAGTCACGAAAGGCAAACTTGCCAATCTAACTCTTCAGGTTCAAGAAGATTGAACAGGGGCAACTGTTGTACCCCAAAATTTTCCCTCTCATTTCATCAACATTTCTCATCACAAGACTCTTGGAATTCAAGATCAAGCTAGGGTTTACTCTACTCAAGACACCTCCTTGCACTGTTGACCTAAATTAGGGTTTGAGTTTGCACAAGGATGTTTTGACCTACAATGCCCAAAGTGACTTTCATACTTCATGTTGGACTCACAAGTTTGTCCATACCAAGTTTCAAGCCTTGATTCAAATTTTTTCCCAGTCAATTGGACAGTTGACCTAGAAATCAACTGTATTGGGGAAAAGTTAACTGTGGCCAATTAGAAGTCAAACTTCATGAATTTTGACCCACATAAACATTGTGAACTCATATGAACCATTTGATCAAGTTTGGATCACAATTCCACAAGAAATTTGATCAGATCACCAAAAGGGCAAAATGGTCATTTTTAGGGTTTTGACTGCACAAGGGCAATTTTTGACTGTTTGACCTAGCCAATGGCAAGTCAAGCTCAAACATGGACTCAATGACTCAATGACATTTTCTTTACCTATTCAACAAGTTCAAAAGATCTCAATTGCATAGGATTGACAGATGAATTTTTCAATCAACTGATCAAAATTTGACTGTAAACTTTGACTTTTTGGTCAAAATCAAATGCCAAGAGTCATTTTCCATCAAGACATGTCAAATTATGAAACTTGTTTATCAAGAAACCCAAAATTGCAAATTAGGGTTTAAAATGGAAAAAATTTCATAACTTTGAAATTTTCTAAGTTATGAAATTTTCTTATTTTTTCCTAACTTTTCCCCACATTTTCACCAAGATGAAAATGGATTCAAACAAAACTTGAAACATGAAAGTTGTAGTCCATCACAAAGTCTACAAATTTTATTCACAAAGTTTTCTCAAAAAAATCTTGGATCTCAAGTTATGATTTTTGGAACAAGGGTCCCTAAAACTTTTAACTTTGAGAAATTTTGCCCTAGTTTAGGCAGGATTTTGACCCATCTTCTTGGCCATTTTTCACATAGTTCAACTTAGATTCTTAAGTTTTATTTCAAATATGGATTATGGTACATGTTGCAAGCTTTCCAAATTGTCCAAGAACTTCTCAAACACCTTTGTGGTTAGGGAGAATCGAATGCTTGAAGTTGGCAAAAACTCACTTTGATCCATGGCCAATACATGTTCATACAAGTTTCATTTTCAAACCAGCATGCTTTGTACTTGCTTGCAGGCCTCTAAACCATTTTACACTCCTTAATTGAATGCAAATCCACTGAGCTAATGCATTATCTTGGCCATTTGGACATTGCACACAAAACTAACCCTTAATTAGAAAAAGGTACATTGCCATTTTTGAAAAGTTTTGCTTTATGTCAAAACATTATCTTTGAGCATAGGGGCCATATCTCAGAAGCCAAATCAAATCCATAAATTCCAGTAACCAAGGGAAAAGTATGCAGCATACAAGATA
Organism: Vicia faba; assembly: GCA_948472305.1. Taxonomy (NCBI): domain Eukaryota; kingdom Viridiplantae; phylum Streptophyta; class Magnoliopsida; order Fabales; family Fabaceae; genus Vicia; species Vicia faba. The sequence goes on along the minus strand of OX451738.1, from coordinate 382,654,972 downwards.
GAGGGTACAGGCCTGTAATGACAAGTTACACATTCTTGCTTCACAAAGAAGAAATTGGTCCAAATCTTGCCAACTTGAAAACCAGTCCATGATAGCTTAAACAAACATTGCAAACACATTTCACACAACCCTTTGAGTCATAAAAACGAGCTCTTCACCACTCAAATCTCCTTGTACACAAAATCTCCATTTTTCTGCAAAACAGGGCAAGCCCTGCAGAATCACCTCCATCTCCACTTTGCCTCATGCGTTTTGCCTAAAACTTGTTCCAATACCTTCCATTCAACTCAGCTAAACTATTCCAGACCTCCATTTCCAACTGTAACTCCATTAACACACATTTCCATATTTGTTTGGAAGCTTTGCAGGTTGAGTTCTGTAGCACGATTCAGGCTACTTCAAAACAAACCAAGCATTGGGAAAGCTTCAGTGGACATCAGGCAAGCTCAAAAGAACCTCAAGAACCATTGGAAGTTGCTGCATTGTCCAGCTCGAAGTTAACTGAAACAGGTATTTCATGAACTTCTATCTCTCTATTTAGGAATAGTTAGACTTAGGTTTGTGAATGAAAGATGTTGTATTCATAGCCCTTAAACCATACATGTGCTTAGTTTTCATATATATTAATCGTGCTAGGAGAATTTCATCCATGAACTTTCTGAAAAAATTAGGTTAAGAATTAGGGTCAGAGAAATTCTCTCTGGTCTTTGAGAGTTAGCTTAAGTTTTTTATATGGTTAGATTCGTTGTTTGATGCTCTACAAGTTTCATGTTATGAGTTTTGTCAAAAAAGCACAGAATCAGGAGATAGCATTTTGTACACAGAACGCGCGCGTTTCTGTCTAGAGGAAGAAGATGAAGTTGGTCTTGGGCTGGGCCTGGACAGGCTTGCTTTTGGCACCTCCCAATTCACTTTCAGCACCCCTTGGCCCATTGCTTTGTATTTTTATTATTTTTGCATTTTCATTTCATTTCTGATTTTGATATTTTATTTTCTAATATAAAAAATACTTCAAAAATATTTTCATAAATTTTTGTATTTATTTGGTATTTATTTTAATTATTTCTAGCATTAATACATTAAATACTTTATATTTATTTTGTTTAAACTTAAAAACAATGTAAAAAACACTATTATTTTTATTTATTATTTTTATTCACATTTGAAAATATTTTCTTGAAATATATATATTTTTGTAAATAATTTATTTTATTTTTATACATACTTAATATATTTAATACATATATATATATATATATATATATATATATATATATATATATATATATATATATATATATATATATATATATATATATATATATATATATATATATATATATATATATATATATATATATATATATATATATATATATATATATATATATATATATATATATATATATATATATATATATATATATACTATATTTTATTAAATAATTAGAACAAAAAACACAAAAATAATATATTTTATTTTTATTAAAATTTTATACTAAAAATACCTTTTTTCAATATACTTTTATTTTTTGTACAAATTGATATATTATTGTATATAAACAATAAATAATACTATTTACTTGAGAAATTAGGGTTTTTCCCCTAAAAACAAAAATAATTAAAATTGACTTTTTATTTATTTACATTTCACATTAAAAATACTTTTTACATACATAAAAGCTTTTTTTGCATAATACATTTTATTTAATATTTATTTAGTATGATTATTTAAATATTGTACATTTAATTGTTATGCCTTACACATTCAATTTGGTTGTAATAATTTAGAATTTAATTTCTTGTCTAAATAATCCCCTATTCAAAATTGTACCCCCCTCCCTATATCATGTTATAATAGTGTAGAATTTAAATTCTCGCACCTTTAAGTTTTCAATTATGCCATGATTAGACTTAGGGTTTGTATGCAAAAATCAAATTAACAAATTATTTGACCTAATCCAAGATAAGAATGCATGAAAAAAAAAACAATGCACACTTGCATCCCTAGGGTTTCAATCCACTTGTTGCCTTCAAAAATCGCCCATGATATGCATGTCAAGTACTTTGGCAAAACAAAAACAAAAACAAAAGATCATAGTCCCTCGATGACGCTATCTGAGTTTCCTAAACAAAATGATCAAGTCCCTCAAGAAAATTGCCTAAGAAACTTGACACTATTACTATCATGGTCTATACGATAACCCGCGCCTGTCCCGTTTAACATCCTAACACAAGGTTGTTCATCAAACACAATGGTGAAGCAACACTGTTAAAAGGGTTAAAAACATAAGAAAGATCTTTGAGTAAAATAGGGTAGATAACTCTTAGTTACTTGATCAAAACTTGCAAAAAACATCCTTGCTATCTTCAAAACACACTTCACAACACAATTTCAAAACCCTACTTTCAAACATTGGAAACTTTTCAAAAGACAAAAACACCTTTGTATACATTCAAACAAGAATCATTACAAAGGTTGCCACAATGATGGCCTCTTTTCAAAACATCTTTCCAAATCACACACAAAGCACCATTTCAAACAATTGAATAGCACCATTTCAAACAATTGAAAAGCAAAGCAAGTGATCTAAGCAAGTAACTAAGAGCCCATGGATAACCATGGATAGAAAGGGTGCTAATACCTTCCCTTTCTATAATCTACTCCCCGAACCCAAGAAAACATCTCAAAGGTCTTTCCTGTGCTTTTTGACCTTTCCTTAGGATAAAATAAAAAGTCGGTGGCGACTCTTGCTAAACTGAAACATTTGCGAACACAAACGCAAAATCCCAAGTCAGTTCTCCCACCGTATCACACATATGAATTTGAAAATAATCTAAACTTTATATTATAAATAAAATGATAACATTAATAATAGTAAGGAATAAATTGGTTAGAAATCATCATGGCAAATTTGGGGTATGACACTCATATCGCTCGGTCTTTCGACCTTGATTTCACCCTTCTCACATTTAATTGGTGTTTAACTTTTCCTTCATGTGGGATAAAAAACGTTCGATGGCGACTTCATTGATTTTCTCTCGATGATTGTTCATCTGGTTGTTTAAGCATTGATTGATGAATTATGGATAAATTCTATGCAAGAGGAAATGTGTCAATTCTAAAGAAACAAAGCATGGGAATTAGTTCCAAGACCTGGAGATATGAATGCCATTTGTACCAAATGAACTTACAAGAACAAGTCTGATGAACATGGTAATGTAATAAGGAACAAGGCTCGTTTAGTTGCTTACGGGTACACAAAAATATAAGGAGTAGACTTTGATGAGACATATGCTCCAGTTGCTTGTCTTGAGTCTATTAGATTATTATTGGGAGTCTCATGCATGTTTAAACACATATTATACCAAATGGGTGTTAAAAGTGAATTCTTTAATAGGTACCTTAATATGGAAGTCTATGTTGAGAAACCAAAGGGATTCATTGATCCTAGATTTCCAAATCACGATTAAAAGTTGAAGAAAACACTCTATAGACTAAAGTAAGCCTCAAGAGCTTGGTATGAAAGATTAACTGAGTTCCTGATCAATAATGAATACAATTGAGGTAAAATAGATAAAACCCTATTTATGAAGAATGGTAGAGGAAAAATGATGATAGCCTAGATTTATGTTGATGACATTATCTTTGGTGGAATGTCAGACAACATGGTGGAACATTTTGTTCATTAAATGCAGTCTGAATTTGAGATGAGTCTTGTAGGAGAATTCACATACTTTCTTGGCATTCAAGTAAAGCAAATGGAAGACAACATCTTTTTATGTCAAAGCAAGCAAGGAAAGAGTATAGTGAAGAATTTTGGGCTTGAAAAGTCAATTCACAAGAGAACTCATGTTTCAATACATGTGAATTTAACCAGAGATGATAATGGTGTTGATATGGATTAAAGTATATACATAATTGTGATTGGAAGTCTTCTCTATCTCATAAAAAGCAGACATGACATAACATTTTTTGTAGGTGCTTGTGCTAGATACCAAGCTAAACCCAATGCTAGTTGTGATCGGTGGATCTGGAACTGACTGTTTAACGTTGGTTCGCAAAATGTCGCAGAAGCAAGAGTCGCCACCGTCTTTTATTTTCTCCAAATGGAAAGGACAAAAGCACAGAAAAATTCCTTAAAGAGATTGCTCTCGGTTCGGGAGGTAGATTATAGAAAGGGAAGGTGTTAGCACCCTTTCTATCCATGGTTATCCATGGGCTCTTAGATACTTGCTCATTTGTGTTTTCAAAAATGATTTGTTTGCTTTTCAACTGTGGGTTTTAAAAAGTTTCTTTGAAAATTCCAGTTCGACTCTTGTATCAGTCCTCAAGAGTGTTTGAAAAGTTGCTTTCGAAAGCTTTTTGAAAAGGTGTCGGTGTGAAAAGTATTTTTGATTTGTTTTTGAAATTAGAGCAAGTATCTAGAGTCGTCTACCTACCCTAAGGAATTCGTCTGTGTAAATGTCCTTTAAAGTAGTGCCATCCCACCATTGAGAGGTAGGTAGCACCACTGTTGGAGGTGTTCGGGTCAATTCGAAGGTTCGGGACATGGTGATTACCAGAGCAATAGGAAGATACCTTAGAAGCTACCCTCATGCCAGGTTCCCGGATCATGAGGACTTACTAAAACATCCTCTACTCGACGATCACCTTTCGAGAGGCAAGGCAACAGTGAAGCGTACCCTAGGGGTGGTGTGTGTGATTTGTGTGTCGTTTTCAGATATTTTGTCTTGTTCATGTCATGGGTGATCTACGCGTTTGTTTTTATTTTAACATTCATTCTTGCATGCAATTTATTAGCAGTTAAAAGTTGCGAGAAATATAAAGTTCCTAAACTATTACAAAGGCGCGGGTCCACATCGTCAAATTAAATCCAGGACCCGATTTAACATAAAATAAAGTAAAGTGCGAGAAATATAAATATCGAATTTACATGGCTTTGGGAGAATTACATAAAAAGAGAAAATAAAATAAGCGCGCGAATTGGAATTGCGATTGAATGCGAGGGCGTTGGACCCTTTTTAATGAAATTAAAATATGATTAACAAATTAATTTAAATTAAAATAAAAAGAAAAGATTTTTTGGAGTTTTTTGATATTTATGGAATTTTAATGAGAAATAATTGAATTTAAACCTAATTCTAACTATTTTAATTTATTGAGAAAAATATGTTAACATTAAATCTAAAATTAACCTAATTAATTAATGCAAGTTTTATTTACAAAAAAAATAATTAATAATTAATAATGATAAAAGAAAAGAAAAAGATAAAAAGTGATTAAAACCCTAATTCTATAATTTTTAAGTTTATAAAAAAATGTCAAAATTAATCCTAGAATTAAAGAACTAAATTAATTAACAAGATTTATTTACAAAAAAAAGTTTAAATGAAATATATTTATATTTTTCCTTTTCTGATTTTTATATTATTTTTAGACTTTATGAAAATAAATTAATTTCAAGAATTAAATTAAAATTAATTAAAACAAATAAAATAGAAAAATATGAAAAAAGAAGGAAAAAGCAAACCAATGGGGGGGTTCTGTCCCCAAACTGGAGGTTAAATTGTAGTAATCAGGCCCAATGTTCCAAGGCCTCTTTTGACTTTCCTGGAAGCGTGCGTGTGCATTGACCAGTGTCCATAGTGTTCATCAGATCTGGGCCTTTAGATTGCCTTCAGTGGCCATGTGGCGCGCTTGGATTATGTGCATATGGTGAACGCTTAGGGAAAGTGCTGCATAGGAACATGGTTAGCAAAATAGTATGGAATAAAGGAAGGGGACCTGGGGATCGAACCCAGGTCCCAGTGCTTGCCAACGCTACTTTCTACCACCTGAACCAATTAACATATTTGTTATTATCATGAAAAACAATTAATATAATAATAAACAAGAATTAATGCTATGAAGACAAAAACGCGCGCCCAGTTTTGAATCAACCAACCACAGCCTTCCAACTCATCTTCTTCCTCGTTTAGGCGTTTTGACCTGAAAAAAAGAACATCAAATAGCGGGGGTTTTGAATCCCCACAATCTGAAGTGCCAAGAATAGCGAATAGAAACAGGCTGCATATAAAAACATCGCGAGGGGTGTTTTAGATTCAGTGGAACATCACGAATTCAATGGTATCATTCTTATGGTTCAATTTTTCCATACAGACGAAGCCCTCTTTTAAGGTTTCTGAAAACCTAGAAAGCTCCCATGGTGGATTCTCCTATAGTACACGAAAACTCAATTGATGTATATGGTTAGCTTTAGAATGGTCCAATTAGCATAAATCAATAAAGAAAATGCAGTGAGGATGCTTAAAAATTGAAATACGAATATGCATAAAATGTGAAAAACTTTGAGTTCCATATACCAATTCTGGGTGCTATGGGCGTGGAAAATTATCCAGTCAGGTTCAGTGATGTCTTGGCAAGCTAATGGGATCAATATTCTTCTTTGAATCGTCCTCCAAGGCAATTTTCAGTTTTGGATTTTTTTTGATAAAATGGCACAAGTTGTTCTTCAGATGGGGCGCAGCTTAGAGGTCTCCAACACTAGGCTTTGCATTAGTATAAGTATGGGAACTGATTAGGGTTGAAAATTGGATCCAAAACCCTTTGCATTGATGTACAAGATATTTGATTTTTATGCATATATTTTCAAATCTTTTCCATGCATATTTGATTCCAATCATGGCAAATCACATTGATTCTTTCCCTATCAGATAATGCACGAGATCTTGAGGATATTTCATGCATAAAAAGATTTGAAAAGCTTGCTTTGGTATTTTTTCCATATTTTAATTAATTAAATGAATTAATAGAAATTTAAAATTCAAATAAATAAATAAAAATGATGAATAAATTCCCTTTGGGCCAAATGGTCGTGCACATGCTTTGGATGATGAATCTTGGAAGAAAATGTGGCCCATTAGCAATTTTAAGGCTTTTGAAGCAAAGTTGACTTTTCAAAATATCCAAAAATTTCCCAACTTCCACAAGGCATATCTTGCTCAATTTTTAAGCTTTGATCATGTTTTTGGACATTTTGGAAAGGTCTTGAAGTCCTCTAACCCATGCCTTTGGTCCCATGTCATTTTGATTTACCAATCTCAAGTTATGGCCTTTGACTTAAAGTCCCTTTTTGTTGACTTTTGAAAATAACCTATAATGTTGAAATTGATAACTTTTTGTGAGAGAATTTCTTGGACTTGAAGTGTGAAGAGGAGTTGTAGGAAATGTCTTTCTCTTCAAAATGAGCTTTGGATGGAATTTTTCTGATAAACCATGTGGAAGTTATGCCTTGGTCAAGTTACAGTTGACTTTTTCAACTGTCCAAATATGGAAACTTTTGCATCTTGAGACTTTTTGAGCCAAGCTTTGAGAATCATGATTAAGCATTGATCAAATGATGTTTGTGGCTTCAAAATGAGATGTTGACCAAAAATTTGAACTTTTTGACTGTCAAATGACCATTTTGCCCCTATAGTTGACTGTGGGGCAATTAGGGTTTTTGACTGTGCAATTTTGTGCTGTAAGTCTTGAAACTTGGTATGAGGATGCTTGACCATGTTTATAGGCATGTGGGACTTGATTGGACCCTTGGAAACTTCATTTTCTTTGTCAGAACCAAAACCCTAGTTTTTGACTGCTAGGAGGCCCTTGAACTGTGCAACCCTTGAGGAGATTTTGAAGCATGCTCTTTGCAATTCTTGAAGAATATGGGAGGGCAAATTTTGGGGTACAACAGTTGCCCCTGTTCAATCTTCTTAGACCTGAGGATGCAGATTGGCTGACGTGCCTTTCGTAATCCGAAGGTGGAAGATGATTGAACACTAGAGTGCCCAGAAATTTACGCTCACATAGTAGTGTGATGGGGAATGGGCTTATAGATGCCATTTGGAGATTTGATGGATAGGATGATGGGATTATAGATGCCATCTGGGTGTTGATCGCGTAGGAGATTCCTTAGCGAGAAGTTGCGTACCTAAAAAAGAAAATGATTACCTGACCTGTTACAGGGGCTGGTCTTCAAACTCTTTGTATAGAGGTGTCCTGACTGGTTATAGGAGCTGGATCTGGAGCTTCAAAATGTGATGAATGAACCAGGGATGGTTACTACCTCAACGGGACGGTGAGAGAACCTTGGATGACTACTACCTCAACAGTAACACTGAGAGAATCTTGGGGCGATTACTACCTCAACAGGAACGCTGAGAGAATCCTGGGCGACTTCAACCTCAACAGTAACGCTGAGAGAATCTTGGGCGACTTCTACCTCAACAGTAATGCTGAGAGAATCTTGGGCGACTTCTACCTCAACAGTAACGCTGAGAGAATCTTGGATATCTTCTACTGAGTCTTTATCAGGAAAATCTGTTAGGGGTCGATTTAGTTGGACTAGAGAAGGCCTTTGACTGGATAAGAAACAGGAAAATCTTAGGGTTGATTTAACTGAACCGGTCTAGGTCTTGAAATCTTCAACTGGATAAGAAACAGGGAGATCTTAGGGTCGATCTGACTGAACCAGAGAAGGCCTTTGACTGGATAAGAAACAGTAAAATCTTAGGGTCGATTTAACTGAACCGGTCTAGGTCTTGAAATGTCTTCAACTGGATAAGAAACAGGGAGATCTTAGGGTCGATCTGACTGAATCGGAGAAGGCCTTTGACTGGATAAGAAACAGAAAAATCTTAGGGTCGATTTAACTGAACCGGTCTAGGTCTTGAAATGTCTTCAACTGGATAAGAAACAGGGAGATCTTAGGGTCGATCTGACTGAACCAGAGAAGGCCATTGACTGGATAAGAAACAGAAAAATCTTAGGGTCGATTTAACTGAACCGGTCTAGGTCTTGAAATGTAGTTGAGAACTTAACTGAATCTTTCCTGAAAGGTAAAGGTCAGTCATATGCAATGCATGATATGGATCAAGCAATGATGTTCCCAATATAAATGAGATTTGTGAGATATGATGCATAGATGCATGCTATAATATATGAAAATACGATGTTTATAAATGTATCTTTTTGTCTTTTAGGAAAATAAAATCCTTGACGGGTGCCGAGAAGTCACTCCTGGGCTGATGTTGAAGAATAGATTTTTGCTTCCGCTGGGGATGATAGTTGCAAGAATACCGGTAGGAGAAGATAACTACGTTGGGGAATAAACTTGGCGAATGGATTACTCTGCGGGGAGAAAAGTACTCTAGCGATCTTGCTGGGAAGCAATACTCTGTGGGGAGAGAGGTACTTTGTTGAGTTGTTGATAATAACTTGCTGGGGATACCCTTGTTGTGTTGGAAGTGTTAATAGACTTCGCTGGGGATAAGAAGACTTCGTCGAGGACGCTCTTTCCGAGGCTTTTGGCTGAGGATAACCCAGTTATATCCTGGTAAGGAAATAACTCTTTGAATAAAGCCAGGAGACGCGTTCGGGCTCTGCGAGGGATAAGCTTCCAGAATCTACTGGGGATAAGCTTACTGCTTGGGGAGATGGATTCCAACTTTCCTGGGGAAACTGGATTGGACTCTCCTGGGGAAGTTTTGAACTGTACCGGGGAAGTGACTCCGTCGAATGTTTGATATACCGCCGGGGAACAATCTTTAGGTCAAGACTGCCGGGGATGCTTGTTAAAAATGTCCGTACATTGCTGGGGAATGTTGAGATCTGCGGGAGGATACCCAACTTCCTTAAGTTTGATAATAGCTTTGCTTGGGGAGAGTGCACTGACTTGCTGGCTCACTCTCTGGGGAATTAAGATATACTGGTTGTGTTCTTCAGCTGAACCTACCTCGATACCTTGGAGGACAGAACAATTAGATTGCTTAGACAACTCTTTATTGCCCCGGTTTCTAATGTTACCTGTAATTAATCCTTTGTTTCGTATGCAAATATTCATGAGTTAGAAATTTATTGTCAATGCATATATCACAAATTGAACCTTGGACGTTCTTCGCAAAACAAAACAAAAAGGAAAAACAATTTGGCAATTTTAACTGAAAAAGTATATTTGTATTGATTTTTTTGAATTTGCCTGTAAAGTAGGCGCTTATGTACAAGAGGCTGACGTCCTAGTAAGAGAACGCCACCGGACAAAAGAGTTTATACAAATTTGTACAAGAGAAAATAAAACAGCTGTGTGAAATGAATGATCCACTGGGTTTCAACTCTGCTATTTCCCTTATATCTCCGAGCGTCTCATCACTTGATGACCTTAGTTGAAGATGAAGCTGACTGATCGATGCCGTCTGAACTCGATGTAGATACCGGATTCTGGATGCAAAGTGATCCAATGAGACATAGTATTACGCTTTATCCCTAACTTTTGCCTGGACCGCCCTTTCGGGTTTTCAGTCCACCGGGATACCCATTTTTGCCCAAGCCGCCTTTTCAGGTTTTCGACTTGCCGGGTGTACAGATTTTTTTCATTTCATCCCTTCATTTTGCCCGAACCCTTTTGGTTCGCCGGGAAGCCCTAATATTTGCCTAGGCATGTCAGCCTAGCGGGTCTTTTTCATGCGTAGTATCTTTTTACTATGTCTGCATTGGCGGGGTGAGGAAGGTCGTCACCATCCATGTTGGTTAGAATCATGGCTCCTCCTGAGAACACATGTTTAACCACAAATGGCCCTTCGTACGTAGGGGTCCATTTTCCCCTTGGATCACTCTGAGGAAGGATGATTCGCTTGATTACCATATCCCCAACTTGATATTCTTGTGGTCTGACCTTTTTGTTAAATGCTCTGATCATCCGTTTCTGATACGTCTGACCATGACAGATAGCAGCAAGTCTCTTTTCATCAATGAGGTTTAACTGATCAAGTCGTGTCTGGATCCAATCATCTTCGTTCAGATCTGCATCCTTCATTATCCGGAGAGAGGGTATTTGCACTTCGATCGGTAAGACTGCCTCCATACCGTAGACCAAGGAGAAAGGCGTTGCCCCGGTTGACGTCCTGGTTGAGGTACGGTACCCATGTAGAGCGAACGGTAACATCTCGTGCCAATCTTTATAGGTCACTGTCATCTTCTGCACGATTTTCTTAATGTTCTTATTTGCTGCTTCTACAGCCCCATTCATCTTCGGTCTGTAAGGAGAAGAGTTGTGGTGCTGTATCTTAAACTGCTCGCAGAGCTCAGTGATCATCTTGTTATTGAGATTGGTACCGTTTTCTGTAATAATTCTTTCTGGGACGCCGTATCGATAGATCAGATTATGCCGAATGAATCGTGCCACAACAGTCTTGGTTACCGTAGCGTAGGATGCTGCTTCAACCCATTTCGTAAAGTAATCAATCGCTACCAGGATGAAGCGATGTCCATTGGATGCTGTAGGTCTAATCCCACCGATCATGTCTATGCCCCACATTGCAAACGGCCAAGGCGCAGTCAGAACATTCAGAGGAACTGGAGGAACATGCACCTTGTCTGCATATATCTGGCATTTATGGCACGTCCGAGAGTGTTGGTAACAGTCAGCTTCCATGGTGGACCAGAAATACCCTGCCCGAAGGATTTTCTTCGCCATAGTGTGTCCACTGGAATGTGTTCCGAAGGTCCCTTCATGTAGTTCTTCCATGATCCTTTCTGCTTCAGTCTTATCCACACAACGCAGTAAGGTCGAATCATGGTTTCGCTTGTACAAGATGCCGTTGCTAAGGAAGAACTTCGCTGCGAACCTTCTCAGAAACTTCTTATCGTTGACAGATGCACCTTCAGGGTATTCCTGAGCTTCCAAGTATCTCTTCACCTCATGGTACCAAGGCTTCTCAGTCACCAATTCAGTCTCGAGATCACAACAGTATGCCGGTTCGTCCAGTTTCCAAATGATGATCCGGGGAGCCTCATTGTCCCATTTGACCTTGAACATAGAAGACATTGTAGCTAACGCGTCCGCCAACTGATTCTCCTCTCTCGGAAAGTGTTCAAAGGTTATCTTCGTGAAGTGGGGAATCAAGGTCAACACACATTCTCTGTAAGGAATAAGATTCGGATGTTTCGTATCCCACTCTCCTTTGATCTGATTGATCACAAGAGCGGAATCTCCGAAGACACTCAGAAACTTGATCCTTAAGTCGATTGCAGCTTGGAGACCCATGATGCATGCCTCATACTCCGCCATGTTGTTGGTACAGTTGAAACATAGCCGGGCAGTGAGTGGAGTATGGGTGCCTTGAGGGGATATGATTACAGCACCAATACCGTTACCCAAAGCATTGGAGGCTCCGTCAAAGTGCATAGACCATCGGGATCCTTCCTCAGGTCCTTCATCCGGTCCAGGTACTTCACAATCAGTCACTATCATGATGCTCTCGTCCGGAAACTCGAAGTTCATTGACTGATAGTCGTCTACTGCCTGATGTGCCAAGTGGTCTGCCAATACACTTCCCTTGATGGCTTTCTGGGTCGTGTACTGAATGTCGTATTCCGTCAAGATCATTTGCCATCTTGCTATTCTCCCAGACAGAGCAGGCTTTTCAAATATGTACTTTATGGGATCCATCTTTGAGATCAATAAGGTAGTGTGAGTCAGCATATACTGTCTCAGCCGGCGAGCAGCCCATACCAAAGCGCAGCAAGTTTTCTCAAGCAGTGAGTATCGGGTCTCACAGTCGGTAAACTTTTTGCTAAGGTAATAAATGGCATGCTCTTTTCGGCCAGACTCGTCATGCTGCCCCAGCACACACCCCATTGAATTGTCAAGTACCGTCAGGTATAGTATCAGAGGTCTCCCTTCAACCGATGGCATAAGGATGGGTGGTTCTTGGAGATACTCCTTGATTCTGTCAAAAGCAGCCTGACATTCATCATTCCAACGTACTACCTGATCTTTCTTCAGCAGCTTGAAGATTGGCTCACAGGTAGCAGTCAGGTGCGAGATGAACCGAGCAATGTAATTCAGGCGTCCTAAAAAGCCTCTGACCTCCTTCTCTGTCCTAGGAACAAGCATCTCTTGAATAGCTTTGACCTTGGCAGGGTCCACTTGAATTCCCTTGTCACTTACAACGAAGCCTAGTAACTTTCCAGATCTTACCCCGAAGGTGCACTTGTTCGGGTTCAACCTCAGCTTGTACAACTTCAGACGGTCAAACAGTTTCTGCAGATGATCTAGGTGCTCTTCCTCAGTCTGGGACCTTGCGATCATGTCGTCAACATACACTTCTATCTCATGATGGATCATATCATGAAATAAAGCAACCATGGCACGTTGGTAGGTTGCCCCAGCATTTTTCAGTCCAAAAGGCATGACCTTGTAGCAGAAGGTGCCCCACTGAGTAACAAAGGTAGTCTTTTCCATGTCTTCAGGAGCCATCTTGATCTGATTATACCCTGAGAAACCATCCATGAAAGAGAACACTTTGTGCTGAGCAGTATTGTCAACAAGGACATCAATGTGAGGTAGGGGGAAGTCATCTTTGGGACTGGCCCTGTTCAGATCCCTGTAGTCGACACACATTCTGACCTTACCGTCTTTCTTTGGTACTGGCACCACATTAGCAACCCACTGAGGGTAAGAAGTCACTGCAAGAAACCCGGCGTCAAACTGTTTCATAACCTCGGCTTTGATCTTCTCAGACATCTCTGGACGCATACAGCGGACCTTTTGCTTGACCGGAGGGCAGTCTTCCTTGGTAGGCAAATGATGGACCACAATGTCGGTATCCAACCCGGGCATGTCTTCGTAGGACCAGGAAAAGATCTCCATATAATCATGTAGCATCTGAGTCAACCGTTGCTTCACGCTGAGCTCTAGGTTGGCACCAATCTTAACCTCCTTCCTGTCTGCCTCAGTACCCAGATTTATTGTTTCCACCGGCTCTTCATGTGGTTGAATTGCCCTCTCTTCCTGGAGTAACAGTCTTGCAAGCTCGCCAGGCACTTCGCAATCATCTTCACCTTCGTCTTCGGCTAAGTTGATCGTATTTTCGAAGTCATAACTGGCAGTAGTAGAGTCATTACCGGTGAGATCCAGAGTGGATTGAAACCTGTATGAGTGAGTGTGTGTAAATGCAGCTGTTTTGTAATATATAAAGGAAGGAAAGAAAGAAAAGGAGCATAAGATTTGAAATGCGAGAAAACGTCCAAGATCTTTATTCATGATATATGAAATGACAATTTATATGCCCTCACAAATGAAGCCACGGTGCCCCGGGTAAGACACCGGGCCATAGAGTTTTAATTGTTTATTACAAATAACAAAACATAGGAGTTTATTACTGCGTAACAAAAGTAACAGGAGTATGGTCCTTAGCAATCCAATTGGTCAATCCGCCATCATTCGTCGGGTAGATCCAGCTATTGAACTCTGACTCTCCAACTTCATCTTCATCTCCCACAGCATTCACTCCTGGGTTGGTAATAAGCACAGGAGGTCTTCTGGTCTTTGCCTTCCGCATAGCTTTCTGACCCTCTGCAGTAAAACCCAGTCCGAACTTGTCAGTTTTCTGTGTAAAATCAGGGAGCCTGCCCCAGTTAGCATATTCACCTTTCTTGACCACAACCCGGGCATCCTTCAAGGAAGCCATCTTCAAAGGAACATCCTCTTCGACCGCTGTTTCTGCTGCTGCTAAAGTTGGAAGTACCTCTTCGAAATGCTGAAAGGGGGTTTCAATAAACTCCCCGTCCATCTCAATATACCTGAAGGAAATCAAATGGCTCACCATATACTCCTCCTCTCCCTGCATAGTGACAATCTTCCCTCTGACAGGGTATTTTAGCTTCTGGTGCAAGGTAGAGGTCACTGCCCCAACTTTGTGGATCCAAGGTCGACCCAGTAGACAAGAATACGATGGACGGATATCCATCACATAGAAGGTAGAGTCGAATACTTGAGAACCTACACGAATAGGAATGTCTACCTCTCCATGAACCATCCTCTTGGAACCGTCAAAGGCTCTGACCATAATATTGCTAGGTTTCAGCTCCAGGCCTTCACAATCCAAACGGTCTAAGGCTTTCTTGGGTAGCACATTTAGGGAAGAGCCAGTGTCCACCAACACGTGCGCAAGAGTAGTGCCCCTGCATTCAATAGAGACATGCAGGGCATCATTGTGGTCTCTTCCCTTAGCAGTAAGGTCAGCGTCTGAGAAACCCAAGCCATTGTCCGCTGTCAGATTTGCTACGGAATCAGTAAACTGGACTGCCGATGTCTCCTGTGGCACATGGGCCGTCTTGAGAAATGAAATCAAGGCCTTGGCATGGGCCTCTGAGCATAGTAATAAGGAGAGCATTGAGATCTTGGAAGGTGTATGCCCCAGCTGCTCGACAACATTAAAGTCACTCTTCTTGATTATTTTCAGGATTTCCTCCATTTCTTGTTGGGAGGCCTCAGCATTTACAGGTCTTGGTGCCTCCATCCGGGAAGGCTCATCTTCAATCCCTTTTCCCCGAGCATTAGATGACTCGGCAGCAGGGGAAACAACTTGATCAGAAACAGGAACAGGTACACTTGTAGGGGTTATAGTGAGGGGTCTTCGAACAGCGGGTGGTGCAATGTCAGGCGAGAAGAGCCTGCCACTGCGGGTAACCTTTGCTGGACCAGTGATATTGCTGATACTGGTGCCAGTGTTGAACTCTTGTTTGATTCCATTCACATACACGTCTGCCCCATAGTGCCAGGGGACAGCCTTATCAGACTCGTAGGGGAGAGGCCCCGGAACAGTAATAACAACAGGTGCGACAGTCATGATTTGAACAGGCTTCCTTGGGAGAGCCTTGATTGGATTATTAAAGATTGTTACAACAGAAACTTCTTCTACCGGAACAAACTGAACGGCGGACTTCTTGAACAGAATCTCCTTGCTGTCCATTAGGCTTTGGATGCCCAACTTCAGCAAAGGACAACCAGAAAGGGAAACAGCACAGAAAAGGCAACCCTCACTACAATCCGGAAATAAACCGGCCAGCAGTAGGTTCCTCTTGACAGTCATTAAGGGAGTAGCTACATCATCCACAGAAACAGCGTATACATCTTCATCAACGGCATTTACTCCATGCTGGGGCATAGGAGCAGTCACCACATTTGGCCTCTCAGGCGCTTCAAACTGTATCTCTTTTGCGTCAATAAGGTCTTGTACCTTATTCCTTAAGGCCCAACAGTCATCAGTGGAATGCCCCGGGCTATCGAAGTGATAAGCACAGCGGGCATTTGGATTGTATTTTGGAGAAGCAGTGTTTACAACCTTTGGGGCCTCCCTGACAGTTACTAGGTTAGTGGACAGCAACTGTGGCAAGATTTGTGATAAAGTCATACTCAAACGGGTAAATTCCCTTCTAGGTCTTTCAGCCCTTTGAGGATTGGTTTGCCGAGGAGCGGCAGTAGGTTTAGCAATCATCACAGCGTTGACAGATTGTCGGCGCTCAGGTTTCTCTTGTCTTCTAGAGCCATATACAGCACTGGCCTCCTTCTTAAAGGGCTTCTTCTCAGAACTTGCAGATGCACCCTTCTGAATTTTGCCAGACTTCATCCCAGCCTCAATTCTCTCTCCAGTCAGAATAAGATCAGTAAACCATGCAGATGAGTTACCGATAAGATGGTTGAAAAACGGCCCAGATAGGGTCCCCAAGAACATGTCTACTAGCTCCCGGTCAGTCAACGGAGGCTGCACCCTGCCAGCCAGATCCCTCCATTTCTGTGCGTACTCTTTAAAACCTTCGCTTGACCCTAGCGACATACCCTGGAGTTGGGTACGTGTAGGGGCAAGGTCGGCATTATATTGATACTGCTTATAGAAAGCAGTAGCCAACTCCTCCCAGTTACGAACCTTGGTCCCATCCAGCTAATAGAACCATTCGAGATGAGTCCCTGAAAGACTCTCCTGGAAGAAGTGGATCCACAAATTCTTGTCCACTGAGTACGGTTGAATCTTCCGCACGTAAGACCTGAGGTGTAGCTTGGGACAAGATGCCCCGTCATACTTGGTAAAGGATGGTGCTTTGAACTTATGAGGAATGATCACACCAGTAGACAAACCCAAGTCTCCAAAATCCAGCCCAGGCACTTGTTGGATCTCCATAGCATTCAGCCTGTCTTCCAACTGCTTATACCGGTCTTCTGCAGGAGGATACTGCTCCTCATCAAAATCAGTCTCGTTGTCAGAGACTACCGGACTAGGACCTTTTCCCCCTTGGGGACTACCCTTGCCTATAGAAGAACCAGCCTCTTCATTCTGCAGAGTGTTGCCAAACCTTCGGCCCGAGTTGAAAAGAACAGTTCTCCTCTTCTTCTTCTTCTCCTTCTTCAGGAGCAGAGCCTTCAGCTCTTCTTGGCCCTGAGCCAAACCCATGATTAATTCCTGAAATTGCGCATTCTGCGCCTGAAGAGCCTTGATGGACATCTCAGTTGATGATGAGTCATGATTCATGATGCTGAAATAAACAGCGAAGTACAGTAAGCAACTTGAAAAGAAGAAAACCTGCTATGCACATGATGAATGATATGTGTTTATGCAATGCATTCAAGGGTTCGAAAGTTCAAATTTGTTGCAGACAAAAAGGAACACACGTTATCATTAAGGAAATAATTATTTAATACATCAAAGCCTCATGGGCACAAATTACAAAGCCAATCAATCCCAAAAGACACTACGCATCCTCTTTGGAGCTATGTAGGTGTTGAGATTCCTCTCCTCATGCAATAGGCGGGTGAGCTCCAAGACCTTCTTTTCGCTAGCTTGTAGACTGGTCTCGAGAGAATTCCGTTCTTCCTTAAGGTGGATCCAGCTCTTCTGCATCTCTTCCCAGGATGTGGGCATATCAGGATGCTGAATAGTGTAGGACACTTCTCCTTCCAAGACTGGCTCTTTGATCACAGGGAGCATATGAGGATATGGCATCACTAACTTCTGGGAGCGGGCTCGTACCCACTTGATATAGGGTTCCAATGGAATGGAGTTCCTGTGCCCCAGTGTCTTGCTGTCTATCCTACTGGGCATCCTCCAAGCTCTGATAAATCTCTGGCGAAGTCCTTGTGCATCGTTGTCGAAGTCAAAAACTATGTCAGGAATTAACATGTCATGAGGGCCATCCCTCCGAGCATAACCAAACTGTCTCCAAGCCAGGCACGGGTTGTAAGTAATACCTCCTCTGATTCCAAGTAAAGGAACATTAGGGTACTCCCCGCAACGATCAATGATAGTGACATCCTCTCTGGACCGAGGGCACCAATGTATATCTGCATGTGTAAGAGTCATCAACCGTTGTGACCATCTCAAACCCCGCTCGTTCTTCAAAACTGATTGTGGAAGGTGCGAAATAAACCACCTTCCCAGGAGAGGAGTGCAGCACATAAGGACACCTCTTTTTCTCATGGTTCGAGTGTAACATGAGTGAAGGATGTCCCCCAACAACGTAGGTATAGGATTCCTGGACATGAAGATCTGGACAGCACTGATATCTATAAGCTGATCTGGGTTAGGGAACAACACCAAACCATAGACAAGGAGGGCCACAACTTCTTCAAAAGCTCGTAAGTCAAGGGAGTTCCAACATTCATGGGCCTTTTCAAACAGAAACCTGGCTAAAAACCCTTTGATACCACTTCTAACTTCCCAATGTCCCTTGAGGTCAGATGATTGTAGGTGTAAGGCTTTAGCAATCTCTTCAAGCTTGGGTTCCCTTTCTGTACCGTTGTAGGGTAGTTGATCAAGGATAGGGATCTTCAGGAGCCGGGAGAACTCCTCCAATGTAGGTACCAACTGATAATCCAAGAAGGTGAAACAATGATGCAGAGGGTCAAAGAACTGGAACAGGACCTTTATCATATCTTCCTCAATGTTGGTATTGACCAAACTGATGAGTCTTCCATGTCTTTCACTGAATGAAGAGCTCTCGGGAATCCTGGATATAAGTTCCTTAAGCTGAGGAGGGACCCTTACAAGGCTGATTTGAATTGTCTTTCTGCGAACAGTTTCCATGTCCTACAAAACAAGAACAAAGATGAAGATTCGAACCCCTGAAATGGTTAGTCAATGCATATGATGTTGGATGATGTCATGATGCTATGATTAACACACCACAAATATTTACAAAGGAAAACATGTAAAGCACACAAGTCACACAAGACAAGCCCTTAGGGTTTAGGCCAGCATGGGGTCTGGGTGTTACCCTCTTGAAGTTGGTGGGCTCAACCTGTCCTATTAGAAGTAATCGGGTTCTAAGGGTCCCAATATCACGGGATTTCTTTCATTGTTCATCGTTTCGATTTAGCCACTGAACTGGCGACCGAAATATTCCAGGAAAGCAACCCTCAATTGAGTGTAGTATCGAGTATCAACCAACCTCGGACTGCACCAAAGTCATTTATCTCACTACCCTAAAGAGGCCAAGATAGTTCAATTAAGGTTCCTAAGGTCTGTTGATGCTTCACGACACCACGCGGAGGCCCCGTACTCTCCTTGACTGAACTCAAGGGTTACCGGTACACACCAAAGTGCCACATCAATGTAGCAGACTGTTTCAACCATGTCGGTATACCCCGCACAGTTCCCTCACAGCCTTGTGGCTACTTTCTAAGAAGGTATCCCCCAGATCCGGGTTAGGATCTATAGAACTCCCAAGTAACCCACAATTTAAAGCAAGCAAATCAATACAATTGAAAACACAGTTATGAACTATCCTAAGGTACACCTCACTTTAAGTTTAGGTCCCCAGCAGAGTCGCCAGTTCTGTGATCGGGGGATCTGGAACTGACTGTTTAACGCTGGTTCGCGAAATGTCGCGGAAGCAAGAGTCGCCACTGTCTTTTATTTTCTCCAAATGGAAAGGACAAAAGCACAGAAAAATTCCTTAAAGAGATTGCTCTCGGTTCGGGAGGTAGATTATAGAAAGGGAAGGTGTTAGCACCCTTTCTATCCATGGTTATCCATGGGCTCTTAGATACTTGCTCATTTGTGTTTTCAAAAATGGTTTGTTTGCTTTTCAACTGTGGGTTTTAAAAAGTTTCTTTGAAAATTCCAGTTCGACTCTTGTATCAGTCCTCAAGAGTGTTTGAAAAGTTGCTTTCGAAAGCTTTTTAAAAAGGTGTCGGTGTGAAAAGTATTTTTGATTTGTTTTTGAAATTAGAGCAAGTATCTAGAGTCGTCTACCTACCCTAAGGAATTCGTCTGTGTAAATGTCCTTTAAAGTAGTGCCATCCCACCATTGAGAGGTAGGTAGCACCACTGTTGGAGGTGTTCGGGTCAATTCGAAGGTTCGGGACATGGTGATCACCAGAGCAATAGGAAGATACCTTAGAAGCTACCCTCATGCCAGGTTCCCGGATCATGAGGACTTACTAAAACATCCTCTACTCGACGATCACCTTTCGAGAGGCAAGGCAACAGTGAAGCGTACCCTAGGGGTGGTGTGTGTGATTTGTGTGTCGTTTTCAGATATTTTGTCTTGTTCATGTCATGGGTGATCTACGCGTTTGTTTTTATTTTAACATTCATTCTTGCATGCAATTTATTAGCAGTTAAAAGTTACGAGAAATATAAAGTTCCTAAACTATTACAAAGGCGCGGGTCCACATCGCCAAATTAAATCAAGGACCCGATTTAACATAAAATAAAGTAAAGTGCGAGAAATATAAATATCGAATTTACATGGCTTTGGGAGAATTACATAAAAAGAAAAAATAAAATAAGCGCGCGAATTGGAATTGCGATTGAATGCGAGGGCGTTGGACCCTTTTTAATGAAATTAAAATATGATTAACAAATTAATTTAAATTAAAATAAAAAGAAAAGATTTTTTGGAGTTTTTTGATATTTATGGAATTTTAATGAGAAATAATTGAATTTAAACCTAATTCTAACTATTTTAATTTATTGAGAAAAATATGTTAACATTAAATCTAAAATTAACCTAATTAATTAATGCAAGTTTTATTTACAAAAAAAATAATTAATAATTAATAATGATAAAAGAAAAGAAAAAGATAAAAAGTGATTAAAACCCTAATTCTATAATTTTTAAGTTTATAAAAAAAATGTCAAAATTAATCCTAGAATTAAAGAACTAAATTAATTAACAAGATTTATTTACAAAAAAAAGTTTAAATGAAATATATTTATATTTTTCCTTTTCTGATTTTTATATTATTTTTAGATTTTATGAAAATAAATTAATTTCAAGAATTAAATTAAAATTAATTAAAACAAATAAAATAGAAAAATATGAAAAAAGAAGGAAAAAGCAAACCAATGGGGGGGTTCTGTCCCCAAACTGGAGGTTAAATTGTAGTAATCAGGCCCAATGTTCCAAGGCCTCTTTTGACTTTCCTGGAAGCGTGCGTGTACATTGACCAGTGTCCATAGTGTTCATCAGATCTGGGCCTTTAGATTGCCTTCAGTGGCCATGTGGCGCGCTTGGATTATGTGCATATGGTGAACGCTTAGGGAAAGTGCTGCATAGGAACATGGTTAGCAAAATAGTATGGAATAAAGGGAGGGGACCTGGGGATCGAACCCAGGTCCCAGTGCTTGCCAACGCTACTTTCTACCACCTGAACCAATTAACATATTTGTTATTATCATGAAAAACAATTAATATAATAATAAACAAGAATTAATGCTATGAAGACAAAAACGCGCGCCCAGTTTTGAATCAACCAACCACAGCCTTCCAACTCATCTTCTTCCTCGTTTAGGCGTTTTGACCTGAAAAAAAGAACATCAAATAGCAGGGGTTTTGAACCCCCACAATCTGAAGTGCCAAGAATAGCGAATAGAAACTGGCTGCATATAAAAACAGCGCGAGGGGTGTTTTAGATTCAGTGGAACATCACGAATTCAATGGTATCATTCTTATGGTTCAATTTTTCCATACGGACGAAGCCCTCTTTTAAGGTTTCTGAAAACCTAGAAAGCTCCCATGGTGGATTCTCCTATAGTACACGAAAACTCAATTGATGTATATGGTTAGCTTTAGAATGGTCCAATTAGCATAAATCAATAAAGAAAATGCAGTGAGGATGCTTAAAAATTGAAATACGAATATGCATAAAATGTGAAAAACTTTGAGTTCCATATACCAATTCTGGGTGCTATGGGCGTGGAAAATTATCCAGTCAGGTTCAGTGATGTCTTGGCAAGCTAATGGGATCAATATTCTTCTTTGAATCGTCCTCCAAGGCAATTTTCAGTTTTGGATTTTTTTTTATAAAATGGCACAAGTTGTTCTTCAGATGGGGCGCAGCTTAGAGGTCTCCAACACTAGGCTTTGCATTAGTATAAGTATGGGAACTGATTAGGGTTGAAAATTGGATCCAAAACCCTTTGCATTGATGTACAAGATATTTGATTTTTATGCATATATTTTCAAATCTTTTCCATGCATATTTGATTCCAATCATGGCAAATCACATTGATTCTTTCCCTATCAGATAATGCACGAGATCTTGAGGATATTTCATGCATAAAAAGATTTGAAAAGCTTGCTTTGGTATTTTTTCCATATTTTAATTAATTAAATGAATTAATAGCAATTTAAAATTCAAATAAATAAATAAAAATGATGAATAAATTCCCTTTGGGCCAAATGGTCGTGCACATGCTTTGGATGATGAATCTTGGAAGAAAATGTGGCCCATTAGCAATTTTAAGGCTTTTGAAGCAAAGTTGACTTTTCAAAATATCCAAAAATTTCCCAACTTCCACAAGGCATATCTTGCTCAATTTTTAAGCTTTGATCATGTTTTTGGACATTTTGGAAAGGTCTTGAAGTCCTCTAACCCATGCCTTTGGTCCCATGTCATTTTGATTTACCAATCTCAAGTTATGGCCTTTGACTTAAAGTCCCTTTTTGTTGACTTTTGAAAATGACCTATAATGTTGAAATTGATAACTTTTTGTGAGAGCATTTCTTGGACTTGAAGTGTGAATAGGAGTTGTAGGAAATGTCTTTCCCTTCAAAATGAGCTTTGGATGGAATTTTTCTGATAAACCATGTGGAAGTTATGCCTTGGTCAAGTTACAGTTGACTTTTTCAATTGTCCAAATATGGAAACTTTTGCATCTTGAGACTTTTTGAGCCAAGCTTTGAGAATCATGATCAAGCATTGATAAAATGATGTTTGTGGCTTCAAAATGAGATGTTGACCAAAAATTTGAACTTTTTGACTGTCAAATGACCATTTTGCCCCTGCAGTTCACTGTAGGGCAATTAGGGTTTTTGACTGTGCAATTTTGTGCTGTAAGTCTTGAAACTTGGTATGAGGATGATTGACCATGTTTATAGGCATGTGGGACTTGATTGGACCCTTGGAAACTTCATTTTCTTTGTCAGAACCAAAACCCTAGTTTTTGACTGCTAGGAGGCCCCTGAACTGTGCAACCCTTGAGGAGATTTTGAAGCATGCTCTTTGCAATTCTTGAAGAATATGGGAGGGAAAATTTTGGGGTACAACACTAGTCATCTCACTCAAGTGAAGAGAATTATGAAGTACATAAATGGGACTTATGAATATGGTATTATCTATTCTCATGATACTAAGTCTATTCTATTAGGTTATTTTGATGTTGATTGGGATGGGAGCGTTGATGATAGAAAAACACATCTGAAGGATACTTCTATCTTGGCGACAACTTAATCTCATAGTTTATCAAGAATAAGAATTGTGTCTTACTATCTACTGTAGAAGCTGAGTACATTGCCGCAGGGAGTAGTTGCACCCATTTGCTTTGGGTGAAACAAATGTTGAAGGAGTAGAATGTCGAACAAGATGTCATGACGTGTTACTGCGACAATTTAAGTGCTATTAATATTTTAAATAATATTCTCCAACAAAGTAAAACCAAGCCCATTGACATTCATCATCATTTCATTCGGGAACTTATGGAAGATAAAATTGTAAACCTTAAGCATGTAGTAACAGAAAATCAACTAGCTGACATATCCATTCAGGCTTTAGATATAGCTCAGTTTGAAAAGCTAAAGGGCACTCTTGGTATTTTCATATGTGAGAATTTATAACAATTAATGCAGGGGAGGCGTGCAATAATAGAAAGATATTCTCTCTATCTTATGATTTTTACTGCATGTAAAATAAGGTTGATTATTCCTATTTCAAAATTCCCCATAACTCCTCCATTTTTTCTAGCAATAACAATCTGCATCTCTCTCTATTGTTCTAACAAAACTGTTCACTCACTTTTCTCAAAAGTTCTTCAATCTCTCACGAATATGAGTTAAACATTTGAAGAAGCTAAGACTATTGAATTTGTTACAAATGCTAATGGGGTCAGAATGCTTGGAGTTAATTAGGGAAGAAAGCAACAACAATGAAATCTAGGATTCCTGAGTCAAGCAAAAATCTTAAAGAACAAGATGTTGTACCTCTTCAGATAGTTGTCCCAGTTGATGTCTCAAAGAAAATGGCAAAAAGGTTGACTCAGAGAAGAATGAAACAAAGGTAAGTCCCTCTGATAAGAAAACTTATGTGCATACTCATAGTGATAAGCTTGTTGATTATGTGAATATAGACTTCATGGCTAATAAATTTGATACCTCTCCTACTGAGAATACTGCTAAATCTGTTGAAATCACCATTGACTCACATGTTGAACCATGTGTTGAAACATATGGTGAACCATCTCTGACTTAGAAGGATAAAACTCAAAAAAGGAAGTGTGTGATCAAGAAAAAAAAGGAAGAAGGGGAAGCTGGTGAAAAGAAGTCCTTGAAGAGAAATCATGTACAATCAAGTGATTTTGACACAGATATTGATAAAGACTAGGTTAGTTTAATATTGTCAAATGTTTTATTGTTTAAGATTGAAGTTTATTGTTTGAATCTAGTTTTTTCAGTTTTATTGTTGGCATGAAATGTTATTTATGTTATCGGTTCTGTAATGGCTCTATAACTTTGTTTGTCTACTTCTACCTTGATGTGTTTTTGCACTAATCCATATAAGCTATTCGGTTTTGTTTATGCTCTTAGATATTTCTCGGGTTTTCATTTTTAAACCATTGCCAAATTATGGCAAAAAGGGAAAGTAGTGAGTGAATATAATTAGCATATTAATTATGGATACATACATTATAATCTGATTATAAACCAACATTTTGATCTGATTAGTAACCATCCTGCAAGATCTCTGATAAAAAAAATTCACTACTACTTTGCATGCTCTAATGTTGTGTGCTACTTTTGTGCTCATTAGTATTTTTTATATTGAAGATTTACCCATGCACATGTTGTAGATATTATAAGTTTTTTTAGCAAAAACTTTCTAAAGGAAGAGACCGTTGTTCTTTTGATTAGCTGCTTTAGGTAAAACAACATGGACAAGAAGATGTAAATTTGTGAAGAGGCATCGTGTGGGACAAGATGTTCTAGCATGTGTGTGGCGCATGCCTCTATTATGTAAGCCAATGTTTGTGAGTAAATTTGTTGTGATTTTGTTTGATTCTAAGGAGAATGGTTGTTGTATATTTTAGCAATATGTTATTTATGAAGATTAGCTAAAATGTTGTTTATGATCAAATCAAATTAAATAAGATTTAATTTGCAAATCAAATCTGTGAATTATGACAATGTTCAATATAAATTTGTTAGGAAAATAACAGTAACAACTAAAATAAATGGTCTACAACAATAATAATCCGTACACAAATAATATGATAGAATGAGGCGAGAAAAAGATGAAGGTTTCTTTACACAATTCAATCAAACAATCTACTATGGGGGAGAGAGCAGTTCTCCAATTCACTATACTCAGAAAGTTGTTACAAGAGATTACATATGAGTTACAAGAAAATAGTTTTTGCCTTGCGGTTCCCAAGAACAACCCTGAAGGCGCCCAAGAACAATCATATTTTCTACCCAAGTGTTCCCCAACCTCTTTAACTAAAAATATATGAATAATTCAAACCCAAGTTGTAAAAAAGTGTTTGTTAATTCCCAATTCCCTTAGATAACTCTAAAGGTTTTCTAAGACCCTTGTCTTTCTAAGGTTTCGCTTGAGAATAGCCAAAACTATATGCTATACCTTTAAACCCTTGCTTTTCCTTGTTGTTGTAAACTCTAAGATTGTCACACCTGCAAATATATAAGAGATACATATTTATAATAGCAAACACCCAAAAACTAAAGACCAAAATCACAATCCAATGACCAAACTGAAAGAACTCAAAACACACAAAATGAGAAATTACAAAAAAAGTCCGTAAAACCCAAAAACAACCGTCTACATATGGACCACCGCTGACGGTCGATTCCGACCGTATGTACCTTCGTCACCGACCAACGTCATTGGTCGTACAGACCGCTCACCACTTTCGTACGGATCAGTCGGTGGTGCCATGTTCCGCCACCTGGCCAATCTCTGGCCACCGCCACTCCTGATTGTCTTCGTGCTCCCCCACCCGGTAACCTGCTGATATCTAGACACCACTAAATTCCAGCCAACTTCCACAACCTCATCCTGGCTGCTCACCGATTTCTGGCTGCCACTCATCCGCTGGTTTCGGCCACCGCCATCTCTGGCACCTCCGACCCGATTTTTCCTAATTTCTAGTTTTCAACTTTTTGATTAACTTTCTGAAACTTTTGATTTTCACGGTATAAGCAATCTCCAAAATATGTTTTGTTTCTCTTCATCAACAAAGATTTTAAGGCACATTATAATAAGATCAAATCTCTTGATGGATGTTTTTTAAAAGCAAATCATATATGCATCTAAATCAAATCTGATTAATCTCAAATTTGAAGCCCGTTAGATAAAATGCTAACAGATAGTTTGCTATATAATAAGACTCATTCCTAATAAAGATAAGACGAGAAAGAGTTGAATATCTTGAGTGTTAGGTTTTTTTATTTGAGTCTTTGTGAATTTTTCTATGTGTGCACCTCAATAACACCTAAGTTCCAAATCTAAGGCATAGAGGTTTGGTTATGTTAGTTGAGTTGTAATTCAACAATATTTGAATATGTTTTATGTGTTGATAATTATGGTTAGTGATTAAGAGAAAGTGAGAGGGGTTTTCATATTTAAGGGGAGTCTTAAATAGAAAGTAAGATGTAGTATTAGGAAGATAGAAATTGAACAAGGGTTTTTCATATAAGACTATTTGCTCTAATACTATTGAGAGTGGATTTTCTTTTCTTGGGTTGGAAGCCCCCCAAACTTAGATGATATTGCACTGAACTAGGTTAACAATCCTTTTGTTTTATTTATTGTCTTATGATTTATTTTCTAATATTTTCCAATCTGTTATAAGCAAGTTATACATATTGTCCCAAACTTTGCGTCTAACATTTATCCTGCAAACGAACTAGAATTTCACATGGGGTTTTTATTTCGCGCTTGAGAGGAAGCCTCTTCTTCATACCTTTCCCTCTTCCTAGGGTACCAAAACTTAAGAGGCGTATGGCTACCCCTTCCCCCTTCAATATTACGGGAGGGGGTACGGTCCATATGTCATAGGCGACTTGGTGACTTCTAGACATTTTTTGGACCCCTTCTTGGTTTGGGAATAATGATTTTATGTAAAGTCGCATCCTGTATAGTGTTGTTCTATAGATTTACATTGTGTAAACTTTCTTCAATATGAGTCAACATTTTCTCCAAGGCCTGAGAGTTTTGTTGTTGCACCATCTAGTATACACTATTCAATAGTTCATTGGCTCCAGCAAACCAAGATTAGATTGCAAGAGTTAAAAGTTGGGATGTATTTCTCATCCCAACATTGTAGATGGTAGTAGAGGTCTAAATGAAGGTTCATTTATGTAAAGTTGTGATGCAGATATAAGGAAAGCAAGAGGTTGAAACATTCCCTAATCTCCCTAAGGTTGGACAAGATTTTGCAATAGGGGAACAAATAGAGCATTTGTTAAAACTTAATCATTCATCCCTTAAGGAGGAGGTTGGAGATTCTAGAAACTCCAATGGATTATTGTTGGATGGAGGAATGAGTAACTCTTGAAGCCACGATTGTTGACCAAACTAATGAAAGGTTTGAGGGAGGAGAGTTTAAATCCGAGTTTGAGAGAAGTGACCAAGAAATGGAAAGTTGGATTTTGTTCGAAGGAGATCTCCATTTCTATCAGAGGAGATTAGGTTGAATGAAGATAAGTTTGATCATAGAGAATCACAATAATCAAAAGTTGATTCCCACAAACTATGCTAATGCTTCATTGTTGGAACTTGAATCAATTTAGAAGAATGGATTTGTGATCTATTGTGATGGCTTAATTCTTTCGGTGTTATCGAGAGGAGGTTTACCTATAAGGTTAGTACTCCAACGCTTAAGTTAGTAAGAAAGTGAAAAATAAAATCTTAATGAGAAAGGTTTTAAATACCTGAAAATTGGTTAAATCTTCTCTTTTAAATAGGAGAATTGTGTAGCACCGGAATGCATGAGATGAGGCATTAGATGCGGTCAATCGTTGGATTAATGGGGATGACCGTAATAGTGTTTTTGAGAGAGATTACATGTTTGGTGGGGGGAAAAGAGCCAACATGTTCTTTGTCAAATATTGTGCCTTCATCTTTATTGGGTCTCAGCGTCTTTTTGCCTTTTGGGGGCCCAAAATAATATATGAATATTTAAAAAATGATATCATTAGAGATTGAACCCTAGACCAATAACTTATATCCATTTAATTCAATACACACATATTAGTTCAACTACTTCACTCACTCTTATTTTATATAATTTAAATTTGAATATCCAAAAATTGGTGTAACGTAAAACATATTAAATTGAATTAGATTGTTTTTTTAAATTATCATCCAAAACCGAATTAAATAGCATATACTTTTATCTTTGGATCACATGCTTTTATCTTAAAATCTATCCAAAATAAAATGTGAAGACCCTTATAGTCTATATTAGAGATGTAAATAGATATTTATAGCGACAAATAGATAGTATGATATTTGTGTTTATCTCATTGGATAAATATGATATTCATATCCGCTTCATATCTGTATGGATATTCGTTAAACGGGTAATTCACGGATTTTAAGGTGTCTGCCGATATTTACATATATTCATAAATAACACTATTTTTTTAAAATTATGTTTTGAAAAATATATTTTCAATATTTTTTAAAGACACAATATGCTATTATCACATAACAATAAGATTTATATGAAATATAAATGTTTTCTTCAAAGAAAAATTCAAAAAAATATATATGAGGTGACTAGTTTTTTAAAAGATGAAAAGGTAAAGTTTAATAAACTAATAATATTTAAGTAAGTTTTATAATTTATCAACAAGTACAGATATCCACGGGCTCAGATAATATTAAACTTGTATCTATATTCATTAATAAATAGATATTTAAATATCCATTTATTTTATCTGCAGATATATATTAATCTACTGGCCTTATACATGTGATAGATTTTATCCACGGATATTCATGGATACAAATATTTTTGCCATCCCTAGTCTATATTCTACTAGTATATGTTACTTGGCCAAAACAATCATTTAAATATTTTTTTTTGTCTTTTTAAGTTTAATCTTGACTTTTAAATGAATTAAATATCATCGATGGTTAGTTGATTCAGTGGTGATTGACGCAAAATTTGATAAAGAAGATTACAGTTTGATTCTCTGCAGCTACGATCGACAGATGGCTGAAACCATTAAAAAATAAATTAAATATGAATAAAAAACTACCATTATATAATTTTTCACTGAGACGAGCTTAAGCATTATATCATCTCTTTAACCATTAACTTGGATTTGTGATGACCCTATTTATATAGTTTTTAGAGAGTTTTTATTCTTCTGAAAAAATAAAACATAGAGAAAAAAGGAGGAACACAATAATAACACAAGAGATTAACGTGGAAATTTAAAAAGGCCCTAATACATTCGTATTATTTAAAGAAAATATTTAACTACCCCTCATAACACTATCATAAGAGTATAAGGGAAAATATACAAAGTCAAATACAAGCTTAAATTATTTTTGACTGATACATCTTGTAACGAAAAACTTGAATCTTAAATATAACTTTTGACCCCTCATTCCTTCACAAAACTAAGCAATGTGAGATTTCAAAGAACTTGATTACTATATATAGTCTAATACTCTCTCTTCCTTCACAAAACTAAACGATGTAAGACTTATTCAACATGTATATTTTCAACCAATCCCAACAATCTCCACCTTGATTGAAAATAATACATTAACTTTCATTGTCTTCACTGATAAACATACTCCACCATAAAGAGTATAGTCACTTGAAACTACACCACTCTAAGAATTTTCACATTGTCTTCACCGACATTTATAGTTTTAAAACTATCATATTTCACCTAAAGAAGAGTATACTTCACTTGAAGGTAAACCACTCTAAGAAATTTCACATGTCGAAAACTAAGTTGAGACTTTATGGTGCAACTACCATGTTGGTAGGAAGCTCTTCAGCCATTTACATAATAGCACAACACACTTTGCATCAATTCACAAGTGTTAATATTCTAGCAATAACTCATCCTTTTTCATGACTACTGGAATGTCATAAAGACTCATAAGTGCAATAGTGTAGTTATTTTGTATATACTTTTTGTTGCACTTATCGACTCTTTGTTATTAATATAGGTTGAGTAACCCAGCTTTTTGTTGTAAATATGTTTAGTTGCATTTTGAGTACATATGTATCGGTTAATTAGTTTTATATGTGTTTGTAGGTATTTGAGCATTGTTGAAGCAAGAGGAATAAAGCTCCAAGAGAAAATTTTGGATCAATAAAGGAATAAGACAAAAGATGGAGCCATTGAAAGTTATGCAGTAAAAGCAACAAAAGTTGCTTTTCTCTCTTGTGTCACGCACGAAACTTCTGTCGTCGGGTGATAGTGGGCGAGAAGACCATTTTTGATGATTACCTCTGCTTGCTTCGCTGCTGTATCTCCAGGCAGGGAATAAAGGTATCGCCAGGAGAAGCTTTCTATCATTGGGCGATGGATGATATTTTTGACCTGCTGAGGATGTGGCACAGTCTGGGCCAAGTATATAGAATCCATCATCGGGCGATGTGTTTGTATCGCCAGGAGATGCATGTGGAATAAAATTTTGTTATATTTTCCTTTTCATTTCATTTGGAAAGTGATGGTTTTTGGTATTTTTGATCCCAACTCCATTAACCTTTAATTTTTGATAGGATTAACTTAGAAAACAACATTGAATCTTGCATACGCATGATCCGGGTGGATTGCTCTTCAATTGAAACTGACAAACCAGTAGTTTTGTGGTTCATTTCTCTTCTTCTTTGTGTATTCTTTATGTGTTGAGTTTGTATATGTATTTAGTTGGAACTCGTGTATATTTATCGCCCATGGTGTTATATTAAACTTGTTTTATAAATCTTTGTTGATTGTTGTCCTGGATTTTTGCTTTATACTAGGAATTTGAGTTATTATAGACATATACTGCTTAGATTCTTATCTAGGATGATTATCTGTTAGTTTCTAAACTGTAGAGATAGATTTAGAGCTGACATTTACTTGGATATTAGAGTTTAATGCCTCTGCGTGGTTGGGATATGCTGAGAGATCATCAGTGTGATTACATAGTTGTCTTCTGTGTTGTTGAGGAGGTAGAGAGATCATTTCCTTGGTGATACAGTTGATCTATCAATTTGGGTTAGAAATGACTTAGATTGTGAGTTATACGTAGTGACATTGATGAGTATTGTTAGGTTGAATGTAACGGGTCAGTAGATTTAAGTCTGTGATTTGTAGATTATATGCAGGCTTGATAATTGCTTTCTTAGTTTTTTACTTTTGTTTACATTTATTTTATGTTAATACTTTTCTATATCATTCAAAGCCCAAACTCATTATGTCAAACGACGATTCAATAATCAATCTCTGTGGACACGATACGATATAACCTTAATATCACCCGGTAAATTAATAACTTACTTTTTGCTTGTTGTTATATAGCGCAACAACAAAATGGTGTCGTTATCGGGGATTGGTGTTTATTGTTTTCGCATCGCAATAATTCTTTTGTTTTTTAGTTTTGTAGATATCGTATATATTATCTATTATTACTTGTGTATATTGATACTTGTATATGTTTACTATACTTATAAATTTGTTATATCATTGTTTATTTCCTTTCATGTTTGCTTGCGTGTTGGTTAGGAATAAACAGGTGGAAGCAACTTGGAGGAACATTCTTAAATAACAGGGGTTGAGCTTACGACGTAAAACAAGCATGTTTTATTGTTTTCCATTTTATTAGTTTAGGTAGTGTTTTGATTATTGTTTAAACAAGTTGAAATTGAACTTGTTCTAAATTCTTATATCTTCACTTTTCAACTTGTTTATTTCACTTTCATTTGTTTGTTTTTGTTGTTGTTGTTTGGACTCGAATTTTGGTTCGAATGCTTGAGAATATTTAGGTGATTTGTCAAGTTTGATTGTTTCGACTTGCCAATGCGTGGTAATGATTTTGTTAAGGTTTTTTACACGTTAGAGGTATGTGTTTATCACTTTCTATGCTTTTGCATATTTATGATAATTAGACTTTTTACAACTTTTATGCCATTCATTATTTTGTATACTTGTTCTTTTATGAATTACTTAAGTTCCCACACTTTTTGTGAGGTAGCTTTCTGTAGCGGTAGAAATGTTCAAGACTAAGCCATTGGATTGACTAGACTTTATACAAATCAAAATAAAAATCGCCACCGCGCTTTATTGTTTCCAAAGGAATGGGAAAAGAGCGAATAACCCAAAAAGAGGGGGAAAGATTCAAGGTAAGGGGGTTGGTTATGCAAAGGGAAGGTATTAGCACCCTAAACATCTA
The DNA here is from genome assembly GCA_948472305.1 of Vicia faba. Classification (NCBI taxonomy): domain Eukaryota; kingdom Viridiplantae; phylum Streptophyta; class Magnoliopsida; order Fabales; family Fabaceae; genus Vicia; species Vicia faba. The sequence goes on along the minus strand of OX451738.1, from coordinate 382,622,219 downwards.
CGGTACTCCGCAGGAACCTCTTTGTAAAATCTGTATATTTTGGCTATAAAAAATGTGTTGTATATAAAATGGATAGTGGAGAAGAGAAGAGAAATATATTTTTATGATTTTTTCACCCGCCGCGGTTGCGAACCTTTAGTGCCTACGTACCACCTTTCGTGCAATAGGGGATCAGGGTACACGTAGTTCCTCTTTTAAAAATTTGAAACACGAGTGTGTTGGATATTTTATGAGATAAGACGTCATCGTCATTGCCTGTGTGGAAAACATATTTACTATCCACAATCATGAGAAAGGAGAATTTGCGTCATCTCAAAGTGGAGGATATGGCTTGGATTTTAAAATCAACAATGCCTCACTCAACACCCAAGTGTAAAATATCTCACTTCACTACATATTGTAGAAGTATAGTTGTTTGGATCACTACAAGGATTGACAATAGCCTAATCTTTTAAGAAAAGTTTAAAGATAAAAATCCAAAGTGGCAAAATGGTTTGAGATGAGATTGATTGACTTTTAGTCTTCTTACAAAAAGTGTCAAAGTATTATTAAATTGATTGAATTTTATTGATGAAAATGTTTTGAAAATGCACGGACCTAAGTCAAAGTTTATTATGAAAGTATTTCAAGTTTAGAAATAAGAAGAATTTTCAAAAGGATGGAGAAGATTTTTGAAATTAAAGAAGATGGGAGGAGAATAAGAGGCTATCCTAAAGCATAAGGAAAAAGCTAAGGATAAGGACCATCTAACCAACAAGAAGCCAAAACTTGACATTATGAGCGAAGATAGAATTCCCATTCTTTGGAGTGAAACCATGCAAGCAAAGATACCAGACCTCTTCAAATGTATTAAGTCTTCACAAAAATTGGGCAGAGTAACGGCTGTATGCGGGTGAATTCCAGATTACAAACAAAGGGTGTAATCACAAAAACCTGCACATAAAAACAAACAAGCAACCCAATGTCTTAAGGTAAACCTCAAGAGCTCTAGAAAAAATAATCAGATAAGATCACAAGGTATCCATGATAGGCCAAGGTTTCTAATCCTAAGTCCAAGAAAAAGTCCACTGCTCCATCATGCCAAGGATAGTAACCAAATAGTCCAAGTACCATTAAGATTTTTTTAGGGTTTAAGTTAGTTATTAAGTGTCTTAGAAAAAGGAAAAAGAAAAGCTCAAGTGAGTAAAGTAAAAATGACAAGAAAATCAATGCTCAAATGAGCAAAGATGAAAATGACATGAAATGTAAAAATGCTAAAAAATAAATAGTGCATAAAGCATAAAAGAATAAAAGCATAAAATAAAACAAGTCAATAATTAGTGGTTAGTTGGATGACCATCTTGAAACTTGCATTTGTAACTCATTAGAGGATTGGTAGAAACAAAGCCTCCACACAACAAGTTGCATTTGCTTTTTGTCAAGTATATCATCCATTTGGAATTCTCACAAGTACCATTTAATAATCAATGATGTTTAAGTGATCCGTGTTGACTAAAGGTGTTGTAGATCCATTAGAGAATTGGTAGAACCAAAGCCTCCACACAATGAATCTCAAGGTTATTGGATCAAAGAGATCAAATTAACATACTTGGGCTTGCCCATCATAAGTTTGGGCCACGAATGATCATTTATTCGAATCGGGACAAAATTTAGCGCTATGTTAAGCAATCGTAAGTGGACTTATATAGAAGTCGCACCTATTTTGAGGTCGGTCAATAGAAATCTATGCACCATTTGTTTTGAGACATGATATAGAGATCATGCTCTAACAACATTTAGTGCAATTAGAAGGGGATGAGATGAAGAGGAATTAGGGTAAAAAGAAAAACCACATTTGGATTAATATTTAATCAAACTATTATTAAAATCATTCATCCATTTTTATGGAGTTAAACTCAACACCATGGATCCAATGATGTTAATAAAGCCATGACCTAAAAATCAACCCAAGACAGCCAATAAATATTCACAAAATAATAATATAATTAATATGTTCATTAAAGGGTTTAAAAATGTTTTTAAAAAATGGAAAATAATGAAGAAAATGCAAATTATATTCAAATTAATCAAGAAATGAAAAATAAGACCATAGAAAAATCAGAAAAGAGGCCAAGTAATTTTGCAAAATTTTTGGGAATTTTTAGAAAACAGAAACTATTTTTAAAAATTAAAATAAATGGGTAAAATAAACAAAAATAGTAAAAAATAGCAAAGTCAGAAACAAAAATAAAATAAGGTCACCAATATTTGTCACAATATCATTGGACCATTCCATAATTTTTTCAGAATTTAAAAATGTGTAAAAGTATTTTTAAACATTTTAAACAAATCAAATAAGTGTAAAATTCATAAAAAACATCAAAACACAAAATTAAATTGTGAAAAAATAAAAATCAGAAAGAGAATAATCAAAAATATTTTTCATAATTTTTTTGTATTTTTTTGGACTAAAAATGAATTTCCTATGATTTTTTGAAATTTAAAACAATTAAAATATAAAAATCAGAAAAAGAAAATAAAAGAAAAAGATGTGGACCATTGGATGAGAGTCAAAACACGTTAGTAATCAAAAACAAAGGATCTAGTGCGTTGTGCATATCATGGTCTTTAATGAATAATGTACAGAATCATTAAATAAATCAGAATTTGAAAATAACAAATGTCACTCTCTCATTGGTTAGAAGATGACACGTTGGTCATCTTCAACCTCCAGCCCTCACGAATTGCAGTTCTCTCAAACTGTAAAATAAGAAGCTCAGACCTATGCCATTCGCAACGTCTCTTCAAGATGAAGACAACCACACCTTCGCGCCCAATTTATAGAAACTGTAACTCAAGCAATTTGGAAAGAAAGTTTTAAAAAGGGATTTGAAAATTCATGGTCAAAACATGCTTCCAGATAAAAGTAAGTGTTGCGACTAGAACGAGGGCCATGAGAGCAGCACAATGATACCAAAGTTTTGAAGAATTGATGAAGGAATCTACCTATTGAAGTTGAGTTGCAGAGCTCTGAAATTGGACTTCTATGGAGAAATATAGGGCACGATTCTTGAATGTGATTATATGGTTAGCTTCAGGGAAGATCAAGGAAGGTGAATTGATGAAACAAATGGATTGAAAAAGGCTTGAGAATAGGATTCGAAGTAGCTGAATTCTGAGTTGTGAAGCAAGTTTGACAGGGTGATTCTGGCTATCTAAGCTTGGGAAATTGAATGGGGAATGACCCTCTATTTATAGGGAATCAAATGGAATGCTCAAGCGTGTGAAATGATGCAAATTGGAGGGAAATCGTGTGAACCTGATGCACGAGCAAAGTGTGATCTGATTTGCATCAAAACTCATCAAATCCTTGCGTTTCAAGGCTCTAATCCACTTTGGCAACTTAGTTAAACATGCTTAGATCATAAACGCTTGCCAATTTGATGTTTAAAGGCCAAAACATGGATTTCAAATTCTGACTTATGGTGAAACTTCAGTTCCAAGTTACCAAGTTCAATCCAATGGCATTTCCACCTCAAAGGGTCTTAGGGCAAAATTATTGATGTTTTGGAAAGATGAGGTAACAAGATCTGTAATGGAAAAAGAATGGAACCAAATGGATGCTTGAGGTGAAAACTACATGGAGTCAAAATTGAAGAAAAAGAGTTGACTTTCCATACTTAGAAATATTTCAAATTCTTCTTTAAAAATGACCTATAATATTTTGTATCCAAACATGGCCTTCCACTTAGAATTTTCTCTTGAACAAAAACAATGGAATGAAGTAGATCTCTTGAATGACATTTTGCAATTTGAACCACTCAAATCTCCAAAAATTGAGCAAGTTATGACTTGTTGAAGTTGGCCAAAAATCATGAAATGACCTATAATCTCTTGTATTCCTAAGGCAACTTCCATCCATTTTCTTACTTTTCCCATAAAAGAAGGAATGAAGTACACATCCTTAAGATCATCATGAAAAATGAATGGGCTCAAGGTGATAAAAATTTACCAAGTTATGACCATTTGAAGTCAAATATGGAAAATGAGGGATTCATCTAGATTACTTGTAATCTTTCTTCTCCACCAAGTTCCTTCCACATGAAAACTCCTTGTAACTTTTGAAGTGATTTGTTGGTAACTCTTTGAAGAGAATAATGTTTTTGGAATCACTCAAAAATACCAAAATATGAGCAAGATATGCCCCTCTGAAGTCCAAAATCCTAGCATCTAGATCAAGAGAATGCTTGGTGGAACTTTGCCAAGTTTGAACAAACTTTTTATGCCAATATTCTTCCTTTATGAATAGAATTTGTTGAGTATGATGATTGGGAATCATGGCCACCAAAACTACTTCCATACCAACTTCAAAACAACTTCAATGGTGAGGTTTGAATCTCCCAAGACTTTGACTAGGGCATGGAAATAAACTCATGAACCCATAATTCAACTTGCTAAACCTCATTGCCTTTACCTACATTATTAACAAGTAAGACAAACCAATATTGTATTTTGTTAATTTAGATAGAAACTCAAAGCAAAATATCCATGATCACCAAAGAAAACAAGTCAAGGTGCTTGGTAACTCCTCAAAGAGCAAGGCTAAAGATAGGGAGAAGAACCAAAAGCCCTAATGTGAATTTTATGGTGATTGAAAAATATGGTATGATGAAGGGATCTGGGGTACAACAGCTGCCGTTATTTAAGTTTCTTCTATCCGAAGATATGAAGGTTAAAAATCTTCGTGTCGACGTGATCAAAGATACTTAAATATAAAACAAACCCTATTTTTGGCCCTAAGATGCCATGTAAATGCTTATACATATGAATGCATATGAACAGAACCAAAGAAACGCAAAGTAGCATTGGGGATGCAACATGAAATGTAAGAACAAAAGAGCAATCCCACCAGGAAAATAAGTCACTGGTAAACCACAAGAAAAGAATCAGAGAGGAGGATAACAAGCATCGACGTTCACTGCCGATGTACTACCAATGCTCACTGAAGGTAGAAAGAGAAAATATATCATACCGCCGCCATTCACTGACGATGAACTATCAATATTCACTGAAGATATCAAAAAGATAACAAACACCGACTTTCACTGCCGATGTACTACAAACATTCACTGAAGGTAGAAAGAGAAAATATATCATATCACCGTCGTTCACTGACGATGAACTATCAATGTTCACTGAAGATAGCAAAAATATAAGAAACACCGACGCTCACTATCGATGTACTACCAACGTTCACTGAAGGTAGCAAAAAGATAACAAGCACCGACGTTCACTACCGATGTACTACCAATGCTCACTGAAGGTAGAAAGAGAAAATATATCATATCACCGCCGTTCACTGACGATGAACTATCAACGTTCACTGAAGATAGGAAAAAGATAAGAAACACTGTCGTTCACTGCCGATGTACTACCAACGTTCACTGAAGGTAGAAAGAGAAAATATCATATCACCTCCGTTCACTGATGATGAACTATCAACATTCACTGAAGATAGAAAAAAGATAAGAAACACCGACATTCACTGCCGATGTACTACCAACGTTCACTGAAGGTAGAAAGAGAAAATATCATATCATCGTCGTTCACTGACGATGAACTATCAACTTTCACTAAAGATAGCAAAAAGATAACAAACACTATCGTTCACTGCCGATGTACTACCAACGTTCTCTGAAGGTAGAAAGAGAAAATATATCATATCACCGCCGTTCACTGACGATGAACTATCAATGTTCACTGAAGATATCAAAAAGATAAGAAACACCAACGTTCACTACCGATGTACTACCAACGTTCACTGAAGGTAGAAAGAGAAAATATCATATCACTGTCGTTCACTGACGATGAACTATCAACGTTCACTGAAGATAGCAAAAATATAACAAACACCGACGTTCATTACCGATGTACTACCAACGTTCACTGAAGGTAGAAAGAGAAAATATATCAAGTTTCCCCAAGATTCTGGTCTTATGCCAAGAACGGGTCTCAACTTCTTCTTTAACCAAGGAAATCTGCCTGGAAAGGGTAATACGTAATCTGTCTCAAATAAAGAGACTTCCACTTATTGTCAAAGGGATTTGCAAAGAGAAATGACTTTCTAGGGATGGAAATATGATTTCCCGGGGAGGTGCCACGATATTCCTGCTGAGGAGATAAAGTTTTCCTGTGCAAAATAAATGCACAAACCAAAACCCAAAGTTTTCAGAAAACCATAAATCCAATTCAGCAATAATCTGGAGCAAGACGGCCAATGCAGATTCATCATTTGAGAAATAAACTCAAGAGGGTAAATCAAATTCAACTAAGAAAAGAGCGCTGCAGGAAAAGTCAGAACACTATATCAATGAACGATGATTCTTAGCAATGCATGACGTTTGTATGAATGTATGAGTGATATTGTGCATATGCTGGTAAAAGGATACATGATCAGTACAAACAAACAAAACTGCCTCAGGTACTAACGACATTGGGCTAAACTTCAACCAGAAAGATCAATCCAAGCAAGGTAAAAGCAACTGCGAAAACCAAACCTATTGCCTGCTTTAACTTCAATGAGGAGAAACATAATCCGGACGTAGCCAAATCAAACAGATATCGGGATAGAACATCCTTCTTCCAGTTTCATCGGAGAAAACAGTTTTCCAAAAGCGACATCCCTACCGGATATTAGGAGACCAACCTTAAATAAAGCAGACTGATGTCGACACAACCAAACCTCATTGGGGGATTCAAGCCTACCTCCCTGGAGAAAACTTTCATCACGAACACTCATTCCAACAGGAGATGCCCTGGGATAATCTTCCCGGGAAGTCAAGAAGTCAAAATTAATGCCAAAATTGCAAAAAGAGCGACATCCCAGCACACCAAAGGTATAAAACCTTTCATTATACGAAGGAAGACTTTGTTGCGGAATCTGGGACAGGGGCTTCTGACCATGAAAACCCAAAATCAAAAGCGAACCAAGACTTGACTGGTGATAATGGGATCATAAACCCGATATTGTACCTTGCACCCACTGATATCGTCTTTAACTATCTGAGAAACACACAAAGATTGCACACCTACTAGCAAAATGACCTGAGAAAACCTTCATGAAGGGAGTAAATCTTCTTAAAACAACCGGAGTTTGTTCATTCTTGGGACCACCATTCTTGTTGTCATTGTTTCATCACAAATCCCAAAGTAAATTGAATTTGTAAAGATCTCTCTTCTTTTTGAAAAGTCAATTTTGCTTTTTTAATCTTTTTGCTTTAACAGTTATTATCAGTAATAAATGAAGTCTTTGCAAGCTAAATAAAAATAAGAACATAAAGAATTGGGCAAAAGCTCGAATTTCATTAATAGAATGGTAGTCTGCGAATGGCGAGACTCCATGGATGATTACAAAGTTTGGTAAATGGTAATACATAATTGAAAAGATACATTGAGATACAATGACCACTATCCCCCCTAACAACTTTTGAAATCTTATGCAGCAGCTTCGGTTGAGGTATGGTGAGAGTCCGAGAAGATTGTTGCTTCAACGATCAAGTCTCATCTGACGTAGTTACTTTCCAAGAAAGTCCCTAACTTTTGCCTAAGCTTCCCTTACGGGTTTTCAACTTAGCGGGAAATTTGTTATGTTTATGTCTCTAATTTTTGCCTAGACCTCCCTTTTGGGTTTTCGGCCTACCGAGACGCTCTTTTTTGCCTAAGCCGCCCTTTCAGGTTTTCAACTTAGCGAGTTGTTCTTTTATTTCTTTAGGCGAAGTATTTCTTGACTGCATCAGCATTCATAGCACGTGGGAACTCCTCGCCATCCATAGGTTCAAGAATTAATGCACCACCAGAGAAGGCTATCTTGACAACATACAGGCCTTCAAAATTGGGAGTCCACTTGCCCCTAGAATCAGTGTTGAAGGACATGATCTTCTTGAGAACGAGGTCTCCTTCTCTGAATTCACGAGGTTTGACCTTTTTGTCAAATGCTTTCTTCATTCTTTTCTGATATAACTGCCCATGACACAAAGATGTCATTCTCTTCTCTTCAATCAAATTCAATTGGTCAAACATGTTCTGAACCCATTCAGCCTCTGTCAATTTGGCTTCCATTATCACACGCAACGAGGGAATCTCTACCTTGACAGGGAGTACAGCTTCCATTCCATACACTAGAGAAAACGGGGTTGCTCCTGTTGAAGTGCAGACAGATGTTCGATATCCATGTAGAGCAAAAGGGAACATTTCATGCCAATCCTTATAAGTAACAACCATTATCTGGATAATTCTCTTGATATTCTTATTAGCAGCTTCAACAGCCCCATTCATCTTTGGCCTGTATGGAGATGAATTGTGATGGACAATCTTGAATTCTTCGCACAGTTCAGTCATCATCTTGTTGTTCAAATTCGAGTCGTTGTCAGTGATGATTCTTCTCGGCACACCATACCGGCATATAAGGTTGTTTTTGATGAAACGCATAACCACTTATTTGGTAACATTGGCATACGAAGCACCTCTACCCATTTGGTAAAGTAGTCAATTGCTACCAAGATGAAACGGTGTCCATTCGAAGCTTTGGGTTCTATCATCCCGATCATGTCAATACCCCACATAGATAAAGGCCACGGGGAGGAAATAACATTGAGAAGTGTCAGAGGTACATGGATCTTATCTGCGTAAATCTGGCATTTATGGCACTTCTTTGCAAATTTGTAACAGTCATATTCCATTGCCAGCCAATAATAACCTTCCCTTAACATCTTTTTAGCCATTGAATGTCCATTAGCATGAGTGCCGAATGAACCTTCATGGATCTCATGCATCAACATGTCTGCTTCGTGTCTATCCACGCATCTGAGCAAGACCATGTCAAAATTCCTCTTGTATAACACATTTTCACTAAGGAAGAAACTGCCTGCCAATCTTCTCAGTGTCTTTCTATCTTTCTTTGACGCACCAAACAGGTATTCCTGAGTCTGAAGAAAATGCTTGATATCATAATACCAAGGTTTTTCATCTGCTACCTCCTCTGTCGAAAACACATGAGCGGGCCTATCTAGCCGTCGAACTGTAATTCAGGGTATATCATGCCAAGCATTTAATTGGTACATGGAAGCCAGAATTGCCAGAGCATCTTCCATTTGATTTTCATCCCTAGGAATGTGATGGAATTAAACTTTATTGAAGAAGGGTAGTAATCTTCTAGCCTAATCTTTGTAAGGGATCAAGCCAGGGTGACGAGTGTCCCATTCTCCTTTAATCTGATTTATTACCAAGGCCGAATCACCATAAACATTTAGAATCTTGATTCTGAGATCAATAACTTCTTCAAGACCCATGATGCAAGCCTCATATTCTGCCATACTATTAGTGCAATCAAATGTTAACCTTGCAGTAAAAGGAATGTGCGATCCATGAGGAGTAACAATCACAACACCGATTCTTTTACCATAAGCATTCACATCTCCATCAAATACCATACTCCAACAAGATTCAGGATCGCCCCCCCCCCCCCCCCCCCCCCCAGGCAATGGTTCATCACAATCTTTCACTTTGAAGAACATCACATCTTCATCGGGAAATTCATATTCTGCAGACTGATGATCTTCCACCGGCTGATGAGCAAGGTAATCTGCCAACACACCACTTTTGATAGCCTTTTGAGTGTGGTACTCGATATCATATTGAGATAACAACATCTGCCAGCGGGAAATTCTCCCAATAAGAGAAGGCTTTTCAAAAATATACTTGATTGGATCCATTTTGGAGATCAACTAAGTTGTATGATTCAACATATACTGCCGCAAACACTTTGCTGCCTAGGCCAAAGCACAACATGTTTTTTCTAGCATAGAATACCGTGACTCGCAATCAGTGAACTCTTTGCTGAGATAATAAATGGCGAACTCTTTCTTTCCCATTTCATCCTATTGTCCCAGAATACAACCCATGGATTTATCTAACACTATTAGATACATAATCAACGGTCTTCCTTCTACGGGAGGGAGCAAGATAGGAGGTTCAGGCAGATATTATTTAATACTCTCAAATGCCCTTTGGCAGTCATCTGTCCACACACAACCTTGATCTTTCTTTAACAACTTAAAGATCGGTTCACACGTTGTAGTCATGTGGGAGATAAATCTGGAGATATAAAACAAACGCCCAAGGAAACCCCTGACTTGCTTTTCAGTTCTTGGTGCTGGCATTTCTTGAATTGCTTTGACTTTATCAGGGTCAACTTCAATTCCTTTCTGGCTAATAGTAAAACCCAACAATTTCCCCGATCTAACTCCGAAGGTGCATTTATTTGGAATACAGCGGAGACGATACTTCCTCAAACGTCGAAACAACTTCAACAGATCTTCTATATGTCCTTCTTCAGTTTGGGATTTGGAAATCATATCATCAACATATACTTCGATTTCTTTGTGCATCAGATCATGGAATAGGGTTTTCATAGCCCTCTGGTACGTTTCACCTGTGTTCTTCAACCCGAAGGGCATCACTCTGTAACAGAATGTTCCCTAGGGTGTGATAAACGTTGTTTTTTTCCATGTCCTCTAGAGACATTCTTATTTGATTATACCTGGAAAATCTGTCCATGAACGAGAATACCTTGAATTTTGTTGTGCTATCCACTAACATGTCAATGTGAGGCAATGGAAAATCATCTTTTGGACTAGATTTATTTAGATCTCTGTAATCTACGCACATGCAGACTTTTCCGTCTTTTTTCGGTACTGGGACAATATTGGTGACCCATTGAGGATACACTGATGTCAGAAGAAAACCAACATTAATCTGTTTTAGGACCTCCTCTTTGATCTTTATTTCCATATCCGGGTGGGTTCTTCTCAACTTTTGTTTAACTGGCGGACACTCTGGCTTCAATGACAAAAGATGCTCGACAATGTCCGTATCTAGACCAGGCATATCTTGATAAGACCAAGCAAAAATATCCACATATTCTTTCAACATCTCAATCAACCCACTCTTTACATCAGGATGCAACGATGCTCCAAAATTGACTTCCTTCGGATCTTCTTCTGAACCCAAATTAACCACTTCAAAGGCTCCTTATATGGCTGAATGGTATTTTCCTCGTGTTCAAGCAACTGTGAGACCTCTTCTGGAATCTCATCATAATCTTCTTCTTCAGCCCCAAACACAGGACAATCAAAGTTGGGAGAGGTTGCAGGGTCATTGTATTCAACGGGTTTTTTAATTAATCTGCACATATGATTTATGACTGTTTTTAGAAACTGACACATATAACAAGTGATCATGCAGATTAATTTTCAGTTATTATTTATTTTGAAAGGGTTTTTTTTTATTATTACCATTTCCCAAGAAAAAGGTAGAAAATAAAAGACATAATTTTGGAAGCAAAGACAACTTTTATTAATGATCTTAACAATTATAATAAACAGATAAGCCCTACAACATTAATACTTCCACCTTGGGCAGAGTGAAAGCTTTTCAAAAGAAAGAAGCAGATTAACAAAACATATTACTTTGAAATATGTATGCAATAAGGAAGATCAATGGTGACCCAGTTCTGAATTCGGACTCCATGCGTCACATAATTAGGTACTACCTGCTCTACTTCATCCTCTTCAACAACATTAATTCCAGAACCAATCGGATTGAGGTAGCCTCCGCTGCGGAAAACATCATGATAATTGTTCACATAAGACTTTGACTTCAAACTTTAGCCTTTTCCATTCCTCGAAGAGAAACCCAAACCATCTATGTTCTTGTTCACAGGTGGATCCACAAGTCGTCCCCACACTGCATTACAACCATTGCGCACCACCTGATGTGCATCCTTCAGGGAAACCACATAATTCTCATTCTTCCTTATGTTATCAATGGATAGGGCTTGGAACTGGGTTCCAACAGCAGCCTCATCTGCTTCTACAATACTGAAAGAGGATAGATTGGATATCAACAACGTATGCTCCTCATTTATGATCACTACCTTCCCTTTACGCACAAATTTTAACTTCTGATGCAGAGTTGAAGTGATAGCCCCTGCTTCGTGTATCCATGGCCGTCCTAGCAAAGAACTGTACGCGGGAATAATGTCCATTACCTGGAAAGTTATCAAGAACAAATGTGGTCCTATATGGATGGGCAAGTCCATTTCACCGATGACAGATTTCCTCGACCCATCAAAAGCCTTCACAATGATGCCACTCGGGCTCATAGGTATTCCCTGATACTTTAACTTCATGAGAGTACTCCTTGGTATAACATTCAGCACGAATCTGTTATCAATCAGCACATTAGATAGCGAGTCATTCTTGTAGTTCATAGATATGTGGAGGGCCAGGTTGTGATCCCTCCCTTCATCTTGTAACTCATTATCGCAGAAACTCAAGTTGTTACGTGACGTAATGTTTCCAATTACGCTGCTGAATTGATCTAATGGCATGTCATTCTCTACAAAAGCTTGGTCTAGTACTCTCATTAGTGATTCTCTATGAACGGAGGAATTCATCAATAAAGTTAGAATGGATATCTTTTAAGGAGTCTGCAACAGCTGCTCTACAATTTTGTAGTCACTCATTTTAATTATCTTCAAGATATCATCCACTTCTTTCTCCAATGTAGCTCCACTAGTCTCTCCTGCAGCCTTCTTTGACTCATCGTTCTCAGCAATTTTCTTTCCAGCAACAACATCTCTTCGAATAACCGGTGCAAACACACAACCACTACGTGTCACCCTGCTATTATCAGCTATATTTCCAACATCTGGCATTGGCTGGATAGGAATTTCCACCCCATCTTCTAAGATTGTAGCGTTGTAATTGTAAGGCACAGCCTTATCTGATTTATAGGGAATAGGTCCTGGCAGACTAATTACCAATGGGGTAACAGCTGGTTTGCTATGGTACTCCACCTCAAGATGAGCGGGTGCACCTAAACAAGGTATAATGACGTTTACACCTTTATCGACACAATCAGCCTTCAAAAGCTCATTTTCGGCAAACAAATCTTCTTCTGAAGAGAAATACTCATTCGTGGAGGCATACTCTTCCTCTGACTCTTCTTCCATCAAACAAACCTCAACCATATCAATCTTGTGATAATCATCTCGCTGACCTGTGATCTTGATAGTTCCATTGTCTAACAGCAGCTGAACACCCTCTCTCACAATAGAACATCCTCGTGGGTCTTAACAGCAAACTACGCATGATCTATATTGGTGTTCCACCTGACCAACAGTACGGCAGAAGGTAGCATGCAACTGTACGAGATCTTCATTCAAATGCTCTACTTCAAAAATTCGGAATTCACCCAGACATCCAGAAACCATATTCACTTCCTCTTCATATTCTGCCCTAGGCCTGATTATATGAATTAGACCTTCATCCATCATCTCTTGTAAATCAGCCTTTATCTTCTCGCAACCTTGTATGTTTGTACTACAAATAGCACAATCAGCGCGGTCATGCGTATAATAACTGAATTCACAGAGGTCTGCGTGCATCTTCACCAAATCCCATCTAACAAGATTAATGTCAAAAACTCGGAAGTCACCTGGACAACCGGACACCATATTCACAATATTCACTCCCCCGTGCTTGGGTAGAGGATTGTCTTTCACATTAGGTTCCATGTCTTTGAAAGATAAAATTCCAGACTTCACCAACCTTTGCACTTAAGTCCTCAAAGGATAACAATTTTCAACATTATGCCCTGGTGCTCCTTGATGAAAGGCACACGTCTGGTCTTCTTTGTAATACCAAGGAAATGGTGATGGTACTGCTGGAGGTGGTCGTGTCTGGACCAACTTCTTCTGAATCAATGCTGGTAGTAGCTCTGCATAGCTCATGGGAATAGGGTCATAGTTCTCCCTTCTCTGATTATTCCCTTGGTTCCCCTGCTGAGACTGTCTTTGATAAGCAATGGCAGTTGGAGCGGCATTCATAACAGGAGTCACTGAAGCAACTTGCTGGTGACGCTGATAATTACTTCTAGGAGCATTTATTCTTCTCTCTTGTATGACAACAATGGTATCCCCCTCTTTCTTCTTTGTGAACCCATAAGATGGCTTTTTCACACCTTCGAATCCTTCACCCTTTGCCAAACGACCTTCTCTTACTGCCTCTTCTAGGCGGACACCCATTCCTACCATCTCTGTAAAATCACTTGGGGCACTTGCTACCATTCTTTCGTAGTAGAAAGCGCCTAGCGTCTTCAGAAAAATTTTAGTCATTTCCTTCTCCTCCATGGGAGGAATCACTTGTGTAGCCACTTCGCGCCATCTCTGTGCGTACTCTTTGAATGTTTCTTTATTTTTCTGAACCATGGCTCTAAGCTGGTCACGATCGGGCGCCATGTACACATTGTACTTGTATTGTTTTACGAATGCTTCTCCCAAATCATTAAAGGTGTGGATGTTGGCGCTGTCTAAACTCATGTACCATTTCAACGCTGCGCCGGTCAGACTATCATGGAAAAAGTGAATCAGCAGACGCTGATCATCAATGTGGGTAGACATTCTCCTTACATACATCACCAAGTGAGCACAAGGGCAAGTGTTGTCTTTGTACTTCTCAAACTCCGGGACCTTGAACTTAGAAGGCACTTTGACATTCGGGACCAAACACAACTCATTCACATTCTGCCAAAATAACTCTTTTCCCCTAAGAGCCTTCATCTCTCTTTGCATTCTATCAAATCGTTCTTGGAAATCATCCATTCTGTCATAAAGACCCAAGTCTTCACTCGGCGGAGGGAAAGGACAATATACATCTTCATTAACAAACGGAACCAAATTCACCGAAGGAGGTGCAGCAGGAACAACATGCACCACAGGAGGTGCTGGAGTAACAACATTTGGAACCACTGGAGCATCTTGGGGGCCCAAATTGAAACCTTCAGGTGAAAAATTCTCCGGCATTCCCCACGGATAACCCTGAGGCATACGGTTTTGAACAACAGTCGGAGTAGCGGATACAGAAACATCAGGAACATCAGCATTTACCCTTGTTGGTTGAACACTCGGTGGCTGATTCTGAGCAATCACCAGAGCTTCCATCAGAGTAGTCAAATTGGCCAAGCCAGCCTTCAAAGCAGAAACTTATTCGCGTAGCTCGCGATTCTCCTATTCCAAATTGTCCATCTTCTTTTTGAAGTTAGCCCGAGTGTTGTAGTGATGAGTCAGCATGCTGAACGAAGCAAAAAACTGGGTAAGGCACCTGGATATGCATAATAAATGCAAGAAATATGTGCAATATGATGCATGGTATGTAATGCATATGATTATTTTTACTTTATCATTTAATATTTCAAGGGATTTAACGTTTATAGACATATTGCGAACATCAAAATAATAACGCATTTGAAATACTGAATACTTTTATTATAATAACTTCAAAATGGGTTATAAGTTTCAACGATCCCAAGTACAAGATGAAAATACAATCTAAAAATCCTGAGAGAAAGAAACTGATAGAGATCAATCTGTACGCTGGCGCTTCCCTGTGAGCCTGGAAATCCGAGCTCTCAACCTCTAGTTTTCTTCCACATGTCTGATGGCAACCTCTTTCCAATCATCTGAAGCAGGAAGTGAGCAATCAGCACCTGTTTGAGGCTTAGGAGAAAATAAATCCCCTTTCCTCTCCATAGACTCTACTGCTCGACTCTCAAGGATCTCGATCAAATCATCTTTCTCCTTCAAGTCTGCTTTGTAGGAACTCTCAAAAGTCTGGAAATTGTTCTTCCAAGCATCTCTTTCATGATGCATCCTAACTAAAGCAAGCTGCAACTCTTCTAGATCATCTAATAAAGGAGGAGTGGTCTTCAACTGGACGACTCTCGATCGGACCCACTGAAGATATGGCTCCAAAGAAACAGCACCCCTAGGTCCTAAATCTTTCCTATTTTTCTTATGAATGTGATGCCAGGCCTTCGCAATCTGCTCCCTAGCTTCCTTGTGGTCTTCTCCTTCCTTCAGAAAGAAACTACTCAAATGAATACTGTTTGGTTTATCCCTCATCGAATAACCAAGCTGTCGCCGTTCAAGAACAGGGTTATAGTTAATTCCTCCCTTAGTACCAAGAAGAGGTATATTGGGGAAACTACCACAACTGTCAATAATCTCTACATCTTGATACGCTCGATGATACCAATCAATATCTGAGTGAGTAAGTGCCATGATCTTAGGACCCCAACGAGGTTCCTTCTTGACATCCCAAAAAGCATCAGACTGAGGCATATGAGAGATGAACCATCGGTACAACAAAGGCGTGCAACAGATAATCATTCCCCCATGATAAGAACTTCGAAGATGAACAGAGTAATAAGCATCACCCAATAGTGTAGGAACTGGGTTTCCAATCATGAAAACCCTGATATCGTTAATGTTGACAAACTTGTCCACATTAGGAAATAAGAATAATCTATAAGCAAGTAAAGCAAAGATGGCCTCAAAAGCAACCGTACTCTTCATTCTGGCAAAGTAACAAGCTTTCTCCAATAAGAACTGAGCTGGTAATCCTCTAATCCCTCCTTTAGTAGTCATATGGGTTTCCACCTCAGACTTCCCCAGATGAATCAAAGCAGCAATCTCATGTGGTTTTGGCTCGCCCTCCAAACCAGTAAAAGGAACACGATCGATAATAGGTAAATCCAATAGATAAGAATACTCCTCCAGTGTAGGCATCAACTGATAATCGGGAAAAGTAAAGCAGTGATACATCGGATCATAGAACTGGACCAAGGTCGAGAGAATACCCTCCTTCATCTTCATCTTCATGGGAGGAATGATGGATCCATACTTCTTCCGAAAGTCTGCAGGACATTCAATCTCTGGAATTAGACTGACCAACTCATCTATCTTGGGATCCTTGAAACTGTATTTCTCGGTCTTTCTCTTTCCATAATCCATGGTTAACAGTACCTGAGATATTCACAAATAGTCAACCTTTAAACCCCTTGAAATATTGTTTTTCTTCAAAAGATGCTTATGAGTGCATGGATGCATGATGCAACAATCACACACAAAATCACACATATAGGGTTCATAGGTTCAACGTCACGAGCATGAGGTAGAAGGTACTACCCATAAGGTGTTGGTCTAAAAAGTTATCACCTGCTGAACATGGTTCTAGAGGTTCCCATAGTCTACATCCTTCCTTCGGATATTACCAACTTCCCGATTAACTCGATAATTTGTAATGTTCCCAAGAAAGACTCGTCCGAGTGTAGTATCATGTGACAACTAAAAGGCCAAGATGGGTTTGGTATTCTACGGTCCTCAGTTTCAGCAGGCTCCCAGGTCAAAAGTAGTACGTATTTCCGATTACTCGGTAAATGACACTACAGTCAAAGGGTCCTCCACTGAGTGGGGGATCTCATGCCTCCCTTTTTGGGATTACTCCCTCAAATTTAACATGACTATACCGCCCGTCCTATCTTAAAGTTTTCCCAAGTCCGGGTATAGGACTTATGAGTAATCACCAAGCACCCTGAAAACCAGGAAAATCCAAACAAACATATATACAAAAAATAACACATAAACAACAATAGCACATATACAAATATAAACAAAGATAGGCTTAAATCACTTAGGGATGGACCAGAAATAGGTCAATCTGTCCCCAGTGAAGTTTCCATTTATCTATAGTGGTAGAAATGTTCAAGACTAAGCCATTGGATTGACTAGACTTTATACAAATCAAAATCAAAATTGCCACTGCGCTTTATTGTTTCTAAATGAATGGGAAAAGAGTGAATAACCCAAAAAGAGGGGGAAAGATTCAAGGTAAGGGGGTTGGTTATGCAAAAGGAAGGTATTAGCACCCTAAACATCTACGGTACTCCGCAGGAACCTCTTTGTAAAATCTGTATATTTTGGCTATAAAAAATATGTTGTATATAAAATGGATAGTGGAGGTGAGAAGAGAAATATATTTTTATGATTTTTGCATCCGCCGCGGTTGCGAACCTTTAGTGTCTACATACCACCTTTCATGCAATAGAGGATCAGGGTACACGTAGTTCCTCTTTTAAAAATTCGAAACACGAGTGTGTTGGCTAATTTTATGAGATAAGGCGTCATCCTCATTGTCCATGTGGAAAACATATTTACTACCCACAATCATGAGAAAGGAGAATTTCAATCATCTCAAAGTGGATGATATGGCTTGGATTTTAAAATCAACAATTCCTCACTCAACACCCAAGTGGAAAATATCTCACTTCACTACATATTATAGAAGTATAGTTGTTTGCATCACTACAAGGATTGACAAGAGCCTAATATTTTAAGAAAAGTTTAAAGGTAAAAAGCCAAAGTGGCAAAATGGTTTGAAATGAGATTGATTGACTTTTAGTCTTCTCACAAAAAGTGTCAAAGTATTATTAAATTGATTGAATTTTATTGATGAAAATGTTTTAAAAATGCATGGATCTAAGTCCAAGTTTATTATGAAAGTATTTCAAGTTTAGAAATAAGAAGAATTTTCAAAAGGAGGGAGAAGATTTTTGAAATTAAAGAAGATGGGAGGAGAAGAAGAGGCTATCCTAAAGCATAAGGTAAAAGCTAAGGATAAGGACCATCTAACCAACAAGAAGCCAAAACTTGACATTATGAGCCAAAATAGAATTCCCATTCTTTGGAGTGAAACCAAGCAAGCAAAGATACCAGACCTCTTAAAATGTATTAAGTCTTCACAAAAATTGGGCAGAGTAACGACTGTATGCGGGTGAATTCCAGATTACAAATAAAGGGTGTAATCACAAAAACCTGCACATAAAAACAAACAAGCAACCCAATGTCTTGAGGTAAACCTCAAGAGCTCCAGACATAATAATCAGATAAGATCACAAGGTATCCAAGATAGGCCAAGGTTTCTAATCCTAAGTCCAAGAAAAAGTCCACTTCTCCATCATGCCAAGGATAGTAACCAAATAGTCCAAGTACCATTAAGAGTTTTTTAGGGTTTAAGTTGGTTATTAAGTGTCTTAGAAAAAGGAAAAAGAAAAGCTCAAGTGAGCAAAGTAAAAATGACAAGAAAATAAATGCTCAAATCAGCAAAGATGAAAATGGCATGAAATGTAAAAATGCTAAAAAATAAATAGTGCATAAAGCATAAAATAATAAAAGCATAAAATAAAAAAAGTCAATAATTAGTGGTTAGTTGGATGACCATCTTGAAACTTGCATTTGGAACTCATTAGAGGATTGGTAGAACCAAATCCTCCATACAACAAGTTGGATTTGCTTTTTGTCAAGTATATCATCCATTTGGAATTCTCACAAGTACCAGTTAATGGTCAACGATGTTTAAGTGATCTGCATTGACCAAAGGTGTTGTAGATCCATTAGAGGATTGGTAGAACCAAAGCCTCCACACAATGAATCTTCAATATTTGGAAATAAGAATATCTCATATATGATAATAGCTAATGTGGCATTGAAAGAAATGCACTTATTTGCTTCATTAAGAACCAAGGCTCTGCTTTCTAAGAAATTTCATGAGAAGCCTTGAACATTCCCCTTAGTCTCTAGATTAAGAGTAACATACTTCTTGTCCATGTGTAAAGTAATAGCTATCATATGATGATTTAGAAGTTCCCCTATACCGGTGTAAGGAACTCAATCTTTCACATAAATAACCATGATATGTTCAAATTCTTTCGATTTTGGTTCTAACTGATAGTCTTGGAAAGTAAAACACCTTAAAGGAGGGTCATAAAATTAGGATAAAGCAACAATTGTCTCCATCATCCACTTTTATAGTAAAAAGATCAAGAAGATTGCCATAGTCTTTCCTGAAATCACCTTTGTTGATACTTGTGAGTTGGGTATTCAGTTCTTTCAAACTTCCCAATTTTGGAAACTTGAACTTGAATGAATAAGTATTTCTTCTTTTGGAGCCCATGTTACAATGCATTGATAACCTTTAGATTCCCTGAAAATAAAAATGCAAATGCTAAAAAAATTGAATGAATGCAATGTAATGTTATTCATGGTTTAGGTTTAAGGTTTTGAATAATTTGGGTGTAATCTCTCAAGCTAGTAGGACTTTAGGTGATTCATGATAAAAAAAACCCGTCATAGGTAGACTCTAGGGTTTTTGAGAGAAGTCTCCTAGATTCATGGATCCTATTTGAAATTGTTCTCTCCATAATAAATTACTCATTAAACAATAAAGCCCTCAAAAGGATATATTCTAGGTGAGTTTTTTTATTCAACCAATCAAGACATACATCTCAAAGGACAAAACTATACAACCATTTACTCCAAGGTGTTAGACATGGTTCCTAGGGTCATGGTTCCAGTTTAAGAATATAGTCATCAATAATGAATACTCAATAGACAACGATACCCTTAAATGGATCTATCTTGAGGGATGCCTTCATGCCAAACAAGCAAGTCATACATTTGGAAGGTCAACATTACACAACCATCAGTCTTAAAAATAAGTTTAGGGTTCTTGATAAGGTCCCTAGAGCCACGGGCTTTCTTGAGAAATGTTTTTGTCGTAACGAATACTCATTAGACAATAAATCCCTTAAGAGGATCTACTATCGGTGGGGTATTTGTGTCACCCAAGTGAGACATACATCTTGAAGGCCAACACTACATAACCACCTACTTAAACTTAGTTTTTTTTATCAAAGCTCAGGTATAAAGCTTCACTCAAACATTGTTTTCATAATCCCGCAGAAGAATATATAAAGAGGTAAACAAAGTATAAAAATAATGCAAGATAATAAGAACATAGAGAACAAAATAAGAAGAAAAAAAATTTAAACTTCAAGTCCTAAAGCTAACTAACTATACTTAACTCTCAAAAGTGTCCCCAACAGAGTTGCCAACATCGTGGCGCGAAAAATACTCGAGCGTACAAAGGATCAAAATGAAAAGAGTTTCAACTGAGTTGTTCTAATTGATTAGAATAAAGGTCTAATCGATTAGATTAGTCAAATATTTCCCTTTAGCTATTTCCATTCCTCATAAGTCATTTGGCACAGCTTAAGGACACACTTAAAAATATTTTCTCTTAGTTAAGGTATCTGAAAAAAAGGTTTTAGTGTGTGCATGCTTATAGCCATATACTTTTACGAAAAAGCCCTTTGCTTTTATTTAAGGTCACTCACTTACTAAAATAGGAGTTTAACTCCTTCTACAAGCTTTTTTTCATATATCATCTTCTTTGTTGACACTGCTTGAGATCTCTTGAGGCTTTAGATATTTTCTCTTGGGTTGCCTTCTTCTTTGATTAGTCAGGTTCATCAGACCCTTATATTCATGGTTTGCATCTTTAACCGCTTAAGTTCTCTTTGACTTATCCTTTGTTGTACTCTTATCATGATGAAGTCTTCTTAGTATTTTAGTTTATAATTGTCTTCATCAAAAGAAAATCTATTACCTACAAAACATGTTTTCACATAATCAGTGCAATTATGAGCAAAATCCAGGCAAATATGAAGAAGAATCAAGCAAAAATGCAAAAGTGGTAAAAAGTTGGGACTTGGAAAAATTCAGAGAAAAAGGAAGAAAAATATCATGTTTTCCTTTGGATTCCTCACAACCGTATTGGCTTCATCATGGGCACGATTATAAAGTATCATGATCGTGATAGTAAGCAACACGGCCGTGATGATGCCTTTATCTAACTCGTTTTCTGCGCTATTAATAGAAAAAGGAGGAGACTTTTTAAGGGGTTATATATTCTATGCATAAAAGTGATGGCAAGGAGCTTTTGACAATGATTTTGAAGAGCATTGAAGCCATTGTATAGCATATTTTCCATTGATTTTCATGAATTCTTCTTAACAACTCATGGTAATTATTAATTTCACTATGAGTGGCTAAGCTATTTTTGATCAGGTCTTTAGAGATGAACCTAATTGTACTATGCCATATTATATGAATGTTTGAGAATTTTTCAATATTTTTTTGTTATAATTCTTATTCAATTATTCTTTTTCTTAATGCTCTTTCTGTGTTTACGAACGCGCATAATAATTTTAGATGAGCAGGGACTATTGATAATAAGTTTACCAATCTGAATTAGGGCAATTGTTCAACTTAGTAATTAACTATGAATAAGTAATTATAAGTTGTGACTTTTTAATTAAAAAACATAGAAACTCATAGTTTAACTTTGAATTTGCCTAAGGAATTAGGGAATTATGGTCTAAATTAGTGAGTTGTACACCAAGGAGTTAGGTGCAGTCTTGTTAATTTTCCGTAAAATTATAGCATAATTGTTATTCATGTAATACACGTTCATCACTAGATATAATAAGAGGATTCAAAATAAAGATCTAACTGCTCTTCTTCATCGAAAATTTTCCCCAAATTTCTTCTCGTGCTTATTTTTCGTATTGATCATAATTGAAAATCCCATATTTGTTTATTTTAAATCACATTATTATTACCTTGGTCTATTTGGAAATCCTTGTGGTGACAAACTATTTTATTACTTCAACCATATTAGTACACTTGTTAAGAAAATCATCAGTGCACTCAATAACTCAAGTCAAAAGTATGAAGTATGTATAAAGTGAAGAGTATATGGTTAGTTTTTTCACTCAAAGCACATTATCAAAGCTCAAACTTCCATAGACTTGACAAGCCTCTGATGTTGTCTTTTCGAGGATATGGCGAATGACTACCCTGTATGAGACGTAACATGCGGTGTTAATTGCATCTTACTAAAATTACTTAAGTAAACTCATCTCATTTATCATTGTTCATGATAATTCTTCTAAAACAAACATTTTACGCTCTATAACACGATTTTGGTTTGGAGTGCGTGGACATGAGAGTTATGAGTTATCTTGTTTTTGTTGCAATAGTTCTCAAAGTGGTGGTTAACAAATTCACCACTGTGATCACTATGAAAAGTGATTATTTTCTAATTTGAAAGGTTTTGGACAAGTTTAGAAAATTTAACAAAAGCCTTAAAGGTTTCTTCCTTTTGGGATACGAATAGAGTCCAAATAAATCTATAACGACAAAGCTGTCATAGTTACCGCCTAGACTTTTTAAAATATTTACCTTTGCTTTGCCATTTGGTGAGCATCTTACCTTTTTGAAAATTTTAGGTTAGATAGACCAACTACTAGGTTTTTTAAAACCTAGTATTTGGTCAAGTCAAACTGTATGTGCCCTAAACATGTGTGCGATAACCAGGGATATTTCTTATTATGACCAAACATTTAGTACCATACCTTGATACATCATATAGGTCTAGAAAATAGATATTGTCAACTCCATAACCCTTAAACACAAGAATCTTACTAGCCTTATGTTTAATTAGGCAACTCAAGAATTTAATACAATTTTTCACATAATTGACTAACACTTAATATGTTAAGTTCAACCTAGGTAACCAACAAAACACTATCTATGGTGATTGTGGAGGGATTTCCCATGAAACTTCTCCTAGAATTTTACACTTATTTGTGTATTTGTACGTGATTTGGCTTCATTCTTTATGATCAAATTAGATAAACATTAAAGAATATTTTGTCATATGTTTTGGGCACCTTCTATCTAGAAACGATATCCTTTTTATGGATGCAAGACCATCATATAAGATATCTAATATGTAATTTAGGTACCCAACAAGTGGGTCCTTAAGGGTTAGTAAGAGTACACTTAGTATAAGAACAATATTTGTTTCTTCATCTGGCCTTGAATTTTGATGATAACATTACATGGGTTATTAAATAACAATTTAGTACCCAAATGGTCTATTTAGTATGTAGCTTTTGCTAACAGGTTCTATCTCTGAACATTTGACATGTGATGTCATCAAATTCTGGACTCAACACAATAAGAGATAAAAGTGTGTGTTTCATAGCTTAGAATGCTTCTAAAACAATGATTCTGATGAACGTTAGTTTTAAAGCATCTGATTGTGACTCTGATGGTAAAGCTTTTGAAGGGTTCTCAAGCTCTAAAGATTTAAAGCTCTCTTGCTCAAAGGTTATGAAGATTCAGAAGACAAGGTTCTGTTTAACAAGTTCTAAAGACTCTGAAGACCAACGTTCTGAAGACCAATGTGTTGAAGACTCTGAAGATAATATTATGTTGAACAAGTTCTGAAGACTCTTAAGACCAAGTTTCTGAAGACTCGTTTTGATCCTTCTAAACATGCTTCAACCTATATATACTCTGAAGCCTCTGAGGATTAGAAAAGAAGATTAAAGGTTTTACGTGAGAAATAGTACAAGATCACCTCCTTCCACTACTCTGATTTTTTGGCAAAAGGACTGTATTATTGGTATGACGTTGTCTACCACACACTGAGCGTTATGCAAGAAGATAGCCGGAAATCTGGTATTCCTATTCTACCCTCTAACAGATTTATTTTTGGATATAAAAGGAAGACTTGGAAGAATTGAAAAACAGCGAATTTGCACTGATTCATTTTGCTAAAACGCTGCTGTAATTTCATTGTAAATCTTTTGTAAAGTTTTGTAAAGCAAAGAGCGTTTGTTTGTTAACTTGCTAGCAATGAATTGTTGTTCACTAACTTTCTCTTAACAATTTTGTGTTATTATATATACTTCATTTTTGTGTAATCTGCTTTCAATAAGAAATACTATAAACACATAAACTTGTATTATCAGCGAGTTGATTGTTCCTTGAGAGACTAGGGCTTTAGTCAGGATTCTCAATAAGACTGTGACAATTGGTCTTTGTGATTGTAAAAATTGATAGCTAGTCTTCGTTTGTGTCTGCAATCTGTTTGGTTAAAATGGATTAAGTCTTTGTTGAGAAAGGCAAATCACCTTGGATGGTGGACTTAATTAACTTAGTTAGCAGTGAACTAGGATCAAAATAATTGTGTTCATTTATTTTTGTTCTTGTGTTAACTTCAAATGTTTGTTTTCGAAAAGATTTTATTTCTAAAAAACTAACTAAACCCCCATTTCTTATGTTTCTTCAAACTTCAATTTGCATCAATGCTCTGGTTCTGGTATTGATTTTTATCAAACACTTCATTGTGTCAAATAAAGATCTAGAGTTTTTAGAAACACTATGGTTGAAATCCTTGCACCTGTTGCACAAATTGTTGAAAGAGATAACTATAATGTCAAACCTCCAATATTTGATGGAGATAAGTTTGACTACTTGGAGGATAGAATTGAATCTTCTTTCTCGGTCACAATGTAGATCTATGGGATATGGTAGTCGATGGCTATACAAATCAAGTAGATGCTAGTGGTAACAAACTAGAAAAAAAGTGATGACAGAATAGCAAAAGAAAGATTATAAATATCATCACAAGGATAGAACTATCTTTCTAAATGCTATCTTCTATAATGAGTATGAAAAGATCATAAATAGAGATATTTCAAAATCTATTTTTGATTCTTTGAGAATGACTCACGAAGTAAATTCCCAAGTCAAAGAAACTAAGGCACATGCCTTGATTCAATAGTATAAGGTATTCAAGATGGAAGATGATGAAAATGTTAAGAACATGTTCTCATGGTTTCAAACTCTTGTCACGAGAATAAATATTCTAGACAAAGGTTACTCGACTTTAGATCATTTGAAGAAGATTAGCCAAAGTTTTCCAAAGAAATGGAGGCCTATGGTAACTGCACTCAAACTTGCCAAAGATCTAAACAACACTTCTCTTGAAGAACTAGTTAGTTTGTTTAGAAGTAATGAGAACCATATTTATTAGTATTAACCTCAAAGAAAAGGAAAATATGTAGCTCCCAAATCAAGTGGTAGATTTAAGAAGACTAGAGCTCTTCAAGCAAAAGATGAAGAAGAATCTAAAGAAGATTTTGACAAAGACGAAGATAAGTTGTTGCTTCAATCTAGAGGGGTTATCCAACTCTGGAAGAGGAAGAAAGGAAACAAGTTTAGAGGAGATAGAAGGATAGGTGGTCTCTTCGAGTCTACTTTTGGACAAAGGAAATCTGATAGTAGCAAAGTTATCACTTGCTACGAGTGCAAAGAGTCAGGCCACTACAAGAACGAATGTCCTAAGCTTTGAAAGGACAAGCCCTAGAAAAAATCTTTCAGAGGAAAGAAGAAAGGGCTAATGGAAACCTGAGATGATTTTGGTTCTTCATAAGATAATTCTAAAGAAGAACGAGCTAACGTAGCATTGATGGCTAGCTTTAAGGATTCTTATGAGATGAGTTATCCAAAAGCTGATGCAGACTCTGATTTATACATAAAAGAGGTATTTTATGACCTTTCACTTTCTGAATTAACATGTTCATTACTTGAAATTATGGAAAAACATGAGTTTCTTAAGGATGTATTCAGGGAACTTAAAAAGTTCGACGAATATGTTTCTAAAGAACACAGTAATCTTAAGAAAGATTTTTAATCCTTGAAGGAAGCAAATTACATTCTTAAGATTGATAACTCTGTTCTCAGAAGAAAGAGTTCCAAGATCGAGAAGGAAATTCTTTCATAAGATTATGTGAGCTCTGATGATGTCATATATAAATATGACAAACCTTTCTAGAAATTTCTTACTAGAAGCATAGGTAGAAGTGTCATGGATTCAATGATCTATGGTGTAAGTAGAAATAGTACAAGAGGTATTGGTTATGATGCTTGTGAAGAATCGGATTCTGAAAAAGAAGATAAATCAAATACTTTTTATTCTTATTTTGTATCTTCAATTGGTAATTGTTCTCTCTGTTCTATTACTAATGCTTTTCTTGTTGATGGATTAATGCATACTTTATTGTACATAAGCCAATTAAGTGACAATGGTTATTATACAATCTTTAATCAAAACTCATGTAAAGCTATTATTCAGAAGGATGGCTCAATCCTTTTCAATGGAAAGAGGAAGAACTACATCTATAAGATTATACTTTCTAATTTTAAAGCGCAAAACGTAAAATGACTTATGTCTGTTAATGAATAGAAAAGGATTTGGCATAGACGTTTGGGCCATTTTAGCATGAGAAAAATTTCTCTGTTAAATAAGTTTGATCTAGTGAGAGGCCTTCCAAATCTAAAGTTCTCTTCAAAAGCTCTTTGTGAAGCATGTCAAAAAGGCAAGTTTTCAAAAACTTATTTTAAAACAAAGAATGTTGTATATACCTCTAGGCCTTTTGAGCTTCTACACATTAACTTGTTTGGACCAGTGAAATTTGCGTCAATCAATGGTAAGAAGTATGGATTAGTCATTGTTGATGACTATAGAAGATGGATATGGGTTAAGTTTCTTAAATACAAGGATGATTGGCATTCTGTGGTTACAACCTTTTATTCTCAAAAGCAAAATGAGATGGATCTCAGAATTGTCAAAGTCATAAGTGATCATGGTGGCGAGTTTATAAATAAATACTTTGAAAAGATTTTTGATGAAAATGACATTTCCCATGATTTATCATGCCCTATGACTCCACAGCAAAATGGAGTTGTAGAGAGGAAGAATATGACTTTGCAAGAAATTGCCAGAACCATGATCAACGAGAGTAACATGGAAAAGTACTTCTGGGCAGAGGCAGCCAACACAATGTGTTACATTCAAAATAGAGTCTCCATAAGACATATTATGGATACGACTCCTTATGAATTGTGGAAGAACATAAAACATAACATTTCATATTTTCATCCTTCTGGATGTGATTGTTTTATTCTGAACACTGAGGAGAATCTTAACAAGTCTGATTCTAAAGGATAAAAATGTATCATGTTAGGATACTATGAACGCTCAAAAGTCTACAGTGTAGAAACACTTATTGTTGAGGAATATATTCATGTTAGATTCGATGATAAGCTTGACTCTGAAAAGTCAAAGCTAGTTGAAAAGTTTGCAGATCTGGAGATTACCTTTTCAAACACAGAAGGTAATGATGCTGCTACAAAGGAACCAAAGAAAGAGGACTCAAAAGAAGCTCAACCAGAACTTGTTGAAGCTCAAATTCCTCTGAGAAAGCACAAACAAAGATCTTCACACTCTAAATAATTGATTATGAATGACATATATGAACTAGTCAAAACCAAATCCTCATTCAAACCTTCTGAAGAGACAATTCTAGGTTTGGTGTCCCTTATATAGCCTACATATGTTGATGAAACACTTTTGGACACATAATGGATTTTGGAAATGGAAGAAAAGCTGCATCAATTATCCATCAATGATGTGTGGGATCTTGTTCCTAGACCCAAAGGAATTCATGTGATTCAAACACAAATGGGTCTTCAGAAACAAGATCAACAAAAAAGGAGAGGTAGTTAGAAACAAGGCTCAAATGGTTGCACAAGGTTATAGTCAGCAAGAAGGGATTAACTATACAGAAACCTTTGCAGCAGTGGCCATGTTAGAGTTTATTCATCTCTTGATTTTGTTTGTTGGTAACCATAACACCAACTTGTATCAGATGGATGTTAAGAGTGCATTTATGAATGGCTACATAAATGATGAAGTGTATGTACACCAACCTCCTGGTTTTGAAAATCATACAAATCCATATTTTGTTTTCAAACTCTAGAAATCATTGTATGGTCTGAAACAAACTCACAGAGCTTGGTATGAAAGATTAAGTAATTTTCTTTTAGAAAATGATTTCACCAGAGGAAAGGTTGATACCACCTTGTTATGTAAGTCCTTCAAAAATGAAATTATGGTGGTTCAAATATATGTTGATGATATTATATTTGGTTCTGCTAATGCCACTTTGTGAAAGGAATTTGATAAGTGTATGTAGGCTAAGTTCGAGATGAGCGTAATAGGAGAACTCAAGTTTTTTCTGGGAATCAAAAACAATCAAGGACCAGAAGAAACATTCATCCATCAGAGCAAGTATACCAAAGAACTTCTGAAGAAGTTTGACTTGTTTGATTACAAGACAACAAAGACACCTATGCATCCCACCTGTATTCTGGAAAAGGATAAGGTAAGTGGTATGGTTTATCAAAATTTGTACAGAGGTGTGATAAGTTCTCTATTATATTTGAATGCTTCTAGACCTAATATTTTATTCACTGTCTACTTGTGTTCCTGCTTCCAATTAGATGCTAGAGAATCTCACTTAATAGTTTTTAAGAGGATTTTTAGGTATTTGAGAGGTACTACTAACCTTGGTTTATGCTATATAAAATCAAGTGAATACAAACTAGTAGTCTATTGTGATGCTGATTATGCTGGAGATAGACTAGAGATGAAAAAAACTTCTGGAAGCTGTCAGTTTCTGGGAGACAATATGATCTCATGGTCTAGAAAAAGTCAATCAACAATAGCGCTATCAACTGCAGAATCTGAGTATATTTCCGACTCTGGATGAAAAGTCAACTATAAGATTATCATATATATGAGAGTGTCATTCCTATCTTATGTGACAATACTTATTCCGTTTGTTTTTCCAAGAATCCAATTTTACATTTTATGGCTAAACATATTAAGATTAAACATCATTTCATAAGAGAATATGTCCATAAGGGAATTTTATCTTTAAAATTAATTGATACATACCATCAATGGGTTGATATATTTATAAAACCCCTTGTTGAGGATAGGTTCATTTTCATTCTGAAGCATTTAAAAATGGTTTCGTGTCCAGAATGAAAAAGATGTAATCTCAGATTGTTAGCTTCCAGAATGGAGAATTGTGACTCTAAGGCTTGAGTGTTATTTTTTTTGCTTCTGGAATGTGAGGCTTCTGATGAATGAAGTTCTCATGTATCAGAAGTATCTAAGGTTAAAATCTTCTCTTTTGATTGCTTTTGTCCTTTTGAAACTGAAGAGTTTACTTCATTAATGGGCTGTCAGAATAGTAAAAGGTTAGTCATTCAAAATAATGCAGTTGTCTCTTCTGAAGCACACCTAGCACTTAATGTGACGCGTTGGGAGAAGTGACCTTATTTGGATTAGGTTATAAATCCTTATGCTTTACCCCTTATCAGAATTTTTTCACTTTTCAAAAAAAATTAATCATTTCAAAAACTCTATTTAAAACCCACTCACTTATACTTTATACACTTTCTCTACCACTATCCCACACTTTCTCTCTTTTAAGCCCTAGCTTCTAAGAAACCCAAAAAACCCTTTTGGTTCTTGTTTGTGATCAATGGCTTCTCAACAAAAATAATTCTCAACTTCTCAACAAAATGTTCAAGGTTCTTCTCTTCTATAACAACAATAAGTTTAAGACCCTGGTCTTTACTTATGAACTTCGGTCAATCAGTTATATATTCTTGCGAAATTGATAGTTGATTTCAAGAATCTTCTTACACATGGGTAGGATTTTTCTGATTAAGTTTCAAGGTTGAGAAACTTACTTTGATCATCTGAAGGGGCCAGTTTACCCTGAACTGGTTAAGGATTTTTGGGTATATACTTATTTGTTGGATGGTGAGTCTGTCTGCTCAAGCGTTATGGGTCAAAGAATTTGCATCATCGAAGATGATAATGTTAAACTTCTTCAACATGATGGTACTTTTGTTTAGTGCTACAACAACAACTTTTTCATGGAAAAGACGCATAATCAGGATTATGCAAACATTGTAGTTGAGGTTATTCCTTTTATCTTCAAAGATAGAAATGACTCTAGAAATGCATCAAACCATTTAATGAACTAAGGGTTTGGTTCAGAATCTTTACTAGTTGCACACATCACAAATGTACCTCTAATTATTCTAATCGCAACTCTTTGGATCAAACGTATATGATGCACTACTTAGCCAAAGGAAAAAAGAAGAAACTTTCTAAGAAAAGTTATTGTGATGGTCCTTCTGGACATGCAAAGAAATCAAAGACTTTATCTTCAAAGATGATATCTCTAGAGCTAGTGAATGAAGTCAAAAATGTTATTGACACTTCTGTGTCTAATAATTCACCACTCAAATTTGCTTTTATGAGTTCATTAAATTTGTTTGTCCTTAAAACATCCATATCTTCTTCTATCTCCAAACTTGGAACAGTAAATATGTTAAACCATCAAAAGCCAAATATCTCATAAGCCACTTCTTCTGAGACCCAACCATCTCTCACTAATCAAAAATTTTATGGAGAAACTTTTTCAAAAACCCTTCTCATTCCATATCACCTTGTCTCAGATGCACTAGTCTTGCCCCTCAATTTTGCTGACAACCTAAAATTATTACCTTTCTAGACAGAACCCTCAAACCTTACTCAACTCCTTCTAACTCTTTTATTCATAGAACAAATGTTCGTCTAACCTCCTATAATACCGTGGGAGAACTGACTTGGGTGTTTTACGTTTTATCGCAATTATTATGGAAAGCAAGAGTCGCCACCGACTTCTCTTTTATCCAATAAAGGAAAGGGTGAAAAGAACAGGAAAGACCTTTTAAGAATTTTCTTGAGTTCAGAGGGTAGGTTATGAAAAGGGAAGGTGTTAGCACCCTTTTCATCTGTAGTTATCTATAGGCTCTTAGTTCTAACTCACTTTGAAATTCTTTGTAAATGTGCTTGTGATTTGTTTTTTGAATGTATTTTTGAAAAGTGCTTTTGTTTAGGAGAACTTTGTAATGATCCTCGTCTCTATAAGAATGTATAAAAAGTGTTGACTTTGGAAAATATTTCATTGAAAAGTGTTGGTGTGTTTGAAAGATGTTTTGTTTTGGAATTTTTGTGAGAAAGCAACTAAGAGCGTTCTACCTACTCAAAAAGTCTTTGTTCTTTTCCTCCTCTTTTAGATAGTGTTTATCTTACCATTAGTTGGTAAGACAACATATCATTGGATGTGAAGGGACAGGCGTGAGTCATTGTACAGTCATAGAATGCAACATTGTAGGATACTTTAGCAATTTGTCGTAAGGGATTAAGATCATTTACTGAAGGCAACATCGAAGGGTCATCGAGGGACTACAATCTTATAATCGAGCGTCTTTGCTAAAGTATCCCACGTTCGAGGCACATGACTGTTTTATTCTAAGGCAACAAGTGAGGATTAACCCTAGAGGTGCAAGTGTGTGAAGTGTGTTGTTTCATTTATTTGTCTTGAATTAGGGTTATCTATTGTTTGGTTTTAAGTCTATCCGTACAAACCCTAATTACTAGCAATAACATTGAAAGCGATAAATTGCGGAAATTAAAAGTCCTACGCTATTACATCATTTTATGGGATGGGGATACAAATTACAAATGGGGATGAAAGAAATTAAAACCTAATTATTATTACAACTATATTGAATAATGCAAAAATAAAATAAAATATGCAAGAACATAAAGATAATATAAAAGAAGAGAAAATTGTTTTTATGGTTTTTGATGGAAAAAGTTTTAACGTAACTAGTTAAACTACATTTAATGGAGAAAAGTTAATTAATTAAACTCCTAAATTCTAAGTTAATTTTATTAAAAAAAGATAAAATTAAACTTAAACATAAGTTTAAATCTATTTTAATTAAACTAAGAAAAGAAAATGTTTTTGTTTTAGGCTTTTTATGTTTGAAAGAAATTAAAGTAAAATGGAAATAAAATAATAATTTTAGTCTAAGTATTTAATATAATATTTTTTTTGTATTTTTTAATTATAAACAATAAAAATAATAATATTAAAAGGAAATAAAATAAAAATAAAAATTGAAAGTCAGGGGGGGTTAGAAAAGGAATGTTGGAGGTTAGAGAGTAAAAAACAGTTATTGTTTGGTTTGGCCCAAACTGATTTTTTTGTATAATCAGAAATAACAAAAATAAAAATGTTATGTTGGGCTACGTATTATTTAGCAATAAGGGGGGGGGAGTAAAAATGAATGGCCCAGTGGAGGGAGGCCCAGGCGCGCCTGATCAAACAAAAAAAGAAACAAGTAAAAGTATGAAAAATGCAAAAGGTCTCGCTGGGGCTCGAACCCAGGACCTTATAAAGGTATACCTTACGCGCGCGCTTTCTGCCATTCGGGAGGAATGTACATCCGGTATAGAAACAAGTTATGATAAATATAAGATAAAGCAAGTCTATGACTGTACTTCATCTTCTTCCTCGTGCCAGCCATAACTCTATAACTTTCTCAACTCTCAACCATTCTCAAAAGTATGAACATCAAACTTGTTAGAAATTTCACCACGATTTTAAATATATAAATAACTTAAGAAATGGATCAAATATGAGCACGAATTTTAAATGGTACCAAATTTAACCTAATTTTTTCAGAAGATTCAGGCTCAAAATTCTTACTACTCGGGTAACATAAATGAATTCTAAGGACATGGTTAATTTCAGGGCTATGATGTCTACATTTTATCTTTTAAAATGGAATCCAAATGATGCTTGTATGAAGAGTTAGAATTTCAGAAAACTCACCTTGCAGATGGAGATTGTGTTTTGAGTTTGAGCAACCTTCAAGGTGTTGTAATGATCTGGTTAGCTTCCTTGAACCTCCATGAAGCTATTGCAATGCTTACTTTGCATTGAGGATAGCTGAAATGTTCTGGCGAAGTCAAAGTGCAAACTTCAGTTTTTGAAAATGGAGGATGAGGAAGATGGAGTTATAGAAGTGATTCAGGTGTTTGAATCACTTCTATATAGTGTATAGATGATGTTTGAAGGGTTAAAGTGAAAAACACACAAGGGAATTTGAAGCTTAGATTTCAAAACCAAAAATGACAAGTTTTGAGGTATTTTGGTGGTTCTGTGTTTGAGGAAGTATGAGGGAGTTTTCAGGCTAGCAAAATTGTGTCCTTGGCTTGTAGATGATGGCTCAATTTATAGGAGAGGGTTTGGAAACTTGAAATGATCAGAAAACCAAGATCACATGTTATGGCTCTCTAGCTTGTTTTTGAAGCAAGCTTGATACATATTGTCCCAATGTATAGTACAAGGATTTGTAGAGTAGTTAGGGCTTTAATCATGCTTGTTCTAACATTATAAATGAAGCTTGTGCAGAAGAAATAAGTTAGAGGCTAAATGCATTGACTTTTTTCAATAAAGCTTGCTTTTCCAAAATGGAAGTGGTACCTTTCTTCCTAAAATGGATTAATCACTTAGATAATGGCTTAGATGCTTGGATCAAAGCTGTAACAGTTGTGTAAAAATTTAATTATGGAGTTAAATTCAAGTTAGAAGCCTTCAAAGTGAGATTATGCAGCATA
Source organism: Vicia faba (assembly GCA_948472305.1). Taxonomy (NCBI): domain Eukaryota; kingdom Viridiplantae; phylum Streptophyta; class Magnoliopsida; order Fabales; family Fabaceae; genus Vicia; species Vicia faba. The sequence goes on along the minus strand of OX451738.1, from coordinate 382,588,203 downwards.
GGTTTGAGATTTGGTTGAATGTTCATCATCAAAATAACATAAAAATCAAGAATGAAACCTCAACTTCTTCTCTTTGATTCTCTTTGCTCAAGCATGATCTCTTTAAGTTCTTTGACATTTTAGAAAGCTTGAAACATTGTATACAAACTTCATGTTTACCATTTTTATAGAATCGTCTTGGAGATTGGTGAAAATTGACAAAGAAGTTAGGACAAAAATTTGTCTTAACTAGGTCAAAATTTCACTAAGTGTTTAAGAAAAAATGCATCACTTTATGGGCCTATAACTTAAAATCTAAGCATTTTTTGGATATGAGTAATCTAATACAAATTTGTAGATATCATCAAGATATACAACTTTCATGTTAAAAGTTTTCTTTGAATCATCTTGGATCTTAGTGAAAAATTGGCATGAAGTAGTGGAATTATCATGTACAAAAACACTTAGAAAAATTTCTATGTTTGGAAAAGTTTGACTTTTCAAATTGAATTTTGACTTTCTTGATTTAATGATGATCAAGCTTCATATTTTTGAATGTATTGATGAATCTTGAATTTTGAAACTCAATTTTGATCAAAAAGTCAAAGTTTGACTTTTGGTGTATCATTTGACTTTTCATCAGTTGACCAAATTTCATCTATCAATTGTTTGATCTTTAGAAGTGAATTGAGTCATGAAATTAGGTCAAAATGATGTACTTGAATTCTTGAGATCATTTTTCAAACCAATAAGTCATGTATTATCTCAAAAAGTCAAAAGTCAGTCATTCTAGTCAAAAACCCTAATTTTGACTATTTTGCCCTTTTGATGATTTGCACACTTTTCTTGAGGAATTATGATCCAAACTTGATCAATTGATGAATATGATTCAAATTTTTGATATTGGTCAAAAATCTTGAAGTTTGACTGTATGTTGACCATAGTTTACTTTTTAACCAATGCAGTTGATTTCTTAGTCATTTGATCAATTGACTGAGCAAAATTATGATTCAAGACTTGTAATTTGACATGAGTGTCATTAGAGGTCTATAATGATCCATGAAAGTCACTTGAGGCATTATAATTCCATTTGTCTTTGTGAAAACCAAAACCCTAATTTGGGGCTCAGTATTTAGGAGGTGGTTTGAGCTAATCAACACTTGTGGAGACTTGAGCTATTTGAAGATCTCGTGAGAAATGTCTTGAGAAAAGAGAGGGAAACTTTTGGGGTACAACATTTTCCACTGTTAAAACTTCTTAAACCTGAAGAGTTTGATTGGCGTGTCCGCCATTCGTGACTTAAAGGTGGAAGATGATTGAACATTAGAGTGCCCAGAAATTTGTACTCACTGATGCATGAGGTAGTGTGTTGGTTGGTTGTATTGGGAATGGGTTTAAAGATGCCATTTGAAGAGGTGATAAATAGTTACCAGATATGGGCGTATGGATGCAATCCATAGGTGATAGAAAATTGTCGGAGATGGGCTTATAGACGCCATCTAGAGTGACTGTTGGTAGATATTAGAAGAAGTACCAGAATAAATATTTGGTCGATTTATATTGAAATAGCAGATGTCCTTCGCCTGTTTTTAACTGGAAGAAATAAATATAACCCAGAAGAGGTCTTTCGTTCGCTTGTCTTTAACTGAAAGAAGTAAATCTAAACCAAAAGAGGTCTTTTGTCCGCCTGTCTTTAACTAGAAGAAGTAAACCAAACCCAGAAAAGGTCTTTTGTTCGCATGTTTTTAACTGGAAGAATTAAATCCAAATCAGAAGAGGTATTTCTCCCGCCTGTTTTTAACTGGAAGATATAAATCTAAACCAGAAGAGGTCTTTTTTCCACATGTCTTTAACTAGAAGAAGTAAATCTAAACCAGAAGAGGTCTTTTGTCCACATGTCTTTAACTGGAAGAAGTAAATCTAACCCAAAAGAGGTCTTTTATCTTCCTGTTTTTAACTGGAAGAAATAAATCTAAATCAGAATAGGTCTTTTGTCTGCCTGTCTTTAATTGGAAGAAGTAAATCTAAACCAGAAGAGGTCTTTTGTCCGCTTGTCTTTAACGGGAAGAATTAAATCTAACCCAGAAGAGGTCTTTTGTCCCCCTGTCTTTAACTGGAAGAAATAAATCTAACATAAAAGAGGTCTTTTGTTTTTTGATTGATTCTTTCATGAAAAGGAAAAGGGTTAACTGTATGCGATATGATGATGTGTAAAATACATTGCATAGTGATGCTCTCAACATATATGAGATTGTGTTATATGCGTTTTGTATGCATATGTCATGACGTATGAATGTGTAATGTTATTGAAATATGTCTTAATCTGGGAAAATAAATCCCTGACTACTGTTGGGAAGTTTCGGGAAGCTGAATCCCGGACTTCTGCTGGAGAAAAAGAGTCTGTGTATCTTCAACTTTGTTTAGAGTGTTCATGTTAGGGATTCATGCTGATTTGTTTGAGGAACATTTCTATGGGATGTTGATTTCTACTTGAGGAGTAGGTTTCAGGAACCTTGGTTGCCCATTATTCTACTGGGGAATTTAATTATCAAATACCCTGACTGGGGATAAAAGATATGACTAAACTTTCGATTTGTCTGGGGAGGATAAAGTTAATTGATATCTGGTCAGATCTTTGTAGTAACTTTCTGGGGATAATATCAACTCTACTGGGGAAGAGGAGTTTTAGAAGTTGATCTGTAGTAGTCCAAGGAGTAAACTCAAGGTGTGGGAGATTGTAGTTCGTTGGGGAAATAAATTCCATTGAATAAATTATTCTAGAGACCTTACTGGGGAAGTTAATTCCTCTACGGAAGAACTTTTGCAAGGTATCTTTCTCAACTTTTGGAAGACCAAACTCGGCTGGGGAAGAGAATTTCCAAGAGATATGCAGATCGGAATTCTGGATGGAGAATGTATGAATTCACTTTATGGGGATAATCCAAATCCTTAAGTAAACACTTATTACTATTCTTGTGCGTATATTTGTTAACAGTTAATCAATGTTCATATGTATATGTTCATTCAATTTTAGCAATTGGACATTTTTGCCATCAAAACATAAAAACAAACAGTATGCACTTCAAAGTATATTTGTATTGATATTTTGCCTATAAACATACGTTTTTGTATAGGGAGACAGAAATCCTAGTAAGAGGAAGTCGCCGAAAGAAATAAAAGAATACAAAGTGAAAACAAAAATGTATAGCCATGTGGAAGTGATCTTATTAAGTTCCATCTCTGCTATTGCCCCTATGTCTTCGAACATCATCCCTTGATGTTGAAAGAAGTTGATTGAATTAATCTTGTACCATTTGAACTTTGACCTTGGTAATAAAAATTGGTTGTAGCGATCCAACAAAACATAGTCGTACGCTTTAATCCTTAACTTTTGCCTGGACCGCCCTTTCGGGTTTCCGGTCCACCAGTATACCCTTTTTTGCCCAAGCCGCCCTTTCAGGTTTTTGACTTGTCGGGTCTGATACAGTGGCAGAACCGACTCTTTGAAATGCTAGTTTGCATTTTGCATTTTGTGTTTGCAAAATGTCACGGTAAGCAAGAGTCGCCACCGACTTTTATTTCATCCAATCGGAAAGGAAAAAGTACAGAAAAAAAATCCTTTTTCGAGATTTTCTGAGTACGGGGGGTAGATTATAGAAATGGAAGGTGTTAGCACCCTTTCTATCCATGGTTTTCCATGGGTTCTTAGGTACTTGCTCATTTTTTAAATTACTTGTGTTTATGTTCTTTATTTTGAAAATGTTTTACTTCGTGATAACCCTTCTATCAGTCCTCAAAGGTGTGACAAAGTTGTTTTGAAAATTGTTTTGAAATGTGTAAGTGTGGAAAGTTTTGTTTTAAGCAAGTATCTACTAGCATCTACCTACTCGAAACAAGATCGTTTCTATTCTCGTTTCCTTTAGACCGTGTTATCCTACTATTAGTGAGTAGGTAACCCTAGTCGATGGAGCTGTAAGGGTCAATTCGAAAGGGACGTATAATCACTAGAGCAATGTTAGGATACATTAGTATTAACCCTAAAGTCTTAAGATCATATTCGAGGCAACATTTCCGAGGCAACATTTCTGAGGCAACATTCAAATGGGACGTTGTTATTTTTTAGACAGGAGGGCAAACACTAAGACATCCTATGCTTAATGATCGTTTACCGAAGGCAACCGAACTGGGGGAATACCCTAAGAGTGATATGTGCGAGTGATTTGTTTTGGTTATTTATCTTTGCACATTAGGGTTTTCTAACTGTGTTAATTTTGTCATGCATTCTTGTCATACAATCCTATTAGCATACATCTAAACAGTAAAAAATTTGCGGGAATTAAAATGCGAGAAAATAAATCTACGCTATTATAAGGCTTCGGGGAGGGGGATTAATTACATAGCCAAAAACTCGGGGAAAAGCGATAAGTAAAAAGTCCTAGATTAACCTATTACAACCCATGAACAGTTACAAAAATATTGTAAAATAATTAACACACGCGCGATGAATCGAATACGAGACAACCAGAGTTTTGACCGTTGCCTAAACCTAATTGTGACTAATAAAAAAATGTTTTTGTCATGTTTTGCTATTTAAGAAAATAAAGAAATCATTAAATTAAAAAGAAAAATCCTAATTCTAATTAATTTTAGATTAAGAAAAATAAATTAATTCTAAAAACCTAATTTTGTATTTTTATTTTATTTGAGAGAGGAAGAAAAATTGAATTAAGAATTAAACTAATTTTTTAATTGAATTTTAATTGTGAAAGAAAGTAAAGTTGCCGTAAATTAATTAAACTAATCAATTACAACATTTGTTAAGAAAAATAAATTTTTTTTATTATCTTGATTGGTTGATTTAAAATAAAATGATTTTTGTGTTGATTTTTTTTAAAAAAAAAGAATAATTAAAGAAAAGGAATTAAAGAAAAATAATGGAAATAACCGAATGAGCCTGTTGTCAGCAGATCTGGTACTGGATGATGGGTCCAGAAGATGGTGACCCTCAGAAGACGGGGGGCGTTGTATCTGATCCTGGCTGATGGATCAGAAGATGCTGCTTTTCAGAAGATGAGGTGCACTGGATTTGATTCTGGCTGATGGATCCAGAAGGTGATGTGCTGAATCTGGTCCTGGCTAGTGGATCAGAAGGTGCCGCTCTTCAGAAGATGAGGTGCACTGGATTTGATTTTGGATGATGGATCAGAAGATACGCTGGATCTGGCCCTGGCCAGTGGATCAGAAAGTTCTGAACCTCAAAAAGCGTATGTGTTGGATATGGTGAAAACAAAGGAGAAAATACCAAAAGCTGACGCCTGGGATTGAACCCAGTACAATGAGCTTCTGACTTCCTTCTTCTGACCAACTGTGTTGGATGTTAACTTGTTAGTACAATAAAAACAAACATTATATCAGAAAAAACTAGTTTCTGGATAGAATAACACGCCAAAATTTAAACCAGCCAGTCAGGTTATGACACGCTGTTGTCTTCTTCCCTGGAACCGTCGTTTTAGACTCTGAACCTTTACTTACAGACGCAGGTCTGTTGCTGAAACCTGTGTCATTCAAAATTCAAGCATATGAAATATAAATTCAATTGGGGACCATGGATCAGCTGGGTTTGAAATTCTGATCACCATGGTACCCATTATGAGGTCTAATTTCGCTTGAAAACCAAAACCCCAAATTGGAGCACGAAACCCTAACAATGGCAAAAGCTTACTCCTGCATTGTAACTCAAATCAAACCATTCAGAAACATTGCAAACATGATGATGAATACAAATATGTAATTTAAACATGCCAAATATGCAAGAATTACAATAATCAAATTTGGATATTTATGCAAACCGTGAGAGTGATAGGCAGTGATTCTGGATGTTCTGATGCTTATGAATGACTGGGAATGTTTCCTGAGACGTTCTGGAACAGGTTGCTGGCCTTGAATTGTTCTCAAAGATCCTTTATTTTGAAATCAAAACTTCACTTTTTGCCAAGATTTTTTAGTGTTCTTCTTCCAGTCTCACGCCTCCAGCCTCTTTCTTTTGATCTGCCCAGCTTTCTTATATAACCTAGAGTGAATTAGGTAAACAAACTTGGATTAAATATTTTCATTTATCCAAGATTTGATTTGATTTTCAATGTATATGATATCTTTCTATTTTCATGCCAATCATGCATTTCTTGTACCAATTTCCATTGATATGTCTTGATTCTGATATGCCAGCACTATGAGCTCGTGATTTTGTTCACAAATCCAAACAAAACAAATCTTTTCTATCATTTACCAATTATTTGATTTAATTCAATTTTAATAAATAAAAAATCAAAATAAAATAAATAATGAAGAAAATAACATGTGAATACACATTTGGGTTGTGGACAACATTATGAGTGAATTGAAAGCATAAAAAGTTAGGTCCATTTAGCAAAAAATGCAAATTTGAGCACATTTGACTTTTGAAAATTTTACAAAAATGGCCAGCTTGGCCAATGCATAATTCTCTCAATTTTGACTCTAGAGAGATGTTCTTGGACTTTTTAGTAAGCTTAAAATGTCCTCTAATCAAATCTTTTGGTCTCATCTCAATTGAGTCTTCCATGTTCATGTATGAAGCTTTGACCCAAAAGGTGTTTTTATTTACTTTTCGAAATGACCTATAATGTCCAAATTCATATCTTCTTGTGAGTGCATATTTTGAACTTGGGAGATGAGGATGAATGGTAGGGAATTTCATCCTCTTCAAAATTAAATTTGTATGGGTCATTTTTGATAAAGTATGAGAAAGTTATGGTTGGTCAAAGTTGAGTTGACTTTTCCTACAAAACCCTAATTTAGCAACTTTTGGGTTTTGATGAATTGTGAGCAATCCTTGATGAATCAGGATCAACCCTTGATCAAATGATAAATGATAATTTAAAATGAGTATGTTGACCTAAAATATTGAAGTTTGACTGTATGTGGGCCACAGTTGATTTTTGACCTAGCACAATTGATTTTCAGGCCTTTGAGCGATTGACTGAGAAAACTTCCCCTGCAAGGATTGAAACTTGACATGGATAATCTTGAGAAAATATTAGGAAAATGGTGAGCAATTGGGATCCTTTGGACTCAAGCATCTTGATGCAATCTGAAACCCTAATTTGAGGTAGACTGCCTCAGGAGAGAGTTTGTCTGGTCAACTCTTGGACTTCCTTGAGCAATTTGAGGACCTCACTTGACATGTATTGATAAATATGGGAGGGAAAATTTTGGGGTACAACACCGGGTGTACAATCTTTTATATATATCCCTAATTTTTTCCCAAACCTTTATGGTTTGTCGAGATGCCCTTATTTTTTCTAGGTATGTCAACCTAGCGAGTCATTCTTATGAGTAGTGTTTTTTGACTATATATGTGTTCACCGGATGTGGGAAATCTTCACCGTCCATGGCGGTTAACATCATAGCACCTCCAGAGAATACTTTCTTGACAACAAATGGCCCTTCGTAAGTGGGAGTCCATTTTTTCCTAGGATCACCTTGTGGTAAAATGATGCGCTTTATTACTAAGTTGCCAACCTGGTATACTCGAGGTTTGATCTTCTTATTGAATGCCTTGATCATACACTTTTGATACATTTAACCATGACAAACAGTAGCCAGTCTCTTCTCGTCAATCAAGTTCAACTGATCTAATCTTGTCTAAATCCATTAATCTTTACCTAAGTCTGCTTCTTTCATAATCCTTAGAAAAGGAATTTGAACTTCGACAGGCAGGACGACTTCCATGCCATAGACTAAAGAGAATTGGGTTCCCCCAATTGATGTTCATGCCGAGGTGCGATAGCCATGAAGAGCGAATGGTAGCATCTCATGCCAGTCTTTATAGGTCACCACCATCTTTTGCACAATCTTCTTTATGTTCTTATTAGTAACTTCCACTACACCATTCATCTTAGGTCCGTATGGAGAAGAGTTATGATGTTTGATTTTGAACTGCGTGCAGAATTCAGTAATCATGGAATTGTTGAGATTGGTTCCATTGTCAATGATGATCCTTTCATAGATGTTGTACCAGCAGATGAGGTTATGCTTGATAAACTGGGCTACAATGTTCTTGGTAACTAAGGCAATTGAAGCAGCTTCGACCCATTTGGTGAAGTAATCAATGGCGACGAGGATGAAATGATGTCCATTAGAGGTAGCGGGCTTGATTTCTCCAATCATTTTAATGCCCCACATTGTAAATGGCCACAGAGCGGTCATGACGTTTAAAGGTATTGTAGGTACATGAACCTTGTCGGCATATATCTGACACTTATGGCAAATCCTCGAGTTGTTGTGACAATCAGTTTCCATAGTCGACCAATAGTAACCAGCCCTCAAAATCTTCTTGGCCATAGTGTGTCCACTAGAGTGAGTTCCAAAGATACCCTCGTGTGTGCCTTCCATGATCTTTTTTGCCTCTTTCTTGTCAATACAGCAGAGCATAGTTGAATCATGGTTGCGTTTGTACAGGATCCCGTTGTTAGGAAGAATTTGGCTGAGAACCTCCGCAGGAATGTCTTATTGTTGATTGAGGCTCCATCAGGATACTCTTGTGCTTCAAGGTACCTCTTCACCTCATGGTACCAAGGCTTCTCCTCATCAATGTCAATCTCATAACAGTGCACAGGTTTGTCAAATCTTTCGATAATAATTCTAGGAGCTTCGTTGTCTCAATTGACCTTGAACATAGACGACATAGTTTCTAAAGCATCTGCCAATTGATTTTCTTCCCTCATGAAATGTTCAAAGGTGACCTCCTCGAAGTATGGGATCAAGGTTAGCACAAGCTCTTTGTAAGGGATCAAGTTTGGATGCTTGATATCCCACTCTCCTTTGACTTGACTTACCACCAGGGATGAGTCTCCGTATACACTCATGAATTTGATTCTTAGGTCAATGGCGGCCTTTAGACCCAAGATGCATTCTTCATACTCGGCCATGTTATTCGTACAGTCGAAGCAAAGTCAGGAAGTGAAAGGTGTATGGAAACCTTCATGAGAAACGATCACAGCACCAATTCTGTTACCCAATGCATTGGAATCTCCATCAAAAACCATAGTCCAATGGGATCCTTGTTCATGTCGTTCATACGATACAAGATTTTCACAGTCGGTTATCAGCATGATATTCTCGTCCGAGAATTCAAAATTCATGGATTCGTACTCATCAACAGCTTGATAGGCTAAATGATCCGCCAGCACACTCCCCTTGATTGCTTTTTGTGTAATTTATTGGATGTCATATCTAGTCAAGATCATTTGCCATCTAGCTATTCGTCTAGAGAGAGCTGGTTTTTCGAAGATATACTTGATGGGGTCCACCTTATAAATCAATAAGGTAGTATGAGTCAACATATACTATCTTAGCCGGCAAGCAGTCCATGCCAAAGCGCATCAAGTTTTCTCGAGCAGTGAATATATGGTTTCATAGTCGGTAAACATTTTGCTAAGGTACTATATTGCATGCTCTTTTCGGCCAGACTCGTCATGTTGACCCAACACACACCCTATTGAATTATATAATATAATCAAGTACATAATCAATGGTATTCCTTCAACTGGAGGCATCAGGATTGGAGGTTCTTGTAAGTATTCTTTGATCTAGTCAAAAGCTGCTTGGCAGTCGTCATTCCATCTGACTACTTGATCTTTCTTCAACAGTTTGAAGATTGGCTCACAGGTAGAAGTTAAGTGAGACATGAAGCGAGCGATGTAGTTGAGTTGACCTAAGAAACCCCTGACCTCCTTCTCAGTACAGGGAGCTGGAATATCTTATATGGATTTGAATTTTGCAGGGTCGACTTCAATACCTTTTCCACTAACGACGAAGCCTAGGAGTTTTCCAGACCTTACTCCGAAAGTGCACTTGTTGGGATTCAGCCTCAACTTGTATTTCTTTAACCTTTCAAATAGCTTGTGCAAATGATCGAGGTGATCTTCCTCAATTTGTGACCTTGCAATCATATCATCAACGTACACTTCTATCTCATGATGGATCATGTCATAAAATAGAACTACCATAGCCCGTTGGTAGGTTGCACCTGCAATCTTTAGTCCAAATGGCATGACCTTATAGAAGAATGTGCCCCATTGTATAACGAAAGTGGTTTTCTCCATGTCCTCAGGTGCCATTTTGATTTAGTTGTAACCCGAGAAGCCATCCATGAAGGAGAACACTTTATGTTGAGCAGTGTTATCAACCAAGACATCGATATATGGTAGAGAAAAGTCGTATTTGGGGCTTGCCCTATTTAAATCTCTGTAATACACACACATATAGACCTTTTCATCTTTCTTCGGCACTAGAACCATATTTGCAACCCATTCGAGATATGACATCACTGTAAGGAAACCTGCATTGAACTGTTTCATTACCTCAGCTTTGATCTTCTCAGACATATCTGGCCACATGCGACGAACCTTTTGCTTGACTGGAGGACAACCTTCCTTCATTGGTATACGGTGAACTACTATATCAGTATCAAGCTCTGACATGTCTTTGTATGACAAAGAGAACACTTTAACATAGTCGTGAAACATTTGGACCTATCTTCTCTTGACACCATCTTCAGAGTTGGCGCTGATCTTGACTTCCCTCTAGTCTGCCTCAGTACCTAGGTTGATCACTTCAACTGGGTCTTCATGCGGTTGAATGGACTTTTCCTCTTGTATCAAAAGTCTGGCGAGTTCCCCATGTATTTCATAATCTTCCTCGCCTCCGTCTTCGGCTTGATAGATTGGATGTTCAAAGTCATAGATAAAAATAGTAGAATTATTGTTAATGAGATCCGGAGTGGATGTAGATCTGCAAATGTGTGTGTGTGTGTGTGTGTGTGTGTGTGTGCATGTAAGGTCAAATGGCTATTTTAAAAATGCATTAAAGTAAAGAAAGACAAAGAGCACAAAATTTGAATCCAAATTAGTCCAATGTTTTTTTCATTAAAATGTGCATATGGAATATGAAGATGACAAACCCTTAACAAATGGACCATTGTGCCCCGGGCAAGGCACATGGCTTAAAGTCATTGTTTTAATGAAAATTACAGACAAAGTTCTCAAAGTAATAAAAAAAGGAAATGGTAGTTACTCCTGGATGAAGGAAATTGGATGAAGTCCTTGGTCTGCCAGTTATTGAGTCCTCCATCAGCAGTCAGGTAGATCAAGTCATCAAAGTCACAATCAACACCAGAGTCTTCAAGAGCATTAACCTCATAGTTACTAACACGAAGAGGTGGTTTACCTACACTATCACATAAAACCTCTATTTGAGCCTTGGAAGTTAAACCCAACCAAAATCTATCTGATTTGAAAGGAAAATCAGGAAGTTGTCCCCAAATGGTGCAACCTCCATCTTCAACAACAACACGAGCATCTTTAAGAGAGGTCGTCCTCAGTGTATCTTTAGCAGCTTTGGGAATGTCAGGAGTGGCTTTGGAAACAACAACCATGGGAGAGACCACTTCAAAGGCTTGACAAGGAGTCTCTATGAACTCGCCATCCATTTCAACATACTTCAATGAATTCATATGACTAATCATAAACTCTTCTTCTATGCATACAGTGACAATTTTCCCCTTGACTGGGTACTTCAGCTTTTGATGTAATGTGGAAGTCATAGCACCTGCCCCATGTATTCATAGGTGCCCCAGAAGGCAATAATAAGCGGGACGAATATCCATCACATAGAATGTTGAGTTGAAGACTTGAGACCCAACTTTGATAGGGAGATCAACCTCTCCATGGACCATTCTCTTTGATCTGTAAAAAGCTCTCACCATAATGTCACTGGGTTTTAATACAAAATCTTCATAATCCAACCTATCTAGAGCACCTTTAGACAAGACATTCAGAGAGGACCCAATATCCACCAACACATGGGCTAAAGTGGTTCCTTTACACTCGATGGACACATGTAGAGCTCTGTTATGAATTTTCCCTGTCGGGGTCAAATCTGCATCTGAAAATCCCAAACCTTTATTAACAGTCAAACTGGCTACACAGTTCTCAAATTGTTTGGTCGTAGATTCTTGAGGGACATGTGCATTTTTCAAGAATTTTACTAGTGCTTGAGCATACGCCTCGGAGCATAGCAATAAAGACAACATGGAAATCTTCGAGGGTGTTTGCCCCAACTATTCCACTATCTTGTAATCACTTTTCTTGATGATTTTTAAAATATCGTCCATATCTTGGGTAGATAATTCCTCAATGGTAATATCTTTTATGGGTGCCTCCATCCTGGCAGGCACAGTCATTTTTTCCTTTCCTTGAGTATCATCAACAAGTTTAACAGCGGTAAAATGAACGGGTGTAGTTATGGTTGTCAGAGGTGAAATTTCTGGAGAGAAGATCCTCCCTGTCCTAGTAACTTTACTTGATCCAATGATGTTTGTAATGTCAGCAGTTTCATCTTTGATAATCCATGAATCTTGTTTGATACCATGGTAATACACTTCCGCCCCATAATTCCTGGGCGTAATCTTATCAAAAGAGTATGGGACTGGCCCCGGTGTGGTGTTAATTAGTGAAGCTATTCTTGGTTCAACGGGAATCCTAATAGGACCTTTATAGGTGATCCTAATAGATTTGTTTGATATAGTAATGATGGAAACGACTTCGAGCTTTAGATACACTTTTGGTCAGACTTTTCACATATGGAATTTTCTCAAATAGAATCTCATGGTTATTCATTAGGTGTTGGACACCTTTCTTCAGTCGTTCACAACCATTAATTTGTACAACACAACAGTAACAGTCTTCAAGGCAGCCATATAATACCCTAACCTTCAACAAATTCTCTTTAACAATCTTCAAAGGAGTGGTCAAATCATTGACGGAGGAAACAGAAGAAGCATCTCCAATAGCATTGACACCTTACCATGATTTGGCATGGGTGTGATGATCACGTTGGGAGTTGGTGGAGGGTCGAATTCAATTGTCTTGTTATCAATTAGGTCTTGGATTTTGAATTTAACGCCCAACAATGGTTAGTGTCATGTTTGGGACTATGGGACTGGTAAGCACATTTTGCATTTGGGCTATATTTTGGAGATGAAACATTGGGATTTGAAGGGGGATCCCGCAATGTTACCAAATTGGCCTTCAACAGGTGTTGTAGGGCATGAGATAATGACATGTTGATTCAGGTAAATTGTCTCCTCTGGATGTCTGGTCTTTATTGATTAGCTTGTTGTTGTGGTATTTAAGTAGAAGTTGGATTGTAGATCAAAATTTCCCCTACTTAATGATGACGGTCATCCTTAGCATGACTCCTTGGCCCATACACAACATTAGTCTCTTTTTACCAATAAATGGATTTTTCATAGCATTTGAAGTGGAGGCCATGGGTATCTTCTCACTTTTAATACCTCTTTCAATGTTCCAATCAGCAAGTTGAAAAATGGTCCAATCAATGTTCCCATAAGCATGTCTACCAACTCTCTATCAGTCAAAGTTGGATGCACCTTGCCATCCAGGTCTCTCCATTTTTAGCGTATTCTTTGAAGCACTTATTGGAATCTATGGTCATTCCTTGTAATTGCACCCTAGTAGGCGCAAGATCAGCATTATATTGATACTGGCGGTAAAAGGAAGTGGCCAAATCCTTCCAAGTATGGATGTTAGTCCCTTCCAATTGGTAAAACCACTCCAACTGCATCCCAGATAGACTTTCTTGAAAATTGTGCACCCACAGTTTCTTATCAGCGGTATGTGGCTGAATTTTGCGGATGTAAGATCTTAGGTTAAGCTTCGGACATGAGACACCGTCGTACTTGGAAAAAACAGGGATCTTGAATTTATGGGGAATGACTACCCCCAGGAACCAAACCCAAGTCACCAAAGTCCAAGCCAGGCACAACTTGAAACTCCACAACTTTTAGTTTGTCTTCTAGTTGCTTATATTTATCGTCGGCCGGAGGGTATTGCTCATCCGAATAATCCTCGTCTTTAGAGATTTGATTGTTTCCACCCGTAGCCTTGGTGCTTCTAACATATTCATCTTGATTCTCATCCTCCTCGGAGGAGTCTTCTTCAACTTAAACTTGTTGGACACGGCCTTTTAATCTCTTCCCCATGTTTATTACAGCTTTCTTCTTGGTCTTCTTCTTCATGACAAGAAGTGTCATCATTTCTTGTTGCCCCTTTTCTAAGTTGAGAAGAGTCTCTTGGAATTGAGAGTGTTGAGTCTGCAAGTCCTTGACGGTTTTCTCGAGAGCCATCTTATACTGAAATAAACAGTAGAAAGATGAGGAAACATGTGTCATAAAACCGACTTATGATATGATGCATGTTATGCGAATGCAATGTTTTCAAGGAATTTTAAGATTTAAATTTTCTTAACCAAAGAGGAAAAAAAACATCAATTGCATTAATAAGTTCAAAGGTTACAAATTCTACTTTGGCTTACAAAACAAAAAGATAAAACTCCTAAAACAAAAGGCTCAGGTTTCCCACTGGCGCATCCTCTTTAGTGTAATGTAAGCATTCAGGCTTCGCTCCTCCTGAAGTTGCCTTGTGAGCTCTAACACTTTCTTCTCATTTGTATATATTTGGGCTTCAAATGTGTCTCGCTCTCCATTTATTTGAATCCATGATCTTTGCAACTCCTCGAGACTAGTAGGCATATCAGGATGAAGAATGGTGTACTGAATGTCTCCTTCGACAAAAAGGCTCCATAATTATTGGTAAGATGGATGGATGCAGAATCATGAGGTTTTGAGCGCGAGCTCTCACCCACTTGAGATAAGGCTCCAAAGGAATATATTTTTATGCCCCAAAGTCTTGCTATCAACCTTCTTTACCATGCCTCAAGCTCGTACAAATATTTGATGATAACCTTGGACATTTTTCTCATAGTCAAATACAATAATTTGGACAAGTGCCTCATGAGGACCATCCCTCTGAGCGTATCCAAACAATCGTAGAGCCAAGCAAGGATTATAAGTGATACCTCCCCCAATGCCAAATAGTGGGAAATTAGGGAATTCCCCATAACGGTCATTGATGGTGACATCCTCCAAAGATCGGGAACACCAATGGATATCTAAATGCAAAAGCGACATCATCCTTTGAGACCACCCCAAGCCTTGTTCATTTTTCAAAACAGATCGAGGAAGGTGCAAAATAAACCACCTAGACAGCAATGGTATGTAACACATAAGGATCCCTCTTCTCTTCATGGTACGAGTGTGAAGAGAGTGCAAAATGTCTCCGATCAAGGTAGGCACGGGGTTACGAGAGAAAAAAACTTTGATCGTATTCATATTTATAAGTTGTTCTGGATTAGGGAACAATACCAACCCATAGATTAGAAGAGCCACAACTTCTTCAAAAGCTTTCAAATCTAGAGCATCCCAAATCTGTTGAGCCTTCTCAAACAGAAACTTGGCTAGGAAACCCTTGACTTCGCTCCTTATTTCCCAAGTGGCTAATCAGACTATTGCAAATGTAAGGCTAATGCGATCTCCACAGGTTGTGGCTCTTTCTCTAGACCGGTGAAATGCACTTGATCATGAATAGGCACTCCCAATAGTTGAGAAAAATCTTCCATAGTCGGCACAAATTGATAATCAGGAAATGTGAAACAATGATGTTTAAGGTCAAAGAATTGAAAGAGCACACCCATCATTTTCTCTTCAAAGCTTAAGGTGGCCAAGTTGAGAAGTCGACCATATCTTTGAGTGAACAAGGAATTCTCATGAACTCTTGACTCTAACTCTTGGAGTTGATGAGGCACCTTTACAAAGCTGATTCGAATGGTTTTTCTGCGAGTGGAATCCATGTCCTACAAAATAGAACAAAAATAAACCCCAAGGTCCTTGAAATGGTCAGTGCAAATGCTATGGTATGATGTTATGTACAAATAATCATATACAAGCAAAGCAATCAAGTCCTTAGGTTTAGGCATGCATGGGTTTTATAGGTAAGTACCCTCTTGAAGTTTAATTGGTTCAACCTGTCCTAGAAAGTAACCGGGTTCTAGGGAATCTCAATATCATTGATCTTTCTTCATCGGGAATTGTCTCAGCATAATCAAACTTTTCTTACGGTCGAAACATCCCGAAAGTCCAATCTCAATGAGCGTAGCATCAAGTATCAACCAATCTTTAGCTTTCCACTAAAGCCGACTATCTCACTACTTCCTAATGGCCAAGTTGTTCAACTAAAGGTTCTACGGTCAGTTACTGCTTCATGACACCACACAACGGCCCTGTATTCTCCTTGATTCAATACAAAGGATAATGGTACTAACAAATGTGTGACACTAACGTAGCTATTGTCTCAACCATATTGTTCTATGTTGTACAGTCTCCACAATCTATTTCTACTTACCTAATAATGTTCCCATATCCGGGTAGAGGATTTACTCAAAACCGAAACATGGACCCAAAAATGTAAAGCAAACTAGTCAAACAAATGAAAACATTTAAAGGTGATCTAGTCTCTAAGGTATCCCCACTTTTAAGTATATGTCCCTAACAGAGTCGCCAGTTCTGTAATATGGTGGGAGAACTGACTTGGATGTTTTTCATTTTATCATAATTGTTGCAGATAGCAAGAGTCGTCATCAACTTTTCTTTTATCCAATAAAGCAAAGGGTGAAAAGAATAGGAAAAACCTTTTGAGAATTTTCTTGAGTTCGGGGGGTAGGTTATGAAAAGGCAAGGTGTTAACACCCTTTTCATCTGTAGTTATCTACGGGCTCTTAGTTGCTAGCTCACTTTGAAATTCTTTATAAATGTGCTTGTGATTTTTTTTTGAAAGTATTTTTGAAAAGTACCTTTGTTTAGGCGAACTTTGTAATGAGTCTCGTCTCTATAAGAATGTATACAAAGTGTTGACTTTTGAAAATATTTCATTGAAAAGTGTTGGTGTGTATGAAAGATATTTTGTTTTGGAATGTTTGTGAGCAAGCAACTACGAGCGTTCTACCTACTCAAAAAGTATTTGTTCTTTTCATCCTCAGTTAGATAGTCTTTATATTACCATTTGTTGGTAAGACACCATATTATTGGATGTAAAGAGACAAGTGTGGTTCATCGTACAGTCATAGAAGGCAAAATTGTAGGATACTTTAGTAGTTTATCGTAAGGGTCTAAGATCGTTTACCGAAGGCAATGTCGAAGGGTCATCGAGGGACTACGATCTTGTAATCGAGGGTCTTTCCTAAAGTATCCCACGTTCGAGGGACATGACTGTTTTACTCTAAGGAAACAAGTGAGGGTTAACCCTAGAGGTGTAAGTGTGCAAAGTGTGTTGTTTTCTATTATTTGGTTTTAAGTCTTGCCATATAAACCCTAATTACTAGCAATAAAATTGGAAGCGATAAATTGCGGAAATTAAAAGTCCTACACTATTACATCATTTTATGGGATGGGAATACAAATTACAAATGGGGATGAAAGCAATTAAAACTTAATTATTATTACAACCATATTGAATAATTCAAAAATAAAATAAAATATGCATGAACATAAAGAAAATATAAAAGAAGAGAAAATTGTTTTTGTGGTTTTGGATGGAAAAAGTTTTAACCTAACTAGTTAAACTACATTAAATAGAGAAAAGTTAATTCATTAAACTCCTAAATTCTAAGTTAATTTAATTAAAAAAGAGAAAATTAAATTTATACCTAAGTCTAAATTTATTTTAATTAAATTAAGAAAAGAAAATGTTTTTTTAGGGTTTTTATGTTTGAAAGAAATTAAAGTAAAATGGAAATAAAATAATAATTTTAGTCTAAGTATTTAATAAAATATTTGATTGTAGTTTTTAATTAGAAATAATAAAAATAATAATATTAAAAGGAAATAAAAGAAAATAAAATGAAAATAAAAAGTGAAAGTCAGGGGGTTAGAAAAGGAATGTTGGAGGTTAGAGAGTAAAAAATAGTTTTTGTTTGGTTTAGGCCCATACTGATTTCTTTTTATAATCAGAAATAACAAAAATAAAATGTTATATTGGGATGCGTATTGTTTAGCAATTAGGGGGGAGGGAAAGTAAAAATGAATGGCCCAGTGGAGGGAGGCCCAGACGCGCCTATTCAAACAAAAAAAAAACAGAAACAAGTGAAAGTATAAAAAATACAAAAAGTCTTGCTGAAGCTCGAACCCAGGACCTTATAGAGGTACGCCTTACGCGCGCGCTTACTACCACTGGAGTGACCTGTACATCCGGGTATAGAAACAAGTTGTAATAAATATAAGATAAAGCAAGTCCATGACTGTACTTCATATTTTTTCTCGTGCCAGCCATAACTCTGTAACTTTCTCAAATCTCAACCATTCTCAAAAGTATGAACATCAAACTTGTTATAAATTTCACCATGATTTCAAATATGTAAATAACTTAAGCAATGGATCAAAGATGAGCACAAATTTTAAATGGTACCAAATTTAACCTAATTTTTTCAGAAGATCCGGGCTCAAAATTCTCACTTCTCAGGCAACATAAATGAATTCTAAGGACATGGTTAGTTTCAAGGCTATGATGTCTACATTTAATCTTTTAAAATGGAAGCCAAATGATGCTTGTATGAGGAGTTAGAATTTCATAAAACTCACCTTGCAGATGGAGATCATGTTTTGAGTTTGAGAAATCTTCAAGGTGTTGTAATGATCTAGTTAGCTTCCTTGAACCTCCAGGAAGCTATTGCAATGCTTACTTTGATTGAGGATGGCTGAAATGTTTTGGAGAAGTCAAAGTGCAATCTTTAGTTTTTGAAAATGGAGGATGATGATGATGGAGTTACAAAAGTGATTCAGGTGTTTGAATCACTTCTATATAGTGTATAGATGATGTTTGAAGGGTTAAAGTGAAAAAGCACGAGGAAATTTGAAGCTTAGATTTCAAAAAAAGAAATGATAAGTTTTGAGGTATTTTGGTGGTTCTGTGTTTGAGGAAGTTTAAGGGAGTTTTTAGGCTAGAAAAACCGTGTCCTTGGCTTGTAGATGATGGCTCAATTTATAGGAGAGGGTTTGGAAACTTGAAATGATCAGAAAACCAAGATCACATGTTATGACGCTTTGGCTTATTTTTGAAGCAAGCTTGATACATATTGTCCCAATGCATAGTACAAGGGTTTGTAGAGTATTTAAAGGATTTAAGAATGCTTTTTATAATTTATAAATGAAGCTTGTTCAGAAGAAAAAAGATAGAGGCTCAATGCATTGACTTTTTGCAATAAAGCTTGCTTTTCCAAGATGGAAGTGGTAACTTTCTTCCTAAAATGGATTAATCACTTGTATAATGGCTTAAATGCTTGGATCAAAGTTCTAAAAGTTATGCAAACATTTATTTATGGAGTGAAATTCATGTTAGAATCCTGCAAAGTGAGATTATGCAGCATAGGTTTGAGATTTGGTTGAATGTTCATAATTAGAATGATCTAAAAATCAAGAATGAAACCTCAACTTCTTCTCTTCGATTCTCTTTGCTCAAGCATGATCTCTTCAAGTTCTTTGACACTTTAGAAAGATTGAAACATTATCTAAAACCTTCATGTTATCCATTTTGATAGAATCATGTTGTCTAAACTAGGTCAAAATTTCACTAAGTGTTTAAGAAAAAGTGCATGACTTTATGGGCCTATAACTCAAAATCTAAGAATTTTTTAGATATGAGTCCTCTAATACAAAGTTGTAGATCTCATCAAGATCTACAACTTTCATGTTGAAAGTTTTCTTTGAATCATCTTGGATCTTAGTGAAAAATTGGCATGAAGTAGTGAAATTTTCATGTACAAAAACACTTAGAAAAATTTCTAAGTTTTGAAAAGTTTAACTTTTCATATTGACTCTTGACTTTATTGATTTCTTGATGATCAAGATTCATATTTTTTAATATCTTGATGAATCATAACTTTTGAAATTCAATTTTGATCAAAAAGTCAAAGTTTGACTTTTGGTGTATCAGTTGACTTTTCATCAGTTGACCAAATTTCATCTATCAATTGTTTGCCCGTTTGATGATTTGCAAACTTTTCTTGTGGAATTGTGATTCAAACTTGATCAATTGATGAATATGACTTCAAATTGTTGATATTGTTCAAAAAAATCATGAAGTTTGACTGTAAGTTTACCACACTTGACTTTTTAACCAATGCAGCTGATTTTTCAGTCATCTGATTAATTGTCTGAGCAAAATTATGATTCAAGACTTGAAACTTTACATGAGTATTCTTAGAGGTCTATAATGATCCTGGAAAGTAACTTGAGGCATTAGAATTCCATTTTTCCTTGTGAAAATAAAAACCCTAATTTGTGGCATCAGTGTTTAGGAGGTGGTTTGACCTAATCAACACTTATGCAAACTTGAGCTATTTGAAGATCTTATGAGAAATGTATTGAGAAAAGAGAGGGAAAATTTTGGGGTATAACACCTCCATTTATGAATTCATATATTAGTTTGATTATAGTGCTTTGGATACACTACACTATGTTGTGGAGAGTTCTTCTGACAACACAAATCCTACACAAACCACTACTATCTGGTCTAGTTTCAAAAGATGGATGAATGTTAATTCAAACATCATTGAAGTCTTCTGTACCCAGAAAGAAATGAAGAAGCATGAGGTTATGCTTGCCGCTGAAGCACCTCCTCCTATTCTTCTCTACTTTCCTGCTCCATAAGTAGAAGATATTGTTTATGCAATGGATAAACAACCTTTAGTTGCTTATGTTTCTATGTTGGTTGAATATGAGAAGTCTCCTACTGAAGAAGGTAGGGATTTCAATGAAGTAGAGAATCTTTGAAGGATGCTTCCCCACACTCTGCCCCACCCCCAAATTTATTCCCTATCCCCACAGTTCCCTCTAGAGATCCACAGAGATAAAATCTTAAGAAATTTTTTATACTTTTCGATCAAAATTATGACATTAATATTTCCCTTTTTTATATTTACATAAAAAATATATTTTTCATCTTTATTTATTTATTTTAAATAAAAATACATCTTGCATCAATAACAAAGAAAAATTATAAGCACTTGTTGTTCCTAATATTTTTTTTGTAAGAAAATAATGAATTTTAATATAAGTTATTGCTACCATACTTCCGCTAATTTACTAATACAGTACCATTATCATCAAGTACAAGTGGTTGATTATGTGTGAGTATGGCAAATCCATAACTACTAATTTATTAATTGAATGAAAAACATATTACTAATGGAAGTAAAGTGAGTTCGAAGAGTAATTACCATAAGCATAATGAAAAAGGGAGAGTGGTTGTTGTGGTGATGATTATGAGAATAGAGGAAATGATGAATCGAGGAGACAAAGATGATTGATACAAGAAAAGGGTGGGACGATGTGGAAATTCTATATATTGGGTGCAATTTTCTACGGTTGGATACTAGGGTATTGAAATACTATATTATACAATAAAACATAAAAATAAAACCATCCACTAATGACTCTTTATTTTCTAATTCATTAATATTTTTTATGTAAAATTCTATAATTATATATTATATAATATATAAAACATAAAAGATAAATAATATGGCCAGAGTTAGGGAATCCACGGGGCAGAGGGTACTTTCCCAATCCCCGCCCCAAAGTGTCATCGGGAGAACTTTTTCCTCCATCTCCGTCCCCGCGGGGAAAAAATATCCAACTTCGGTGCTCCGAACAGATAATCCCTACAGGAATCTCCATTAATAGATGCAAATTGGCATACCTAGAAGAAGGTATCCTTTTTGGGAGTATGAAGATTGTTGTTGCTGAAGAGACCTCATCTGGACTGAAGGAGACTCTTGATGAGCTGAATAAGTCTAACGTCATCATTCTTGCACGCCTGGACAAGCAAGATGAAAGATCTGAGGAGCATAATTCTTCCATATTTGCTCTTACCAACATGTTGAAGGACTTCATGGCTAGGTTGCCACATCCTCCACCTAACCCTTAGACCATTGTGTTTACCTTTGTTTTTAGAACTCTAGATGTTTTCCATGTTTCTAAAATTCTTTGTACTTTGGTCTTTGATAAATGGAAAATTTTCTCTGTTTTTTAATCTTTTTTATTTCTGACAAAGGGGGAGAAAGTAATAAATTTGAAATATCTATTCTTATAATCTTATTCCCAAACATGTTATGATGTTTCTGCCACTAACGCTATTTAACTCAAAATTTTGAGAAATTTCACTTAATTTTTCTTAACAGGAAAACTCTGAAGTTCTGAAGGAGATTCAGAATCTACAGATTCAGAAGTCATGGGCTATTTACCCTTTGTTTAAAGGAAATTACACCAGACTCTGAAAATATGACAAGTTCAATTAGACTCTGATACACCATTTTGTTCTAATAGCAAGCCATAATTTAAGATGAAGATTGATGCAATACTAGTCAGACTCTTATGGTAGACCAGGTTAGACATCTCATCACATTCTGATAGAAATCCAAAATATGAGATGAATATTTCTGCATTGCTATTCAGAATCTTGATGGTTATTCAATCAGGGAAGTATTCCTTCAAGCTAATTGATTCGTGTTATTTCTAAAAAACTTCTTTAATTCTTGAACTCAAGGGGATATTATGAGCAAGATTAAACAAGTTCTAAGAGTATAGAACTCATGGGGGTTGTTTATATTGCTCTGAACTATTTTATGTGATTAAAACTAGTATAATTTTTTTATTAAAATACATGGTTTTGTCATCATCAAAAGGGGGAGATTGTAAGAACAATATTTGGTTTTGCATATGGCCTTGAGTTTTGATGATAACATTACACGGGTGATTAGTAACAATTTAGTACCCTAATGATTTGTTTAGTGTGTAGCTTTTTCTAACATGTTCTGACTCTAAAGATTTCACGTGTAATTTCATCATATTTTGGACTCAACACACTAAGAGATAAAAGTGTGTGTTTCATAGCTTAGAATGTTTCTAAAACAACAGTTATGGTGAATGTTAATTTTAAAGCTTCTGAATATGAATATGATGGTAGAGGTTATGAAGGCTTATCAAGATATGAAGATTCCGAGCTCTCTTGCTCCAAAATTCTGAAACAAGGTTCTATTGAACAGGTTCTAAAGACTCATAAGACCAACGGTTCTGAAGACCAATATGCTGAAGACTTTAAAGACAAGGTTCTGTTGAACAGGCTTTGAAGACTCTAAAGGCCAAGGTTCTGAAGACTCATTTTGATCATTCTAAACATGGTTCAACTTATACATACTCTGAAGCCTCTGAAGATTAGAAGAGAAGATCAAAGGTTTTACGTGAGAAATAGTACAAGATAACCTCCTTCCACTGGCGAAAGGATTGTACTATTGGTACGATGTTATCTACCACTCACTCTGACCGTTATGCAAGAATTCATCTGGAAATATGGTATTCCTATTCTACCCTCCAACGGATTTCTTTGTGGATATAAAAGGAAGACTTTGGAGAATTGGAAAACAACGAATTTGTGATGATTCATTTTGCTAAAATGTTGTTGAAATTTCATTATAAATCTTTTGTAATTTGTTGTAAAATAATGAACTTTTACTAGTTAACTTGCTAGCAAGGAAATGTTGTTCGCTAACTTGCTCTTAACACTTTTGTGTTATTATCTGTACTTCTTTTATGTGTAATCTTCTTTCAAGAAGCAATATTGTAAACACACAAACTTGTATTCAATAGTGAGTTCATTGTTCCTTGAGAGACTAGGGCTTTAGCCAGGATTCTCAAGAAGACATTGATATTTGGTCTTTGTGGTTGTAAACGTTGACAATTAGTCTTTTTTTGTGTCTTTAATCAGTTTGGTTATAGTAGATTAAGTCCTTGTTGAGAAAGGAAAATCACCTTGGTGGGTGGATTGGATTAACTTAGTTAATAGTGAACCATGATAAAAAATCATTGTCATAATTTATTTTTGTTCTTGTGTTAACTTCAACTGCTTGTTTTAAAAAGATTTTATTTCTAAAAACCCAATTCAAACCCCCATTCTTGTGTTTCTCGCGCCTTCACGTAGGTATCCATGCCATAACACTCTTAGGAACCTTAATATTCCTAACATTACAAAGAGGCCTAATACTCCTTTTATCACCACATAATGAAAAGTTACTTTAGATGAAATGTTTCTTATATTTTTTTCTTATGAAATAGGGTTTTTTCTTAAAAGTGTTCCATTTATCCCTCAAAAATTTAGAAACAACATTAGATAATGAATGACATGTTCTAACTGTCCTTTTCAATTTTCATTTTAAATGTTAGACAAATATCAAATTCCATTTCAACTATATTTTCTTCTAAAGTATTTGAAAAAAATAATTACTCACTTATGAGAGATGCATGTGATTTCTTTAAGGATTCTAAGGAACTATTAAGATTTAAAACATCTCTTTCAAGTTTTGAAATCATTTTTCTTTGAAGAGAAATGTTCTTAAAAGCACATAAATCATCAGTATTCATTTTTCAAAAAGCTTTTGACAATTGATTATAAGACTATTTAAAACCATAATCAAAATCATATACCTCTAAGTGTTTTTTCTTATTGTGCGCCATTAAGCACAAATTTGCAAATTCATTATTATTTGAGCTCGAACTAGAAGAAGAAGATATTTAGTCTTTGTGTTCCTAAGAGATATAATCTCTATGACCTTTTGTATGATTACCCTTTGTCTTGTAGGACTCATTCTTATTGTTGTGCTTGCTTAGGCTTTGATACGCAGTATGGTAATGACCATATTTTCCATATTCATAAAAAGTAACGTGACTATCTTCCTTTTTCTTTCTTCCATTCTTATGTTGATGATATTTCTTAAAGTAGTCTTTTGATTAAATGGTTTAGACTGTGTTTCTTTATATATCTATTATAGTGTTTTCCAAATAAACCAATTTCTTCCTCCTTGGAAGAATCTTCCTCAAAATTATCATCACCTTCCTCTATTTTTCTTACCTTGGAAGAGGAGGATTTCCAGGATATGTATCATTTCTATTCAATTATATCATTTTTTTAGCATTGACTTCACTTGTAGCAAGTCTTTTCAATTTATTTTCATGCTCTGTAAGTTTTACAAATAAGGTTAAAACGTCCCAAGTTTTTAGATCATATGATTCCTTAATGGATGTTACCTTATGTTTCCATTCCCTTCACATTGATCTCAAAATTGTTTTAGCATAATCCTAGTTAGATAAAGATTTATTCAAATTTTCTAGCTTGTTGATTAATTGGAGAAAACACATATGCATGAATTCCACAACTTCATTGGGTTCCATACAGAATAGTCCATAGTCCTCTATCAACATGTTAATTTTATATTTCTTTACATCTCCAGTACCCTCATAGAGCACTTGAAGAGCATTCCATATTGACTCTGTAGTCTTATGAAGTGAAATTAAGCAATACACTTTCATTTTTAACTCAAACATGAGTATGTTTCTCCCCTTCAACAAATTAGATGCCTTTTTAGTATCATAGTTCGTCCAATCCTTTGGGGATTTTGCAGTGGATTTGGATAAAAGGGGTGTCTATGATATCTACCTAAGGCATTTTATCTAATGAAATTAAGTGAAAATACATATTACCTTTCTGTTGTACCCCAAAATTTGCCCTCCCATTTCCTCAATATTTTCTCACCACAAGACCTTTGGAGCTCAAGATCAAGTTAGGGTTTACTCTGCTCAAGGCCCCTCCTTGCACTGTTGACCCAAATTAGGGTTTGTGTTTGCACAAAGATGTTTTGACCTAAGAGGCCCAAAATGACTTTCATGCTTCATGTTGGACTCACAAGTTTATCCATACCAAGTTTCAAGCCTTGATTCCAATCTTTGCCCAGTCAATTAGACAGTTGACCTAGAAATCAGCTGTATTGGTGAAAAAAGTCAACTGTGGTCAATTGACAGTCAAACCTCATCATTTTTGACCCACATCAACACTATGAACTCATATGGACCATTTGATCAAGTTTGGATCACAATTCCACACGAAATTTGATCAGATCACCAAAAGGGCAAAATGGTCATTTTTAGGGTTTTGACTGCACAAAGGCAATTTTTGACTGTTTGACCTAGCCAATGGCAAACCAAGCTCACATATGGACTCAAGGACTCAATGACATGGTCTTGACACATTCAACAAGTTCAAAAGATCCCAAATGCACAAGATTGACAGATGAATTTTCCATTCAACTGAGCAAGATTTGACTGTATACTGAAAAGTCAAACTTTGACTTTTTGGTCAAAATCAAGTGTCAAGATTCATTTTTCATCAAAACATGCCAAATTGTGAAACTTGTTCATCAAGAAATCAAAAATTACAAATTAGGGTTTGAAATGATGAAATTTCATAACTTAGAAAATTTCTAAGTTATGAAATTTCCTAATTTTTTCCTAACTTTGTCCCATCTTTTCATTAAGATGCATTTGGATTCAAACAAAACTCAAAACATGAAAGTTATAGTCCATTGCAAAATATACAACTTTGATTAACAAAGTTTCCTCAAAAGAAGCTTGTAGCTCAAGTTATGATTTTTGGAACAAGGGTGCAAAACATTCTTAACTTCGAAATATTTTTACCTATTCTAGGCAGGATTTTTGCCTAACTTCATGGCCACTTTTCACATGCTTCCACTTGGAATTTCAACTTTCATTACAAAGATGGATTGTAGTACACATTCCAAGCTTTCCAAATTGTCCAAGAACTTCTCAAACACCCTTGTGGTTAGGGAGAATCGAATTTGTGAAATTAGGCAAAAGTCACTTTGTTCATAAGCCAATTACATGTTCATAACTTTGCATTTTCAAACTCAGCTTGCACAAACTAGATTACAGGCCTTTTATCTCATCCACACTCAATAATTTAATGACAATCCTTTGTGTTCAAGCCTTATCTTGTGTGTTTAACCATTACTTGCAAGATTAAGCCATATTTGGAAAAAGCATTTTAGCCATTTTTGAAAAGATCAACTTTATGTCAAGTTCAGAATCTAAGAGGTACAGGACATATCTTTGGGCACAAGATTCATGAACAAAGTCCACTGATCAAGAGTGATTGGTGCAGCATAGATTAAGGGTAGTACAAGCCTGCATTATGAAGACACGTTTTCTTACTTATCAAAGAAGCAACTTTGCAAAAGAGGGCCAACATTGAGCTCCTGTAAAGACAAGCCTAAACAAACTTTGTCCACACATTTCATACTCCCTAACTAACCTGAAACACGACCAAGCCATCCCTAAAACTCCCTCATTCATCAAAACACAGTTTTGTGGCAAAACAGGGTACATTCTGCATTTTGACTTGGCCAATTCATTTCCCTCGTGTGTTTCCATCCAAACCACCTCAAACACATTCCATAACATTCATACAAACTCTCCCAAGCCTTGGAAACAGACTGTAACACCCCTAGTCAAGATTGCCATTTTCATTTTTCTCTCTTGCAGGTTGACTTCCATGGAGTGATTCAGAAAGATTCAAGGCACACCAAGCATAGAGGAAGCATCCCTGGACCTCAAGCAAGCTGTACAAGTCCTCAAAATTCATTGAAAGTGCCTCCATTGTTTCACATGATTCAAGCTGAACAGGTAAAAGTTTGAACTTCCATCTCTCTATCCAAGCATATTTAGGCTTAAGTTTGTGAAGAAGGTATGTTCTATTCATGGCCCTGAAGCTACCTATATCCTCACTTTTCATTTATGTTATGTGTGCTGCACGAATTTTGGACATGAACATTTGAAAAAAGCTAGGTCAGGAATTGGGGGAGGAGAAATTCTCTCTCATTTCTGAGAGTTAGAACGACTTCTTTATATGTTTAGAATCGTGGCAGTTTTCTCTACAATATTGATGTTGTGAGTTTTTGTTAAAGATCAAAGAATCAGGATCTGGGCTTGACAAGGAAAAACGCGCGTGTTTGTTCTGTTTGAATTGCTGGAGGTTGAAGACAACTCCCTTTGGGCTGGGCCTGGGTCATTTTTCTGTTTACACCACATTTTTGCACATACACCCCCTTGGCCCATTGTGTGTTATTTTTATCATTTTTGATTTTTTCTTTTTGATTCTGACTTGTTATTTTTTTGTTAAAATATAAAAAATATTAAAAATATTTTTTTTAACCATTTTTGCATTTTTATTTGGATTTTGTTTGTTTTATTTTAAACTTGTACATAAATAAACATAATACCTTTTCTATTCAAAATACAAAAATAATACAAAATACATTTTATTTTATTTTATCTTTTGAAAACATTTTCTTAAAATACATTTTTTTGATAAATAATAAATATTTTATTTTTTGTATATATTTAGTATAGTTAATATATATAATAAATACTTATATTTTTATTAGAATATTTAGGATAAAAACACAAAAATAATAAATTTTTATTTGTATTAATATTTAACATCAAAAATTATTTTTTTACAATATACTTCCGTTTTATTTATTTTTTGTATATAATGAATAAATATTGTATATAATAAATAATAAATACTTTTTATTTAGCAAATTAGGATTTTGCCCTAAACATGAAAATATCCAAAAATTGATCTATTTTTATTTTTATTTCACTTGTAAATAAAACACATACACTTACACAAATACATTTACACATACGCATTTACTTAATCCTATACATTGAAACATATTACATTTGCGATTGATTCGATTTGGTTGTAAATATTGGGATACCACTCTCCTATTAAAGTCTCATCCCCATTTGGACATTTGTACCCCCATCCCCATGATTATTTTTTAATAACTTAGGACTTTAAATTCCGCATTTTAAAGCTTTTTAAATATGCCATGATAGACCTAGGGTTTGTATGTACATAAAATCAAACGCTACATAACCTAATACAAGACAAATACATGAAATCAATACACAATCACACTTGCACCCCT
Source organism: Vicia faba (assembly GCA_948472305.1). Classification (NCBI taxonomy): domain Eukaryota; kingdom Viridiplantae; phylum Streptophyta; class Magnoliopsida; order Fabales; family Fabaceae; genus Vicia; species Vicia faba. The sequence continues at coordinate 382,559,370 of OX451738.1, read as the reverse complement.
AGGGTAATCCCGTTTGTTGCCTTCCAAAATGGGCCATGCTTGCACGTCGAGTTTCTTTGGCAAAACAATTCAAATGATCATAAGTCCCTCGATGACGCTTTCGAAAGTTGCCTAATCAAAATGATCATAGTTCCTTCAAGCAAAATTGCCAAAGACACTTGGCACCATTGCATTCATGGTCCATACGATGACCCGCGCCTGTCCCGTTAAAATCCTAATGCAAGATTGTCCACCAAATGCAATGGTGGAACAAAATTGTTAAAAGGGTTAAAACATGAGAAAAACCTTTGAGTACAATAGGGTAGATAAACTCTTAGTTACTTGATCAACTTGCAAAAACACTTTCCTACTTTTCAAAACCCACTTCACAAACACTTTCAAAACAAACCTTCAAAAACTTTTTTGAAACATCTTTTCGAAAAGATACACACCTTTGTATATACTCAAACACGAGTCATTACAACGGTTGCCTAAGTCAAGGCATCTTTTTCAAAACATTTTCAAAACACACACACACACACCACAATTTCAAACAATTTGAAAATCAAGGCAAGTGATCTAAACAAAGTAACTAAGAGCCCATGGATAACCATGGATAAAAAGGGTGTTAATACCTTCCCTTTCTATAATCTACCCCCCGAACCCAAGAAAAACATCTCAAAGGTTTTTGCTGTGCTTTTTAACCTTTCCTTAGGATAAAATAAAAAGTCGGTGGCGACTCTTGCTCAACCGAAACATTTGCGAAAACAAACGCAAAACCCAAGTCAGTTCTCCCACCGTATCACAGAACTGGCGACTCTGCTGGGGATTTAATCTAAAAGTGGGGTTACCTTAGGGTTTAGATCACCTTTACATTATTTCTTTGATTGCCTTGATTGCTTTATCTTTTGGGTCCTTGTTTGGGTTTGTTGTAAATCCTACACCCGGATTTGGGGGCACCTTTTTAGGTAAATAGAAAAAAAATTGTGAGGGAACTGTGCGGGGTATACCGACTTGGTTGAAGCAGTAAGCTATGTTAGTGTGACATATTTGTGAGTACCGGTAACCCTTGAGTTCAGTCAAGGAGAGTACGGGGCCGCTGAGTGATGTCGTGAAGCACTAACGAACTCTTAGAACCTTAATTGACCGTCCTAGCCTTTTTAGGGGTAGTGAGATGACCGACTTTGGTGCAGTCTGAAGTTGGTAGATACTCGATACTACACTCATTGAGGTTTTTTTTCTTGGAATATTTTGGTTGCCAGTTAAGTGGCTAAACCAAAACAATGAACATAGAAAACAATCCAGTGATATTGAGCTCCTTAGAACCCGGTTTCTATTTTAGGACAGGATGAGCCAACTAACTTCAAGAGGGTACTTACCTACAACCCCATGCAAGCCTAAACCTAAGGACTTGTTTTCTTTGTGTGAATATGTTTACCTGTATATACACTCACTTACTTTTGCATACATGTACATAACATCATAACATCATACCATAGCATTTTTCAATAACCATTTCAAGGATCTCGAGGGTTCTTTTGATGCAGGGTCACGTTGAACCAGACGTCTACCAAGGGGAAAGAGGTTTTCTCCTCTGACAAATGCCATCAAAGATCAAGTGCAACAACTTGAATCAGGGGCTATGACCCACTTGACATGGTGAGCTTGATTCTTGTGGAAAGACATCCACAGGTGCACAGTTCTCCAATCAAAGATCAAGTGCAACAACTTGAATCAGGGGCTATGACCCACTTGACATGGTGAGCTTGATTCTAGTGGAAAGACATCCACCGGTGCAAAGTTCTCCAATCAAAGATCGAAGTTCAACCTCTAACATTCTCTTGTGTTTACCCCAAGAGATCCTTCAAAACATTGCATATATATCATACATATCATTGCATAACAGGTTTGCAATAAGTATGCTAGACTTGAATATTAGTACTAAGAATTAGTAATTAAGAGTATGCACATTGAGGTGAATAAGAGTATGTCAAGTGTTATAATATCGCTCAGGCCAAAGGCGGGGTGTAATTCTTCAAGAGTGGAAATTATTTGAATTACCACACACCAAGTATGGATACTCAAATACTTGAGAAATAAGAAAGGTTATACATCGACTCTTATTTGAACTCTTACGGAAAAGAATACATGGGAAAAATAACCAAAGGCTTACAAGGGAAAGGAAAAAACCATGACTCACTAGGGAAATGGAAAGCACCAAAGACCCGACTAGTGGTAAATCAAAATAGACTCCATCGAGGAAACATGAAAGGATCACCCTAGGCTTACTGCGGAGGTAATTCAATTATGAGCGCATAACAATCTGGTTACTGCAGGTAAACATGATTGGCCTATACCTATGCATGTTTGAATTTTTGTTTGTTTTGGTAGATGAAATATAATGATGCATGTTTAGCAATGCACTTGGGAAAATACATAAAAATCGACTACCGAGAAGACAAGAGACTTCCAAACAATTATCCTTGGACATCTGATCCTCTATAGAAAATAATCAATCTGAACTTCAATGGAGAATCGAGATTTGGAACCATCAACTTATAAAGATCGATAACACTGGGGAAGTAACTTCTTGAGGAGAATACTGCAAAAATAAATTGCAGTTCAGAGATAATCTTGAATTCTGATCAAACTCCCAACTTCCTGGAGAACAAATTCCTTATCTTCTGTTAGAATGAGGAGAGCTTCGTTGGGAATTGAGACTTCCTCGCGCAGAGTTTCTTGATGAAGATAACTTCTACTGGGGAATTATAAAAATTCTTAAATAAAAAGAATTCTACTCAAACCACATTGGGGTCATTACTGTCGGAGGTAAAAATCTTCACTTGGGGAAGAAACAGGCATCTTTGGAACAAAACTCCACTAGGGAATATCTCAACCATCTTTTATCATCAGGGATAAAAATATTTATGACTGGAACTCCTATGCATACCACACTGGGGATACAAGACACTTTCATGGAAAACACAGTTTGCTCAACTGGGGAATAATAGGAAACTTAATCCAAAAGGTCCTCGAAATTCGACTTTGACTGGGGATAAAGATTACCTCTTCCATTGGGGAGCCAAAAAACTTTAGATAGTAACATCAACAATACCCATTGTACTGGGTGTAGATATCTATGCAAGATTCATATCAGCAAAGATGTGTACTGGGGAGAAATCACTCCATGAGGGATAAAAAGAATCTTCATAGGACACCAACCAGAATCTCCCATGGGTAAACAAGAATCTCTTCTAGAAACTATGATACAGGCAGACCGCACTAGAGAGGGAGGGTGCACCCTTCACTGAAGAGGAGAATGCACACCTCATGGGGAGAACGAGTGTCAACCTCATTGGGAAGCAGAATGTCGACTTCTAGGGGCATACATTCAAAATTTTCTAATTGGTAAATAAAACGATTCTTTTGAGAAGTCTGGAAGAAAAAGACTGCACTAAGGAGAAGGAGTATACTCAGGCGAGAGTACTCCTTCATCGGGGATAATGATTATGTCTGGTGCAGAAGTGAGCATTCACTAAGGAAATTGGATTCCATTCTGCAAGAATCCTCATCCTTTAAGACCCTCATGTTGGTCATATATAGACCTTCCTTGGTTCATTTATTGGTACGCTTCTTATCATAAAAGACCAACGGTACCTGCAACAGGGAAACTACAACAACATACCCCAGGTATGAAATGGTAACCTTCAATGAGGAATAAACAGTCCAAACTACTGACCACTAGGTAAAAACTGCGACACAAGGTTATAACTCCAACATGTCAACTCCGAGGAGGAATGCCACTGAACAGTGGAATTTGGAGAGGATACTTGTTGTACCCCAAAATTTTCCCTCCCATTTCCTCAACATTTTCTCATCACAAGACCCTTGGAGCTCAAGATCAAGTTAGGGTTTACTCTGCTCAAGACTCCTCCTTGCACTGTTGACCCAAATTAGGGTTTGTGTTTGCACAAAGATGTTTTGACCTAGAATGCCCAAAATGACTTTCATGCTTCATTTTGGACTCAAAAGTTTATCCATACCAAGTTTCAAGCCTTGATTCCAATCTTTGCCCAGTCAATTGGACAGTTGACCTAGAAATCAACTGTATTGGGGAACAAGTCAACTGTGGTCAATTGACAGTCAAACCTCATGATTTTTGACCCACATCAACATTATGAACTCATATGAACCTTTTGGTCAAGTTTGGATCAAAATTCCACAAGAAATTTGATCAGGTCACCAAAAGGGCAAAATGGTCATTTTTAGGGTTTTGACTGCACAAAGGCAATTTTTGACTGTTTGACCTAGCCAATGGCAAACCAAGCTCACATATGGACTCAAGGACTCAATGACATGGTCTTGTCACATTTAACAAGTTCAAAAGATCCTAATTGCACAAGATGGACAGATGAATTTTCCAGTCAACTGAGCAAAATTTAACTGTATACTGAAAAGTCAAACTTTGACTTTTTGGTCAAAATCAAGTGCCAAGAGTCATTTTTCATCAAGACATGTCAAATTATGAAACTTGTTCATCAAGAAACCAAAAATTACAAATTAGGGTTTGAAATGAAGAAATTTCATAACTTAGAAATTTTCTAAGTTATGAAATTTCCTAATTTTTTCCTAACTTTGTCCCATCTTTTCATCAAGATACATTTGGATTCAAACAAAACTCAAAACATGAAAGTTATAGTCCATTGCAAAATCTACAACTTTGATTCACAAAGTTTCGTCAAAAGAAGCTTGTAGCTCAAGTTATGATTTTTGGAATAGGGGTGCAAAACATTCTTAACTTAGAAATTTTTTGACCTATTTTTAGGCAGGATTTTTTCCGAACTTCATGGCCACTTTTCACATGCTTCCACTTGGAATTTCAACTTGCATTACAAAGATGGATTGTATTACACATTCCAAGCTTTCCAACTTGTCCAAGAACTCATCAAACACCCTTGTGGTTAGGGAGTTTCGAATTGGCAAAGTTGGGAAAAAGTCACTTTGATTATGGCCAAATTACATGTTCATAACTTTGCATTTTCAAACTCAGCATGGTTCAAGCTAGGTTACAGGCCTCTAATCCCTTTCTTACTCAATAATTCAATGCTAAACCATTGTGCCAAGATGTTATTTCATTCATTTGGGCAATACATGTTAGATTAATCCATAATTAGAAAAAGCATTTTATCCATTCTTGTAAAGAAACACTTTATGTCAAGTTTACAATCTAAGAGGTACAGGCCATATCTTTGGGCACAAGATTCATGGACATATCCCACTGATCAAGACTCAAATGTGCAGCATAGATTGAGGGTAGTATAGGCCTGCATTATCCATACACACTTCCTTACTTATCAAAGAAAAAAACTTGCATATTGGATCACAACACACATTCCTGCAAGAACCAACCCAAGCAAACTTTGTGAACACATTTGACATTCCCTAACTGACCTAGAACACGAGCCCTTGACCCTCAAGATTCCCTCATCCACAGAAACACCATTTTTCTACAAAACAGAGTCCCTGTTGCAGATTGACTTGGCCAGTTCATTTCCTTCGTGCGTTTTCATCCAAACCAGCTCAAACACATTCCATAACATCCCTACAAACTATCCCAAGCCTTGGAAACAGACTGTAACACCCCTAGTCAAGATTTCCATTTTCATTTTTCTCTCTTGCAGGTTGACTTCCATGGAGTGATTCAGAAAGATTCAAGGCACACCAAGCATAGAGGAAGCATCCCTGGACCTCAAGCAAGCTGTACAAGTCCTCAAAATTCATTGAAAGCGCCTCCATTGTTGTACACGATTCAAGCTGAACAGGTAAGAATTTGAACTCCTATCTCTCTATCCAAGCATATCTAGCCTTAGGTTTGTGAAGAAGTTATGTTCTATTCATGGCTCTGAAGCTACCCATATCCTTACTTTCCATTTATATTGCGTGTGCTGAGAGAATTTAAGACCTGAACATTAGAAAAAAGTTAGGTCAGGAATTGGGGGAGGAGAAATTCTCTCTCATTTCTGAGAGTTAGATCAAATTCTTGATATGTATGAATTCGTGATTTGATGCTTTACATTTTTTGTGTTATAAGTTTGTGCTAAAAATCAAAGAATTAGGATGTTTGAATCAAGCCAAGAAACGCGCGTTTTGTTGTTCAAGGATGCTGGAGGTTGAAGACAACTCCTCTTGGACTGGGCCTGGCTTTGTTTTTCTGTTTACACCATCCTTTTACAATTACACCCCCTTGGCCCATTGTGCGTTTTTTTTTAATTATTTTTGACTTTTTATTTTTTCTTCTGACTTGTTATTTTTTGACAAAATATAAAAAACATTAAAAATATTTTTCCATACATTTTTGCATTTATTTTGAAATTATTTGCTTTTGTTTACATTTGTACATATAAATAAATATAATGCTTTTATTTAATACCTTAGAAATAGTATGAAAATATATACTTTTAGATATTATTTTTATTTTCATTTTCTGAAAAAAATTTCTTAAAAAATATACTTTTTTTTTGTAAATAATAAATATTTTTATTTTTGTACATATTTAATATATTTAGTAAATAATATAAATACTTATCTATCTTTTATTCAATATTTAGGATAAATACAAAAATAATACACTTTTCATTTTATTAATATTTAACATCAAAAATTACTTTTTTTTACAATATACTTCCTTTTTATTTATTTTTTGTATATAATTAATAAATATTATATAATAAATAATAAATACCTTTTATTTAGCAAATTAGGGTTTTGCCCTAAACATGAAAATATCCAAAAATTAACTTTTTTTATTTATTATTTCACTTGTAAATAAATCACATACACTTACACAAATACATTTACACATACACATTTACTTATTCTTGTACATTACTTTACATTTACATTTGCGATTAATTCGATTTGGTTGTAAATATTGGGATACCACTCTCCTATTAAGTCTCATCCCCATTTGAATATTTGTACCCCCATTCCCATGATTACTTTGTAATAATTTAGGAATTTAAATTCCGCATTTTAAAGCTTTCTAAATATGCCATGATAGACTTAGGGTTTGTATGAAAATCAAATAACAAATAGCTTGACCTAAACAAAAGACAAAAAGCATGAAAATGGACAACACCAATCACACTTGGACCCCTAGGGTTACTCCACTTGTTGCCTTCAATAATGGGCCATGTTGCATGTTGGTTGTCTTTGGCAAAAACAAAACAATTCAAATGATCATAGTCCCTCGATGACGCTTTCGAAAGTTGCCTAAAAATGATTAAGTCCCTTAAAGGAAAAATTGCCCAAAGACACTTGGCACCATTGCAATCATGGTCTAAATGATGACCCGCGCCCGTCCCGTTAACATCCTAACACAAGATTATCCACCAAATACAATGGTGAAACAAAATTGTTAAAAGGGTTAAAACATAGGAAAGACCTTTGAGTAAATTTAGGGGTAGACAACTCTTAGTTACTTGATAAACTTGCAAAACACGCTTGCCTACTTTTCAAAACCACACTCCACAACACTTTCAAAATGCACTTTCAAAACAACTTTCAAAAACATTGAAAACTTTTCCAAAGATAAGTACACCTTTGTATACATTCAAACATGGATCATTACAAAGGTTGCCACCACAAATGGCCTCTTTTCAAAACATTTTCAAACCCACACACAAAGCACCATTTCAAACAATTGAAAACACAAGGCAAGTGATCTAAGCAAGTAACTAAGAGCCCATGGATAACCATGGATAGAAAGGGTGCTAATACCTTCCCTTTCTATAATATACCCCCCGAACCCAAGAAAACATCTCAAAGGTTTTTGCTGTGCTTTTTAACCTTTCCTTAGGATAAAATAAAAAGTCGGTGGCGACTCTTGCTCAACCGAAACATTTGCAAAAACAAACGCAAAACACAAAGTCAGTTCTCCCACCGTATCACAGAACTGGCGACTCTGTTGGAGAAACCTTAAAAGTGGGGTTACCTTAGGATTAGACCACTCTTGTTTTCAATTGCTTGCTTTGTTTGCTTTTATATTTGTGGGCTTTGCATCGGAGTTTCATAGATCCTAACCCGGATATGGGGAATACCCTTTTAGGTAGCATAAGCTGTGAGGGACATGTCCGGCGTAGAACGACATGGGTGAAGCAGTGGCTACGTTGGTGTGACACCTTGGTTTATACCGATATCCTTTGTGTTGCAACAAGGAGAATATGGGTCTTCTAAGGAGTCATTAAACACCAACCGACCTTAGAACCCTAAATTGACCCAACTTGGCCATAGAACAGTAGCAATATGCTACACTCATTGAGGCTAAACTCTCGCGATGGTTCTGGCTGCAAGAAAAGATTGCGATGCTGGAGTTATGACCGATTGAGGGTAGTCAATGATATTGAGATCCTCTAGAACCCGGTTACTTTTGATAGGACAGGTCTTAACCAACAAAACTGAAAGAGGGTAATACCCAAACTTCATGCTGGCCTAAACTCTAAGGGTTGTCTTGTGTGACTTGTGTGCCTTATCATGCTTGCCTTTGTGAATATTTGTGGTGTGCTTTATCATAACATCATACCATCGCATGCATCCTGCATAAGGACTGACCCATTTCAAAGACAAGAGGGTTTCATCTTTGCTCTGTTTTAAAGGACATCATGATGTCGTGCGTAGGAATACTATTCAGCTCAACTTTGTTCAACCACCTACTTTGCTCAAGGAGTTGGTTGATAGGATTCCAAACACTACTTCCTTCATCAAGAGGCATGGTTCTCTTCTCGGTTTAGTCACTTCAAAGTGGGACCAACAACTGATGAGTGTCCTGGTCCAGTTTTATGATCCTGTGTATCATTGCTTCACCTTTCAAGACTTCCAGCTGGTCCCTACCCTGGAAGAATTCTCTGATTTGCTTGGTATCCCTGTTTTGGAACAAACTCCATTCACTGGTTGGGAGAAGACTCTTAGGCCTGAAGAGATTGCTGCAGTCCTTCCCTTGACCAAAGAAGAGGTAATGGCTAACTGGGAGACTAGAAGTGGAGTTAAGGGCTTTTTGGCTAAGTTTCTGGTTGGCAAAGCTATTAGTTTCTGGAATGACTTAGACTTCAAGGCGTACGAATACATTCTGGCTCTCTTAATCTATGGTCTAGTATTGTTTCCAAATCCTGATAACTTTGTCAATATCAATGCCATAAGGATCTTCATGTCTCGGAACCCTGTACCCACTCTCTTGGGTGATATCCTGCAACAGCTCTATGCTCGTACTGCCCGAAGACGGGGAACTCTATGGTGTTGTGCTCCTTTGATAGTGAGGTGGTTTATTTTGCACCTCCCTAAGTTCGTGCTGAAGAATGAAGAAGGAAAAGGCTGGGCTCATAGGTTAATGTCTCTCACTGATATTGACATCATTTGGACTCTCAGAGGTTTGGATGAGGTAGCCGTTATTGATCGTTGCGGAGAATATCCTAATGTTCCGTTGATCGGTACCCAGGGAGGAATCTCTTATAATCCATGTTTAGCTCTCCGTCAGTTTGGAAGAGCCAGAAGAGCAGGGCCTCATGAGATGTTGGTGCCTCACATCAGTTTTGAGTTTCAGGTAGGCAGTGACGAGCTGCACCATAGATTCATCAAGGCTTGGGACAGAATTCACAAAGTTGACCCACATGAGTTGGGATCGAAGACTTCTCTACCAATGAAACCCTACTGCAGATGGGTCCGCATCCGTGCTCAGAAGTTAGGTATGCCATACGAAGCTGTCAGACCTATCATTCTTGAATTTCCTGATGAAGACGGGGTTCCTCCAACTGTCCTCCCTCCTCAGATACCCACTGATGTTGATACACTAAAGAGATCTTGGGCGCAGCTACAAGAAGAACGAGATTATTATCGGGAAAAGTTCAACGAACAGGAACAAAAGATCCAGAAGCTGAGTAAGCAATTGGAGGAGGAGCGGATCCTGAACGACTATATCCGCACTGAGAAGAGGAGGCCATGGGAGCACTGATGGGCTTTGGATGTTTCTTTTACGGCTTTTATTTCCTTTTCAGTATTTTCATTCTTGTAATGCCTAAGGGCAAATTGTTGAACAATTTAAAGTTTGAATCTAATGAAGTGTGTTTCCTTTTTGTCTACAAAGTTGAATCCCGATTGTCTTTGAAAACATAAATCATAAGCATCTCATTGCATCATATGCATAACAGGTACCCTTCTTCTACAGGTTGCTTAATCTTCTTCGCTGTTTATTTCAGCACTCAATCATCATGTCTTCCGAGCCTACTACCGAACAAGCTATCAAGGCCCTCCAGACCCAGAACACCCAGTTTCAAGAGTTGGTCATGAGCTTAGCCCAGGGTCAACAGGAGTTGAAGACTCTGCTCTTGAAGAAGAAGAAGAAGAGGACTGCGCTGTTTAACACTGGACGGAGGTTTGGGAATACACTGCAGAATGAGGCTGATCAGGCTACTTCCTCTGTAGGGAGGGATAGTCCCTAAGAAGGAAGGGTTCCTAGTCCTGCGGTCTCCGACAACGAGACGGATTACAATGATGAACAGTACCCTCCTGCCGAAGACAGGTACAAGCAACTAGAGGACCGTTTAAGTTCCATGGAGGTTCAACATGTGCCGGGGCTGGATTTTGGAGATCTAGGTTTATCTTCTGGGGTGGTGATCCCACACAAGTTTAAGGCACCTGCCTTTGCGAAGTACGACGGGGCTTCCTGCCCTAAGCTGCATCTCAGATCATATGTAAGGAAGATCCAACCTTACACTGCTGACAAGAACCTGTGGATCCATTTCTTCCAGGATAGCCTTTCAGGGTCTCAACTCGAATGGTTCTATCAGCTGGATGGAGCCAGTATCCGAAACTGGGAGGACTTGGCTACTGCATTTTATAGGCAGTATCAGTACAATTCTGACCTTGCTCCCACGCGTACCCAACTCTAGGGTATGTCACTGGGGACGGGCGAAGGATTCAAGGAGTATGCACAAAAGTGGAGAGACCTGGCTGGCAGGGTGCAGCCACCTTTGACTGACCGTGAACTTGTTGACATGTTCTTAGGGACCCTGTCTAGTCCATTCTTCAACCATCTGATTGGGAATTCTTCTGCTGGGTTTACATACCTCATTCTGACTGGTGAGAGGATAGAAGCTGGTATCAAGTCAGGGAAGATACAGAAAGGTGCCTCCGTGAGTACTGAAAAGAAGCCCTTCAAGAAGGAAGCCAGTGCTGTTTATGGTCCCAGAAGACAAAATAAGTCGGAACGCCGCCAAGCTGTCAATGCATTGGTAATTTCAAAGCCTGCTGCTGCTCCTCAACAGTACAACCAACCAAGGGGTGAAAGACCCAAAAGGCAGTACACTCGGCTCAGTATGACCTTGTCTCAGATTTTGCCGCAACTACTGTCAACCAATCTGGTAACTGTCAAAGAAGCTCCAAAGGTAGTGAACACAGCTTCTCCAAAGTACAACCCCAACGCTCGTTGCGCTTATCACTCTGATAGCCCGGGGCATACCACGGATGATTGCTGGGCTTTGAGGAACAAGGTTCAGGACCTTATTGATGCTAAAGAAATACAGTTTGAGGCGCCCGAGAGGCCCAATGTTGTGACTGCTCCCATGCCCCAGCATGGAGTGAATGCTGTGGAAGAAGACTTGTATGTAGCCTCCGTGGAAGAGATTGTTACTCCGTTATTGACTGTCAAGAGGAACCTGTTGCTAGCCGGTTTATTTCCGGGATGTGGTAAAGGTTTCCTTCTATGTGCTGTTTCACCTGTTGGTTGTCCTTTGCTGAAATCAGGTATCCAAAGCCTGATGGATAACAAAGAAATCTTGTTCGAATAGATTGTTGTTCCTACTGTCCCTGCTGAAGAAGTTTCTATCGTCACTATTTTCAACAACCCTCCCAAGGCTCCCTCAAAGAAGCCTGTCAAAATCATGTCTACTCAGAAGATTGCTCCTATCATCATTACTGTTCCGGGGCCCCTCCCTTATACATCCGACAAAGTTGTCCCTTGGCACTATGGGGCAGATGTTTATGTGCTTGGAATTAAACAAGAGTTTGATACTAGTACCGGCGTCAGTAACATCACCGGACCTGCTAAAGTCACTCGTAGTGGCAGGCTCTTTTCACCAGATATTGCGCCACCAGCTATCCAAAGACCTCTTATCATCAGACCTGCAAATGTGCCTGCTTCCCTTCCTAATGAAGTTCCTGTTTCTACCCCTGCTGCCGAGTCATCTGACGCTCGGGGTAAAGGGATTTCTACTGATGTGCCTGCCCGGACGGAGGCACCAAAGACAACCACTGTTGAAGCTTCCCAGCAAGAGATGGAAGAGATTCTCAAGATTATCAAGAAGAGTGATTTCAATGTAGTTGAGCAGCTGGGGCACACCCCCTCTAAGATTTCTATGCTATCACTGTTGTTGTGTTCAGAGGCCCATGCCAAGGCCCTGATTTCCTTCCTGAAGACGGCCCATGTGCCACAAGAAACGTCTGCTGATCAATTTACCGATTGTGTGTCCAACTTGACTGCCGATAACGGGTTGGGCTTCTCTGACGCCGATCTGACTGCCAAAGGAAAGAACCATAATGATGCCCTGCATGTCTCCATTGAATGCAGGGGCACTACTCTTGCCCATGTGTTGGTAGACACCGGTTCTTCATTAAACGTATTGCCCAAGAAGGCTCTAGACAGGCTGGATTGTGAGGGTTTAGAGCTCAAGCCAAGTAACATTGTTGTCCGGGCCTTTGACGGGTCCAAGAGGATGGTACATGGTGAGGTTGACATTCCAATCAGGGTTGGTTCTCAAGTTTTTGATTCAACATTCTATGTGATGGACATCTAACCATCCTATTCTTGTTTGCTGGGTCGTCCATGGATCCACAAGGCTGGAGCTGTAACCTCCACACTACATCAGAAGCTTAAGTACCCGGTCAGAGGGAAGATTGTTACAGTTCAGGGGGAGGAAGAATACATGGTCAGCCACCTCAACTTGTTCCGGTACATAGAAATGGATGGGGAGTTCATTGAGACCCCCTTTCAACACTTTGAAGAGGTGCCTCAGACACTGGCATCAGCTGAAACTATGATTGAAGACCCTCCTTTGAAGATGGCTTCCTTAAAGGATGCCCGGGCTGTGATTGAGAAGGGTGAGTGTGCAAACTAGGTCCGACTTCCTGATTTCACTCCAAAGACCGACAAGTTCGGTTTGGGTTTTACTGTAGAGGCTCAGAGGGCTGTTCGTAAGGCAAGGATTGGAAGACCTCCTGTGTTCATCACCAACCCGAGAGTAAATGCTATTGAAGATGACATGGAGGAATCTGAATTCGACAGCTGGATCTACCCAACAACCGGCGGTGGACCAAGCAACTGGACTGCCAAAGACTTCACACCTATTACTTTTGTCACTCAGTAATGAACTCTTTTGTTTTGAATTTGTAACAGACAATATTTTGAAACTTTTTGGCTCGGTGTCTTACCCGAGGCACCGTGGCTTCATTTGTGAGGGCTTTTGTGTGTCATTTTCATATATCATCAATAAAAACATTGGACGTTTGTTGCATTTCAAAATCTTGCGCTCCTTTTCTTTCTTTATTATATATTGCAAAACAGCTATATTTACACACACTCACCTATACAGGTTCGAATCCACTCTAGATCTCACTCGTAACGACTCTGCTACCGCCAATTATGACTTCGAAAATCCAATCAACTTAGCCGAAGACGAAGGTGAAGATGATTGCGAAGTTCCTGGTGAGCTTGCAAGACTGCTGCTCCAGGAAGAGAGGGCCATTCAGCCACATGAAGAGCCAGTGGAAACAGTAAATCTGGGTACTGAGACAGACAGAAAGGAAGTCAAGATTGGTGCCAATCTAGAGCTCAGTGTGAAACAACGGTTGATTCAGATGCTGCATGACTATGTGGAAATCTTTGCCTGGACTTACGAAGACATGCCTGGGTTGGATACCGACATTGTGGTTCATCACCTGCCTACCAAGGAAGACTTCCATCTGGTTAAACAGAAGGTCCGCCGTATGCGTCCAGAGATGTCCGAGAAAATCAAAGCTGAGGTTATGAAACAATTTGACGCTGGTTTTCTAGCAGTGACTTCTTACCCTCAGTGGGTTGCCAACGTGGTTCCAGTGCCGAAAAAGGATGGTAAGGTCCGAATGTGTGTTGATTACAGGGATTTGAACAGGGCCATCCCTAAGGATGATTTCCCTCTGCCTCATATCGACGTTCTGGTTGACAACACTGCTCAGCATAAAGTATTCTCCTTCATGGACGGCTTCTCCGGTTATAATCAGATCAAGATGGCTCCTGAAGACATGGAGAAGACCTCTTTTGTTACTCAGTGGGGCACCTTTTACTACAAGGTCATGCCTTTTGGGTTGAAAAATGTTGGGGCAACCTACCAACGTGCCATGGTTGCCTTATTTCATGACATGATCCATCACGAGATAGAGGTATACGTCGATGATATGATTGCAAGGTCCCAAACTAAGGAGGAACACCTTGACCATCTACGGAAGCTGTTTGACCGTCTAAAGTTGTACAAGCTGAGGTTGAACCCAAACAAGTGCACCTTTGGGGTGAGATCTGGAAAATTGTTAGGCTTCGTCGTAAGCGACAAAGGAATTCAAGTGGACCCTGCCAAAGTGAAAGCCATACAAGAGATGCCAACTCCCAAGACAGAGAAAGAAGTCAGAGGCTTTCTAGGACGGCTGAACTACATTGCCCGATTCATCTCACATCTAACTGATACCTGTGAACCAATCTTCAAGCTGCTGAAGAAAGATCAAGTAGTACGTTGGAACGATGAATGTTAGTCCGCTTTCGAAAAGATCAAAGAGTATCTCCAAGAGCCACCCATTCTTATGCCACCGGTTGAAGGGAGACCTCTAATATTATACTTGACAGTACTGGACAACTCAATGGGGTGTGTGCTGGGGCAGCATGACGAGTCTGGCCGAAAAGAACACACCATTTATTACCTTAGCAAAAAGTTTACCGACTGTGAGACCCGATACTCAATGCTCGAGAAAACTTGCTGCGCTTTGGTATGGGCTGCTCGCCGGCTGAGACAGTATATGTTGACTCACACTACTCTGTTGATTTCAAAAATGGAGCCAATCAAGTACATATTCGAAATGCCTGCTCTGTCTGGAAGAATAGCAAGATGGCAAATGATCTTGACAGAATACGACATCCAGTACACGACTCAAAAAGCAATCAAGGGAAGTGTATTGGAAGACCATTTGGCACATCAGGCAGTGGACGATTACCAGTCGATGAACTTTGAATTTCCAGACGAGGATATCATGGTAGTGACTGATTGTGAAGTACCTGGACCGGATGAAGGACCTGAGGAAGGATCCCGATGGTCTATGCACTTTGACGGAGCCTCGAACGCTTTGGGTAATGGTATCGGCACTGTGATCATATCCCCTAGAGGCACTCATACTCCACTTACCGCCCGGCTATGTTTCAACTGCACCAACAACATGGCAGAGTATGAAGCATGTATCATGGGTCTTCAAGCTGCAATTGACTTAAGGATCAAGTTTCTGAGTGTCTTCGGAGATTCCTCTCTCGTGATCAATCAGGTCAAAGGCGAGTGGGATACGAAACACCCAAACCTTATTCCTTACAAAGAGTATGTGTTGACGTTGATCCCCCATTTCAAAGAGATAACTTTTGAACACTTCCCAAGAGAGGAGAATCAGTTAGCGGACGCGTTGGCCACGATGTCTTCTATGTTCAAAGTCAAATGGGACAATGAGGCTCCCCGGATCATTATCTGGAAGTTGGATGAACCTGCACATTGCTGCGATCTCGAGACCGAAGAGGTAACAGAAAAACCTTGGTATCATGAAGTGAAGAGGTACTTGGAAGCTCAAGAATACCCCGAAGGCGCATTTGTCAATGACAAGAAGTTCCTGAGAAGGTTTACGGCAAAGGTCCTCCTCAGCAATGGCATTCTCTACAAGCGAAACCATGATTCAACCTTACTGCGTTGTGTGGATAAGACTGAAGCAGAAAAGATCATGGCAGAGCTACATGAAGGTACCTTGGGAACACATTCCAGTGGACATACCATGGCAAAGAAAATCCTTAGGGCAGGATATTTCTGGTCCACAATGGAAGCCGACTGTTATCAGCATTCTCGAACTTGTCATAAATTCCAGATCTATGCTGATAAGGTGCACATTCCTCCGGTTCCCCTGAACGTCTTGACAGCACCTTGGCCTTTTGCAATGTGGGGCATTGATATGATCGGCGAAATCAGACCTACGGCATCCAACGAGCACCGCTTCATCCTGGTAGCGACTGATTACTTCACAAAATGGGTTGAAGCAGTTTCCTACGCTACCGTAACCAAGAACGTCGTGGCACGGTTCATTCGGCACAACCTGATCTGTCGATACGGTGTACCTGAGAGGATCATTACGGATAATGGTACCAATCTTAACAACAAGATGATCACTGAGCTCTGCGAGCAATTCAAGATACAGCACCACAATTCTTCTCCTTACCGGCCGAAGATGAATGGGGCTGTAGAAGCAGCGAATAAGAACATCAAGAAGATTGTGCAGAAGATGACAGTGACCTACAAAGATTGGCACGAAATGTTGTCGTTTGCTCTTCATGGGTACCGTACCTCAGCACGGACGTCAACAGGGGCAACTCCCTTTTCCTTGGTCTATGGCATGGAGGCAGTCTTGCCTATTGAAGTCCAGATACCCTCTCTCCGGATAATGAAGGATGCAGGTTTGAGCGAAGATGACTGGATCCAGACTCGACTTGATCAATTAAACCTAATTGACGAAAAGAGACTCACTGCTATTTGTCATGGTCAGACGTACCAAAAACAGATGATCAGGGCATTTAACAAGAAGGTCAGATGGCAAGAGTATCAAGTCGGAGACCTGGTAATCAAGCGCATCATTCTTCCTTAAGGTGATCCCAGGGGAAAATGGACCCCTACGTACGAAGGGCCATTTGTCGTTAAACATATCTTCTCAGGAGGAGCTATGATTCTAACCACCATGGATGGTGACGACCTTCGTCACCCCGCCAATGCAGACATAGTAAAAATATACTACGCATGATCAAAGACCCGCTAGGTTGACACACCTAGGCAAAATTAAGGGCTTCCCGGCGAACCAAAAGGGTTCGGGCAAAAGTAAGGGATGAAATGAAAAAAAATCTGTACACCCGGCAAGTCGAAAACCTGAAAAGGCGGCTTGGGCAAAAATGGGTATCCCGGTGGACTGAAAAACCGAAAGGGTGGTCCAGGCAAAAGTTAGGGATAAAGCGTAATACTATGTCTCATTGGATCACCTTGCATCCGAAATTCGGCATCAACTATCGGGCTCAGATGGCGCCAATTGACCAGCTTCATCTTCAACTAAGCAGCAAAGCGATGAGACGCTTGAAGACATAAAGGCGATAGCAGAGTTGGAACCCAGTGGGATTATTTTTCACATAGCTGTTTTGTTTCCTTTTCAAATTGTATAAACTCTATGTTTCTCGGCGGCGTTCTCTTACTAGGACGTCAGCCTCCTGTACATAAAAAGCCTATTTACAGGAAAATTTCAAAATCAATACAAGTTCAATTTTTCAGACAAATTACCCATTGTTTTTTCCTTTTTCTGTTTTGTTTTGCAAAGAACGTCCAATGTTCATTTTTGATATATGCATTTGACATTAATTGCTAATCATGAATATTTGCATGTGAAACAAAGGGCTAATTACAGATGACATCAGAAACAGGGGCAATAAAGAATTGTCTAAGCGATCTAGTTGCTCTGTCCACCAAGGTACCAGTGTAAGTTCGGTTGAAGAATGAAACCAAGTTACCGAAACTCCCCACAGAGTAAGACAAGATTTAGCAATACTCTCCACGGGAAGAGTTGGTCCCCCGTCAGCCCTAAAAAGGAACAATGTTTCCCTAGCAAGTCAGCAATACTCTCCCCAAGCAGATTTAGTCTACTGTCAGCCTTAAAAAAGTTGGGTATCCCCAGAAGATCTCAACATTCCCCAGTGGAGTATAGACATTCCTCAGCAAGCATCCCCGACAGTCTTAATATAAGATTGTTCCCCGGCGGAATACAGACATCCAGTGGACCATTCCCCAGTACAGTCTGAAAAGTTTCCCCAGGAAAGATGAATCATCCTCCCCAGTAGTTTCTGGAAGCTTATCTCCTGCAGAGTACATACGTCTCTCCCCGACTTTATTCAGAGGTTTATTTCCCACCAGAGCTTATAACTGAGTTATCCTCAGCTAATTACAACGAAAAGATCGCCCTCGACAAAGTTCTTCCTATCCCCAGTGGAGTTTATCAAATTCCCCAACATAACTTATCAGTGGAATCCCTAGCGGAGCTATCATCAAAACCTCAACGAAGTATCTCTTCCCACAGAGTAATTCCCCGCAGAGTAATCTCTCCAACAAGTTTATTCCCCAACGGGGTCATCTTCTCCTACCGGTTTATTCTTGCAACCATCATCCCCAGCGGAAGCGAAGAACTCTATTCTTCAACATCAGCCCAGGATTCCACAAACTCCCGGCAGTCGTCAAGGATTTATTTTCCTAGTCGAAAACACATTCATATACATTCATCACATTATCATACACCATGACACATGCATATACGCATCATATCACACGATCTCATCATGACATCATGACATCATGCATCTCATACATCATGACATTGCACACAACTAATGTTTTGCCTTTTCAGGAAAAAGGACAATCCAAAGATGATCACTATCAACTGTCACAATTCCAGATTCGATTCCTGTATCTAGCCAGGGCATATCTGTGAGTGATTGATTGTAGATTCGATACCTGTATCCAGCCAGGGCATATCTGCATGAAGAGTTTAGAGATTCGATACCTGTATCCAGCCAGGGCATATCTGTAGACGACTAATTCCAGAGTCGATACCTGTATCCAACCAGGGCATATCTGTAGACGACTAATGCCAGATTCGACACCTGTATCCAGCCAGGGCATATCTGTAGACGACTAATGCCAGATTCGACACCTGTATCCAGCTAGGGCATATCTGTAGACAACTAATTCTAGATTTGATTCCTGTATCTAGCCAGGGCATATCTGTGAGTAACTGATTGTAGATTTGATACCTGTACCCAGCCAGGGCATGTCTGCATGAAGAGTTTCCAGATTCGATACCTGTATCCAGCCAGGGCATATCTGTAGACGACAAATTCCAAATTTGATACCTGTATCCAGCCATGGCATATCTATAGACGACAAATTCCAAATTCCATTCCTGTATCTAGCCAGGGCACATCTGTGAGCAACTAATTGTAGATTTGATACCTGTACCTAGCCAGGGCATATATGCATGAAGAGTTTGAAGATCAACACCTGTAACAGGCCAGGAAACCATCTTCCTTTCTCAAAATACACAAATTCTCGCTAAGGAATCTCTTACGCGATCGACACCTCCAAATGGCATCTATAAGCCCATTCCCGACAAGGTTCTGTCACGTCCCCATATGGCATCTATAAGCCCATCCTCCTATCCACCATCTCTCCAAATGGCATCTATAAGCCCCTTCCCGCCATCACATTGCTGATACTCCACTATGCGAGTGCAAATTTCTGGGCACTCTAGTGTTCAATCATCTTCCACCCTCGGATCACGAAAGGCACGCAAGCCAATCTTCATCCTCAGGTCTAAGAATATTGAACAGGGGAAACTGTTGTACCCCAAAATTTGCCCTCCCATTTCCTCAACATTTTCTCATCACAAGACCCTTGGAGCTCAAGATCAAGTTAGGGTTTACTCTGCTCAAGACTCCTCCTTGCACTGTTGACCCAAATTAGGGTTTGTGTTTGCACAAAGATGTTTTGACCTAGAATTCCCAAAATGACTTTCATGCTTCATGTTGGACTCACAAGTTTATCCATACCAAGTTTCAAGCCTTGATTCCAATCTTTGCCCAGTCAATTGGACAGTTGACCTAAAAATCAGCTGTATTGGGGAAAAAGTCAACTGTGGTCAATTGACAGTCAAACCTCATGATTTTTGACCCACATCAACATTATGAACTCATATGAACCTTTTGGCCAAGTTTGGATCACAATTCCACAAGAAATTTGATCAGATCACCAAAAGGGCAAAATGGTCATTTTTAGGGTTTTGACTGCACAAAGGCAATTTTTGACTGTTTGACCTAGCCAATGGCAAACTAAGCTCACATATGGACTCAAGGACTCAATGACATGGTCTTGAAACATTCAACAAGTTCAAAAGATCCCAATTGTACAAGATGGACAGATGAATTTTCCAGTCAACTGAGCAAAATTTAACTATATACTGAAAAGTCAAACTTTGACTTTTTGGTCAAAATCAAGTGCCAAGAGTCATTTTTCATCAAGACATGTTAAATTATGAAACTTGTTCATCAAGAAACCAAAAATTACAAATTAGGGTTTGAAATGAAGAAATTTCATAACTTAGAAATTTTCTAAGTTATGAAATTTCCTAATTTTTTCCTAACTTTGTCCCATCTTTTCATCAAGATACATTTGGATTCAAACAAAACTCAAAACATGAAAGTTATAGTCCATTGCAAAATATACAACTTTGATTCACAAAGTTTCGTAAAAAGAAGCTTGTAGCTCAAGTTATGATTTTTGGAATAGGGGTGCAAAACATTCTTAACTTAGAAATTTTTTGACCTATTTTTAGGCAGGATTTTTTCCCAACTTCATGGCCACTTTTCACATGCTTCCACTTGGAATTTCAACTTGAATTACAAAGATGGATTGTAGTACACATTCCAAGCTTTACAAATTTTCTAAGAACTTATCAAACACCCTTGTGGTTAGGGAGTTTCGAATTGGCAAAGTTGGGCAAAAGTCACTTTGATTATGGCCAAATTACATGTTCATAACTTTGCATTTTCAAACTCAGCATGGGTCAAGCTAGGTTACAGGCCTATAATCCCTTTCTTACTCAATAATTCAATGCTAAACCATTGTGCCAAGATGTTATTTCATTCATTTGGGCAATACATGTTAGATTAATCCATAATTAGAAAAAGCATTTTATCCATTCTTGTAAAGAAACACTTTATGTCAAGTTTACAATCTAAGAGGTACAAGCCATATCTTTGGGCACAAGATTCATGGACATATCCCACTAATCAAGACTCAAATGTGCAGCATAGATTGAGGGTAGTACAGGCCTGCATTATCCATACACACTTCCTTACTTATCAAAGAAAAAAACTTGCATATTGGATCACAACACACATTCCTGCAAGAACCAACCCAAGCAAACTTTGTGAACACATTTGACATTCCCTAACTGACCTAGAACACGAGCCCTTGACCCTCAAGATTCCCTCATCCACAGAAACACCATTTTTCTACAAAACAGAGTCCCTGTTGCAGATTGACTTGGCCAGTTCATTTCCTTCGTGCGTTTTCATCCAAACCAGCTCAAACACATTCCATAACATCCCTACAAACTATCCTAAGCCTTGGAAACAGACTGTAACACCCCTAGTCAAGATTTCCATTTTCATTTTTCTCTCTTGCAGGTTGACTTCCATGGAGTGATTCAGAAAGATTCAAGGCACACCAAGCATAGAGGAAGCATCCCTGGACCTCAAGAAAGTTGTACAAGTCCTCAAAATTCATTGAAAGTGCCTCCATTGTTGTACATGATTCAAGCTGAACAGGTAAGAATTTGAACTCCTATCTCTCTATCCAAGCATATCTAGGCTTAGGTTTGTGAAGAAGTTATGTTCTATTCATGGCCCTGAAGCTACCCATATCCTCACTTTCCATTTATATTGCGTGTGCTGAGAGAATTTAAGACCTGGACATTAGAAAAAAGTTAGGTCAGGAATTGGGGGAGGAGAAATTCTCTCTCATTTCTGAGAGTTAGATCAAGTTCTTGATATGTATGAATTCGTGATTTGATGCTTTACATTTTTTGTGTTATAAGTTTGTGCTAAAAATCAAAGAATCAAGATGTTTGAATCAAGCCAAGAAACGCGCGTTTTGTTGTTCAAGGATGCTGGAGGTTGAAGACAACTCCTCTTGGGCTGGGCCTGGCTTTGTTTTTCTGTTTACACCATCCTTTTACAATTACACCCCCTTGGCCCATTGTGTGTTTTTTTTAATTATTTTTGACTTTTTATTTTTTCTTCTGACTTGTTATTTTTTGACAAAATATAAAAAACATTAAAAATATTTTTCCATACATTTTTGCATTTATTTTGAAATTATTTGCTTTTGTTTACATTTGTACATATAAATAAATATAATGCTTTTATTTAAAACCTTAGAAATAGTATGAAAATATATACTTTTAGTTATTATTTTTATTTTCATTTTCTGAAAACATTTTCTTAAAAAATATACTTTTTTTTGAAAATAATAAATATTTTTATTTTTTTACATATTTAATATATTTAGTAAATAATATAAATACTTATCTACCTTTTATTAAATATTTAGGATAAATACAAAAATAATACACTTTTCATTTTATTAATATTTAACCTCAAAAATTACTTTTTTTACAATATACTTCCTTTTTATTTATTTTTTGTATATAATTAATAAATATTATATAATAAATAATAAATACCTTTTATTTAGCAAATTAGGGTTTTACCCTAAACATGAAAATATCCAAAAATTAACTTTTTTTATTTATTATTTCACTTGTAAATAAATGACATACACTTACACAAATACATTTACACATACACATTTACTTATTCTTGTACATTACTTTACATTTGCGATTAATTCGATTTGGTTGTAAATATTGGGATACCACTCTCCTATTAAGTCGCATCCCCATTTGAACATTTGTACCCCCATTCCCATGATTACTTTGTAATAATTTAGGACTTTAAATTCCGCATTTTAAAGCTTTCTAAATATGCCATGATAGACTTAGGGTTTGTATGCAAATCAAATAACAAATAGCTTGACCTAAACAAAAGACAAAAAGCATAAAAATGGACAACACCAATCACACTTGCACCCCTAGGGTTACTCCACTTGTTGCCTTCAATAATGGGCCATGTTGCATGTTGGTTGTCTTTGGCAAAAACAAAACAATTCAAATGATCATAGTCCCTCGATGACGCTTTCGAAAGTTGCCTAAAAATGATCAAGTCCCTTAAAGGAAAAATTGCCCAAAGACACTTGGCACCATTGCAATCATGGTCTAAACGACGACCCGCGCCCGTCCCGTTAACATCCTAACACAAGAGTGTCCACCAAATACAATGGTGGAACAAAATTGTTAAAAGGGTTAAAACATAGGAAAGACCTTTGAGTAAATTTAGGGGTATACAACTCTTAGTTACTTGATAAACTTGCAAAACACGCTTGCCTACTTTTCAAAACCACACTCCACAACACTTTCAAAATTCACTTTCAAAACAACTTTCAAAAACATTGAAAACTTTTCCAAAGATAAGTACACCTTTGTATACATTCAAACATGGATCATTACAAAGGTTGCAACCACAAATGGTCTCTTTTCAAAACATTTTCAAACCCACACACAAAGCACCATTTCAAACAATTGAAAACACAAGGCAAGTGATCTAAGCAAGTAACTAAGAGCCCATGGATAACCATGGATAGAAAGGGTGCTAATACCTTCCCTTTCTATAATCTACCCCCCGAACCCAAGAAAACATCTCAAAGGTTTTTGCTGTGCTTTTTAACCTTTCCTTAGGATAAAATAAAAAGTCGGTGGCGACTCTTGCTCAACCGAAACATTTGCGAAAACAAACGCAAAACACCAAGTCAGTTCTTCCACCGTATCAGAATACTGTAAAAATAAATTGCAGTCTACTGAAAAGGAATAATCTTGACTTCCCACAAATCCTAAATTCCTGGGGAGAAGATCCATTCTCCTCCTGCAAAGAAGTGAGGAACGCTTCACTGAGGAATAAAGATCTTTGAAGAGAAACCCCTTAGAAGATAGACCTTTGTCAAGTAGAAACGAATCCTTTACTGGGGAAAGGAGTCCTCCTAGGAAAAAACGTTTCCATCACAAAACTTTGTATGGGTAACAACCTCACATTCTCTTTGCATTCCTGCTCGTATCCTGCTAAGGATAACCATCCAAACTTCCCAACATGCTCTTCAAATTCACAAATTGTTTAGTCCGCGCCTGACTTAAACTGATTAACCCTTGAAGAGGAGGAATTCCATTGCATAATGCTTTGCCCCAATATACAGGGCCTTTGGAAAAAATTTCCTCGAGAGGATTTCCTGAGATCTGTACCATAAAGATAACATGCCCTAGTATTATGAACTTCAGAACATTGCCCCTGACTGACCAGAGTTAGAAGCGGTTTCAACCATGCATGAGTGAATGCTCCTGCATATTCATATTTTGTAATTATTCTCCTCTAATCATTGGATTCTTAGAGAGATTTTTTAAATCTCAACATAACTTCCCCAGTATGACTTCACTTTGAGGGATCAAATCCCGACCTGAATGTCTCATATTGGCTTAACACTTACTCAACAGAGTATTAAACATGCTCTATGTTCCCCTTAGAGTAGTCAAACTCTGAGATACCTCTATTTTTGCTCAATAGAGTACTGCCATTGAAATATCCTGCCACTTCTTAACGGAGTCTCGACAAACCTGTAAGTTTAAGATTGCGCCTAAGAGGGGGGGTGAATTAGGTGGTGGTCGATTTTTGATTTATTTTACACTTTCTGGTTTTGTTTTAGTGCTATGGAAAACGGTAAAGTGCAGAAAGTAAAGAGACATGGAGATTTATCCTGGTTCCTTCCACACCCCGGAAGTACGTCCTGTCCCCTTGCAAACCCGCAAGAGATTTCACTATTTTGTTAGAACTTTTACAAGACTCTTCCTAGTGTTATCAACTAAAGACACTAACAAATACCAAAAACACCCTCTTGGATTTCCAATAAGTCTCTCGAGAACAATCCTCTCAAAAGATACCTCTTGGTTCCAACAATGGACAACAAGGTACAAAAGTATTCTAATACTTAATTCCAACAATCTTGGAAATAAGTTGCACTTAGTATAATTCTATGAAATATGATTTCTTGAAAGATGTTGATCACATAGAGTGACTTCAATGAAGTTTCTTCTTTCTTCTCTTGTAAGCAATTCAAACTGTAACACAATGGTTAGAAAATGCTCAAAGATTTTTGTTCTTATATGTGTGAAAGTGCAGAAAATCTTTGTTCTTAAAAATTAAGAAATATGAAGTTTGAATATTTTACAAAGTTCAGAATTATTGCATGAGAGAAGAGTTGTTTTATAATTTGAAAGATTTAGTATTTAAAGCAATCAAGATACCTTTCCAAATGGATACCACTTTTCTGTTTGTAAAACTTGAGAAGATGCAATGTATGACCATGCAACCATTGGAGAAAAGGTGTGAAGGATATCTTGAATCAAGTTCAGATTTTTCAAAAATTACAATGTGTAAATCGATTAGCATTAGATGTAAATCGATTGCACGGGTTTGTAACGTTCTTGTTTTTAAAAATTTTGAAGTGTAAATCGATTTACATGATGTGTTAATCGATTTACTAGTGTTAAAAAATTAACTCAGTTCAGTAATCAATCGATTTACACTCCATGTAAATCGATTGCTGCCAGGGGCAATCAGTTTTTAAAAAACATGTGTAAATCGATTTATATGATGTGTTAATCGATTTACATTAGTGAAAAACTTAGAATTTGCTTTAAACTTTAAGTGAAGTGTTGTGGTAAGTGTATATATCATTTTTGAGCATTTCTAATCAATTTAGTTCAAATGAGAATTGATATACTTGTTTGCTTGCCATGATCCTTGAAGCTTGAGTGAATGATGCTTTAAGCTAATTCCACTTTTTTTCCTTCTTGCCATAGTGCTTGTTTGTCTTTCATCAAAACTAAAGTTGAGTTGAGGCTTGAGATTACATTCTCCCCCTTTTTGATGATGACAAACCATGTTTCTTTATGAGTTGTTCAGAATTGGAGCAAAAGGAGTTTTCTCCCCCTAAGATAGATTTCTCCCCCTATGGAGAAAAAAGATTTGAAAACTTGCCCTGAAAAGAAAACTGAAACAAAAAACCATAAAGTGATATCACATCCTTCTCCCCCTTTGACCTTATCAAAAAGAAGGGAAAGATGTAACATAAGATGATACTTCTAACATTTGAAACATTTTCTAAGCCCATATATATGTACATTAATGTATAGTTAAGGATAGAGTGCACCTTATATATCTTGTTCATCTAGGATTCCGAGTTCACAACGAATTTTAAAGAATGCATCCTTTGCAAGTGGTTTTGTGAAAATGTCCGCGAGTTGATTTTGAGTGTCGACAAAAGTAATCTCGACATCTCCTTTGAGTACGTGATCTCTGATGAAATGGTGTTTGATGTCAATGTGTTTTGTCCGGGAATGCATAACTGGATTTTTTGTAATGTTGATCGCGCTTGTGTTATCACATCGAAGTGGAATGCATCCAAGGTTTACTCCATAGTCAAGTAACTGTTGTTTTAGCCAAAGAATTTGAGCGCATCCATTTCCAGCTGCAATGTATTCTGCTTCGACAGTGCTGAGAGCGACGCTTGCTTGCTTTTTGCATGACCATGAAACCAAGGCATTTCCGAGAATGTGACATGTTCCACTTGTACTTTTGCGATCAGTCTTACAACCTGCATAGTCAGCATCAGAATAACCAACTAGATTGCACATACTACTTTTTGGATACCATAATCCGACGTTGGTGGTTCCTTTGAGATATTTTATTATGCGCTTGACTGCTGCAAGGTGAGACTCTTTAGGATTGGCTTGATATCTTGCACATAGGCAAACGCTGAACATGATGTCAGGTCTACTTGCTGTTAAATAGAGAAGAGAGCCAATCATTCCACGATATTTAGTTATGTCAATAGAGTTCCCTGATTCATCTGGATCAAGATAGGTGCCGAATCCCATAGGAATTTCACTTTCTTTGCTGCTTTCCATCTCAAACTTCTTTATAAGGTCTTTGTAATATTTTTATTGGTTTATGAAGATACCGTGTTTGAGTTGCTTAATTTGAAGACCGAGAAAGAAATTCAATCTTCCCATCATAGACATCTCAAACTCTCCTTGCATCATAGATGAAAATTCCTTGCACATATTTTGGTTAGTTGAACCGAAAACAATATCATCTACATAGATTTGTACAAGTAAAGTATGATGATTAACATTTTTTATGAAGAGAGTGGTATTAACTTTACCCTTTACAAACCCTTTTTCACATAGGAATGCGCTTAGTCTATCATACCATGCCCTTGGTGCTTGCTTCAGCCCATAGAGAGCTTTCTTCAATTTGAAGACATGATTAGGATGTTTGAAGTCTTCAAATCCGGGAGGTTGCTTTACATAGACTTCTTCATTTATGAATCCGTTGAGAAATGCGCTTTTTACATCCATTTGAAAAAGTTCAAAGTCCAATGAGCATGCATATGCAAGTAATAGTCTTATTGCTTCCAAACGTGCTACCGGAGCAAAAGTTTCTTCAAAATCAATTCCTTCCTCTTGGTTGTATCCTTGAGCAACTAGTCTTGCCTTGTTTCGAGTGATTATACCATTTTCATCCATCTTGTTTTTGAATACCCATTTTGTTCCAATGATACGTTTATTTCCTGGATTAGGAACAAGTTCCCAAACTTCGTTCCGCTCGAATTGGTTTAGCTCCTCTTGCATGGCAAGGATCCATTGATCATCTTCTAGTGCTTGAGCCACTTTGGTAGGTTCAACTTGAGATACAAAAGCCATATTTAAGCATGCATCTTTAAGATTTAGCCGTGTAGATACCCCTTTGCTAATATCTCCAATTATGTTGTCAATTGGATGATCACGATGAGTTCTCCATTCTTGAAGAAGACCATCATCATTTCCATTTTGATGTGAAAGTTCATGTGTTCGTTCCGGGTTGACAATTTTGCCACCTTCGCATGAATTCTCATGAGGTAAATCTATAGAATCATCATCATCACAAATAACAACTTCCTCCTTGGATGTGTTAGATTCAACAAAAGAAACATGCATTGATTCTTCTATAGTTAAAGTTCTTTTATTGTAAATTCTAAAATCTTTTCTAGAAAGGGAGTAACCAAGAAAAATACCTTCATCCGATTTTTCATCGAACTTACCGAGATTGTCTTTGTTGTTGTTAAGGACAAAACATTTGCACCCGAAAATGTGAAAGTGAGAGATATTTGGTTTTCTTCCTTTGTAAATCTCATATGGAGTTTTCTTTAGTATAGGTCTTATGATCACGCGATTGCTTACGTAACATGCCGTGCTTACCGCATCCGCCCAAAAATATTTAGGCAAACTTGAGTCACTTAGCATGGTTCTTGCAAGTTCTATCAAAGACCTATTTTTCCTTTCAACTACTCCATTTTGTTGTGGAGTTCTTGGTGCTGAAAAATTGTGGAAGATCCGATTTTCTTCACAAAATTCTTCAAACAGACTGTTTTGGAACTCTCCACCATGATCACTTCGGATTGATGTTATCTTTAATGACTTCTCATTTTGAACTTGTTTTGCATATCTCTTGAATGCCTTGAATGCGTCATTTTTGTGCACTAAAAACAAAGTCCAAGTAAAACGGGAAAAATCATCTACAATAACTAAAGCATAAATGTTACCTCCGAAGCTTCTTGTTCTAGATGGACCAAAAAGATCCATATGCAACAATTGAAGTGGTCTTGTTGTTGAAACCACATTCTTTGGTTTGAAAGTTGATTTGGTTTGTTTGCCCTTTTGGCATGCACTACATAATTTGTCTTTGATGAATTTCATCTTTGGTAGACCAATAACTAAGTTATATTTCACTAATTTGTTCAAGTGCTCCATGTGTATGTGAGCAATCCTCTTGTGCCATAACCAAGAGTCATTGTTGTTTACCATGAGACATTTTACCTTCATGGACAAATCATCTAAAGTAATCATAAAAATATTGTTAGATCTTATACCTTTGAGTTTTACCTCATTGGTTGCCTCATCCCTAATTCGGCATTCTTCTTTGTTGAATTTGATTTTGAACCCTTTATCGCAAAGTTGACTTATGCTAAGAAGGTTGTGCTTTAATCCTTAAACATAGAGAACATCCTCAATTTGAATGGATGGAGGTGTTCCAACTATTCAAACGCCAAGAATTTTTCCTTTGGTGTTGTCTCCATAGGTGACATACCCTTTGGCTTTATGTACTAGATATGAAAATTGGTGTACATCTCTTGTCATATGCTTTGAACATCCACTGTCAAGATACCAAAGGTTTGATGTGGATTTCAAGCATACCTACAAAAAAAAAATTATTTCTTGTTAGGTACCCAAGTGGCCTTGGGTCCTTCATAGTTAGTTCCCTTTTTCACCCATGCATAGTGTCCACTAGCCATACTGAAATTTCTAATATAGCATGCATTAGGTGTGTGTCCAACAATACCACAGTAAAAACAGTTTGGAACAAATTTGCTCTTGTATCTAGGAATTTGTTTTCTTTTAGATACATTAGGCTTTTTCTTTTGATGATTATGAACAACTTGCTTATTTTCTACTATCTTGGGATTGGAACTATTACTAGCCTTTACAAAAACAGTGAGATTGTTACTTGGTTTCTTAGTATTCACATACCCAAGACCTCTTTTATCATTTGGATAATGTTGTTGGCTTAGTAATCCTTCCAATCCTATTTGTCCTTTTTCATATCGTTCAATGACTCTTTTCAATTGAACAATTTGAAAGACATTTGATTCACACTTGGTGCATGCAAAGTTTTCCTTTTCTTTTATAAAATTCTGTTTTTGAAGATCAAAATCTTTAGTCATGGTGTCAATTTTTTCGAGACAAATTAGAAGTTCTTTTTCTTGGCTTGACACCTTTTTGTATAAACTTTTGCATTCTTTCAAGAGTTCATCAATGGCACCTTGAACATCATCATTAAAAATATTAAATTCATTACTAACCTCTTCTTCATCGTCGGAGTGATGCGATGCCATTAAGGCTACATTTGCAAATTCGTCGCTTTCCGATTCCGATGTACTACTCATATCATTATCTTCCCATGCTATGTAGGCTTTCTTGTGTTTTGAGTCCTTTCCTTTGAATCCGTTTTTCTTTGGGAGATTTGGACAGTTTGGCTTGATATGTCCTTGCTTTCCATATTCATAACATGAGACATCTTGTGTTGATGTGGAGACTTCTCTTTTCTTGAAGTGCTTTCTCTTATTTGCATGAGATCCGCCCTTGTCATTTCTGCCAAAAAACTTCCCAAGTCTTTTAACAAGAAGCATGAAATTTTCATCTTCTTCCGGATTGTCTTCTTTTACTACTTCCTTTGAATCAATTTTTAAAGCAATGTTTTTGGATTTCTTTTCTAGATTCTCATGTTTTTCAAGTCTACCGAGTTCCATTATGTATTTTTGAAGTTTTCCAAATAATGTAGCAGAAGTCATTGCGGAGAGACTCTTCTTTTTCGAGATTGCCGTTACCTTTGGTTGCCATTCCCTAGTCAATGATCTAAGGACTTTCAAGTTGAGTTCATCATTTGTCAAGGTTTTACCAAGAGCATTTAAGTGATTTGTTAAGTGGATGAATCTCTTTTGTAGGTCGAGAATGGTTTCTCCGGGCTGCATTCGGAATAACTTGTATTCTTGACTTAAAGTATTCAGCCTTGATCTCTTAACTTCAACGGTTCCTTCATGTGTTTGTACCAAGGTGTCCCATATTTCTTTCGCTGATTTACATGCAGATACACGAAAGAACTCATCCATGCATAGTGCACCTTGAAGTAGATTTACGGCCTTTTTATCATAGAGGACTTTTTTCTTGTCATCATCATCCCATGCAGTTTTGGGTTTAGCCGTGCCGACACCGTTGATAACTGTTATAGGAGTGAATGGACTATTTTCTACGGCATCCCAGATTTCTTCTCCTTGTGATTCTAGATGCGCCCTCATGCGTATTTTCCAAAAATCAAAGTATTCGCCACAAAATAGAGGAGGCTTGTTGTTACTACCACCATCTATGAAAACAGGTTGTTGATTTGCGGAAGCCATTCTGGATCTCTAGGAGCATGTTACCTATAACCTGCTCTGATACCAATTGTAAGTTTAAGATTGCGCCTAAGAGGGGGGGGGGGGTGAATTAGGTGGTGGTCGATTTTTTATTTATTTTACACTTTCTGGTTTTGTTTTAGTGCTATGGAAAACGGTAAAGTGCAGAAAATAAAGAGACACTGAGATTTATCCTGGTTCCTTCCACACCCCGGAAGTACGTCCAGTCCCCTTGCAAACACGCAAGAGATTTCACTATTTTGTTAGAACTTTTACAAGACTCTTCCTAGTCTTATCAACTAAAGACACTAACAAATACCAAGAACACCCTCTTGGATTTCCAATAAGTCTCTTGAGAACAATCCTCTCAAAAGATACCTCTTGTTTCCAACAATGGACAACAAGGTACAAAAGTATTCTAATACTTAATTCCAGCAATCCTGGAAATACGTTACACTTAGTATAATTCTATGAAATATTATTTCTTGAAAGATGTTGATCACATAGAGTGACTTCAATGAAGTTTCTTCTTTCTTCTCTTGTAAGCAATTCAAACTGTAACACAATGGTTAGAAAATGCTCAAAGATTTCTGTTCTTATATGTGTGAAAGTGCAGAAAATCTTTGTTCTTAAAAATTAAGAAATATGAAGTTTGAATATTTTACAAAGTTCAGAATTATTGCATGAGAGAAGAGTTGTTTTATAATTTGAAAGATTTAGTATTTAAAGCAATCAAGATACCTTTCCAAATGGATACCACTTTTCTGTTTGTAAAACTTGAGAAGATGCAATGTATGACCGTGCAACCATTGGAGAAAAGGTGTGAAGGATATCATGAATCAAGTTCAGATTTTTCAAAAATTACAACGTGTAAATCGATTAGCATTAGATGTAAACCGATTGCACGGGTTTGTAACGTTCTTGTTTTCAAAAAAATTGGAGTCAAACTATTGTACTCTCGTTACATTTTTGCTTTTGCATTAACACGTGCTTCAGTTAGGACTTTGAAGGGTTGTAATGTGGCCTGGTTCACAGTTTTAAAAAAAAAAGGATTTAAGGCTCAAAAGATTTGGTGCCCACCCATTCTCCATGATGTTATTCATTCCTATATTCAGTTAACTCGATACAAGCACTCATCTCTCAAGAAAAGTTTGGAATGGTTCAGGAGTCAAATGAGGCTTTTTGGATATGCAGTCACTCACTTTAGCTTCTTTTGTCCTTCTAGTCACACGAATTTAATCTTTGCTGTGGGTTTTTATTTGGTAATCCTTTTCGCTTTTCGCGCTTTTCGTTTCTCTTTTCGCTTTCCCTAACTTTTTCGTGGACAATTCTATTTAATTTCTAATATCCAAGTCTAGCGGGATGCCCTAACTTTTTCCTAAGCAACTTTTTTTCAAGTTTTGACTTAGCGGGCTTTCTTTATTTTCTTTTGAATAAGTCGTTGATCTTCATGTCCTCTTCGATTTGTTGTAAGTGATTGTAACTTCCTGAGACCTTGGTAGATGACGGATAACCATTGTTGTATCGTCATATTTGATCCTCCTGACGACTGAAGGATAACCATTATGGTTAATCCTTACATGCATACTCTTGATGAGTGAGGGATAAGGTATGGTGATCCTCATATGCTCACTCCTTATGAGATTTGAATGCTCAATCAGATTAACTGAACACTACACGCCCCTGGGTTTAAAATTAAGGTTTTTTCTGAATAGAAAGGAAACTCCTACTTCAAAGGCTCAGAGGGGTTAACGAGGGTCTATCTCCCTTATATATTTTGTGTTTAGGAATTGAAACAAGGCATGTATATCGTCAGAAGAGTTTTATTCAAAGGCATGCCGTTTGAGATTCTAGGTATATTTCTCATCATTCTCCCTCTAAAGGTATTTGCTTTGTTCGCAACAGTTGAGTATCAAAAACAAAGAAAGACATTTAAGAGTGATTGTGAATGGATTAATTTAAGACAAGCATATTCAATGCATTATGATTAGTATTAAAAATAAGCAAGTTTCGCATACAAGAAAGTACTGAACCAAACAAGAAAGATTACAAATGAGAAAGCAAATGTAATTTGAAATTTCCATGTTGAGGAGACTAGTCTTCGTATGGACTTGTTGCTTCATAATATACTCTGGCAGTTTTGACGCTCATGGAGTCAAAGAAGACTTCAAATCTGACTGGCGGATACGAAATTGATGACCTTTGTACTAAGTAAGCCTTACACTTCATCTTTTAATGGTTTACAACCTTTAGTTGAAGACTCAGTTGAGGACAGTGTTAGAAAACTAAAGTGATCCTGTATACGAAATTGATGACCTTTGTGCTAAGTAAGCCTTACACTTCATCTTTTAATGGTTTACAACCTTCAGTGTGAGCATGGTCCTCAACTAGTTATTTCTACCTTAAGGATTTCTGACCATGGGTCATTGCTTGCATGCCCACCATACACAACCCCATTTGAACCTTTAAATCATCCAATTTCCCACGAAGTTGTTCCATGGATTTTTCAGATCACGGTGCTGTGAGAAGTCAAGAATTGCAGTTCTAAAAAGAATACCACGTCTGAATAAGAATTCCCACTCTGAGTACCTGTTATGGATGCATGAAGACGTGTGAGATGAATGAGTAGATGCAATGCAATGTTCAATCATTTCCAAGGAACTCGCATGCTTTTTTTATTTTTGATTCTGATCCAGTAAGAAATAGACAAATGCATCATAAGTCTTGCAAGCGCGATTCCTTAGAAATGGAAAGAACATGTGTGTTAACTCTTTTTCATGCATACATTTTTTACTCATTTCTTTTGTAAAAATTAAATATGCTATGATGCAAGTGCGATACTCATGGAATCAAAGTTTCCAACATCAGAAATTTGATGTGATGTCACTAGATATGCCGAGATTACCAATATCAATTGTTTAGAACCTAAACCACAGAAAACCAAGTCACCAACAAAACACGGTCACCAACAAAACAAAGTCACCATCAGAACAAAGTCACCATCTGTATCTGTAAAGATTTTTCCCTCCCTGCTCACGGGTAAAGACTACGTCATGGTAAGGTCAATGGTAACTCAAAATCATGGGTTCGCTTGAAATAACTACCATCAAGCCATAAATGTGGATGACAATAACATCCTATTTGAACCTCATCTAAGCGTAGACGACATGACTGCACTAGTAAGACCTTCGTCCAATAGCCTCCATGTTCTACTTTATTCATAGGTTTCCTAGATCGTGTACTATATCCTAGGTATTAAGCCTTTTACCTCAATAGTAACACTCACCCAACATGGAAAACTAAAATCCAGCATAACATATAACTAATATGGAAAGCAATAAAATACAATGCAAACATATACTCGGATAAACATGTAAAAAATGAACAAGCCATAAAGCATAAAAATAAATACCCAAAGAAAAGAAAACAAGAGCTAGGAGCAACTCTGGAAAGGACCAGCAATTAGTCCACCTTTCTCCAGCGAAGTCGCTAGCTGAAACAACCGGCAAAACAAATCAACAAGATGAAATCAATGAAGTCGCCGTCAAACATTTTTTATCTCACAGGAAGGTAAAGGTTAACATCGAGTAAACTTGAGAAGGGTGAAATCACAATCAAATGACTGAGAGATCGGGTAAGGGATTCTGTTACACTAGGGGAAGTTATTAGCACCCCACACGCCCATAGTACTCTATGGTATCCATTCTTGTTATTTTAATCAAAGGGTGTGTTCAAATATAAATCTTAAAAGCTAAGGAGAAAAATGCAAAGAGGGAATGCATGCGAAAGAAAACACAAGGAAAAGAAGGAAACACTTACAAAGTTTCTTTCGGTTGAGCTCTGTGACCAAATGCCTACAAATCTTTTTTAATGAATTAGAGGGTCGTAGTTCAGCTCACATGTTTCAGTTTGTTGCGTATTTTTTAATGAATAATATTAATTTTTCCTTTTGCTGCAACTCGGCCTTTGGAGATTCACGCGTCAGTACAGAAGTGAATTAGCATGTTCTTTTTGAAAAGTTGATTAGTTTGATGCAAATCCGGAAGACGGAAAAAAGGTTTGAGTTGGTTTATGTTTTTTACCTTGAAAAAGGATTTAATAGTTGTTAGATGTTTTATGCATTTTCCAAGAAAAAAATTTTAGTCTTAAGGATGCAAAAGAAAGAAAAACTTCTAAGGGAGACTACCTAAATCTAATCCCTAATACTGTCATATAATGATTGATCCTAAGGTCAAGGATTGAAAGGAAAATCTCTACCTATGTTATCATGCATGGATTACAATCCTAACGTCTAACTTGCATCGGAAACAAAACAAGGGAATTCTAATGGAGCATAAAAAGATTCAAAACCTAAGGGAACATGGTATACACAAAGACAAAAACAAACAAACAATCCACGGACTCAAGAGAGCACATAATGTCATGAGAAGCGCACGCTAGCTCAAGTCACCAAGGCCTAACCAAGATATTGTGCATCGAGGTAGGAAATGGGAAACTTTATCCAAGGGCTCATATCAACCGAGGCAAACAAGAGGGATAGGATATGGGAAGCTTTAGCCAAAGGGTTAAATCAACCCAGGCAAACAAGCTATCTGTGGGAATATAATTTGTATACCATGGTATCGTATTACCAAGAAAGACGAGTAAGAGGAAAAGTGATAAACACTGAGCGTCAATGTCGACCAGTGTGAGCTCAAGACAGAGTTTGGGGAATCGATTACAAATCCCTTTTCCATCTGACTGACTCAATAACAAGAGCAACACACTCCAAAACACCGTGGTGCATCACGAGCTAAGGATGACACAGACAAAATGCGGGGGTTGATTGTGAACCCTTTCTGCTCGCCTCCTTTTGAGGACTTATCAATGGGGGAATCAGAATGGGCGCCTTCTTTGAGATCTTTGGGCACTATTTGTAAACACGCCTGCAGAATACCTATTTCGAGGTAGGTCTTTAGACAAGCCGCAAACAGAATTAGCACACAAATATGAATTTCCTTAAACATGTCTTTAAATAAACCAGAGGGGTTCCTGACATGATCGGCAATGAAAGTCCCTGCCATACATCTCTATCCTACTTCTCATGTCATCCGGAAACTGTAAAATGCGGTAAAAAGTGCGATAGATAAAGGAAATAAATCGGACTACCAATCGAGCAAAAATGTGTCACTAAATTGACAGCAGCTAGAAATCCAAAGAACCTCGAACAAGCTAGCATCAACAACATATAAAGTCAGAACATGCGTCAAAGTACCAAAGCAATATAAGTGGTGTGTGTCAGACACAATTGAAGAAGTATCATGCAAGAAAACCAACGGTCCATACAATACATAATATACAAGTATACACCTCATAATTGAGGAACAAAAGATAGCAACATGTGAAGAGTTGTACCCCACACATTAAGTGGAGTACCGAGATGTCGACACGTGAGAAATATGGTATCCCACAAATAAAGTAGAATACCGAGAAAGTAAGTGTGATCGAATCCCTTATGGTAATCCTTGTACAAAAATCAACAAACAAGTTCGTGATAACAAGAAAGCAACCGACAATTATATCATCGACTCATAATGTAAAAATCAAGTGATGGCACAAAATTCTAAAAGCGACTATTTCAAATCACAAATTGTTCATGGAATGAACCAGGAGCAAGAAAACATAAGTGCAATATTATACAAATAACTAAGGAAACGTGAATACAAGTAAAGTAAAAGTCAAAGCACATGATACATTTTAATCTATATCAAAAACCACAAAATCGGGAAATAGGCGTCAAAATTTATCGACCCGGAATTAAAAGAAAATCACATAGTTAATTGCAAACATGTCAACAGACTAAAAAATAAACTTATTTGAATTAATTCCGCCCAGAAGTGGGACTTTAATGTCAATTTCGTCGGCTGGAAGTAGCGAAAGGCAGAAAAAAATTATCTGAAATTGAAAATAAAGTCCACCAATAGCTATTGAATTATGGAGAAAGTCATGTTCCACTAATAATATTTGTAAAAACTCATCATGGTTAGGAAATTAGCTCAAAAATGAGATTATGTCAAGTGTTAGAAAAAATTCAAGAATTGTGACATTTTCCACTTATCTCAAGTTTTTATGTATCAAAAGAGGTTGGTAATGTGTCTTGAGTCAAATGGAAGATGTTACACCTCATGGATAAGAAAATGTTAGTATGAGTGTATGCACGTTCACAAAATACAATATTACATGTTATGGAAATGTTAAAGTAAGTGGACAAAACTAGAATTCAACATTAAGTATTAGTAAGTAAAACTTGTATGTTAGTACTAAGAATAATTAAATAAGAGTATGCATATTGAGGTGAATAGCATAGAAAAAATACAATACAAGTTAGTAATCACGATTCTAGAAAATTAGCATTTAGGCATAACACAGTTAAGCTCAAGACTCAACCAATTATGGATCTATACATATTTGTTCACAATATCAAGAATCTAACATCAACACAAACAATTACAATTAACTCTATGTCAAAAGATTAGCACAATATCAAGAATTAGCTATTATGTCAAGAATTAACAATACAACAATATGAGGAATTTCTACATACACCAAATGTGCAAAGGTTATATCTACAAATCTATGTCAAAATCTACATCACAAATTCACATAGACATTATCACGAACACATAATATGCACTAGAATATTACAAATTCTTTATCAAGAATTCTAGATCTAAACTAATCTACTTCATCAATTCATGCACAACTCACATAAATAAAATAAAATTACTCAAGTATTCAACAAAACTATGAGAATCAAGTAATGTTACCTAAGAGAATTTGTAAAAAATTGGAAGTTGAATGATGTTGATGATGATGCTTGCGGTAGAGAAAAGACAAGGGAAGGAGTGTTTGATCGGAGCTACCGCAAATGGATGGCACATCACTCGAGGGAGGCGGTGTGGGAGAGAGAGAGAGAGAGATAGAGAGATAGAGAGTGAGAGAGAGAGAGAGAATTTTCTTCTCTTTGATTTTTATGTTGTTGTGTTGAGAGAATGTGAGAGAGTTTGAGAGAATAGAGAGAATAGAAAATGAGAGGGAAATGAAATTATGAGAGTCTCCTTGTAAAAATTTGGAATTCAAATATATATATAGTTTGGCTCAAAAGTGGTGTTTGGCTTGCTTTTTCGGCTTTTTTTATGCATACTCGATACAAAATCCAATCCTGATAATAATCAGTGTGAAATTAAGACCTGCGGTCAATAATAAAATTGTCCAAAATGAAATGTGTTTCGCGGTGCAAAAAGAATGAACGTGATGATTGAGTGAGTTTGACAACTTTAAGTGACGATACCTCAAATCAAAAATTATAAAAGTGAATTTTTCAGCTTATTTTGAGCATAAGTGACAATAACATACCTCTCGGAGCAAGATACAAATTTGGGACCTGAAGCAAATTTTTAGAAGATAAAATTTATGAACCAACGAAAAAAGAACTAGCTTTATAGGATAAATGATAAGGAAATTATAAATTTTTGAAGTTTCATTGATGTATAACAGAATGGATCAAAAAAGCTTTTTCTCAATTAATTTTAACGTTCAGTCCGGAAAAATGCCTTGAACGACAATGCTCAGATCAAAATTTGAATTTAGAATTTGAAGAAAACTTGTAGCTGACATCATTTGAAATTTTTTTCTGAAGGAACCGTCTCGATACGATAGAAACCAAAGGAGTTAAGAATTTTACGATATCGAGAAACGGTGAATAAACATTCCGATTCAGCACAATTATTTCTCTGATAATCTGTTATTCTGGGGACTCTCCACAAAGAATTATCTCTCGAGCCGAACATATGAAACAAATATAAAATCAAGACAGATTTCTCCCAAAGAACCGACCCAAAAAGGTATTCCAGTCAGAAGTTATGAATTTTTGAATATCCGCAAAATTACGATTCAGCACAGTATTTTCATTATTTTCCAATGTATCACTCCCAGAAGAATCGCGTATTCAAAAGCCTTCTTCAAAGAATTAGCTTTCAGTCCGAACATGAGAGTTGCAGAAGACATTAAGATGGTTTCATCGCCTCAAGAACTTCCCCAAAACAATATTCCAATCAAAAGATACAAATTTTTTAGTATACGCGTGATGACGGGCCAGCAAATAAATTCGGTATACCGTCTTCAAAGAATTAAAATTCCAGGAGATTTTCTTCACATAATTAGCTTTTGATCTGAACATGATAATTGATAAGAGAATAAATACAATCTCAATGCTCGAGGAGTCCACTGAAAATACTAAATCGGATGAAAGTTACAAATTTCCAAACACTCGGTGAACAAATAATCAATCATGAATTCCAAATACTGCTTTAGAGAAAACAAATTATTCGGGGACTTTCTGCACATAATTGAGTTCTGGATTGAATAAATAAAATAAATAAAATACTAAGACAGTTCCAATTCCTGAGGAATCAGCTCGAAACAATGCTCTAATGGCAAGTTGCGAATTTCTAAGCTCAAACTAGCAAAGAAGCTGTTTCTGGTTCACACTGCTTCAAATTCATCGAAACACCCAACTCTTCCACAATTCAGAATACATTGAAATACATGAGAGCTTTGATGAAGACTTTCTTGGAAATTTCATGGATAACTTGGAAACAGGGCGGAGCGCATTAAAACGTGGAAAACCTTGAATTTCTATTTTTTATGCACCGCTTGGTTAAATACTTATCTCAGAGCTTGATGCCGATAAAATTCCTTGATCCCATGAGTATGCGCCTAATGACATGTATGTATGCATATGATAATGAAGTATAATCCAATTAGGTTTAAAATGAAGAGGGAAAATTTTGGGGTACAACAATTACCTATCCCAGTAAGAGAAGTAGGAGCCTTATATATTTCTTGAAGGTAGAAATAATTTCTTTTAGCTAGTTCTTCTTCTTGTGTTGGTTGTCAAATGGGAAATCATCCCAAAAGCCGACCCCACCAATGGCCAGAGAAGCAGGAGCGTACCAAGTATAATGAGGCAAAGTTTAAAATTCCCATTCAAGAGCATGCCTGGTCAGGTTGGCTAGGTAGGAACAGTCTTCTTTGAGGGAGACTCCTAATGTTCTTTCGGAGCATGGGGGCTCGAACTCGACAACTACGTGGGATTTGGGAGACTCACTGCACACAATGACCTCTAAGAATCATTTAAAGTACCTCTGGCAGGCCCAAAAAAGGATGGAGCCTCAACCGGCCATAAAGTGTTTGAAGGGCCCTTCACCGCCTGAGTTGGCCGGATTATCCGCCTTAGTAGGTGAAGTGTTTCTTCATCCTTTATTGAATCTATAGATAATGATTACTAAAGTAAGCACATTGCAAATAAATTAAATAACAATAGTGGGGCAAAGTACATCTAAAAAATAAATAAAAAATTACCTTCCTCTCCTCCTTGGTACGAACATCCATCATTAGACGTGTTTAGATAAGTTGCTTTAAGAACTTTTATGAAGCTTCATCCAAAGGAGTAATACCCCCTAAGTAACCCAACACTTTGAAAAAACCCACCACCCGTTTATTTATATGCACATCCTCTTGAGATAGGTTGTCCTCTTTGTAGATATATGTTCATTCCCCATCAGGAAGTAACCCTTGTTCCAATACTTAGGAAATAGGATGGTACACCTGCCTCTAGATCTATTCCCTATTGTGCATACTCTTTCACGAGCCTCTGAGGCGGAGAGGGGAGATAATAAAGAATTGATTTTCTAAATGATTTAAGCTCTTCAGAAAATCCCTAAAACAACAAACAACTTGTGCTAGATTAATCAAGCCATAGCCTCGCGCCTGAGTCGTAGAACTACATCAAAGTTTAAACACCAATACTAGAATAATTTCACATACGCCTAACTCATAGGTTACAATTGTGATGGAGCAACAATCAAGTTATTCAGAACTGCTATTTTAAAGATATTGAAAGATAGAGAAGACACATGATCGAGAAGATACACTCGTAGAAAGAGATGGCACATTCAACATACTCGTTACAGATTCTCTCATTTTCACTAAGGGTCAAGCCACCCCAAGTCAAAAGTGGACCAACCTCTAAGAAGGCTCCGTCAAGACCACCCTCTCGAGAGAATACATAAATAGTTAAGGAAGAGGCAGGGTCAACCCAAGAGGCATAAGTAAATTTTTTACCCATGATAAGCACTACCTTATTCTAGAACAAAAACAAAAATTGTTATAGAAAATGTAAGTAACAATGAAGAAAATAGAACGCCTCAAAGAAATACGAAACAAACTCTTTGAAAATTGTATGATGACTTATAAAAAGGAATAAACCTTATCAATACTCATATTATCTTAGTCAGACACTCAAGTGTTTCATTTCCCGAAGGTCTTTATGAGGGAACCTAACAAAATCCACTATGTGGCGCATTGAAGGCACAAATTCCTGAGAAATATTAGGGTTGAAGATGTGAAAAACACAAGAAGGGGGGGTTGAATTGAAAACTTGAAATCTAAAAGCTCAATGACACAGTTTTTTTATCCTGGTTCGTTTGATCTCAAACTACTCCAGTCCACCCGTCAAGGTGATTTCGCCTCTCTCCAACGAGGTCTTAACTCCCTAATCTCAAAAGATTACAAAAGCTACTTTAACAACTGTTAAAGTCTTCTTGAGTACAACCACGGTCCGGTTAATCTCAAGGAACACAGTTTCAATACAATTATACAAGATGTGTGTTGTTGTGTTTCTAACAAAAACTGTTTATCACAACTGTGATAAATTACACAGGATTATAGCTTGGAAATATAAAGAATATTGCTTGCATCTTTGAATATGCGTGAGTGATAATATGGAAAAATTCGTTCTTGATTTTGAATGTTGAATTTGTTTATATAGGCAGTGGAATGACGTTGATCATAAAGCATGTTTAATTTCATTAACACACTTTCCATTTGGAGAAGATCCTGTCTGAAAGAAGTCGTTGGAATTGATGATGTCTTGAATGATCAGTAATGCTTCAGAATCTTATCTCCTTACTTGCTGATGACGCTTCAGAATATTGATGACTTGGAGTAACATGTTCTTTTTCAGAATCAGAGTTTACTTTGATTAAGCGCAGGTTCTGGTAATCAATCTGCAGCGCATGTTCGGATTGCTTCAGCGTGTAGCTCTTATGGCTTATCTTTTGATGTTGATATGATCAGAACTTATGCATACATAAAACATAATTTTTAGGGTGCATATTTGTTCTTTGTATTTATTTATTCTTTGTATTTGTTATCATCAAAACTCTAACCAAGGGTTGTAGAATCAAACTATGTTCTAACAATCTCCCCCTTTTTAATGATGACAAAAACTAGATTTTTCAATTAAAAATAAAGAATAAAAGGTTTAAGAGAAACTCCCCCTGAGTTGATTACTTCCTTTAAGTTCCTTGCGCATCAGAGTTTAGCTACATCTTTCATCATAGTTTGTACCTGTTCAAGCTTTTCAGAAGATAGAGGTTAAGTAATTCAGAATGTTTGAGAGTTCTGTCTCGGTTAAACTGTTATTGAAAATATCTTACTTTCTCCCCCTTTTTGTCAGTTATCAAAAAGGCAATATAATCAGAGCCAAAATAGTTGAATTATATTAAAAATAAGAAGCAATGATAAGTTCCAGAGCAGATGAGGTAAAAAATTAAGCATTACAGATAAAAAGATTTAAAATAGAAAAAATCTAAGAAGGAGGAGGAAGACGTGTGAACAAAGCTTCCAGCAAGCTCTTGATCTGAGAATTAGATTCTTCTTGCTTGCCCAAAATGCTTTTAATATCTTTGTTTGTGTCCTCCCGCTTATACAACCTTGCATGGATAAGAGCATTTTATTTCTTCAACTCTTCTAGAGTTTACATGACTGAGGAAGGTGTTGGAGATTCTTCAGAGGTTTGACGTTGCTTAGAGCATCCTGCAGTTTGTTCACGGAGAACCATTTCCTATACTGTGATCATCTCTTCTGGAGCAGCAGTCAGTGAGAGACTTTCTAATTCTGGTTGAACTTCATCTGAGG
Organism: Vicia faba; assembly: GCA_948472305.1. Taxonomy (NCBI): domain Eukaryota; kingdom Viridiplantae; phylum Streptophyta; class Magnoliopsida; order Fabales; family Fabaceae; genus Vicia; species Vicia faba. Next base: position 382,516,258 of record OX451738.1, on the reverse strand, counting down.
GATGATGCTATATCTAGGGAGCATTATCCAGAGGGAGGATATCTTTCTTGAGTATATGGCTCAGAACTTGGTCTTCAAAAGCCTTTAGCTTAGCACTAAAGTTCTGTTGAACCTGTTCATAACTATGTTCCTTCAGCTTTAGTGTTTTAGAACTAAGCTAGTTTCTGAATTTTTTCCATATATAATCAGAAGCAACAGGATTAGTCATCTCTTGACTAGCATACCTTAAAGAATTTATCCATTCCTGTATCCCTGTTTCAAAAATCAACAAACTTGTACCAACATCTGATGTGGTTTCAGTTGGTTTAGGTTTGGGAATGGAAGTTTTGTGAGAGATAGTAGCTAGTCTTTCCAGCGCAATTGGATCAATGACAAGTCTTGCGTTGTCAGCTAGACTGCTAGTGGGTGAAGGAGTGGGAGAGTCAGGTATGATGATTGGACTAGTAGGGGAGTTTGGTGGTGTGGATTCCAGAGAAGAAGGAATTTCTGGAATGTCGTGGATGGTGAGAGGCATGTGAATGGCAAGTGGTTCTGTGATTCCAGGTATTGGGATTGTATCGGAATCTGAATGAGGTTCTTCAGATTGGTTTGTTGAAACATGGTGAGGTTCTGGTTCATGGATATCAGAGGATTGATTCTCAGAAGGTTGATCTTATGGTTGTTGTATTTCAGGTTGAGGTGATTGTGGAGAGCGAGGTTGCAAAATTACAAGTGTGGTATCAGAGTTTGGATTTTCAGGGAGTTGTGAATTTGGATTTTGTGGTACGGGAGCTGAAAAGTCTTGGTCAAATGAATCAATATCAGACAGAACTTTGGCAAGTTCTGGTTGAGTTTGTTCAGTGTTTGGATTATGAGAAAGGGAGTGAGTTTCATTCAGACCTAGAGTTTCTGATGGATCAAACCCTATGTCAAAGTCTTCAAATGTTTGTGGGGTTGGATGTTCTGGTTGAGTAGTTATGGTTTCAGATGTTGATATATTTATTGATTCTAAAACAGGAACATAGGAAGGATTACCTTTCTTTTTGGCAGCTTTTGGAGTCTTCTGAGATGGTCCTTCTGCTGCAACTTTCCTCTTCTTAGTCTTCTTCAAAACAACTTCTGGAGCAACCTGATGCAAGTCCTGGATATTGATTTTTGGTGCAGTACAATCTTCCTTGCAAGCATCCAGACATCTGACTATTATTTTTGGCTTTGAGTCAATATCAGAAAATAGAGGAAAATCATCCAGAGGTATCCTCCTTTAAGTGATGGTTGCATGAGAAGTAATAGAAGGTTCCTTCTTGATATTCTCAATTATTTTCATCTTCTTCAGATTTTTTGTGTTCAGGGGCTTCCCAGCGGTTGCATCTAGAGTGCTGATTTCCTTGGCTTCAGTCAAATGCTCTATCAGCCTATTCCATGTCAGAATATCTGGTATGAGTCTTCCTAAGGGTATCCAGTCCCTTTTGGTTCGTTCATCTTATCTTGTTTCCTTCACACTAGTTCTAAGATGATTAAACAACAAGTGTGGGAGGTTTACCTTAGCCCTCTTGGCAATGAAGTAGATCAGAAATTGTTGATCAATGTTTATATAATCAGGAAAGCTAGTTGGCTTCCTGTGGTTGATACACCCAAGAATAATTTTACGCCAAATTTTGTGGTGATCCTTCAGATCTCTGATTTTGCTGGAGGGAAGTCCAAGAGTAAATATTTCCCTTGTAATAGAGCCTACGTCAGAGCATCTCTCAGCCATGTCAATACATCTGACACCTCCACCATTGTAACCAATAAGCTTTGAAATTAGGTCTTCTATAATGACAATATTCTTCCCCATGACATAAAAGGTAACTTGATGATTTGAATAAAAAGCATGTATCCAAAATTCTTTGACAAGAATTGGAAATGTTGACCCTAGAAGACGGTCAAAGTATCTGTTCCAACCTTGAGCATTGACGTCTTCATACAGATTGAATTCTTTTTCTTGCAAGCTTTCAAAGTCAATAATCAGTTCTAAAAGAACTTCCAGATTATCAATGGGAGTGAGTAGCATTCCTTAAGGTTCTTTGTATTGTTCCATTGAGGCAGATTCCTGAGTACTGATACTTTGGACGCTTTAAGAAGCCATTGTTCACACAAGAGTTGAGGAAGATGAAAGGGGTTTTTGAAAATACAAACTTGAAGCGAGGGAAAGTATATAGAGAGTAAAAAGAAGTGATTGTAAAAAGTGAGATTTGAGTTTAAATAGTTTTTCTTGAAAGCGTAAACAGTAAGAGAGAGAAATAATTAGTCATGATTATAAGCATTAATGACACCTGAAATTAGGGGATTCAGAAAGATACTGGAACGGTTACCCATGATGTGTGTCTCAATGCACCCAATCAGCGCTTTTGACCTTTCAGAAAAGTGAACGCGTGTTCAGCCTCAGAAAGTAGCTGATGAATGGATGTCAACTGTTTGATTATATGAACATCAAGCTTTTCTCCTTGAAATGAAACACTTAGATCTTTATGGATAGATTCTGATGCAATTTGTACTTCTAAAACTCTGAAGGCAGGTTGATCAGTAGTTCACAGAAAATAACCAAGTTCTGAAGGTTAAGATATATAAATAAAACAATTTATTCTGGGCAAAGCTTCATGCTAAGATGTTTTAGAATGAAGTTAAACCTATCTTCAGAAAGAGGTTTTGTAAAGACATCAGCCCATTGATGGTCTGTGTCAATGAATTTTAAGTTAATAATCCCTTTCTGAATATAGTCCCTAATAAAATGATGTTTTATTTCTATATGCTTAGCCCTAGAATGCAAAATTGGATTTTTACTGAGACAAATAGCAGAAGTGTTGTCACAGAGGATAGGAATGTTACTCTCAAATATATTGAAGTCTTCAAGTTGAATTTTCATCCAGAGCATTTGCGTACTATATCCAGTAGCTGCTATGTATTTAGCTTCTGTTGTTGATAGTGCTATTGTGGACTGTCTCTTGCTGGTCCATGAGATCAGGTTTTCTCCCAGAAACTGGAAGCTTCCAGAAGTTCTTTTACGTTCTACTCTGTCTCCAGCGAAGTCAGCATCACAATTTCCTACTAAGCTGTAATCATTTGATTTTCTATAACACAAACCTTGATTAGCAGTACCTTTCAGATAGTTGAAAATTCGCTTAACTGCTGTTAAGTGAGATTCTCTAGGATCTTATTGGAATCTAGCACATAAGCAAACACTAAACAAAATTTCAGGCCTTGAAGCCGTCAGATAGAGGAGAGAACCAATCATACCTCTATAGACCTTTTGTTCTACCTTTTTACTTACCTCTTCCTTTTCTAGAATGCACGTGGGATGCATTGGAATCTTTGAGGGCTTACATTCTGAGAGATAAAATTTCTTCAGAAGTTCTCTGACATATTTCCTCTGATGAATGTAAGTTCTCTCTGGAGTTTGGTTTATCTGAATGCCCAGAAAGAATTTGAGTTCCCCCATTAAGCTCATCTCAAACTCTGCCTGCATACATTTAGCAAACTCTCTTCCCAGAGAGGGTTTATTAGATCCAAATATAATGTCATCAACATAAATCTGACATACTAACATGTCATTCTTAACTGTCTTATAGAATAAGGTTGTGTCCACTTTCCCTCTGGTGAATTCCTTTTCTAACAGGAAGTTACTTAGTCTTTCATACCAAGCACTGGGATCTTGTTTCAGACCATAGAGTGACTTCTTTAGTTTGAAAACATATTCTGGATTTTTGGAATTCTCAAACCCAGGAGGTTGGTGCACATATACCTATTCATCTATATAGCCATTTAAGAATGCACTTTTGACATCCATCTGATACAGAGTGATGCCTTTATTAACAACAAATGATAATAAAAGTCTGATGGATTCTAACCTAGCGATTGGAGCAAAGGTTTCTGTATAGTTTATCCCCTCTTGCTGACTAATACCTTGTTCTACCAGTCGTGCTTTGTTTCTGATGACTTCACCTTGCTCGTTCAGTTTGTTTCTGAACACCCACTTTGTACCAATGACATTGAATCCTTTTGGTTTGGGAACCAGATCCCATACGTCATTTCTGGGGAATTGATTCAGTTCCTCTTGCATTACCAGAATCCAATCATTGTCCAGAAGTGCTTCATCAATTGTTGTTGGTTCAATCAAAGAGACCAGTCCCATGAGGGATTCATCAGAGTTTCTGAATGTTGATCTTGTTCTGATTGGATCATCCTTCTTTCCCAGTATTGCATCTTCTGGGTGATCAATGTTGCTTCTGGATAGTCTTTTCTGGAGTTGATCAACAGAAAGTGCTGGATTGCTTGCAGTATCTCTTTCTGATGTTGAGGGAGTGTCTTTGTTGAGAACTTCTGATGAGTTGTCTTAAGTACCTGTGATTTTAACTTCCATACCTGCAAGGAGTTAATTCTCATTTGACTTTTGAGAGTCAAGCTTATCATCAAACCTAACACTGATTGACTCTTCAACAATCCGTGTTTCTGTATTGTATACTCTGTACCCTCTTGAGCGTTCAGAGTATCCTAACATAATATACTTTTGTGCTTTAGATTCAAACTTGTTCAAATAATTTTTTATATTCAGAATAAAGCATGTGCATCCAAATGGATGAAAATAAGAAATGTTGGGCTTTCTGTTCTTCCACAATTCACATGGAGTCTTTTCCAGAATAGGTGTTATGGAGATTCTATTCTGAATGTAACACGCTGTGTTAATTGCCTCTGCCCAGAAGATCTTAGCAACGTTAGTCTCGTTGATCATGGTTCTGGCTATTTCTTGCAATGTTCTGTTCTTTCGTTCTATAACTCCATTTTGTTGGGGAGTTATAGGACATGAGAAGTCATGCAAGATGCCTTTTTCATTAAAAAATAATTCAAAATTTTTATTTTCAAATTCCCCACCATGATCACTTCTGACTTTGACAATTCTAAGATCCTTTTCATTCTGAACTTGGTTGCAGAAGGTAACAAACACAGAGTGTGACTCGTCCTTGTGTCTTAAGAACTTTACCCATGTCCATCTGCTATAGTCATCTACGATTACTAACCCATACTTCTTGCCACTAACTGAAGCAGTTTTTACTGATCCAAATAAGTTAATGTGCAGAAGTTCTAATGGCTTAGAGGTGGAAACAACATTTTTGGATTTGAAAGCAGGTTTTGCAAATGTGCCTTTCTGACATGCTTCACACAGAGCATCTGAGTTGAACTTCAAATTAGGAAGTCCTTTGACCAGATTGAGTTTGTTAATCTGAGATATTCTTCTCATACTAACATGCCCCAATCTTTCTTGCCATACCCATTGCTCGTTGTTAACAGAAAGTAGGCATTTTACATTCTGACTCTTTAGTTCAGAAAGTTTTATTTTATAAATGTTGTTTTTCCTCTTTTCATTAAATAGGATAGTCCCATCTTTCTGACTAATAGCTTTGCATGAATTTTGATTGAAGATTATATCATAACCATTATCACTTAATTGACTTATGGATAACAGGTTATGCATTAATCCATCAACTAATAATACATTACTTATAGAGGGAAGATTTCCATTACCTACTGTTCCAGAGCCAATGATCTTTCCCATCTGATTACCTCCAAAGCCCACGTAGCCTCCAAGCTTAAGTTCTAGGATTTGGAACATATGCCTTCTTCCCGTCATGTATCGCGAGCAGCCAGAATCCAGGTACCATGATTGGTGTCTTAGCCTTGCTGCTAAAGATATCTGCTACATGTATAATTTTATCCTTAGGTACCCACATTTTCTTGGGTCCTGATTTGTTAGTTTTACCAAAATTCTGATTGAATTTTGGTTTGACAGAATAATCACTACTTGTGTATTTTATGTCATGTGTGTGCCCATATATAAAATGTGAATTTAGTGATGTGCATTTTATAACTAAGTCCATGGCATTTTTTGGTTTAGATATCTTACCTTGATATCCTATCCCTTTTCTGCCATTTCTGCTAACTCCATAGATCATTAAAGCCATCTTGCTTTTGTCTATGTTTTTAGCTAGAAACTTCTGAAAGCTGTGATCATACTCTTTGATGATCTCATCAGCATTACTGGGAGTTTCAGAGATTGTCTCCTTCTGAGAGTTTTGAAAATCATTTTCTAATTTTGAAATTTTTTCTTTTGACTCAGAATTCTCTAATCTGAGACTCTTAGTCTTTTCAGAGTCAGAGGCAAGATTCCTTTTCAGGTTCCTGAATTTGACTCTGATTTGCTGATACCTTTCCAGAAATTCATTTAGACTTTCTGCAAGTTCGGCCTTAGTAAAGTTTATGGTAAAGTCAGGAAATACCTCTTCAGTGTCTGATTCTGAGTCTGAACTAGAAGCTTCACTATCTTCTGATACGTTTTCCATGAGAGCTATATTTTCTCTTTCATCATCTGATTCTGAGTCAGCTTCACATGTGTCAGAATTATCCCATGTAGCCATGAGGCTTTTCTTCTTTTCCTTGAAGAACTTCTTTTTGGGCTTTTCCTTCTGAAGCTTTGGGCAGTCACTTTTGTAGTGCCCTTGCTTGTTACATTTATAGCAGATGATGTCCTTGTTGTTTGGCTTTCTGTATCCTGAAGAATCATCAGATCTTCTGTGTCCAGAGGAAGACTCAGACTTTTTGTATCTGGAGGAGGATTCATTCTAATTCTCTTATCTTCTGGGATTTCTGAACTTCCTTTGTCTCTACTTCCACAGTTGGTTCACCCTTCTGGAGAGGAGAGACAGTTCATCTTCTTCTGATGAGGATCCATCAGAAGTTTCTTCCACAACCTGCAAAACCTTAAAGTCAAATTTTCTATTAGATTTTAAAGCTAATGGCTTACCTTGCTTTTGAGGCTCATCTTCTTCTAGCTCTATCTCGTGACTTCTGAGGGAGCTAACAAGTTCCTCTAGAGAAATTTTGTTGAGATCTTTGGCTAGCTTAAGTGTTGTAACCATTGGCCTTCATTGTTTGGGAAAGCTTCTGATGATCTTCTTAACGTGATCAGCAGTAGAATACCCTTTGTCAAGAACCTTTAGTCCAGCAACAAGAATTTGTAATCTTGAAAACATAGTTTTTATTGATTCACTATCTTCCATATTGAATGCCTCATACTTCTGAATGAGCGCAAGGGCCTTGGTTTCTTTGACTTGAATGTTGCCTTCATGCGTCATTTTCATAGAGTCAAACATGTTCTTGGCAGTCTCTCTGTTTGATATTTTCTTATATTCTGAGTATGAGATGGCGCTGAGAAGTATTGTTCTGGCCTTGTGGTGGTTTCTGAATTCACGCTTTTGCTGATCAAATATCCTTTTTCTATCTATCTTCTGACCACGTCCATCCACTGTGTGCGTGTATCCATCAGTCACCATGTCCCACATATCAGCATCATGAGCCAGAAAGAAACTCTCAATTTTGTCTTTCCAATAGTCAAAGTTTTCTCCATCAAAGACTGGAGGTTTGCCACTGAATCTGTCCTTATCTTCATGGTTGTCATTGCTGATATTTTGGCTTGGTTCCACCATAGTGTTTTTCTGAAGCTTGGATCTTGTACTGACACGGTTAAGTGTTTAAACTCAGAACCAGGTGCTCTGATTCCAATTGAAGATGTGAAAAACACAAGAAGGGGGGGGGGGTTGAGTTGAAAACTTGAAATCTAAAAGCTCAATGACACAGTATTTTTATCTTGGTTCGTTTGATCTCAAACTACTCCAGTCCACCCGTCAAGGTGATTTCTCCTATCTCCAACGAGGTCTTAATTCACTAATCTCAAAAGATTACAAAAGCTACTTTAACAATTGTTAAAGTCTTCTTGAGTACAACCACAGTCCGGTTAATCTCAAGGAACATTGTTTCAATACAATTATACAAGATGTGTGTTGTTGTGTTTCTAACAAAAACTGTTTATCACAACTGTGATAAATTACACAGGATTATAGCTTGGAAATATAAAGAATATTGCTTGCAGCTTTGAATATGCGTGAGTGATAATATGGAAAAATTCATTCTTGATTTTGAATGCTGACTTTGTTTATATAGGCAGTGGAATGACGTTGATCATAAAGCATGTTTAATGTCATTAACACACTTTCTATTTGGAGAAGATCCTGTCTGAAAGAAGCTGTTGGAATTGATGCTGTCTTGAATGATCAGTAACGCTTCAGAATCTTATCTCCTTACTTGCTGATGACGCTTCAGAATATTGATGACTTGGAGTAACATGTTCTTATCCAGAATCAGAGTTTACTTTGATTAAGCGCAGGTTCTGGTCATCAATCTTCAGCGCATGTTCTGATTGCTTCAGCGTGTAGCTCTTATGGCTTATCTTCTGATGCTCATATGATCAGAACTTCTGCATACATAAAACATAATTTTTAGGGTGCATATTTGTTCTTTGTATTTATTTATTCTTTGTATTTGTTATCATCAAAACTCTAACAAAGGGTTGTAGAATCAAACTATGTTCTAACAAGGGTCTTCTCTTAGTTTTTCATTTAAGCTAAAAGAGTGATTGTCAAACAAGGCAAATCAGGAAAATTATTACACTGTCATATAGAGAAAAAGATTAGGGGAAATTGTTTTAGGCTAACTAAAATAGCCATTTTCCGACCACCCGAAGGAAATAATGATTCACCTAGATTGCTCGCATAAAAGGGGAACTACCATATGGATTAGTACATGTGAACCAGGGCCAAGATACATCCAAAGACTCCTAGCATTTCGCGCCTAGAGAGTATCAGGTTGTTATAGTTGGTCCATTATATAAAGTGAAACAAATAATATATCAGCATTGACTTTAAGGCACTTTGTTGAGTTTTGTGGCCACATGGGGCCCTTATCGGGCTTGAACAAATAGTTATAGTTTCATAAAAAAAAGTTATTGTATTTCATTTTTAAGTGAACCTTGTAAGAAATGACATTAAGGTATGTTGCAAAAGGTCTTCCCAAGATACAATTGTAATCACTTTTGCAATGAACCACCAAGAATTAAATATCCATAATCATGGTGTCTTTCCCTTCACAAAAGTTAACAATAAGCTATATGTAATTCCAAAGAAGAATTACTAAACCATTAAAAGCATGATGATTCGTGCTCGTGTAGGGTGATAACTTCTCCTTCTTCAAGCCTAACTTATCAAAAAGTTTGGTATGCATAATTCTGCATTAGTTTCTTTCATAGACGAGGATCCTTAATACATCGAAGATAGTCATGTTGGCCATAATTACCAAAGGATATAAATCATTGGGGATACCTTTCACATTTTCACTGTCTTTGAACCCCAAAAGGATCCCTAAAGTTTCTTTTCTAATGACAACTCTCCCTTTCCATCTATCTCCATAAAATGTGCAATATTTCTTTTTACGGTCCCCTTAGATGGTATCTTTGGTTGTGGGAAGCCTCCAGTAATAGATGTGATTAAGTGATATCCCTGAAAATAAATGTTATGATTTTTTTCCCTCTATGTTCTCCTCTTCTTCACTAATGTCCCTCCCTTTACTAAGGCCCTCAACGACTTCAATCATCTTGTGTAGTGGTGTGCCACCCTGGAGAAGAGATTGTTTCTTTCATGAATATTCAATTTGTCTTCATGTTTACAGGGAGAATCTCTACGTATCTTGAAATATCACTTACATGTGTCCTTGAAATATTTATCAATTCTTCCTTTTTTTAATCATACTTATATCACATCCTTCAAGTTGATGTACTAATTTGTATATCATGATCATGACTCTTATGGAATACTCAGAATTTGGATTTGTTATCTCACGTTGACTCTTTTACAAGGTGGGGAAACATTACCTCAACCCAAGGGCGGATCCACCTTAAAAATTTTAAACATTTTTTGAAAATAGGTGTAATATAAAAAAAACTATAAAAAATATAATCATATAAATATCATGCAATGAAATGATAAAGAATGCATAATAGTTAAGTGGCTATGTCACTTTTATGCTCTCTCATTGTCATATGTTCAACTCCCGACGAGTTCAAAATTTGTAGTCTTCATTTTTTTAAATATTTGGCAACTTCCCTAACTTAAACCACATAATACTTTTAAAAGGTGAATTTATTTTGAATTGTTAATGAATTCTTCAAAACAATACATTAACCACTTTTCAATATTTATTTAGAAAAAATTTAGTAAAATTTATTTTTAAAAAATATAATTCAATCAAATTCATCTAATTCATTTATAAAATTAATTTTAATATTTTAATTCTATAAAAACTATATATATTTTTTAAAATCTAAAATAATTTTTAACTGTAATCATTTAAAACTCTCTAATATACAAATATATTTTGGTTTTCATTTTATTCCCTCCCTCTGATACAAGGAGAATATAAAAAAGTCAAATTTAAAAAAAAAAAAAAGTGTGTTTGATTTGCAAAAGGGTCACTACTCAACATAATAGTATAATACAAGCCTTTAAAGTACTTGATTGATAGAATATGTATTTATTTGTTAATACAATATGTATTTATGTATTTATATAAGTCAAACATCGACTATAATATGTAATGAACTGTAAATCTATATATATATATATATATATATATATATATATATATATATATATATATATATATATATATATATATATATATATATATATATATATATATATATATATATATATATATATATATATATATATATATATATATATATATATATATATATATATATAAGTTTATGTAGTGCTTTTGTCACGCGGTTGATCTTAATATCACTCAATATCTTATATGGTATCAGTTGAGATAAAGATTCAAACCTAATCAAAGTCTTCGTCACCACATTAGCGTCTCCCCTAGTACTGCTACTTTCGTTGCTTCTCCTTAAAAGTTATTGTCGCTGTAGTAACTCCTTATCCAACACCTTTGAAACCGCCGTATCTCCTCCTCCAGCACCGCCACCATCATTGTAGATCCTCCTCTAGCTCCGCCTCCACCACCATAACTTCTCGCCTTGCACCACCGTATCCTTAGCCCATCCTCCTGTGTCACTGTCACTTTTTCCATGCTACCCACTGCAATATTCAGCAAACGTCGCACCTCTAGCGCCATGTATTCCTCTTTCGGTGATGAGTACGAGCATGTTTCTACCAAGGTCAAAAATTCCACCAAGTCGTCCTCTTCTTCCAATAGACATGAGTTTCACCCAACTCTTGTTGTCACTAACATTAAAATAGCATTCCCTTTATTCTAGAGATGGAGAAAGATCACTACACCATGTGGGTTGAACTATTTGAAGTTCACACTCGTGCTAACAAAGTAGTCCATCACATTATTCCGCAGTAGGAAAAGAAAAACATGTCTCTATTGATGTTGATTTTGAAATATGGGCAGGCTTTAATTCCAGAGTACTCCAGTGGATTTATTCCACCATATCCCTTGATCTCTTTACCACTACTTTGGGAAAGGGATCCACCACCGTGGCTGCCATGTAACGCTTAGCTCATATTTTATGGACAGCCAAAACTCACATGTCATTTCTCTTGAGCAGGACTTCTCACCCAACCGCTTAGAGGATTTTACTAGTGTCTCTGCATATTTCCAATGTCTTGAGCAACTTTCTGATCAGTTGAAGAATGTTGGATCACCTCTAAGAAATCACTATTTAGTTCCTCAACTGGTGTTTAGTCTTTTTGATCCATACCGTAGGGTTACTACCCTAATTCACTATTTAATAAATATTGTGTTGATAATGGTATTATTTTTTGTTTCTCTTTCCCTCACACTTCGTCACAAAATAGCATAGCAGAATGTAAAATATGCATCATTAACAACATGGTTCACACTTTTCTCGCTCATATTCGTCCCTTCCTCATTTTGGCATCACACACTTTAAATGGCCTCATATATTCTTAATATCCTCCCAAAAAGAATTTGTCCAATTACTCGCCTACCCAACTTTTGTATCATTGTGATCCCTCTTAAATACAGCTTCGCGTCTATGTTTAAATTTGTTATCCATGCTTTCCATCCACTACTATCAATAAATTATAACCATGTGTCTTCTTAGGGTATACCACTAATCACAAAGGTTACAGTTAGTTCCATGCATTTATGGTTGGCTAAATTTTGGCTAGGCATGTTTCTAAACATGGTTCTAAGTTGTTGTTGAGGAAAATGTTGGGCATACTTATCAACTGACATAACAATTTTACTGCTATGTGTTTTTCAGTCAGATGTCGAAGGCAGATATCATGACATCTTGATCTGGTTCTGCAGCACAGCAGGCGCTTCTATTTTGAATCTTGACAGATTTATTTTGATTCTGGAATATTCCTTCTAGATATGTTTCAATAAATTTCACATGTCAAGAAGATTTTATCTGGAACAAGATTATATCTCCAACCGTGCATTAGTTACTAAATTGGTTGATTGAGACTAATTAGGAAACTTTGTATAGGTTATTCCAAGATTTAAGGAGATTTTGTTGAACAACAAATACAACTCTCAACTTGTGGATCAAGAAACTTCTGGACTCATAATACCGAAGCCCATGGATTGAAGAAGTATGTTTAAATAATACATAACCTAATGTATCTTTAATCCTTCAACAATTGTAAAATTAGGGGAAGAAAATAGTCTTAAGTTTTGAGAGTCTATTGTGTATTGTGTAGGTGTTTGTCACACGTGTATCACACGATACATGTGGTTGGCTTTTTGTTCTCACTCAGAAGCCTTTAGGATATGAGTTAAGTATTCTTCTTGGAGGAATCTTTTAAGAAACTCTAAGTATTGTTATTGGTCAAGAGTCTTGGCTAAGTATTTGAATAGGAAGTGTGTTCCTATTTTTATTGATTAGGTTGTTGTGATTGTGACCTGTTTATAAATGTTATAACATAATTTGTTTCTACATCTCTGTAAGAGTTTTGATGATAACAAACACACGATATATATATATATATATATATATATATATATATATATATATATATATATATATATATATATATATATATATATATATATATATATATATATATATAAAGAACAAATATGCTCGCTAATAAAATTATCTTTATATGCAGGGAAGTTCTGATGTAAGAAGCATAGAAGATCTGCTAGAACATCTAGAAGTTCTGATATAAGAATATGAGAGAAGTTTCGTTTTGAAGATCTGCTCAGACACAACATTCTTAGAAGCAAATCTATGTAATATGCTGAATGAAGAAGTTCTATGTTACAACTTCTGAATGCACCAACATTGTGTAACATAATCTTTGATACTCTGATTTATAAAGTTCTAATACAAGCAGTAAGGGACTCCCAACAGTAACATTCATCTTCTAATGTGAGAAAGTTCTGAAGCATTACAATTTATTAATGGAAAATCAAAAGTAACAGCTATAAGGAGACAAGAATCTCCTGGTTTGGAAAGATCATTAATTCGTGTTATGAACATTCTAAAAGAATCTTCTTATGTCACTCTTGAATGACCTGTATAAAGAAGGCGGATAGAAGAAATCAAGTGACGAACAACTGCGCATGAAAAAGAAAATCATTTCCCCAGTTCCACCTAGTACTCTTAAATTTTGCAATACATCACTGTTGTGATATTGTTTTATTTAGAAAACATATTTGTACACACTTTAATTATATTACTTTGTAATTCCTTGAGAAAACTAGGTTGTAGTTTTAGACTCAAGAAGACATTGACACTTGTCATTGTGATTGTGTAATCAGTTTGATTAGTGGATTAAGACCTCACTTGAGAGAGGAGAAATGACCTTGGCGGGTGGATTGGAGTAGTTTGAGTTCAAATGAACCAGGATAACCAACGTTTTCTTTTCTTTTAGTTTTAAAATACCAATTCAACACCCCCCCTTCTTGTGTTTTTTCATTCTTCAATTGGTATCAGAGCACCTGGATCTGGGTGCAAACATTTAACCGTGTCAGAAAAATATCCAAGGTGGAAAAACACTATGGTGGGACCAAATCAAAACATCAACAATGATTATCATGATGACAAAGACTGAATCAGCAGCAACCCCTCAATATTTAACAGTGAAAAGTTTAATTACTGGAAAGACATAATCAGAAGTTTCTTTCTAGCTTATGACGCTGATCTCTGGGATATGGTTACTAATGGGTACATACATCCTGTTGATGAAAGTGGTCAGAAGATTGACATAAAAAGAATGACAGATCTTAAAAAGGGAAATTTCAGAAATCATCACAAGGCCATAACTATTCTCTTGAGTGCTATCTCATACAAAGTATGAGAAGATCACAAAGAGAGAGTCAGCAAAACATATGTTTGACTCTTGAGAATGACGCGTGAAGGCAACATGCAAGTCAAAGAAACTAAAGCCCTTGCGCTCATTCAGAAGTATGAAGCCTTCAAAATGGAAGAAGATGAAATCATTGAAACAATGATCTCAAGATTTCAAATTCTGGTTGTTGGGCTAAAAGTTTTGGATAAAGGGTACTCAAGTGCTGACCATGTAAAGAAGATCATCAAAAGTTTACCCAAGAAATGGAGACCCATGGTCACAACTCTTAAACTATTCAAAGATCTAAACAAAATCTCTCTTGAAGAACTTGTCAGCTCCCTGAGAACTCATGAGATAGAATTAGAACAAGATGAGCCTCAGAAGCAAGGTAAGTCTCTTTCTCTGAAATCTAATAAATATGAAACCAAATTTTTGCAGGCAAAAGCAGAAGCAGAAAACTATGGTGGATCCTCGTCAGAAGAAGACAAATTGTTCCTTCTATCCATAAGAATCAATCAGTTGTGGAAGCACATGCAGAGGAAATTTCAAAATTCCAGAAGAACAGGGAATCACTCTGAATAATCTTCTGGATACAGAACTTCCAGTAACAGAAACATTACCTACTACGAATGCAATGAACAAGGTCATTATAGGCGCGACTGTCCAAATATTCAAATAGAGAAACCTAAAAAAAAGCTCTCTAAGGAAAAGAAGAAAAGTCTTATGGCAACATAGGATGACTCTGAATCTTTTGAAGATGGAACAGAATCAGAAGATGAACGAGCCAATATAGCTCAAACGACCAACCTATCAGATGACTCTGAATCATCTGAATCAGAATCAGAACCAGACTAAGAGTCGGAAGAGGTATTATTTAACTTTTCAAGACCTCATTTAGAAGATAGTTTGTCAGAAATTCTTGAAAGATATCAGGAACTTCGAGCCATAAACAAGAACCTTAAAAAAGATCTAGTTTCTGACTCTGAAGATACTAAGAAACTGAAAACAGAAAACTCTGAGCTTAAAGAAACAATTTCCAATCTCAAAAACAAATTACAAAAAGCACAGGAAGAAACTACTTCAGAAATTTCTAGTAACTCTGATAGAATCATAAAATAATATGATCAGAGCTTTCAAATTTTTTTTGCTAAAAATATAGATAAAAGCAAGATAGCTTCAATGATATATGGAGTTAGCAGAAATGAGAGAAAAAGGAATAGGGTAAAGGGTAAATTATATCAACCTGAAAAGGTCAAGGATATGGTTATAAGATGCACACCCCTTTATTCTCACTTCACCCATGAGCAAACACATGATATAAAATATTCCAGTAATGTGGTTTCTGCTAAACCAAAATTCAGACAGAATTTTGGAAACTCTAAAAATCAAGGACTCAAAAATATATGGATACCAAAGGATAAAATCATTTATGTTGTAGATATTTTTAACAACAAGATTGAAACATCAGTTTTAACACTTGGATTTTGGATGCTCTCTACACATGAAGGGAAGAAAGCATATGTTCCAAAGCCTGGAATTTAAATTTGGAGGATCTGCAGGTTTCAGAGGCAATCAGAAAGAAAAGGTTATTGGCTCTGGAACTATTGGTAACGGTAATGAGCATACAATATCATAAGCTCTCTAAGGATCTCAGTTGAATCCAAAAGAGGATGTCACGCCTTTTCAAACAACTTCTATCAAACCAAGTCAAATAAAGTCTTTACTACTTTTTGATTCTTGACCACAAGAGGGAGAATGAAAGATATTTTGACTCCTATCAGAAGCTAGATCAGAAGATCTTCAAGAAAGTATTGTACTCTCTTGTTATCTGAGTATTTTACTCAGGGGGAGTTTTTTGAGTTTTTAAATTTTTGTTCTTTATATTTCATCAAAATATACAAGTTTTTGTCGTCATCAAAAGGGGGAGATTGTTAGAACATAATTTGGTCCTACATCCCTGTAAGAGTTTTGATGATGACAAACACATGATATATATATATATATATATATATATATATATATATATATATATATATATATATATATATATATATATATATATATATATATATATATATATATATATATATATATATATATATATATATATATATATATATATATATATATATATATATATATATATATATATAAAGAACAAATATGCTCGCCAATAAAAGTATGTTTATATGCAGGGATGTTCTGATGTAAGAAGCATAGAAGATCTGCTAAAACATCTGGAAGTTCTGATATAAGAAGATGAGAGAAGTTTCGTTTTGAAGATCTGCTCAGACACAACATTCTTAGAAGCAAATCTGTATAATATGCTGAATGAAAAAGTTATATGTTACAACTTCTAAATGCACCAACACTATGTAATAGGATCTTTGATACTCTTATTGGTAAAGTTCTTATACAAGCAGTAAGGGAGTCCCAACGGTAACATTCATCTTCTGATGTGAGAAAGTTCTGAAGCATTACAGTTTATTAATGGCAAATCAAAAGTAATGGCTATAAGGAGACAAGAATCTCTTGGTTTGGAAAGATCATTAATTCGTGTTATGAACATTCCAAAAGCATCTTCTTATGTCACTCTTGAAGCACCTATATAAAGAAGACGGATAGAAGAAATCGAGTGATGAACAACTGTGCACGAAAAAGAAAAACATTTACCCAGTTCCACCTAGTACTCTTAAATTGTGTAATACATCACTGTTGTGATATTATTTTATTTAGAAAACATATTTGTACACACTTTCATTATATTACTTTGTAATTCCTTGAGAAAATTGGGTTGTGGTTTTAGACTCAAGAAGACATTGACAATTGTCATTGTGATTGTGTAATCAGTTTGATTATGGGATTAAGACCCTGCTTGAGAGAGGAGAAATCACCTTGGCGGATGGACTAGAGTAGTTTGAGTTCAAACAAACCAGGATAACCGACGTGTTCTTTTCTTTTAGTTTTAAAATCCCAATTCAGCCCCCCTTTTCTTGTGTTTTTCCATTTTTCAATAAATAGCCCTTATGACTGGGAGACGTCTTTTTATCATTGCGGTGATTGGAAGTGGGATGTCAATTTCTCAAACCTAGGGAGGACCTAGGTAGAAGTAGTACTGGGTAGGGATTAGGAAATAAGTTGTAAACTTAGGACTAGTTTAGCTTTGAAATAATATTGATTATGGTGGAGTTCCTTCCTGGCTTGGTGGCCCCTAGAGTAGGTGATGTTGCACCAAACTGGGTTAACATATCATTGTGTTCTTTATGTTTTTTGTTGTTTAAAGTTTTTCTTAAAAAATAGTTCAGGATATCAAAATGGATGTTGTAACATCTGTCTTGACATCGGTCTGATGTTGGAATTTTTGTATTTCCATGTGTTGCCTGTACCAGAAAAATTTCAGTTCGTATCAGAGCAGGCACCCTTTCCGTTGGGTGAGCTTCAGGGAGTAATTTTTTCTTGGTACTTTTGTTCCTTGTGGAAGACTGAAATGTTTGTATTTTGGTTATCATTGGACATTAGTTTTTTTCCGAAGAATTGTCAAGATAGAAAGATCTTGGTTATGAGGAGATTGAAGTGTAGAGCGTGAGTTGTCTCTATGTGACTTTGAAGTTGTAAATTTCGTGATCAATTAATTTGATAAAGTTTCTACTTCAGACTTATCATCTCAGATGGTCAAAGATACTTGGGAAATTCTCAAGTCCACTCATAAAGGCACGCCTTATTGTTTGATCAAGAAGAAGAAAATCAAGTCCCCTTCAAGAGATTTGACATGGAAGTTACAACTATTAAAGAAAAAACAAAAGCATGGCTTTTGTTTTCAACTCTACTAAAAACTTGTTTTTATGATTAAGGGTTTCTTTTTTATGTTCATTAGAATGCAATTCAATCAGGAGTTGAATAAATTTGATAGTATGTCGTGACCTTGTGTTATAACATTTGTGCTAACTACAACAGGTCTGTGATGCTAAAAGGAAAAGGATGGAATTGGTGTATAGATCAATGTCTAAAAATTCTAGGAATATGAAGATCTTGAATCTCTGTAGAGCGGAATGCCTTACTTATCTCAAGAGCAATTGTATGGTTTTATTTTGTTACTATTTTAACTGGAAGATGGACTTCTTATGAAGATTTATGAACTGGAGATTTATCTCATAATGAGCTGGAAATTTGTTTCTATGATGAGGGGAGTCTTCAACTATGAAGAAATAGAAGGATATTTATTTCTGATCTTATGTCTCAAGAGAATGGATAAGTATCTACTCTATGTTTTTGTTGGGCGATGTGACTCTATTTTATCCTAAAGCTTGATATGTTGATCAAGTTTGTAAGGATGGTCAAGATCAGATGGAGGAGTTTCTTCAAGAAGGAATATGATTGGAAGTTTAAGGAGGATAAGTTTTCTTCTAAGCTTATTTACAAAGAGAAAAACTCAATATAACAAAAGGTTGTTGTTATCAAAAGACAAGCTAAGTCGAGGATGTCATAAAATTTTGATAGACATTTTGCTTACTCGTGATAAAAAGGACATTTTTGCACAAAAGATATCTCTTTTGTGTTGAGATGATGTTAACACTTTTTGGTTATCTTCTCATAGGTTAAGTCCAGTGTTTCTTAACAAAGGAGTGGTTAATGCTTAAGAAAGGTTATTATTGCATTATCTCTCATACCTTTCTTAGGCTTCCAACTAAGATGAGTGGTATTTTGACACTAACTGTTCCAGACACTTAGCATTAGTAAAAGTGTTTATGGTAGTTTGTTTAAGTCCCATTCTAGTTAGTATTACTTTGTGGATGATACTAAAAAGGAAATTCTTAAGGACATTGGATAACTAAAGAATTCAGGATGGATTCTTCAAGTTTTTTGGTAATTGGTTATACTTAACAATTGATTCAGTTGTGTCATCGAGGAAAAATGTTGTGTCTCTTTTGGGATATTTAAGGTCCCTCTGAGGACTGATGAACGATTGATATTTGTGAAATTCACAAGTATTCAATTGTTTATTCTCTTACTTGGTGTTCAAAGGAAGAAGAAGTCAAGATCAGTCAATTGCAAAAGCTCAAGAACCTATTTTATGGATCGAAACGGTTCAATTCATAATGGAGGTTCTGGTGGATAGAAATGTGTATATGATTTTATTTGTCAAAGTGAATCTATTATCCATGAAGTGTTCAAAGACCTTATCTACTCCTTTTATGATAATGAGGTATGTTTTTGAGTTATTTTATTGAGGGAAGTAATTTTAGTAATGAGTAACTTTGGGATCAAGATCAATGACATGTTCATTGAGAAAGGTATTGATGTTTAACAAGATGTTGGATATTACATAAGCTATTTTGTTACTCCTTTGTGTAAAAGATTCTAAAGGGCTAAAAGGAACTGAATTAGGAAGCTCTCAAAAATTAGTTTAAGAGGGAGTTAATTATTTGGAGTCTGTTTTGGTTTGTGATCATCAGATGCTTCAGAAATGGAATATTGAATGATTAAGAGTCTTTGGGTAAAAAGATTTTTGCCAAATCTAAAGAAGATTGTATCATTGGAGGATATTCTGATCATCTGGATTAGAATTAATTGAATCCTGGTATATTTTAAAGATGAGGTATTTTGCTGAAAGAAGATGTATTTTCAACTGGGATGATTACTAGAAGAATGCAATGTCAAACTGGATGTCATGACATTATAGTGTGACATGATACTGCAAACAAGGTACAAGAATTTTATTCTGCTTGCAGAATAATGTCAATGGTTCTGTCATCTTTGTGTCAGTATTCTTGCTACAGGTTTATACTGAAACTCTTATACTTGATATGGTTGAGAAAATTTATGAGTATTTTCATCATAACTTGAGGTGTAAGTTATATTGAGAACATGAGTGGTATTTTTGGAATTGCACTACTAAAGGAGTGTGCCAACTATAATTTTCAATGGCATGGTAAATGTCAAATGGTCTGCCAACTATATTATTTTTCCTAGAGGATTGTGCAATCTCAAAAGAATAATTTTCAATGGCATGGTAAATTTCATTTCAAATGGTATAACATTTTTGAAGGAGTCAAAGCTTGCAAAGAGAGAAAGCTGGAGAATAACGTGTATCTCTCGTATGGTGAGTGGTTCATTATTACTAATGATAATCCTCCTCCATAAAAGCTTACATTAATAAAGAGTGTTATTATAAGAAAGGTTTCGTTACATCCTAAGTAACCTTCCTTGTATATAAAGACCAGACATCTCGATCATCCTCACAAGTTGTGTTTCTACAGTGTTTGGTGCAAATAAAAACTTTTTTCTGCTATAGTTCAAGAAGGTAGCAGGTTCTGGTTTTGAAAGTAGTGTTCAACATTTTAGCAAATGTTGTAACATCTACTAAAACATCCAGGACAGGGAAAACACCTAATCAAGGTGAAGTTCCTCAAGTAGGACCATGTGATCTTACATGATTCAGACCCAGTGGTTCATCAAGTTTGTGTGTGTGAGATAGCTGCTTTATGCTATCTATTTCCTTTTAATATAAAAAGGGGTGTGTTTGTTTTCTGTTGAGTCAGTTTTGGTGCAATTGATCGTGCATCAAACATAGAGTATTTATTTTGCTGTTTAGTCAAGTGTTGTTTGTCTTGTGGAACACTTTAACAGAAGCATGATTGTCCTAAAGGTGTTAGAAACACAAGAAAGGGAGTTTTGAATTGGGTTTCACTAAATTAAATCTTTTCTTAAGTGATATAATCATTTAGCTTAGAATGTAACAGTAAATGAACACGATTATTTTTATTTTGGTTTGATGTTAACTAAGCTACTTCAGTTCACCCCCTCAAGGATGATTTCACCTTCAACAAGGACTTAAACCACTATAACCAAACTGATTATAGACAACCTATAATAAGTAGGATCAACCTTATTGGCACCCCCAATAAGTTTATTGATCCTATTAAAAATCCACTCAAGCCGCAACAGAAGTCTTCTTGCGATCAGGCCTTCACTCAGTCTCTTAAGGTATCAATCAACAACAGTTAAGTACTTTCAGTGTATTACAAATTTTCTTCTTTTAAGCAGATTACACAGACATTTTAGTACAAAGAAAAACACCTAAGTGTTTCACTACAAGATATGAGCAACAACTCATTGCTTATTTACAAAACTATACACAGATAGATGATTTCTCAATAGATTTGGCACATCGCTTTGGTGTAGTTTTGTTGAGCTTGATTTAATTCGATAGATTTGTCGTTGAAATGTTGATTCTTACTTTTCTTCATCTTCCAATTCTTCCTATTATATCTTGTAAAAGAGATCTATTGAAAGGGTAGAAAGGTAATCGGAAATATAGTTGTTAGTTCTCAACAATCATAATGAGAGTGGTCACAGTAAAGTATGAAAGGATTGTCCTTGTGCCATTCTAGAAGAGTAGAGGACACATACACATTAACCATTTCGAAATTTATTCTTATCTTTAGAGGCTTCGGATATTTGAATGTTGAACATTGAAGCTTATTGTAAAAGAATTACTCTTAAGTCTTAGAACCTAAGTCTTGGAGTCTTTAGAACTTGTCCTATCAGAACCTCGTCTTCAGAGTTATCAGCACTTGGTGTTAAAAACCTTGTCTTCATAATATTCAGAACTTGTAATACACAGAAGTATAGCTTTAGAAGGCCTCCAAAGCTTAAACATAAATTCACAATCATAACCTCTTGTACTAACGTTCCTGAGACACGTTGCAAAAGATAGATTCCAGAATCTTGACTTTAACTGTAACATGTAACCACATGTTTTCTTCTAGTCGTGTATGTTTAGAACCTGATGACATCACACGCCTTGATACAAGAGTCACAACATTATAGCAGCCGCTACACACTAGAATGAAACCATTAGTGTATACAATTGTTCTATAAGATAACATGTAAAGTAATCATCAAAATCTTAAGGCCAGATGTAGAAACACTTCTTGTTCTTGCAATCTCCCCCTTTTTTATGATGACAAAAACATGTATTTGATAGGAAATTTTATATAGGGTAGTTCCGTAACTAACAAATTTAGAGTTAAGCTCACAACTCCCCCTGAATCTGTTAAACCCAAAATTTCATTTAAGCTTGTTCAGAGTCTCCCCCTGAGCCTAATACTCACAAAATAAATTTTGAGTATTCAGAATATAGATAGAGAAGTAACACTTCCCTTTAACAACTCATGAGAGTCTAACTAGAGCACCTAGTCTTCATCTCAGAACCTGGTTTCTATAAGCACTTGATGAAGAGTCAAAATCTTGATTTTGAACATGATTGAATAATTCCATGCATCACGTATCAGCGCTTTTGTTCCTTGATTCTCATATCACAGCCAAAACACTATACTTCTGGAAAAGTTCACTACTTCTTAAGTATCTGTGTTTGACCTGATATTTTCCAATATATCAATCATTCAAATAGTTCACAACTTCTGAATAGAGCGTACGTTGCAGAAGCACACGTATCAGAGCACATCTTCTGAGTGGCATCCCTGTATGAGGGCATGCATCAGAATGTTGACTTGTCTTCATTTTAGGAGAGCACAACTTCTGAAGCTTTAAGTCTGAATTTCATGCTTTCATAAAGTTCATAACTTTTAAACACTATTATATCAAGCAAGATTGCCTTACTTTCAGTAAGTTTATAACTTCTGAATTGTGTTTGGTACATCTATTTGAATATTCATATATTCATAAAGTGTACAAATTCTTATATATGTAATCAGAGTCGATTTCATCCATAAGGTTCTCAATCTTAGCATCAGGATCTTCAGGATCTTCATATTTAACTTGTCTTAAAATAAACTCAGTGAATTTGTTTAGAGTTTCTAGATTGAAACATCAAACAAACGGTTAGTAGAAACAACATTATGCATGTTTGAGTTTAAGATTTTGAGAATAAATATTATCAAAATCATTTTTACTTTCTCCCTCTTTGTCAGAAATTAAAAAAAAGTGCTAAAGAGACAAAAAAACGAAATTGATAATCTTTTGATGAGATCGCTACATAATCACATGAGATCTTCTAAGCAAGATGTTGATCAAATATATTTTTTTAATATCAGATATTATTTCTTTAGAATTTATTTTTCCCAAAAGAGTGAATTATCAAAACATTTAAAGTATCACATAAAATATATGTAAGCAAATTTTTGAGAAATAAATATGCAACAGAATATTTCATGCTGATACTTCTTATTTAATAAGAATAACTAGAGATAAGCTGATGAAAACAATGTTTTGACACATAAGACACAACCTAAAGAGGACATATTTAATTAGAATACAAGGACACTACCTTAAACTTTAAACACTTTACAGCATTCGTCAAACAAAGCATTTCCTCTTGTTAATTGAGCCTTTCAAACAATTTTGATTACTTCAGCTAATTCAAACAGTTCAGATAGGACACACGCCATAAGGTATGAAGGAATTTTGAAGATGTCTAGAGTCTAAAATAGATTCCTTTAGGTGGTTGAAAATGATAGCTGACAACTTAACTGGGATATTATTGAGAAGGCAGGAGAGTAGGCGCTTATCCCTTGGAAACACATCATCCAAGTTTTCACCTCTAGGATGAAGGTTTTTTTGTAAGAAATGGAACCAAATTCTAGCAAGATTTTTCAGGTTTTTTGGATTGTTGGGTTCATACCCATAGGAAGTGTCATGAATGGTTGGGAAAACATCGACATCCATGAGGTCAAAAATAGCATGATCCATGGAGTTAGATTTAGGAGAACAGCTAATTGCATCAGTAATGGAAGAGCGAGTGATAACAAAAGGAATATTATAGATACTCGATTTAATGTAACTACCATCACTGATAATAGATGCATAAAGCCAGAAATTTTTCACAATGTTATGGTAGATAGGACCTCTTAGCATAGCAGCATACCCTGTCCAACCCTAACTTTCAATACACATGTTGATGAGACCGTCATCAGACATGCTATTTGGTTATTTCTCATGAATTACCTCCAGAAGGTTTTCATCTCCATGAAATGTTTGGATGGCCATATGAGGCAAGACTTGTTTTAGGGAATACTGAAGGGTCGTGAAAAGAAAACAATGACTGAAACTTGAGGAGAGACTAAATATGATGGATGATATAAATATACACGAAGATGTGTAATGGATGAGACAATTGAACTACTTTAGAAAAATAAAACTTGAGACATGCAAGACATTAATGTCTGATGCGGAAAAGGAATCATATGATTTCATAAGCTTTCAAAAGCAAATATTATGGAAGGATAGGGCATGACACTGATTAGGGTAAGTCGTGCACGAGAAATCTATTGAAATTGATTGTTGAATATCTTATCATGTCTTTTTAGTCATAAGAGATAAAAGTATAACAAGAAATATTCATTATATATTCCCAAGAAATTTAATTGCTCCAGGATTGATATTGAATACACATCCTTCTTAGTTTAAACATTTCCTGTCAAGATAACTTCTAATTGGTAAAAGTATTTACAAGTACTTTGTCAGAAAGCATATAAATACTAACCTGGTGTAATTTATCTATGATGAGATCACCTTCATCGTTGAACTATTTCTGATCATCCATTTTGTTGCAACAACATGAGTTTCTTTCTAATCAGATACTTGGTCTATGGTGTCCTTCTTGAAGGGTTCTCTTTACGGGAGTTGATTAATGGAAGCTTTTAAATGAGAATCTTCTGACCTTCTTTCTTCTTGTTCTTCAGCAGTAGATTCATTACCTTCAGATTCTGAAAAGGTAATATCTATACCTACAAGTTTATCAACTAGCTTTGACTTTTCAGAGTCAAGCTTATCATAAAATCTAACATGAATTGATTCCTCAACAGTGAGTGTTTCAATGTTATATATTTTGTGGCCTTTTGAGCGAACAAAATATCCTAGCATGATACAATCCTACGCTTTTGAATCAAACTTTTTTAGATTTCCTTTAGAGTCCAGGATAAAACAAGAGCTTCCAATAAATGAAGATAGGGAATATTGTGTTTCTTGTTCTTCCATAAATGATAGTAAGTCTTTTCAAGAATAGGTCATATGGAGGCACTATTTTGAGAATAACATGTTGTGATTACAGTATTTACCCAGAAGCGCTTCGCTATATTGGCTTGACAATGTTTGAGACTTTATCTCAAATTGCACTTGAATACAGAAGGTGGTGAATACAAAATGTAACACATCCTAGGGTTAGAGAAACTTTTCCCAACTCCACTTGATGTAGTTATTTAAAATAACTAATCCTTATTTCTTTCCATTGATTGATATAGTTTTCACTAATCCAAGCAAATCAATGTGAAGAATTTCCAATGGTTTGGAGAAGGAAACAACATTCTTTTCTTATGAAATAAGATTTTGAAAGTTTGCCCTTATGACATGCTTCACAAAAAGCATCTGAAGTAAACTTCAGTTAAGGAAGGCCATTGATAAGCTTGTTTCGGCGAGAAATCTTTCTCAAGCTAACATAACTTAAACAACTGATCCACGTCCACTGCTCCTTATTAATAGACATAAGACATTGTGTTTTGAGTTTTGAAAGGTCAGAAAGCCTAATCTTATAAGTGTTGTTTCTCTTCCTTTCATTGAAAAGGGATATAGCCATCCTTTTGACTAACAACTACTGCTCTGAAGCCTATGATCTTTCCCTTTTGATCATCTCTGAAACCCGTGACATTTTTAGGCTTAAGTTCCAAACTTTGGAACATATGCCTTTTTTCCATTATGTGTTGCAGGTAGCCAAAGTCCAGGTGCCAAGACAGCTGTTTCAACTGCACTTCTAAGTATGTTTGCAACATAGATTATCTTATCCTTTGGTACCCATAATTTATTGGATCCTTTATTGTTAGATCTACCAGAGTTGTGAACAAATTTTATCTTAGCAGAAGAATAATCATATCACATGAGTTAAAACTATTTGGTTTAGCCAATTGATTGTCATCGGATTTAGAGTCATATTTCTCTTCATCTTCTCCATCTTCTTTTGGCATAAACCTAACAGACACAAAATAAGAGTATAAGGTAGTTGGCATGTTTTCCTTATTAGATTTATATTTTTCATGAGTATCCTAACCAATGCCATTTACTCCATTTCTTCTTACACTATAGATCATAGAAGCTAGCATGCTTCTCCATATGCTCTTAGCTAGAAATTTCTGGAAAGCTTTGTCATAATTCTTGATGTCATCATCAATACTCTCAGAGGCTTCTGGAAGAGTTCTCGTGCCTTTAAGGGAAAAGTTTTCATATTTTAATAAAAAAATTTCTTCTTTTAAAACAAAAAATTCTTCCTTAAGCTTATTGTTTTCAACAGATACAGATTTATTCCGAATGAGTAAGATCAGAGAATACCTCTTTGCATAATACTTCTTCTATTTCTGAATCATCTTCATCTTCTGGGGGGAAAACTTCATTTGATGTTCCAACATGAGCCACCAACGCCATGTTAGCATGTTCTCCATTTGAGTCATAGTCAGAAGAGTCTGAATCATCCCATGTTGCCATTAGCCCTCTCTTGCCTTTGAGAGATTTATTCCTTGGTATGTCCTTTGGAAGCTGAGGATATTCATGCTTATAGTGTCCTGGCTCATTGCATTCATAACAAATGATTTTGTTTCCACTGGATTTCATTTGACTAAATGTTGATTCTAAGAAACCTTCAGTCCGTCTTGAACTTCTAAACTTGTTGCCTTGATTAATATTCCAGAGATGGTTAACCCTTCTGGTTAGCAGAGACAACACATATTCTTCATTATCAAAATCTTCTTCTGAATCCTCAATCTCTTCTGCTTGAAGAGCTTTGGACTTCTCAGATTTTCTGACAGATTTGAGTGCAATAGATTTTATCTTCTTCTACAGTTCATCTTATTCTAGCTCAATCTCATGACTTCTTATTGAACTTATCAGTTTTTCTAGAGAAGTGTTGTTCAGGACCTTTGCAAGCTTGGGTGCATATACCATAAGCTTACATTTGGATGGCAAGCTTATGATAATCTTCTTCACATGATTTTCTGTTGAATAGCCTTTGTTCAGAACTTTTAGTCCTGCAACTAACATTTGAAATCTTGAAAACATGACTTCAACGCTTTCATCATCCTCCATTTTGAAAGATTCACATTTATGAGTCAAGGTCAGCGCCTTGATTTCTTTGACTTGATCATTTCCTTCATGAGTCATTTTGAGAGAGTCAAATATGGACTTAGCATAGTCTCTATTTATGATCTTCACATACTCGATATAAGAAATTGCATTTAGCAAGATGGTTCTTGCTTTATGTTGATTCTTACAATCTTTCTTTTGTTGATCAGTCATAGCTCTCCTATCTATCTCTTTTCCAATATCATCTATAGGAGGTACGTAGCCATCGACTACTATATCCCAAAAATCAACATCATGACCTAGAAAGAAACTTTCTAGTCTATCTTTCCAGTATTTAAACTTTTCTCCATCAAAGATGGGAGGTTTAATGTTTTAACTTTTATCGTTTGAATCTGATGCAACAACAGCTAGTGTGGGTTCAACCATTGTGTTTCTTCAAAGAAAAACTCGTCTGGATCTTTATCTGACACGGTTAAGTGTTTCATAACTATCAATACCATAATCGGAGCTCTGATGCTAGTTGAAGGTGTAAGAAACACAAGAAAGGGGGGTTTGAATTCAGTTTCACAAAATTAAATCTTTTGGTTGGTGACAAAATAAGTTAGCTTAGAACACAACAGTAAATGAACACGACTATTTTTATCTTGGTTTGTTGTTAACTAAGCTACTCCAGTCCACCCCCTCAAGGATAATTTTTCCTTCAACAAGGACTTAATCCACTATAACCAAATAGATTATAGATAACCCAATATAAGTCAGATCAACCTGATTGGCACCCCTAATAAGTTTTTCCATCCTTATTGAAAATCCACTCAAGCCGCAATAGGAGTCTTCTTGATATCATACCTTAACTCGGTCTCTCAAGGTATCCATCAACAACAGTAGAGTATTTTCAGTGTATTATAGATTTGCTTCTTTTAAGCAGATTACACAGACGTTTAAGTACAAACAAAAACACCTAAGTGTTTTACTGCAAGATACGAGCAACAACTCCTTGCTTATTTATAAAAATATACACAGATGATTTCTCTATATAGTTTGCACAACACTTTGGTGTAGTTTTATTGAGCTTTATTTAATCCGATAGATTTTTCGTTGTAATGTTGATTCTTACTTTTTTCAGATTCCAAATCTTTCTTTTATATCTTGTAAAATAGATTTGTTGAAAGGGTAGAAAGATAATAAAAAATCTAGTTGTTGGTTCTCAAAGGTCATAATGAGAGTTGTTACAGTAAAGTATGAAAGGCTTGTCCTTGCACCACTCTAGAAGAGTAGAGGTCACAGATACTTTATGTACCTTTTGTACACCATCACATGTTAACCATTTTGAACTTTCTTCTTATCTTTAGAGGCTTCGGATATTTGGATGTTGAACAATGAAGCTTGTTGTATAAGAATTACTCTTAAGTCTTTGAGTCTTCAGAACTTGTCATATCAGAACCTCGTCTTTATAGTCTTCAATACTTCGTTGTAAGAACCTTGTCTTCATAATCTCCAAAACTTGTAATACACAGAAGTAAAGATTTAGAAGGCCTCCAAAGCTTAACCACAAAGTCACGATTAGAACCTCTTGTACTAAAGTTCCTTAGACACGTTGTAGAAGATGGATTCTAGAATCTTGACTTTAACTGTAACACATAACCACATGTTTTCTTCCAATAGTGTATATTCAAAACCAGATAAGGTCACACACCTTGATACCAGAGTCGGACTAGAACGAAACCATTAGTGTATATAATTGTTCTCTTAGATAACATATAAGTTATCATCAAAATATTAAGGCCAGATGTAGAAACACTTCTTGTTCTTACATGTCCATCATGTGAGTCTAGAGTTTGTTATTGTAGTTAGTTTGCAAGAATGTGCCAATGAATGTTCTAAAATATTGGGTGGTTTTTGTGTCATGTGTTCTGAGTTATGAGGCAGAATTGTATCATGTGCTCTGAGTTTCGTATTTCGCATACTCTAATTTTGGTATTATGCATTTGTTTCTTCTCAAGGGTTCTCTTGTGCTTCTAAAGAAGGTTATTTCTTATTTTGTGATGAGAATTGGTTCTAGAACACAAAGGAAGTATCATGCTATCTTCTTCCTCGTGTGAAATCTGCTGGCATGTGTAGTACAAAGTCTGCATGGTTGACATGTAACTTGTGTCTATTTTTGTGGTTCCGTTGTGTACATTTACTCCGTCTTTTTTTGTTAATATTTTAGCTAAAATGGGGGAGTAAAGTGTTGTGTCTTGATGTTACATCACATGTCTTGACATGTTGATTTAGCATTGATATAGGACTATGTACTACTACTTGTAGGAGAGTAGTTGTGTGTTTGGTTGCTTATGCAATCGTTGAAGGGGGGCATGAGTTTTGCATACTTGTGTGTGCTGAAGATGCTGCTTCTGATGTTCTATTGTAGGTGCTCTGGTACGGGTATGTCCTTAAGGGGGGAACCTATTATGTTTGATAGGGGGAGTTCTTGGCATGTCTGTATGTACAAGCTTCTTAGCTGTGTTTTTACAAAGTTTACATGATCAGCATGTAGCTTGTGTTGTGGTTTTATTCCTCTCTCCAATTGAATTTGGTTTTTGGTCGTTTTAGCCAAAATTTTCCAAAGGTGGAGATTGTTAGTTCCATGCTTTTTTGGTTGGCTTAATTTTGGATAGGCATGTTTCTAAACATGGTTCTATGTTATTGTTGAGGAAAATGTTACAGCATCCTTATCAAGTGTTCTCCGTAGTCTTCTTTATATAGGAATTTGATCTAAGAGATCCGTTAGAGATATGTGCGATATTTATGGAAGGTTGATGATTTGATGTTAATATCCTTTCCAAAAATAAAGATCTCGTTTCCAGTCATAATGTTTCAGTCGTTGCAATCTTGATCTTGTAATGATTATCATTTAATGTGATGCCGGATTTACAATTCATCAGAGTATCTTGAACTTAAGTGATGAGCCTTAGAACTTTAGAATATATGAGTGCATTGGGTCTTCCTTTGTTCTTTCAAAACTTAACTTATTAGAGTATAGCTTGTAGCTTGGTGCTTCAGAAGTTTGACTATGAGCATCAAAACTTCTCTTTCTTGCCAGTTGTTTTAGCTTCGCTTCAAAGCTTCTTATATGTTCTTCTTCTTCAGAGCTTCATATGTGATTTTCCACTTCATTAACATTCTTGTTTTCATCAGAACTTCTCTATAAATTTAATCAAACGATTATAATGCATACTTGTTCTTCAAAATAATAATGTTTTTATTATCATCAAAACTAATAACTGGATGTAGAACTAAACTATGTTCTAACAATCTCCCCGTTTTTTATTATGACAAAACTTACATATTTTGATGAACAATTTATAATTTTCAGAAGATAAAAATTTCAGAGTATTCCCCTGAGTTGAATACTCAGATTAAATTTAAATAAAAGAGTATATACTTCACTGAAAAGATATCAGAGTATATGATGGAAGTTCTGAGAAGCCTATGTTGAAGGTTAGTAAGGCCAACCACCAATTTAGAGTGATACTTTCCCTATTTGCTATCAGAACCATTTAAACATAAGTTTACGTTATTTGAAATGTTTGAGACTTAGTCCAAAACTATTTATATCAAAATATCTCACTTTCTCCCCCTTTTTGTCATAAATCAAAAAGAAATAAAAACACGTAATCAGAGTAAAAAGTTATGCATTTAAAAGTAGAGGAAAATACAATGAGAAACAAAAACAAACAAAATTTAAGCAAAAAGAACAGAACAAAATAAACAAAATACTAGATCTAAGGTTGTGTAGGTTGAGGACGTGTGAACAATGCTTTCAGAAGACCTTTGATCTGATTGTTGGCTTCTTCTTGCTTTCCTAGCATTCCCTTGATCTCTTTGTTGGTTTCATATTGTTTATCCAACCTTTCCCTAACAGCTTCATTCTCTTTCTTCAATTCCTCTAGAGTTTTCAGCATAAGAGAAGTTGGAGTCATTTCTTCAGCAGGAACCGTTTCTTCAGCATTTACTCTCACAGAAGATTCTTCAACAAATTTTCCTTTGTCTTTGAAGATGACAAGAGGTTGAGGTTCAGCAGATGGTTCTCAAATTTCTATTTTGTGTGAGAATTCCAAGGGAGTGTTGTCCAGATGAAGAAGAGGTTTCCTTACCCATAGCTTCAGCACTTCTTCCTTGAAGACATTCAGCTGATCATAGAAGTTATGTTGAGAAATATCGTAGTTGAGCTCCTTCATCTTGAGAGATTCAGAATTAAACCATTTTCTGAACTGAGTCCAGTGGTAGTCAGAGGGAGTTGGATTAAAATTGTTAAAGCAAGATTGTTTTAGAGAGTTAACCCATTCCTTCATTTCTGTCTCAAAAACCAGCAATGGTTTACCAACATTTGTTTTGGATGGTTTTGGTTTCAGTTTTGGGATGACTGTTTTCTGAGAGAAGTTGATGAGCTTGTTCAAAGCGTATTGATCAACTATAGTTCATAGAGGATCTTCTATTAGATCTATGGGAGTCGGAAGGTCTTGAGAGTCGGGAATGATAATAAGGGAGTTTGATGGTGTTGATTCATATGGAGAGGGAATATCTGGAATGGAAATGTTCTGTGATTGATTGGTGATGGTATGTGGTGGTTGAGGATAATATAGAGGGCATGTTATACCTGGTATTTGAACAGTTTCAGGAAATTATTCAGAAGTAGTATTTAGATTTTCTGGTTGGGTAGTATCAAAGAGTGGATCATATTGATCAATATCAGATAGAACTTGTGTGAGTTATGGCTGAGTTTGAGCAATATTGGTAGAAGGTGAATTGTTCATATTTTGATTAGTGGTTGTGGTTGGATTGATTACAGAGTTAAACTCATCAAAGGTTTGTTGTAAATTATGTTCAGAAAGGTTTGGTGAAGAGGGTTCAGATGTTGTTAAAAGTACTGATTCAATAATAGAAATGATAGAAGAGGTACCTTTCTTTTTAGCAGCTTTAGGAGCTTTGTGAGAAGTTCCTTCACCAGTAACTTTTCTTTTCTTTGACTTTCTGGAAGCAACTTCTAGAGGTTGTTTCTGAAGCAAGATCTTGAGAATATTATTGACGAGAAGAGGAAGTCATTGTTCACATATCTTAGGGTTTTAAAAGGAAAGAGGATAAAAACAAGTTTAGAGAAAACAAATAGTGTGAGAGAGTTATGGTGAAAAGTGATTGTGGGAGAGGTGTATAAATATCCAGCGGAAAGAAAAGAAACATGAAATTAATTGAAAAAAATAAATAAACATAATGATTAAAAGCAATAAAAGATTTATGATGAAGGAGATAACGAAGATATTTTAAACAGTTACCGATGACTCGCGCCACAATGCATCAACTTAATCATTGATCAATCAGAGTGTGAACATGTGTTCCTTCTCTGATGATGACTTAACGTTTAAGATTGACAGATGTTAATATGGTGACCTGCATGATGTTATCTTGAAATGAAACATTTTGGTTATACATTCAGATCTTATAGATAGTTTGAGTCAATTTTCCTTCTCACTTCTAAAGAACTATTGCTCAGATGTTCACAAAAAAATAAAAACATTCTGAAGGTTAAATAGACAGAAATTACATTTTCATTCTGGACATAATTCCATATTGAGATGTTTCATAATAAAATTAAAACCATTTTCAGCAAGGGGTTTTGTAAAAATGTCAGTCTATTGATGGTTTGAAACTGTAAATTTTAAGAAAAGAATCCCTTTTTTAGTATAGTCCCTAATGAAATGGTGTTTAATTTCTATATGTTTAGCCCTAGAGTGTAAAATGGGATTTTTAGAAAGACAAATAGAGGAAGTATTATCACAGGGGATATGAATGTTACTATCGTATATATGATAAACTTAAAGCTGACTTTTCATCCAGAGTATTTGAGTACTGCATCCAGCTCCAACTATATATTCAGCTTCAACAATTGATAGTGCAATGGTGGGTTGTCTTTTGCTGGACCAGGATATTAAGTTGTCTCCCAGAAACTGGCAGCTTCCAGAAGTACTTTTCTTTCTATTCTATCTCCAGCAAAGTCTGCATCACAGTATCCTACTAATTTATATTCTCTGGATTTTCTATAAGACAAACCAAGATTATTATTACCTTTCAGATACTTGAGAATTCACTTAACTACTGTTAAGTGAGACTCTCTGGGATATGATTGGAATCTAGCACATAGGTAAAGTCTATAGATAATATCAGGTCTTAAAGTAGTTAAATAAATGAGAGAACCAATAATACCTCTGTAGAGTTTCTATTCTACTTTGTTACTTACATCATCCTTTTCCAGAATACATGTAGGATACAATAAAGTCTTGGATAGCTTACTTTTTGACATGTAAAATTTCTTCAGAAGTTCTTTAAGATATTTTCTTTGATGTATAAAGGTTCCTTCTGGAGTTTGGTTAATTTGAATTCCCATAAAGAACTTGAGTTCTTTCATTATACCCATTTCAAATTCTACCTGCATAGTCTTAGCAAATTATATTCCCAGTGAGGCTTTAGTAGATCCAAATATAATCTCACCAACGTAAATTTGACAATTCATAATGTCATTTTTAAATGTTTTATAGAATGAAGTTGTGTCCAATTTCCCTATGGTAAATTCTTTTTCTAAGAGAAAGTTACCGAGTCTTTCATACCAAGCTCTAGGAGCTTTTTTTAGACCATATAACGATTTCTTAAGTTTATAAACACACTCTGGATGTTTTGTGTTTTCAAATCCAGTGGGTTGGTGCACATATACTTCTTCATTAATGTAACCATTTAAAAAGGCACTTTTGACATTCATCTGATAGAGAGTAATGTCACTGTTTACAGCAAATGAAATTAAAAGTCTGATAGATTCTAACCTGGCGACTGAAGCAAGGGCCTATGCATAGTTCATCCCTTCTTGTTGACTATAACCTTGTGCAACCAGTAGTGCTTTGTTTCTGATGACTTCTCCTTGTTCACTTAGCTTGTTTTGGAAGACCCATTTAGTTCCAATGATATTAAAGCCTTTTGGTTTCATAACTAGATCCCATACATCGTTTCTGGTAAATTGATTCAACTCTTCCTGCATTGCAAGTATCCAATCATTGTCTTGAAGTGCTTCATCTATACAGGTTGGTTCGATCAGAGATACCAATCCCATGAGAGACTCTTCATTATTTCTGAACATAGATCTTGTTATGATTAGATTGAGTTTGTTAATCTGAGATATGCTTCTCATACTAAAATTCCCCAATCTTTTGTGCCAGACCCATTGCTCATCGTTAACAGACATAAGAGATTTAACATTCTAACTCTTTAGTTCAGAAAGTTTAATCTTATAAATGTTGTTCTTTATCTTACCATTAAAAAGGGTAGTTCCATCTTTCTGACTAACTACATTATAGGACTTTTAATTAATGATTATATCATAACCGTTGTTACTTAATTGACTTATGGATAACAAATTATGCATTAATTCATCTACTAAGAGAACATTAGTTATAGAAGTAAGTTTATCATTACCAATAGTTCCAGAGCCAATTATTTTTAATTTCTGATTTCCTCTGAAACCTACATAACCTCCAGATTTAAGTTCCAGACTTTGGAACATATGCTTTCTTCATGTCATATGTAGAGAGCATCCAGAATCCAAGTACCAAGACTGGTGTTTCAACTTTACTTCTGACGACTTCCCCTTGTTCACTTAGCTTGTTTCTGAAGACCCATTTAGTTCCAATGATATTGAAGCCTTTTGGTTTTAGAACTAGATCCCATACATTGTTTCTGGTTAATTGATCACGTTCTTCCTGCATTGCAAGTATCCAATCATTGTCTTAAAGTACTTCGTCTATGAAGGTTGGTTCAATCAGAGATACCAATCCCATGGGAGATTGTTCAGCATTTCTAAACGTATGTCTTGTTCTGATTGGACCACCCTTCTTTCCCATAATCATATCATCAGGATGTGCTAATCTGCTTTTAGACTATCTTTTCTGGATGGTTTCTTAAGAAGTTTCTGTAGTGTTGGTGTTGAAGTCTTTTTCTGCATTGAGTTAAGTTTATGATCTTTTGTCTTTAGAAGATCTATCTTCAGTACCTGTAATTTGAACTTCTATATCTGCAAAATGTTCAACCTACTTTGACTTTTGAGAGCCAAGCTTATCATCAAATCTGATACTAATGGATTCTTCCACAATTTGTGCTTATTTGTTATATACTCTATAACCTTTTGAGCGTTCAAAGTATCCTAACATGAAACACTTTTGTGCCTTAGAATCAAACTTGTTAAGATGTTCTTTGGTGTTCAACATATAACAGATACATCCAAATGGATGGAAGTAAGAAATGTTGGAATTTTTGTTCTTCCACAATTCATATGGAGTATTTTTCCATAATAGGTCTTATGGAGATTTTATTTTGAATGTAGCATGTTGTGTTAATTTCCTCTACCCATAAGTGTTTAGCAATGTTAGTCTCATTTATCATTGTTCTGGTCATTTCATTTAAAGTTCTATTACTTCGTTCTAATAACTCTGTTTTGTTGGGGAGTTCTAGGACAAGAGAAATCATGAGAAATGCCATTTTCATTAAAAAAATTCAAAACTTTTATTTTCGAACTCTCCACCATGATCACTTCTGACTTTTACAATTTTAAAGTCTTTTTCATTCTGAACATGTAGAGAACACAAAGTGTGACCCGTCCTTGTATCTTAAGAACTTTCCCATGTCCATCTGCTATAGTCATCTACGATCACTAATCCATACTTCTTGCCACTGATGGATGTAGTTTTCACTGGTCCAAACAGATCTATATGCAGAAGTTCTAATGGCCTAGAGGTAGAAACAACATTTTTAGATTTGAAAGAGGATTTTGCAAACTTTCCATTTTAAAATGCTTCATAGAGAGCATATGAGCTGAACTTCAAGTTAGGAAGTCCTCTGGCCAGATTGAGTTTGTTAATCTGAGATATGCTTCTCATACTAACATGCCTCAATCTTTTATGCCAGACCCATTGCTCATCGTTAACAAACATAAGAGATTTAACATTCTGACTCTTTAGTTCAGAAAGTTTAATCTTATAAATGTTGTTCTTTCTCTTACCATTAAAAAGGATAGTTCCATCTTTCTGACTAACTGCTTTGTAGGACTTTTGGTTAATGATTATATCATAACCGTTGACACTTAATTGACTTATGGACAACCGATTATGCATTAGTCCATCTACTAAGAGAACATTAGTTATAGAAGGAAGTGTATCATTACCAATAGTTCCAGAGCCAATTACTTTTAATTTCTGATTTCCTCTGAAACCTACATAACCTCCAAATTTAAGTTCCAGACATTGGAACATATGCTTTCTTCATGTCATGTTTCGAGAGCATCCAGAGTCCAAGTACAAAGACAGGTGTTTCAACTTTGCTTCTGAAGACTTCCCCTTGTTCACTTAGCTTATTTCTAAATACCAATTTAGTTCTAATAATATTGAAGCCTTTTGGTTTCATAACTAGATCTGATACATTGTTTCTGGTCAATTGATCCAGTTTTTCCTGCATTGCATGTATCCAATCATTGTCGTGAAGTGCTTCATCTATGGAGGTTGGTTCGATCATAGATACCAATCACATGGGAGACTGTTCATTATTTCTAAATGTAGGTCTTGTTCTGATTGGATCACCCTTCTTTCCTAGAATCATATCATCAGGATGTGCTAATCTGCTTTTGGACTGTCTTTTCTGGATGGGTTCTTCAGAAGTTTCTGTAGTGTTGGTGTTGACGTCTTTTTCTGCATTGAACTGATTTTTTGATCTTTTTTCTTCAGAAGATCTATCTTCAATACCTATAATTTTAACTTCTATATCTGCAAAATGTTCAACCTGCTTTAACTTTTGAGAGCCAAGCTTATCATCAAACCTGACACTAATGGATTCTTCCACAATTTGTGCTTATATGCTATATACTCTATAACCTTTTGAGAATTCAAAGTATCCTAACATAAAACACTTTTGTGCCTTAGAATTAAACTTGTTTAGATGTTCTTTGGTGTTCAACATATAACAGATACATCCAAATGTATGGAGGTAAGAAATGTTGGGATTTTTGTTCTTCCACAGTTCATATGGAGTATTTTCCATAATAGTTCTTAGGGATATTTTATTCTGAATGTAGCACGTTGTGTTAACTGCCTCTACCCAGAAGTGTTTAGCAATGTTAGTCTCATTTATCATGGTTCTGGCCATTTCTTGTAAAGTTCTATTACTTTGTTCTACAACTCTGTTTTGTTGGGGAGTTCTAGGATAAGAGAAATCATGAGAAATGCCATTATTATTAAAAAAAATTCAAAACTTTTATTTTCGAACTCTCCACCATGATCACTTCTGACTTTTACAATTTTAAAGTCTTACTCATTCTGAACTTGGTTACAAAAAGTAGAGAACACAGAGTGTGACTCGTCCTTGCATCTTAAGAACTTTACCCATGTCCATATGTTATAGTCATCTACGATCACTAATCCATACTTCTTGCCACTGATGGATGTAGTTTTCACTGGTCCAAACAGATATATATGCAGAAGTTCTAATGGCCTAGAGGTAGAAACAGCATTTTTAGATTTGAAAGAGGGTTTTGCAAACTAGCCTTTTTGACATGTTTCACACAGAGCATCTGAGCTGAACTTTAAGTTAGGAAGTCCTCTGACCAAATTGAGTTTGTTAATCTGAGATATTATTCTCATACTAACATACCTTAATCTTCTGTACCAGACCCATTGCTCATCATTAATAGACATAAGACTTTTTACATTCTGACTCATTAGTTTAGAAAGTTTAATCTTATAGATGTTATTCTTTCTCTTACCATTAAAAAGGATAGTTCCATCTTTCTTACTAACTACTTTGTAGGACTTTTGATTAAAAATTATATCATAACAGTTGTCACTTGATTATTGCATTAATCCATCTACTAAGAGAACATTAGTTATATAAGGAAGTGTACTATTACCAATAGTTCTAGAGCCAATTATTTTTACTTTCTCATTGACTCTTGTGATGCGGTGGGAGAACTGACTTGGGTGTTTTACATTTTATCGCAAATGTTGCAGTTAGCAAGAGTCGCCACTGACTTTTCTTTTATCCAAAAGGAAAGGTGAAAAAGCACAGGAAAGACCTTTGAGATTATTTCTTGAGTTCGGGGGGTAGATAATAAAAAGGGAATGGATTAGCACCTTTTTCATCCATTGTTTTCCATGGGCTCTTAGTTCTAGATCACTTGATTTTGTTTCAAATTTTGCTTTGTGTGGTTTTGAAAGTATTTTTGAAAAGAAGCCATTGTTTGGGCAAACTTTGTAATGATTCTCGTTCGTAAGAATGTATACAAAGTGTTTGATCTTTTGAAAATGTTTTCAAGTTTTGAAAGATGTTTTGAAAGTGTTGGTGTTTGTTTTGAAAATAGAAAGGATATTTTGTTTTGAAATGGAGCAAGTAACTAGGAACATTCTACCTACTCAAAAGTCTTTCCTGTTCATTTCCTTTTTCCTTTGACATTGTTATCTTAACATTGATTTGGTAAGTAACCCTATCTTTGGATGTAAAAGGGACGGGCATGGGTCATCGTATAACCATGATTAGCAATGTTGCAAGATATCTCAAGATTTTCTTTAGGGACTAAGATCATTTTGAAAGGCAACATGGATAGTGTCATCGAGGGACTATGATCTTGTATTTTGTTTGTCTTTTCTAAGATACCTAATGTGATACGGTGGGAGAACTGACTTGAGGTTTTGCGTTGGTATTCGCAAATGTTGCGGTTAGCAAGAGTCGCCACCGACTTTTTATTTTATCCTAAGGAAAGGTTAAAAAGCACAGCAAAAACCTTTTGAGATGTTTTCTTGGGTTCGGGGAGTAGATTATAGAAAGGGAAGGTATTAGCACCCTTTCTATCCATGGTTATCCATGGGCTCTTAGTTACTTGCTTAGATCACTTGCCTTTTTGTTTTCAATTGTTTGAAATGGTGCTTTGTGTGTGAGTGGGTTTGAAAATATTTTGAAAAGAGGCCAATGTGGTGGCAACCTTTGTAATGATCCATGTGGGGATGTATACAAAGGTGTATGTCTTTTGAAAAAGATTTTCATTTGTTTTTGAAAGTTTGTTTTGAAAGTTACTTTGAAAGTGTAGTGAGGTGTGGTTTTGAAATTAGGCAAGTGTTTTGTTTTGCAAGTTTGATTCAAGTAACTAAGAGGTTATCTACTCCTAAATTTCTCAAAAGATTATTGCTA
Organism: Vicia faba; assembly: GCA_948472305.1. Classification (NCBI taxonomy): domain Eukaryota; kingdom Viridiplantae; phylum Streptophyta; class Magnoliopsida; order Fabales; family Fabaceae; genus Vicia; species Vicia faba. The sequence continues at coordinate 382,476,731 of OX451738.1, read as the reverse complement.
TTGTTTTAACCCTTTTAACAAGTTTGTTCCACCATTGTATTTGGTGGACAACCTTATGTTAGGATGTGAAAGGGACAGGCGCGGGTCATCGTTTTAGACCATAATTGCAACGGCGTTAAATGTCTTTGAGCAATTTCTTTAAGGGACTTGATCATTTGTTTTTGTTTGTTTTGAAAAGTTTTGTCGAGGGACTATGATCATTCAATTTGCTTGCTTTGCCCAAAGAAGTTCAACATGCAATATGGCCCATTTATTTGAAGGCAACAAGTGGAAAACCCTAGGGGGTGCAAGTGTGATTTGTGTGTCCATTTTCATGCTTGTTTATCTTGTATTAGGTCAAACTACTTTTTATCGTTTTTTCGCATACAAACCCTAATTCTAACATGTTATCATTAGAAAGCAATAAAGTGCGAAATTAAAATTACTAAGCTATTACAAAACCAAATATGGGAAGGGGGGTACAAATGTTCAAATGGGGATATTGACAAGAATTTAAATCTAAGTTATTACATCATTTGAGTATTTGCAATTTAATCAATGTATAAAAATTAAATGAAAATGCAAGATGCATAAAAATGTTTTGTACATGTATGGAAAAATATTATTTATGTAAAAGAGAAAGGAAAATAAAATAAAAAATATATTATTTTTGGAGTATTTTGAATTTAGGGTAAAAACCCTAATTTTAAAGAAAAGGTATTATTTTCTAATTTAATGCAACTATTTATTTATTATTTACAAAAATAAAACAAAATGAAGTGTATTATGGCAAAAGGTATTTTTATATCAAATATTAATAAAAATGAAAAAAATTCAAGTATTTTTATATTTTATCTTAAATATATCAATAATCACATATATATATATATATATATATATATATATATATATATATATATATATATATATATATATATATATATATATATATATATATATATATATATATATATATATATATATATATATATATATATATATATATATATATATATATATATATATATATATATATATATATATATATATATATATATATATATATATATATATATATATATATATATATATTAAACCCTAAATATGTATTATACACAAAATAAGTATTTATTTAATATTTTAATAAAATAAATAAAAGAGTATTTTTTTGTGTGAAATATTTTCAGAAGATAAATAAAAATAAAAATGTATTTTCACCATTTTTTCTATTTTTATTCTAATAATGGTATATATATATATATATATATATATATATATATATATATATATATATATATATATATATATATATATTGCATAAATAAAGAAACAAATCAAATAAATATGCCATAAATTCAGAAAATGATGGAAAAAATATTTTTAATTTTTTAATGCCATGAGAAAAAATAAACAAAATCAACCAAAAAAGAAAAAGTCAAAAATGTTAAAAAATGAACAAATGGGCTCAGGGGGGTGTGAATCAAAAAGGATGGTGTGAAAATCAAAATAACACAGGCCCAGCCCACTCCACTCCTTCTTCAACCTCCAGCTTCAAACATTTGAAAAACGCGCGCCCCTGTTCTTCAATGTCTAACTCCTGATTCTTGGCTTTTCAGCAAAAACTCATAACACAAGAAATGTTCAGCATGAAGAGACGGTTTCAACCATATAAATAACTTGACCTATCTCTCTAAGATGAGGGAGAATTTCTCCTCCCCCAATTTCTGACCTAACTTTTCACCAATGTTCAGACATGAAATTCTCTAAGCACACGAAACATAAATGAAATCTAATCATATGAGTGTGTTCAGGGCTATGATTGTGACATGTTTTCTTCAAAAATCTAAAGCTAACAATGCCTAATAAGAGAGATAGAACTCCATGAATATACCTGTTCAGTTGGAATCGAGCTTGGCAATGGAGGATGTTTCAGAGTGAAATGATGACTTGTACAGCTTCCTTGAAGTGTAAGGATGCTTTTCCAATTCCTACTTTGTCTTGATACTCCCTGAATCGAGCTAGTGAACTCCAACTGCAAAACAGAAAATTAAAAATGGTGAAGTGGCTTGGAGGTGTTACAGGTCTGATTTTAGGACATGGTTAGCTTGTATATGTTGTAGGGAAGGTAGAGGAAAAGGTTTGGATCAAAATGCTCGAAGGGATTGGGAGTTTGCACTCAATCTGCAGGGCTTCCCCTGTTTGTGCAGTTTCAAGGTGATTTTGAGATGGAGAGTGTTTCAGATGGCAAGGGCTCGTGTGTTAGCTTGGATTTGGTCTATGGAATGTGTTTGATAACTTTGTTCTTCTGTTTCTAAGCTGAGATGAGATATGGCACAAGTTATGGACTTTTCTTCTATCTTAAGCAACAAAAGCAAGTTGGTGGTTTTAGGTTAGTAGGGGGCCTCCTAATGTGCTGCATAAACATCTCTTGATCAGTGTGTTATGCACATAAACTTGTGCCAAGCAGATCTTCCATGTACTTGTTGGATTTCTAATTTGACATAAAGCTAATCTTTTCAAAAATGGAAATTTCACTTTATCTAGTTTAGGATTAATCTTGCATACAATGCTTGCACTCAAAGAACAACACCTTAACACATTGAATATGCATTAAATTATTGAGTATGGAATGGTTCAAGGACCTGTAATCAAGCATAAAGCAAACTGATTTCAAATTGGCAAGATTATGAACATGTCTTGATGAAGAACAAAAAGTGAATTTTTGCCAACTTGTGAAATTTGAATCTCTCAAGTTATGAGGTTGTTTGATGAGTTCTTGGACATTTTGGAAAGCTTGGAATGTGTACTACAATCCATCTTTGAAATGCAAATAAAAATTCCAAGTGTAAGGGTATGAAAAGTGGCCTTGAAGTGGGGTAGAAAACCTTGTCAAAATAGGTTAAATTTCACTAAGTTAAAAATGGTTTAGTGCCCTTATTCAAAAAATTATAACTTGAGATACAAGCTTCAAATGAGAAAACTTTGTGAATCAAAGTTGTAGATTATGCAACAAGCTACAACTTTCATGTTTTGACTTTTGTTTGAATCCAAATGGATCATGGTGAAAAGATGGGGCAAAGTTGGGAAAAAACTAGGGTTTTTCATAACTTAGAAAAATTCTAAGTTATGAAAAATTCCATTTTCAAACCCTAATTTGCATTTTGTGATTTCTTGGTGAACAAGTTTCATGATTTGGCATGTTTTGATGAAAAATGAATCTTGACTCTTGATTTTGACCAAAAAGTCAAAGTTTGACTTTTCAGTATACAGTCAAAATTGATCAATTGACTGGGAAATTCAATTGTCAATCTTGTGTACTTGGGATCTTTTGAGCTTGATGAATGTGTCAAGACCATTTCATTGAGTCCTTGAGGCTATGTGTGAGCTTGATTTGCCATTGGCTAGGTCAAACAGTCAAAAATTGCCTTTGTGCAGTCAAAACCCTAAAAATGACCATTTTGCCCTTTTGGTGATCTGATCAAATTTCTTGTGGAATTGTGATCCAAACTTGATCAAATGGTCCATATGAGTTCATAATGTTGATGTGGATCAAATTTCATGAGGTTTGACTGTCAATTGGCCACAGTTGACTTTTTCCCCAATACAGCTGATTTCTAGGTCAACTGTCCAATTGACTGGGCAAAACTTGGAATCAAGACTTGAAACTTGGTATAGGTAAACTTGGGAGTCCAATATGAAGCATGAAAGTCATCTTAGGCATTCTAGGTCAAAACATCTTTGGGCAAACACAAACCCTAATTTGAGTCCACAGTGCAGGGAGAAGTCTTGAGCAGAGGGAACCCTAATTGGATCTTAATCTTCAAAGGTCTTGTGATGAGAAAATGTTGAGGAAATGGGAGGGCAAATTTTGGGGTACAACACCTAACATGCGTAATATGGCCATTTTTGTAAGGCAACCAAGTAGATTTACCCTAGGGGTGCTTGGGTGCAAGTGTATTGATTTTCATGCTTTATTCTTGTCTTTATTAGGGTTTGCTATTTTTGTTGGTTTTAGTCTTTCCATACAAACCCCTAATTACTAGCATTTGTATATAAAGCAATAAATTGCGGAATTTAAAATTACAATGCTATTACATCATTAAGTAGGGGGTACACAAATTTACAAATGGGGATTTACAAGAAAATTAAACCTAATTATCTATTACAACCATATTAAATAATATACAAGAATTAAATAAATAATGTATAAGGATATAAATGAAAAAAAGAAATGATTTTTGTTTGGTTTTTGTTAAGGGTTTTAACCTAATTAAAGATGATGATTAATTAAAATTGAAAAAAACTTAAACCTAAATTAATTAAGAAAGAAATTAAATTAAAAAGTATTTTTAGGGTTTTTTGTGAAAGGTTTTTAATTTAATAAAAATAATATGAAAATTAATTAATTAAAAGAAACCTAAATTCTAAATTAATTTGTTAAGAAAATGTTTTTGTTCTTTTTGTCTTTATAAAGAAAAAAAATAAAATATAAATGTGAAAATAATAAATAAACATATTTTTTTGGATTTTTTGTTAATAAAAATAATAATATTAATAATAATAATGGTAATAAAAATATTAAAGAAAAAAAGAAATAAAAAAAATAAGAAAAAGAAAATAATAAAAGAAATTGGGCCAGGGGTGCACAAATAAGTCAGGGTATGTAAAAGAAGGAAAAAAACAATAGGCCCAATGCTAAGGAGGCCCGGGCGCTGCAAAAAACACAAAAAATGTCAAAAAGTGGAAAAATGGAAAAAAGGTCACATCGGGGCTTGAACTCAGGACCTCATAGTGACAGGCGCACGCTTTAACCACTGGGGTGGTGATACATCCATTAACTTATGTAAAACCATAAATATATAACACAAAACTTGCCCTGACTTTACTTCATCTTCAACCTCCAGCCAAAGGATCTGTAACTTGCTCATTTCTCAACAAAAATGAAAGATGCAAACATGAAAGTTGCTCCATTTTTCCACACAAATCCAACCATATAAATATCATAAGCTATAAATCAAAGATGGATGAAAATTTATAAAAGTACCAAATTCTGACATAAATATTTTATAAAGTTCAAACTCAAAATTCTCCTAGCTCAATCAAAATAAATGAAATCTATGGACATGTATAGCTTCAGGGCATTGATGTATAAATTTTATCTTCACAAATGCAAGCCTAATAATGCCTAAATATGAAGATAGAAATTCAAGAAAAATACCTCAAAACTGGAAATCGTGAAAAGCAAATAGGCTTGATTCAAGGTGCTACAATGATCAGGTTAGCTTCCTCAAGTTCCCAGGAAGCTAATGCAATGGTTTTCTTGAGCAATGGATGGCTAGAATGGTCTGGAGAAATCAAGTTGCAGACCTCTGTTTTTGGTTATGGAGGATGGTGATGGAGATGTTACAGTTCCAAACCAAGGACGGGGATGGACTATATTTGATGTAAGGAAGCTTTAGGAATGAATTTGAGGGAAAACACACGAGGGAAATGAGAGATACAAGTTTAAGGTCAGAAATGTGTATCAATGGAGTTTTTTGTGCAATTTCTGGCTAGAGGGGGTTTGGGAGTGTTTCAGGGTGCTTGAACTCGTCCTTTAGCTCATAAATAGCGACTCTATTTATAAGCAACAAGTATGGAGTGCTCTAGTTGATCCAAATTCAAATTTACATGTTTAAGCTCAACATGTGATTTTTTAACAAAACAAGTTTCCATGCCTTGTACTTGGTTCATAGAGTTGTTAACCACTTTAAACACAATATCTCTGACTTTGTGGGTGGAGTGTAATCAAGGAAAATAAGTTGGGAGCTCAAGAAGCTGACTTTGTGCATAAAGCTTGCTTTACAAGAATGGATATGTTACTTTCTCCCCAAAATGGCAAATTGATTTGGACAAAGCTTGAAAAACTTGGATACGGGCATAATCATTTGTGTAAACCATTAATTATGGAGTGAAAAACAAGTTTGAGGCCTACAAAGTGAGGATTATGCAGCATGGCTATGGATTTGGTTCATGTTCATCACAAAATATGTCTTGCAAAACTACTTGAAACCCCGACTTCTGACCTTCGATTCTCCTTGATCACAAATGATCTCAAGGAGTTCTTGGACATTTTGGAAATCTTGTAATGTTATATACAACCCATCTTTGAATCACGTTTGAAAATTCCCCTTGGAACTAGGTGAAACTTGGGTCAGAAGATAGGTCAAAATCCTGACCAAAACTAGGGCAAAATTTCACTAAGTGTTTAATTTCAAGACTATAACTTCATGAATTAATAACTTGAGATCCAAGATCTTTTAGAAGAAGTTGTATAAAGCAATGTTGTAGATCTCATGGATATCAAAAACTTTCATGTTGAAAGTTTCTTTTGAGTAATCTTGCATCATGGTGAAAAATTTGCTCAAAGTTGTGAAAAAACATGAAGTTTTCAACACTTTGAAGATTTTCTAAGTTTGAAAACTTTGATTTTTCAAAATGAAATATTGAATTTTTGATTTCTTGATGAATAAGTTTTATATTTTTACATGTTTTTACGAATTGTGATCTTTGACACTTGATTTTGACCAAAAAGTCAAAGTTTGACTTTTCAGTGTATAATTGACTTTTGATCAGTTGACTGAAAATTCACTATCAATCCAATTGATCTTGAGCAATGTTTTGGGTCATGCCATTCTGTAAAAATGATGCAATTGAACTCTTGAGATCATGCTTCAAACCAATTGACCATTTTCTATGTCAAAAATAGAAATTTCCCCTTCTCAGTCAAAACCCTAATTTTGACCATTTTGCCCTTTTGATGATTTGATCAAATTTCTTGAGGAATTATGGTCCAAACTTGATCAAATGATACATATGAGTTTATAATGTTGATGTGGATACAAAATTATGAAGTTTGACTGTAAATTGACCATAGTTGACTTTTTCCCTAATACAATTGATTTTTAGGTCAACTGCTCAATTGACTGAGCAAAAATGTGATCCAAGGCTTGAAACTTGACATGAGCAATCCTGGGGGTCCATAATGATCCATGAAAGTCATATGAGGCATTGGAAGTTCAATTATCCTTGTGCAATCTCAAACCCTAATTTCAGTCATCAGTGCTTAAGGAGGTGTCTTGAGTTGATCAACCCTAGTGCAGTCTTGAACCAAGAGAGATCTTTGTGAGGAAATAATTGATAAGTGAGACGCAAAAATTTTGGGTACAACAAATCTGAAACCTACATGACCTCCATATTTATGTTCCAGACTTTGGAACATATTCTTTCTTCCTGTCATGTGTCGAGAGCATCCAGATTCTAGGTACCAAGACTTGTGTTTCAACTTTGCTTCTAAAGACTTCTCCTTGTTCACTAAGCTTGTTTCTGAAGACCCTTTTAGTTCCAATTATATTGAAACCTTTTGGTTTCAGAACTAGATCCCATACATAGGTTCTGGTAAATTGATTCAGTTCTTCCTGCATTACAAGTATCTAATCATTATCTTCAAGTGCTTCGTCTATGGAGGTTCGTTCGATCAGAGATACCAATCCCATGAGAGACACTTCATTATTTCTGAATGCAGATCATGTTCTGATTGGATCACCCTTCTTTCCCAAAATCATATCTTCAGGATCTGCTAATCTGTTTTTGGATTGTCTTTTTTGGATGGGTTCTTCAGAAGTTTCTATAGTGTTGGTGTTGATTTATTTTTCTGCATTAGATTAAGTGTAATACGGTGGGAGAACTGACTTGGTTTTGAGTTTTATCGCAAATGTTGCGGATAGCAAGAGTCGCCACTGACTTTTATTTTATCCAATAAGGAAAATGTGAAAAGAACAGGAAAAACCTTTTTTGATTTTGAGTTTGGGGGGTAGGTTATGAAAAGGGAAGGTGTTAGAACCCTTTTCATTCGTAGTTATCTACGGGATCTTAATTGCTTAGCTCACTTTCTTTGAAATTGTTTTGTGTTGTGTGTTTGAAAAATATTTTGAAAAGATGCCAATTGTAAGGCAAGACTTTGTAATGATCCTCGTATCTGTCCTTGATAATGCGTACGAAGTGTTTTTTTGAAAATATTTTTGAAGAGTGGTATTGTGTGAAAATGTCTCTATTCTGAAAAGCTTTGTGAGCAAGAGATTAATAGCGTTCTACCTACTCAAGATCTTTCTTGTACTTTTCTTCTCATTTAGATAGTTCTATCCTACCATTAGTTAGTAGCTCTATCGTGGGATAAGAAGGGACAGGTGTAGGTCATTGTACAATCATCAAAGGCAATTGGTAGGGACATGTGATACGGTGGGAGAACTGACTTGAAGGTTTTGCGTTTGATCGCAAATGTTGCAGTTAGCAAGAGTCGCCACCGACTTTTCTTTTATCCAAAAGGAAATGTGAAAAAGCACAGGAAAGACCTTTGAGATTGTTTCTTGAGTTCGAGGTGTATATTATGAAAAGGGAAGGTATTAGCACCCTTTTCATCCATGGTTCTCCATGGGCTCTTAGTTACTTGTTAGATCACTTGCTTTTTTTTGAAATTGTGCTTTGTGTGGTTTTTGAAAGTATTTTGTAAAGAGGCCATTGTTTAGGCAATCTTTATAATGATTCTTGTTTGTAAGAATGTATACAAAGATGTTTGATATTTTGAAAATGTTTTCAATTTTGTAAGATGTTTGAAAGTGTAGGTGTTTGTTTTGAAAATAGCAAGGATGCTTTGTTTGAAATTGAGCAAGTAATTAGGAGCATTATACCTACTCAAAAGTCTTTCTTGTTCATTTTTCTTTTCCTTTGACATTATTATCTTACCATTGATTTGGTAAATAACCCTATCTTTGGATGTTAACGGAACGGGCGTGGGTCATCGTATAACCATGATTAGCAATGTTGCAAGGTATCTTAGAATTTTCCCTTAGGGACTAAGATCATTTTAAAGGCAACTTAGATAGCGTCATCAAGGGACTATGATCTTGTATTTGTTTGTTTTTTCTAAGATACCTCACATGCGTAATATGGTCATTTTTTAAAGGCAACCAAGTGGTTTTACCCTAGGGGTGCTTATGTGCAAGTGTATTGTTTTCATGCTTGATTTTGTCTTGAATTAGGGTTTTCTAAGTCATTGGTTTTAGTCTTTCCATACAAACCCTAATTACTAACATTTGTATTTGGAAGCGATAAATTTCGGAAATGTAAAGTCCTATGCTATTACATCATTTAGGGATGGGGGTACAAATTTAACAATGGGGGGTTACAAGAAATTAAATCCTAATTAAATATTACAACCATATTGAAATGTATAATGCAAGAAAGAAAAAGGACTTGTTTAGAAAAATGGTTTTTTGTCTTAATGAATTAATAAAAAAAGAAAATATTTTTATGTCTTTTTTATGTTAATAAAAAGGGTATTAATATTGAAAATGATAAAAGAGAGAAATAATGAGAGATAAAATTAGCATGCTGCTGAAAGCAAAACAAAGGGGATAATAAGTTCTGATGCCAGGTGCGTTGTGGTTCAGAAAGAAGCGTCAGGAGTTCAAGATTGATACACTCTTTGGTTCTGCAAGAAACGTTAGAGGGAAAATGCAGAATTTCTAGATTGTTATGTGTTGAACTTCTGAGTTTTAGAACAGTGAGAAAGTCTTAGAAGTTTTGTGTCTTAAAATAGTGAAGAGAACTCATAAGTTCAATATGTGCTAAGACATTGAGTGAACATCAGAAGTTCAGTGTGTGTTAACAGCGAGTGAACATCCGAAGTTTAGTGTGTTTAAACAGTGAGGAAATTATAGAAGTTATGTGTGTTAAAACAGTGAAGAGAACTCAAAAGTTCTGTGTTGTGCTAGAACTGTGAGGAGAACTCAGAAATTCTGTGTTGTGCTAAAACCGTGAGTGAAAATCAGAAGTTTTGTGCTACATTTAAGCTCTTTCCTCATATTAATCAGCACATCAGTAATTTATTCAGTTCTTAACAACAGTAAATCAGAAGGATAAAAGCACAACAATTTATAGAAGTTCTAATCCTGATTCTGAGCCTAGCCTTAATCAAGAAGTTCTGATCCACAGTTTTTTCTACTTATGCAATGATATGGACAACATCAATACTATGATATTTACATATTTAATGATGTTCTGAATGAAAATATGCAAAGTCAGAAAGACTTACCTTGAATCTGGAGCATATGCTTGGAACTTGAACTGCTTCCTTCAGATGTTCTGGAGTTAGTAGGAACAACGAAAGAGAAAATGCTAAGTTCTTTGATTCAAAGGGAAGAACAAAGATTTGGTTTTCTGTTTGGGAATTCTGGATTTTTACGAAAGTTTCATAGTTTTCTTTTCTCCCTTTTGACAATTCTCTCTCTCTCTCTCCAAAACCCAGCCACTTGCAAGTGTGATGGAGCAACTTATTTATAGGTGAGTTTGATGTTGTTTTTTTTGGGGGAAAAACAAATCGGATTTAAACTTTTTTGGTATACTGTTCCATTGCTTTTTAATCACAATTTTTGTATGCTAATTTGGTGCAAATATAGGGTTTGAGAAAAATGCAGGCGTGGACTAGATCAACAGCAATTTGGAGTGTTGTAGCAGTTGGTTGCAGGACGGTTCTATAGCAGTGCAGCAGGTTGCTCAAACGAGGTTTTGAGATTTGCTGATGTTCTGATCGTAGAAGACCAGAGCGAGACTCGAAGGGTGATGTTCTAACCAAAGCGTTGAACATAGCCTTCGTGTGCTGAAGAATCATGTTCTAACCGAAGAGCATCGCTTTCACATGTTCTGATCGAAGAGCATCGCTTCCACATGTTCTGATTGAAGCATCATGCTCTGAACCATGTTTACAAATTCTAACTGCACTTGCATGGAGGCTGGCTCAGAAGTTCTGAAGTATCATATTCTCTTAATAGTTAGAAAATTTTCTAAATGCTTAGAAAAATTTGATTTTTTTTTCAAAGTAATTTCTGACTTCTGATTTTTGATGAACCAATTTCATGTCTTGATAAAATATAATTGTTGAAACTTGATTTTTGATTCAAAAGTCAAAGTTTGACTTTTTTTCAGTGTGCATTTGACCATTTTGCCCTTGTGAATGACTTTCTTTAGAAAATTGTAATCTGAGACTTGAAACTTGCCAGAAGCAAACCTTAGGGTCTAGAATGATATTTTGAGAAATGAGAGGGCAAATTTTAGGATACAACAGCTTCCCCTGTTCAATCTTCTTAAACTTGAAGACTTAGATTGACGAATCTGCCACTCGTGACTTGAGGGTGGAATATGATTGAACACTAGAGTGCCCAAAAATTTGCACTCGATGATGTTGTGGTTGATGGTGTAGAGAATTGGCTTAAAGAGGCCATTTGGAGGAATGATGGATAATTTATGGAGATGGTCTTATAGATGCCTTCCAGAGGTGATTGTTGACTGGAATTAGACTAAGTCCAAATTCCGACTTCAACTGGAAAATAAATCAAAATAAATCTTTGGAGCGATTTATCTGAACCAAAGGAAATTTCGACTAGAAAGAATCAGGATAAACCATTGAGAGATTTAAGATGAACCAGCAATTTTATGAAAGAAATATCGTTTATGTAGAGGGTTGACCAGTCCTTTTTGGGAATTGATCTGTAATTGACTTGTTTAAAATTTTGACGATAATTCTCTGTTGATAGATCTTTTTGGCATCCGCAATTGGAGTGTATTTGAACTATATCTGAAAGCTGGATCTGAATGAGTATCAGAATGAAATTCGTATCTGGAGCGTATCTGAACTGTATCTGAAAGCTGAATCTGAATGAGTATCAGAATGACATCCGTATCTGGAGTGTATCTGAACTGAATTTGAATGAGTATCAGAATGGCATCCGTATCTGGAGTGTATCTGAAAGCCGAATCTGAATAAGTATCAGAATGACATCCGTATCTGGAGCGTATATGAACTGTATCTGAAAGCTGGATATGAATGAGTATCAGGATGGCATCTGTATCTAGAGTGTATCTAAGCTGTATATGAAAGCTGAATCTGGATGAGTATCAGAATGGCTTCCGTATCTGGAGCGTATATGAACTATATCTGAAAGCTGGATCTGAATGAGTATCAGAATGGCATCTGTATCTGGAGTGTATCTAAACTATATCTAAAAGTTGAATCTGAATGAGTATCAGAATGGCATCCGTATCTGGAGCGTATCTGAACTGTATCTGAAAGTTGAATCTGAATGAGTATCAGAATGGCATCCGTATCTGGAGCGTATATGAAATGTATCTGAAAGCTGAATCTGAATGAGTATCATAATGACATCCGTATCTGGAGCATATGTGAACTGTATCTGAAAGCTGAATCTGAATGAGTATCAGAATGGAATCCATATCTGGAGTGTATCTGAACTGTATCTTAAAGCTGAATCTGAATGAGTATCAGAGTGGCATCCGTATATGGAGTGTATCTGAACTGTATCAGAAAAGCCTTTGCATATTGTTAATAGTAGATATTGATTAATCTTATCTTGAAAAGGGTAAAATGTTAGTTAATATGTAATGTCATGTTGTATGAAATGCATAGTGTAATGTATTCGTGTTATCAATGTTTATGATATATGGATACGATGTATGCGTATGTGATCTAATCTGCTGCACTACTGTTGGTTTGGGGAAAATAAATCCCTGACTACTGCTGAGGATACAGAGTGTAAGTCTTCATGTTGTGAAGTTGAAGAAATTCCACTTAGTGAAATAAACTCTGTTGTGAGGGAAATGATGTGTGCTTCTTGTAAAAAACCTGTTGGGGAATCCGGAGAAATTGAACGACTTCTACTGGGGATTGATAATTGGAAGCTTTATTCTGCTGGGGATTAAACTGCACACTGCGGGGAATTTATGGAAATAGCTTAGAGAGATTTCCCTACCTTAAAGCCATCAATGATTGCCTTTTACTTTGTTTATTTGTAACCAGTAATTACGTTCAAATGCATATGTTCAAAAATAAATTATTGGACGTTTTTGTAAACAAAACACAAGAGTAAAGAAAAAAAGGGTAGTTTTGCACTTTCAAAGGGATATCTTTGTATTGACTTTGAGTAAGTATTTTTGTACAATGAGACAAACATTCTAGTAAGAGAATTACGTTGTAAAAAATGGAAATTTTGATACAAAGAAAAGATAGCTATGTGCAATAATCCCATGGGGTTCCCATTCTGCTATAGCCTTCGTGTCTCTGAGCATCTTGTCTATTTGTTGCCTTGTCTGAAGCTGATTGAATTGATCAGAAACACTGAGTTTTCCAATTTGTACGTAAGGTGATCCAACGGGACATAGTCATACGCTTTAATTCCCAAACTTTTTCCTGGACCGCCCTTTCAGGTTTTCAGTCCACCGGGATACGCTTTTTTTCCCAAGCCGCCCTTTTGGGTTTTCAACTTGCCGGGTGTATAGATTTTTTTTTGTTTTATCCCTAATTTTTGCCTGAATCTCTTTGGTTCGCCGGGATGCCCTTGTTTTTCCTAGATGTGTCAACCTAGCGGGTCTCTTATGCCTAGTATCTTTTGACTATGTCTGCATTCGCAGGGTGCAACAGGTCGTCGCCATCCATGGTGGTCAAGATCATTGCTCCACTAGAGAATATGCTTTTGATTACAAATGGTCCTTCATATGTGGGAGTCCATTTGCCCATGGGATCACCTTGCGGAAGTATGATACATTTGATCACCAAATCCCCGACTTGATATACTTGGCGTCTGACCTTTTTGTTGAAAGCATTGATCATCCGTTCTTGATATATTTGACCATGACAGACAACAGTAAGCCTTTTCTCATCAATCAAGTTCAGTTGATCAAGTCGAGTCTGGATCCAATCTTCTTCATTCAACCCTGCATCCTTCATAATTCTCAGAGAGGGGATCTAGACCTCAATAGGTAAGACAACCTCCATGCCATATACCAGAGAGTAGGGTGTTTCCCCGATTGATGTGCACGTTGTGGTACGATATCCGTGGAGAGCGAATGGTAGCATCTCATGCCAGTCTTTGTATGTGACTGTAATTTTCTGTATGATCTTTTTAATGTTCTTATTTTCATCTTCGACAACACCATTCATCTTTGGCCGGTAAGGGGAAGAATTATGATGCTGGATCTTGAATTGCTCGCACAGGGCGATGATCATAGTATTATTTAGATTCATACCATTTTCTGTGATGATCCTCTCAGGGATACCGTATCAACAAATGAGATTTTGTTTGATGAATCGGGCTACAACATTCTTGGTAACGAAAGCGGAAGAAGTTGCCTCAACCCACTTTGTAAAATATTCAATGGCCACTAAGATGAAGCGGTGTCCATTAGAGGTTGTTGGCTTGATTTCCTCAATCATATCGATGCCCCATATAGCAAAGGGCCAAGGAGCCATCAAGACATTCAGAGGAACCGGAGGTACGTGCACCTTTTCAGCATAAATCTGACACTTGTGGCAGTTTCGAGAGTGTTGATAGCAATCTGCTTCCATGGTAGACCAATAATAGCATGCCCGTAGGATTTTCTTTGCCATCGTATGCCCACTTGAAGAGGTGCCAAAATTTCCTTCATGTAACTCAGCCATGATCTTTTCCGCTTCAACCTTGTCTACACACCGAAGTAACACAGAGTCATGATTGCGTTTGTAGAGAATACCATTACTAAGGAAGAATTTAGCAGAGAATCTCCTTAAGAACTTCTTGTTATTAACTAAAGCTCCTTCCGGAGTTTCTTGAGCCTCGAGATACCTCTTGACTTTGTGAAACCAAGGCTGGTCCACTACTTCTTCAGTATTAATCTTGTGACAGTGAGTTGGTTCATCCATTAGTTCAATGGTGATCTGGGGAGCCTCGTTAGCCCATTTAAGTTTAAACTTGGATGACATTGTGGCTAGTGCGTCTGCTAGCTGATTTTATTCTCGCGGGAAATGCTCGAAGGTAATCTTCTCAAAATGTGGGATCAATGTTAAAACATGTTCTTTGTAGGGGATAAGGTTAAGGTGTTTGGTGTTTCATTCCCCTTTGATCTGGCTGATGACCAAAGCTGAATCTCCGAATACACTTAAGGATTTGATCCCCAAATCTATGGCAGCTTTAAGACCAAAAATGCACGCTTCATATTCCACAATGTTACTTATACAATTGAAGCAGAGTCTTGCAATAAAGGGAGTATGACATTGTTCAGGAGAAATGAGTACAACACCAATACCATTTCCGAGTGCGTTGGACGCCCTATCAAAAACCAGGGTCCACCAGGATCCTTGTTTAGGTCCGTCATATGGTCTGAATTCTTCACAGTTGTTTACCATCATGATGTCTTCATCTGGGAATTCGAACTTCATGGACTAGTAGTCTTCCACAACTTGGTGAGCAAGGTGATCAACTAGTACACTGCCCTTTATTTCTTTCAGGTTAGTATATTGTATGCCATATTCTGTCAGGATCATCTACCATGTCGTTATTCTCCCAGAGAGAGCAGGTTTCTCGAAGATGTATTTTATTGGATCCATTTTATATATCAACAAGGTAGTATGGATCAGCATATACTGTCTTAGCCGGTGAGCAGCCCATGCCAGAGCGCAGCAAGTTTTCTCAAGCAGTGAATATCTTGTTTTACAGTCGGTAAACTTTTTGCTCAAGTGATAAATAGAGTGCTCTTTTCGGACATACTCGGCATGATGCTACAGCACACACCCCATTGAATTTTCCAAAACAGTCAGAAACATGATTAATAGTCTTCCCTCGACTGGTGGTATCAAAATAAGAGGCTCTTGTAAGTACTCTTTAATCTTGTTGAAATCATTTTGGCACTCATCATTCCATTTGACTACTTAATATTTCTTCAGTAATTTGAAGATTGGTTCACAAGTAGTTGTCAGGTAGGAAATGAATCTAGCAATGTAGTTTAAACGTCCCAAGAATCCTCTGACTTCCTTCTCGGTACGAGGAGCAGGCATTTCTTGTATTGCTTTCACCTTGGAAGGATCTACTTCAATACCTTTATTGCTGAAGACAAAGCCTAGGAGTTTACCAAACCTCACCCCATATGTGCATTTATTTGGGTTCAACCTCAGCTTGTATTTCTTTATCCTCTCAAAGAGTTTCTATAAATGATCAAGATGCTCTTCTTCTGTTTGATATCTAACTATCATGTCGTCCACATAGACCTCTATTTCGTGATGTATCATGTTGTGAAATAAGGCTACCATGACACGTTGATAGGTTTCCCCAGCGTTCTTCAAACCGAATGGCATAACCATCTTAGCAGTATGTGCCTCATTGTGTGACAAAGGTTGCTTTCTCCATGTCCTCATGCGCCATTTTGATTTGGTTGTAGCCTGAGAAATCGTCCATGAAGGAAAACACTTTATGCTGTGCCGTATTGTCAACTAGAATATCAATGTGGGGGAGTGGGAAATCATCCTTAGGGCTTGCCCTATTCAAATCTCTGTAGTCCATGCACATTCGTACCTTGCCGTCCTTTTTGGGCACGGGAACAACATTGGCAAACTATTATGGATAGGAAGTGACAGCCAAGAATCCGACATTGAATTGCTTCATGACTTCTGCTTTAATATTTTCTGACATGTCTGGTCGCATCTGACAGACCTTTTGTTTTACTGGAGGACAATCTTCTTTTGTAGGTAGACGATGTACTACAATATCTGCATCAAGTCCTGGCATGTCTTTGTACGACTAGGAAAAGACCTCACCATAATCGTGTAGGAACTGAATCAGATGCTCTTTAACACTGAGTTCCAGATTGGAACCCACTTTAACTTCTCTTTTTTCTTCTTCGGTACCTAGGTTAATTATGTCCACTGGCTCTTCGTGGGGCTGAATGGTCCTCTCTTTTTGTTGTAATAACCTGGAAAGTTCCCCTAGTACTTCACAATCTTCCTCACCTTTGTCTTTGGCTTGGTAGATTAGATTCTCAGAGTCACAAAAGGCCATAGCAGAATCATTACCCATGGGATCCCTAATGGATGTAGACCTGCATTGTGAGTGTGAGTGTGTGTAAGAGTATAGCTATCTTTGAAAGAAATGAAAATGTAAAAAGAAAAACAATGAGCACAAAGTTTGTATAAAAATACGTCCATGATTCATTGATGTCATAAGGAAATGATATAATAACCCTTAAAAATGAACCATTGTGCCTTGGGTAAGACACAAGGTTTTAAGAGTCTGAATAATTTAATATTACAGATCCGACAAAATGTAAAGACAAATTACTGTGGGATAAAAGTGATCGGGACAAAATATCTAGCCTCCCAGTTGCTGAGCTCTCCACTGACAGTTGGGAAAATCCAATCCTCTAGGTTATAGTTGTCTTCATCATCTCCCACTGTGTTGACTTCGTGGTTGCTGATCTTCAAGGGTGGTCCTCCGGCACGAGCGTGGTGTACAGCTTTCTGGGAACCTGAAGTGAAACCCAGCCCAAATTTGTCAGATTTGTATGGGATATCTGGGAGTTGACCCCAAATTATGCACCCACCTTCTTCTATCACTTCCTTGGCATCTTTCAAAGACGACATCTTGAGCGGAGGCCTTGTGATCTTGGGAACTTGAGACACAACCTTGGTTATTGCTACAGTCTGTAGGACTTCTTCAAAGTGCTGGAATGGAGTTTCAATAAATTCACCATCTAACTCCACATATCTGAAGGAATTTAGATGGATGACCATATACTCTACTTCTCCATGAACAGTGATGATCTTCCCTTGAATTGGATATTTCATCATTTGATGCAACGTAGAGGTAACAGCGCCAGCATTGTGAATCCACGGTCGGCCTAATAAGCAGGAATATGAAGGGCGAATATCCATTACATAAAAAGTTGAATCAAATGTTTGGGTTCCAACTTTTATGGGGATGTCCAGTTCCCCATGCACCATCCTTTTTGAGCCGTCGAAGGCCCTCACTATGATGTTGCTTGGTTTCAATGTAAATCCTTCACAGTCCAGCCTATCAAGAGCTTTTTTAGGCAACACATTCAGAGACGAATCAGTGTCAAGCAAGACATGAGCCAGAGTTGTGCCCCTGCATTCGACTGAGACATGTAATGCCTCATTATGCTTCCTCCCTCTTGGCGTTAAATCAGCATCTAAAAAACCAAGACCATTATCTACAGTCAAGTTAGCTACGCAGTCTTGGAACTAATCGGCAGATGTTTCTTAGGGTACATGGGTAGTTTTTAGTAATTTTACCAAGGCCTTTGCATGCGCCTCATAACATAGTAATAAAGCCAGCATGGAAATTTTTTTATGGAGTTTTCCCCAGTTGCTCAACTACGTTGTAGTCGCTTCTTTTTATGATCTTTAGAATTTCCTCCATCTCTTTCTGGGAGGTCTCAGGGATAGCCACTGATTGTGCTTTCGTCCGGACAGGCTCAACCAGAATATCTTTACCTCGAGTCTCGGTTGACTCGGCAGCAGGAATATCTATAGGGGTGTTAACAGGGATTGTAACAGTTTTTTCAACAGGGGTATTATCATAGATGATTGCAGGACTAGGAATAGCCTTTGGAGGAGCAACAACAACATGAATGATTATGGGTCCAGAAATAGCTTTGGGAGGAGTGATTTCAGGAGAGAAAACCCTTCCAGTGCAGTTTATCTTACTAGTCCCTGCGATATTACTGACATCAGAGTCAACTTTCTCGGAACTTGAATCTTCAGCAGCTGACCAATCTTGCTTGATACTGTGGTAGTAGACATCCCCTCCATAATTCCATGGTACGGTTTTGTCTGACAAATACGGGATTAGTCCAGGAATTGTAATTATCAACAAAGCTACTTTTGGAACTGATGTAATTCTAACAGGTCTTTTGGTGGAGACCCTAGAAGAATTGTCGGAAATGGTCACGATGGAAACATCATTATAAGAAACATTTGGAATAGAAGTCTTTTCAAACAAAATTTCCTTGTTATCTATTAGGCACTAAACGCCTCCTTTTAATAAAGGACAGTTGGCTGGTGAGGATAAACAAAAGTGACAGTTTTCATCACAGCCTGGGAAAACACCGACATTCAACAAATTCTCTTTGATAGTCGGGAGTGGGGTCACAAGTTCATCAACTGAAGTAACAAACATATCTTCCTCGACGGTGTTGACATCACGACCGTGTTTGGGCATAGGGGAAGTAATGACATTAGGCTTTTCTGGCGTGTCGAACTCAATCTCTTTAGCTTCAAGAAGATCTTTTACTTTGTTCTTCAGATCCCAACAGTTGTTAGTGTCATGGTCGGGACTCTCGGAATGGTAAGCGCAGCGGGCATTAGGATGATAGTGAGGAGAGGTTGTGTTAGGGTTCTTTAGAGCTTCTTTCAGAGTCACTAGGTTGGATCTTAACAAATGTGGCAATACTTGAGATAGTGTCATATTAATTCGGGTGAATTGTCTGACTGGTCTCTCCATTCTTTGTTGGTTGCTTCTTTGCTGAGTAGGCGCAGGTTTAGGAATCATGACAGCCCCCGCCATTGGATGGAGTTCAGCCCTATCTTGATTTCTCAGAGGATATACAACAATAACTTATTTCTTTCGAATGAATGGTTTCCTTACAGCAGCAGGGGATGCATATTTTTGAATTATCCCATTCTTTATCCCGGCTTTCACCCTCTCTTCGGTTAATATTAATTCAGTAAAACCTGCCGATGAACTTCCAATCAAGTGATTAAAGAAGGGACCAGACAAGGTGCCCAAGAACATGTCTACTAATTCTCTTTCAGATAGAGGAGGCTGGACTCTTCCTGCTAAGTCCCTCCACTTTTGCACGTAGTCCTTGAAGCCTTCACTTGAAACCATGGCCATACTCTGGAGTTAAGTACGGGTGGGCGCAAGGTCTGCATTGTATTGGTATTGTTTGTAAAAGGCAGCGGCCATATCTTCCCAGTTACGAACATTGGCTCTTTCTAACTGATAAAACCAATCGAGCTGAGTTCCAGACAGACTGTCCTTAATGAAGTGTACCCATAAATCCTTGTCAGCGGTATGAGGCTGGATTTTCTTCACATAGGACCAGAGATACATTTTGGGACATGAAACTCCATCATATTTGGCGAACATCTGTGCTTTGAATTTTAGAGGGATGACAATCCCAGATACTAGACCCATCTCCTCAATGTCCAATCCAGGCACTTTTTGGATTTCCATCGCACTTAACCGTTCTTCTAGATGCTTATACTTGTCGTCGGCTGGAGGATATTGTTCTTCAGAATAGTCTTCTTCTTCCTCTTCCTCTTCTGAATCAGGATAAATAACTTCTTCCTTGACCTTCCCATCTTGATTGTCTTTCTCACCGGATGACGTAGCAAAGTCTAAAGTCCTTCTTGCTTGTCCTTGGAATCTTCTTCCCATGTTCAGAACTCTGGTTATTTTCTTTTTCTTCTTTTTCTCTTTAACCATCAAGGTCTTCAACTCTTCTTGTCCTTTGGCTAGAGTTAAGAACATCTGTTGAAACTGGGAATTTTGAGCTTAGAGGTCCTTCACCGTTTTCTCGAGATCCATCTTACTGAAATAAACAGTAGAAAGATTAGGAGACTTGTCGCAAGAAACCTGCTTATGTTATGATGAATTGTAAATGCATATGCAATGATTTCAAGGATTTAGAGATTCAAATTTGTTTTAGACAAAAAGGAAACACGCATTATATTAATAAATTAAATCTTGAGTACATCAATGCCTCTTTGGGAAAAACAATACAAAAAACTCTAAGATAAAAAGGTAGTACACATCCTCTTTGGTGCGATGTAGACATTCAGAGTCTGTTCCTCATGAAGTTGCTAAGTGAGTTCCAAAACCTTCTTCTCGCTAGCATAGAATTGGGCTTAGAAAGTATCTCGCTCCCCCTTGAATTGTATCAAATCTCTTTGTAAGTCTTCAAGAGAGTTGGGCATGTCAGGATGTAGCATAGTGTATGGAACATCTCATTCCATAACAGGCTCAATGATTACCGGGAGAATGGAAGGATAAGGCATCATAAGACTCTGAGCACGAGTTCGTACCAATTTGAGGTAAGGCTCAAGAGGGATAGAATTCTTATGCCCCAATGTTTTGCTATCTACCTTGTTTAACATCCTCCAAGCTCGGATAAATCTCTGGCGAAGACGTTGATCGTCGTTCTCGTAGTCAAATACCAAACCTTGAATGAGCATCTCATGAGGGCCATCCCTTCGGGCGTAACCAAACTGTCTTAAGGCTAAGCGGGGGTTGTAGGTGATACCTCCTCTAATGCCAAGTAAAGGGACATTAGGGAACTCTCCACAATGGTCAACAATAGTAACATTCTCTATAGATCGGGAACACCAATGGATGTCTGAATGTTTGAACGTCATCAACCTTTGTGACCACCTTGAACCTTGCTCATTCATCAATACAGATTGGGGAAGATACGAAATAAACCATCTTACCAATAAAGGAGTGCAACATATAAGGACACCTCTGTTCCTCATAGTGCGAGTGTGAAAAGAATGTAGGATGTCCCCTAGCATGGTAGGCACCGGGTTACAAGACATGAAGATCTTGACTGTGTTCACATCTATGAGTTGGTCAGGATTTGGGAACAAAACCATCCCATAGATGAGGAGAGCCACAATTTCTTCAAAGGCTTGCAAATCCAAAGAGTTCCAATAGTTTTGGGCTTTCTCAAACAAGAACTTTGCTAGGAAACCTTTGACACATGTCCTTATTTCCCAATTAGTTATGACATCAGATGATTGCAAGTGTAGATCTTGAGCAATATCTTCTGGCTTTGGGTCTCTTTCTGTATCGTGGAAAGGTAGTTGTTGAGAATGGGAATCCTCAAGAGTTGGGAGAATTCTTCCAAAGTTAGCACAAGTTGATAATATGGAAATGTGAAGCAATGGTGTAAAGGATCAAAGAACTGAAAGAGAACCTTCATCATGTCTTCATCAGTGTTAGAGGTGACCAAGTTGAGTAGGCGACCATGTCTCTCGGTAAATGGAGAATTTTCAGGAATCCTTGATGCTAGCTCTTTAAGTTGAGGAGGAATCCTTACAAGATTGACTTGAATAGTTTTCCTGCGAAGAGAATCCATATCCTACAAAACAGCACAAAGATAAATCCCAAGATCCTTAAAATGGTTAGTGAATGAGTATGATGTTATGATGTTCATGATGTTATGTACAAGTATGTATATACTAACAAAGAAAACAAGTCCTTAGGTTTAGGCTTGCATGGAGTCTCATAGGTAAGTACCATCTTGAAGTTTAGTTGGCTCAACCTGTCCTAGCAATAGTAATCGGGTTCTAAGGAGCTCAATATCACTGGTTTGTTTCCTTGAGCATTGTCTTAGCACAAACCTCTTTAATGGCGGCCAAAATATCTCAAAAAACCAAACCTCAATGAGTGTAGTATCGAGTATCTCCCAACTTTGGACTGTACCAAAGCCGGTCATCTCACTATGTCCTAATGGCCAAGTTGGTCAAGTAAAGGTTCTAAAAGTTCATTAGTGCTTCATGACCTCACTCAGTGGCCCCGTATTCTCCTTGATTAACTCAAGGGTTACCGGTACCCAGAAATATGTCGCACTAACGTAGCTATTGCTTATACCATGTTGGTATACCCCGCACAATTTCCACAACGTATTGCTACTTACCTATAAGGTATCCCAAATCCAGGTAGAGGATTCAAACCCAAACAAAGAACCATAATGTAAAGCATAGAAGTCAAACAATTAAAGCAAGTAAATGTGACCTAACCCTATGGTTACGCCACTTTTTATAATTTTCGCCACAGATTCACCAATTCTGTGATACGATGGGAGAACTGACTTGAAGGTTTTGAGTTTGATCGCAAATGTTGCGGTTAGCAAGAGTCGCCACCGACTTTTATTTTATCCAGAAGGAAAGGCGAAAAAGCACTGGAAATACCTTTGAGATTGTTTCTTGAGTTCGGGGGGTAGATTATGAAAAGGGAAGGTATTAGCACCCTTTTAATCCATGGTTCTCCATGGGCTCTAATTACTTGCTAGATCACTTGCTTTTGTTTGAAATTGTGCTTTGTGTGGTTTTTGAAAGTATTTTGTAAAGAGGCCATTGTTTAGGCAATCTTTGTAATGATTCTTGTTTGTAAAAATGTACACAAAGATGTTTGATCTTTTGAAAATGTTTTCAATTTTGTAACATGTTTGAAAGTGTAGGTGTTTGTTTTGAAAAAGAAAGGATGCTTTGTTTGAAATTGAGCAAGTAATTAGGAGCATTATACCTACTCAAAAGTCTTTCCTGTTCATTTTTCTTTTCCTTTGACATTGTTATCTTACCATTGATTTGGTAAATAACCCTATCTTTGGATGTTAACGGAACAGACGTGGGTCATCGTATAACCATGATTAGCAATGTTGCAAGGTATCTTAGAATTTTCTCTTAGTGACTAAGATCATTAGAAAGGCAACTTAGATAGCGTCATCGAGGGACTATGATCTTGTATTTGTTTGTTTTTGCTAAGATACCTCACATGCGTAATATGGCCATTTTGTAAAGGCAACAAGTGGTTTTACCCTAGGGGTGCTTGTGTGCAAGTGTATTGTTTTCATGCTTGATTTTGTCTTAATTTAGGGTTTTCTAATTGGTATTAGTCTTTCCATACAAACCCTAATTACTAACATTTGTATTTGGAAGCGATAAATTGCGGAAATATAAAGTCCTACGCTATTGCATCATTTAGGGATGGGGGTACAAATTTACCAACGGGGGGTTACAAGAAATTAAATCCTAATTAAATATTACAACCATATTGAAATGTATAATGCAAGAAAGAAAAAGGACTTGTTTAGAAAAATGGTTTTTTGTTTTAATGAATTAATAAAAAAAGAAAATATTTTTATGTCTTTTTTATGTTAATAAAAAGGGTATTAATATTGAAAATGATAAAAGAGAGAAATAATGAGAGATAGAATTACCATGCTGCTGAAGGCAAAACAAAGGGGATAAGAAGTTCTGATGCCAGGCGCGCTGTGGTTCATAAAGAAGCGTCAGAAGTTCTGGATTGATACACTCTTTGGTCCTGCCAGAAACGTTAGAGGGAAAACGCAGAAGTTCTAGGTTGTTATGTGTTGAACTTCTGAGTGTTAGAATAGTGAGAAAGTCTTAGAAGTTATGTGTATTAAAATAGTGAAGAGAACTCAGAAGTTCAATATGTGCTAAGACAATGAGTGAACATCAGAAGTTCAGTGTGTTTTAACAACGAGTGAACATCAGAAGTTCAGTGTGTTTAAACAGTGAGCAAATCATAGAAGTTATGTGTGTTAAAACAGTGAAGAGAACTCAGAAGTTATGTGTTGTGCTAAAACTTGAGGAGAACTCAGAAGTTCTGTGTTGTGCTAAAACCGTGAGTGAAAATCAGAAGTTTTGTGCTACATTTCATCTCTTTCCTCATATTAATCAGCACATCAGCAATTTATTTAGTTCTTAACAACAGCAAATCAAAAGGATAAAAGCATAACAGTTTATAGAAGTTCTAATCCTGATTCTGAGCCTAGCCTTAATCAAGAAGTTCTGATCCACAGTTTTTTCTACTTATGCAATGATATGGACAACATCAATACTATGATATTTACATATTTAATAATGTTCTAAATGAAAAGATGCAAAGTTAAAAAGACTTACCTTGAATCTGGAGCGTATGCTTGGAACTTGAACTACTGCCTTCAGATGTTCTGGAGTCAGTAGGAACAACAGAAGAGAAAATGCTAAGTTCTTTGATTCAAAGGGATGAACAAAGATTTGGTTTTCTGTTTGGGAAATCTGGATTTTTATGAAAGTTTTACAGTTTTCTTTTCTCCCTTTTGACAATTCTCTCTCTCCAAAAACCATCCCCTTGCAAGTGTGATGGAGCAACTTATTTATAGTTGAGTTTGATGTTGTTTTTTTGGGGGGGAAAACAAATGGGATTTAAACTTTTTTGGTATACTGTTCCATTGGTTTTTAATCACAATTTTTGTATGCTAATTTGGTGCAAATATAGGGTTTGAGAAAAATGCAGGCGTGGACTAGATCAACAGCAATTTGGAGTGTTGTGGCAGTTGGTTGCAGGACTGTGCTATAGCAGTGCAGCAGGTTGCTCAAACGAGGTTTTTGGATTTGGTGATGTTCTGATCGCAGAAGACTAGAGCGAGACTCGAAGGGTGATTTTCTGACCAAAGCGTCAATCATAGCATTCATGTGCTAAAGAATCATGTTCTGACCGAAGAGCATCGCTTCCACATGTTCTGATCGAAGAGCATCGCTTCCACATGTTATGATTGAAGCATCATGCTCTGAACCATGTTTGAAAGTTCTAACTGCACTTGCATGGAGGCTGGCTCAAAAGCTCTGAAGTATCATATTCTCTTAACACTTAGAAAATTTTCTAAATGCTTAGAAAAATTTGAATTTTTTTTCAAAGTAATTTATGACTTCTGATTTTTGATGAACCAATTTCATGTCTTGATGAAATATAATTGTTGAAACTTGATTTTTGATCCAAAAGTCAAAGTTTGACTTTTTCCAGTGTGTATTTGACCATTTTGCCATTGTGAATGACTTTCTTTAGAAAATTGTAATCTGAGACTCGAAACTTTCCAGAAGAAAACCTGGGGGTCTAGAATGGTCTTTTGAGAAATGAGAGGGCAAATTTTAGGGTACAACAGGACGCTTTAGCAATTATCGTTAAGGGACTAGATCATTTACCAAAGGAAATGTTGTAAGGGTCAACGAGGGACTATGATCTTTGTTTTATAGGGACTTTGCTAAAGCGTCCCCATTTTCGAGGGACATGACTATTTTCGAAAGGCAACAAGGGAGTTTACCCTAGAGGTGTGAGTGTGCGAGGTATGTTGTTTTTCATCTATATTTATATTTGTAGTTAGGGTTAGCTATTGATTCGTTATTATCTTTCCATACAAGGCCTAATTACTAAAAGTAATATAGTAAAATAGAAAAGAAGTAAATGTGCAGAAAGTAAATGCGGAAAGAAAACCCTAGACTATTACAATGTGTGATACGGTGGGAGAACTGACTTGATGTTTTGCGTTTCGATTGCACTTGTGCGGTTAGCAAGAGTCGCCACCGAATTTTCTTTTATCCAAAAGGAAAGGTAAAAAAGCACAGGAAAGACCTTTCGAGATTATTTCTTGGGTTCGGGGGGTGGATTATGAAAAGGGAAGGTATTAGCACCCTTTTCATCCATAGTTTTCCATGGACTCTTAGTTACTCTTTTAGATCACTTGCTTTCATTTGATAGTTGTCTTGTGGCGTGGGCTTTGAAAGTATTTTGAAAAATCTCTTTGTAATGGTTCTCTTCTCTATAAGAACGTATACAAAGTTTTGTTTCGAAAAGTGATTCAAAGATGTGTTTGTGAATCGTGTTTCAGAAAGTGTTTTGAAAAGATGTTTTGCAATGGTTCTCGTCTCTATAAGAACGTATACAAAACATTTTGTCTTTTTTTTGAAAATGTTTTAAAATGAGAGTGTAGGTGTGAAAAGTTTTTATTGTGAGCAAGCGAGTAACTAATAGCGAATCTATCTACTCGAAAGGTCTTAAATTGTTCTTTTCTTCCTCCTTTTAATGGTGATATCTTACCATTGATTTGGTAAGAAGCCCCATCGTTGGATGTGAAGGGACAGGCGCAGTTCAATTTTACAATCATCGAAAGCAACTTATGAGACACTTTAGCAATTTTTGTAAGGGGCAAGATCGTTTTATCGAAGGCAACATCGAGGGTCATCGAGGGACTACGATCTTTTTTTATCGAAGGGTCATTGATAGAGTGTCTCATATTCGAGGGACATGATTGTATTTCTGAGGCAACGAGCGAGGTTACCCTAGGGTGCGCGTGTGAGAAAGTGTGTTGGTTTCAAGTTAATTTATTATTTGATTAGGTCATCTAGCGATTGATTTTTGAATCTTGCCATACACGCCTAATTACTATACAGTATATGGAAAATAGTAAATTGCGGGAATTGAAATTCTATGCTATTACAAAGTGTTCGGAAATGGGGATACAATTTTTACAAATGGGGATGAATCAAATGAGATAGGAAGGTTCAAATGTCAAACAATACAACCAAATCGAATTTTGTGCGATTTAATTAAAGCTATGATAATTCATGAAAATAAAATTAGCGAAATATGGAAATGAAATGTTAAGTACTTGAAAAGAGAAAAGTAAAAACTATTCTAAAAAATAAAAATGATTGATTAAATTAAATTCTTTATTTTTTTGTATTTTTATTAATTTAAGTAAATTTAAAGAAAGAAAAACAAACTAAATTATTATTTTTGATGTTTTATTATATCAATTAAATCTAAAAAAAAAATTATTAAAAAAAGAAAATGATGAAAATTATTTACAAAAACCTAAATCAAACTAATAAAAATAATTCAAGTTTTATTAGTATTTGTATAAATAAAAAAGGATGTAAAAGAAAACATATTAAACTTAAAAGAAACGCAGTGGGCTTATTGGATGATTTGGGAGAAGGCCCAAAGAAAATAGTTCTTTGCTGTCATACTAAAAACAGGCATAGGGGGGTGGATCCAGTAAATCGAATGGGCTTAAGGGGCAGATTCAAACAAAACAAGTCCAAGTCTCTAACGCAGCTTAATTGTTTGATTAAGGGATCAAAAACAAAATTAGGGTTCTTGGAACCCTTGTGATTCACAGCGGCGCTGCTTCATCTCTTTCGCTCATCCCTTCCATTTTTTTGTTGAAACCTCTGAATAAAAACACTACCCGTCCCTATTTCTTTTTGCAAACGAAATCACTCTCTTCATCTTTTGTCTCACCATGATTTGCGTTTCTGAAACCCTAAGTGTTGAATTCGATTTAAGCCTAAGATAACCAAAATTGGGTCATCTGATCTTCCCCCCCAATTCTCTGTTGCCGGAATGCCACTAATCTCGCCTCCCTTATCGAGTTTCTAAAGATCTTCTTGAAAAGGTGAGATTCTATTCTTATTAAAGCTTAAACGATTTCATTGGTTTTTGTCTTTGTTATGTTTTTTTTCTGTTAATCAACCTTATTATCCATTGAAATGCAGGAATTAGATTTAGGGATTCATGAGAAAGAGGGAAAGTTCATACATGTTGGAGACTTTTTGTGAAATGGAAAGGGGACGGCGAGATTGAGGACGGCGTTCCTTGGTGGCCGGAGCTTGCACGAGGGGAAGAGATGAGGATCAGATCATGATTTTTTTGGTAACTTTCTTTTGTTTTCTTTGTTGAATGATGAGGATTAATGTTTGATGGATTTTGGGATTTTTGTGATTGTTTTGTTGGATGGCTAACTGGTCTTTGGAATTTTGGTTTTTCTACTATTTTCGCCTTTGAAACTTGTTACAAGTTTTTTGAGTTTGATCATGTTTTTGTCTTTGGTCGTTTGAGGCTTACTGATGTTTTTGGGTTTGATAATTTTTTCTGGTTTTTTCTGAGTTTGAGGTTTGGATACTGTTTTGGTTGGTTTGAGACTTTGACAGGTTTTTGCTTTTGTTGATGGTCCTGGTTTCTCAGTTTGAGATTTATGTTTTGTTGGCTTTGTTGCAATTTTGGTTTGAGGATGTCTACTGTGTTTTTGTTCACAGGTTTGGTTTGATGGTGTTTTGGCTTGGTTCACGTTTTGGATATGTTACTGATTCAGGTTTTACAGGTTTTTGCTGGTTGGAGACTTGTGTCCTGTTTTCTGAGTTTGAGACTTGTCTCAGGTTTTTTTTTGCTTTTGATGATGGTTGACTGGTTTCTCAGTTTGAGGCTTCTGGGAGTTTTACAGGTTTTGAGTTTGTTGGCATGTTGAGATCCTTACTGGTTTGCTGTTTTGGTTTTAGGCCCCTTTGGAATTTTGACAGGTTTTGCTGTTGGAGACTTGTGTTTTTCTGAGTTTTAGACTTATGTTTTTGGCTTGAGAGTTGTCTACTATTATATTGGCCATGCTTCTGTTATATCCCTATTCCAATGGTGTGAAACCAAAGAATTTGAATATTTTAGCATATTGTTCTTATGGACTTTTTGTTGCAGTTTTGTTTTTTAGCACATTCTGTGCAACTGGTGATAGGCAGGGCAACAAAGCTGTGCATCCCAATAACCTAGGTGACTTCTTTCCTCTCTTCTCTATCAATGACAATAGAAAAGTAAATTGCTTTTTTCCCCTTTTTTCAAATTCTGAAAGGTTTGCAATGGAAAATGATGATTTATGCTTCTCGAGCAAACTTTGCTATTTGACTTAGCTATTTATTTTGCCATACTTCTGCACTGCTGCCTGCTTTAGCTTTTGTTGATGCTGTTTGTTGTTTTCTATATTGCTGCCTCGTTTTTGCTGTTTGTTGTTTTGACAAAGCTGTTTGTTTGGCTTTTGAGGTTGTTGTTTCTGATGCTGTTTGGGCATTCTGTTTGTGCATTTTGTTTGGTTCAGTTTACGCATTTGCTTCTTTGGACAGCTTTGTGGTATTTTTTTTGGACAATTTTGTAACATTTGCTTGTTTGGACAGCTTTGTAGCATTTCTTGGATGGTTTATAGCATTTCTTTTCCTTATTTTTGTGAACCAAGAAGAATAATCTTCTTGTGATTTGCAAATAGAGGAAATAAATTGTGATGAATTAAAATGGCCTTCTGATTCCACTTTGCAAACCTTAATGATGAATAGCATTTAAAATCTCTGTTCATGCCCAAATGATTTTGTACTAATCACATTTTCTTTCTTTTGTTTTCATATGAGCAAAATGGAGATGACAAAGCAAGGAAGGCAAGAAACTTTGTGGCAAGCATAGAGGTCTAAGCAAAGGAACTTCAGTCAAACTTAGGCATAGATTAATTCTCCTAGGCCAATCAAGCATTTAGATTTTCTTTGTAATTTAGAAAAATCATTCTTGTATTGTATCCAATAATTGTATCAATTTATTTTCAAATACGATAAGTTGTAAGACCTAAAGTATTTAAAAGAATAAATTGTTTTGTAACAATGTATGAAATTGGAGAAAATCTTATGAAATGTTCTTGTGTCACTTGAAATCCTTTACCAACAATAACTTGTAATTTCTCCTCGCATCCTATTTGATTTTTGAAATTCCCAATCAAGATACTTGAAGCAAAATGCTCCAGTCTGGTAACTTAAATTCCAAGTAATCCCAATAATTCTATAACACGCACTGTATATTCCATTTCCTAACCAAGCAAATGTTTTAAAAGACGCAAATCATCTGGTTAACCTGGATCAAAATCATGGTCGTCCCAAATGACAGTCTTAACCTCCATCTCTTGTCCCAAACAAACCATGCTCTGAGAACAAACATTAACCTTTTCAGTAAACTTGAGGAAGCATGAAGACCTGTGAATTTCTTTTGAGGATTGCAAG
This sequence comes from Vicia faba, assembly GCA_948472305.1. Classification (NCBI taxonomy): domain Eukaryota; kingdom Viridiplantae; phylum Streptophyta; class Magnoliopsida; order Fabales; family Fabaceae; genus Vicia; species Vicia faba. The sequence goes on along the minus strand of OX451738.1, from coordinate 382,446,448 downwards.
AAAAAACCCTAATTGATGGTTTACTGCCACAGAAGAGAATCTGTCTGGTCGATTTCTGAACCGCCTTGAATATCCGAGAAACCCTAGGGTTGTGTCTTCTATGAAAAATGGGAGGGCAAATTTTGGGGTACAACAGCTGCCCCTGTTCAATCTTCTTGAACCTGAAGAGTTAGATTAACGAGTTTTGTCGTTCGTGACTCGAAGGTAAAATATGATTGGACACTAGAGTGTCCATAAATTTGCACTCGAAAAAGGTGTAGTTGAGGGAATGGTCTTAAATATGCCATTTGGAGAGATGTTAGAATCTTGTTAGAGATGGGCTTGTAGATGCCATCCAAGAATGTTTGTTGTAAATCAAAAGAATAAGCATCAGAATGGTGTCCATATTTGGAACGTATATAAACTGTATCTGTAGGATGAACCTGAATAAGCGACAAAATGGCTTCTGTGTCTAGAGCGTATATGGACTGTATCTTGAAATTGAAATCTGAATGAGCGACAGAATAACAATCGTGTCTGGAGTGTATCTGGAAATTGAAACATGAATGAGCAACAGAATGGCAACCGCGTCTGGAGCGTATCTAGACTGTATCTTGAAATTGAAATCTGAATGTGTGACATAATGGCAACCGTGTCTGGAGTGTATCTGGAAATTGAAATCTGAATGAGCGACAGAATGGCAACCGTGTCTGGAGCGTATCTGGACTGTATCTTGAAATTGAAATCTGAATGAGTGACAGAATGACTTCCGTGTCTGGAGTGTATCTGCACTGTATCGATACTTGGAATTTGAATAAGTATCAGGATGGCATCCTTATCTAGAGCGTATCTGAACTGTATCTGAATGAGAAATAGAATGGCTTCCGTGTCTGGAGCGTATATGGACTGTATCTTGAAATTGAAATATGAATGAGTGACAGAATGACTTCTGTGTCTGGAGTGTATCTGTACTGTACCGGTACTTGGAATTTGAATAAGTATCAGGATGGCATCCTTGTCTGGAGCGTATCTGAACTGTATCTGGATGAGAAATAGAGTGGCTTCCGTGTCTGGAGCGTATCTAAACTGCATCTGAAATCTGAATCTGAATGAGTATCAGGATGGCATCCGTATCTGGAGCGTATCTGTACTGTATCATGACTTGATATTGTTAAACGGTAGCTGTTAATCTTATCCTATAAAGGGTAAAATGTTAGCTGAAGCACAAAGTTATGATGCATGAAATGCATGATGCAATATATGTACTTTATCAATGTTTATGATATATGGATGTAATGTATGCGCATGTAAGATGATTTGTTGTATTGCTGAGGAAAATGAATGCTTCTGAGGATTCCGTTGTGAGAATAGTTCCATATACTTCTTGAGGAATCTGCTTGGGGAATCCAGAGAATTTTAATGACTTCTACTGGGGATTATTTAACGGGAGTCCTTGTTCTGTCGAGGAGCAATAAAAACTCTATGGGGAAAAGCTTATTCCTGTTTGGAAAAAGTTCAGGAGTTTCGGTCATTTGCCGCTCTATTGGGGAGTTACCCTAGATTGGGGAGAAACAAAAGTTAACCGTTATCTGGTTGATTTTCAGGCTTCAAGACAACTTGCTGGGGAATTTGGAGAAACTAGATGATTTCCTTTGTGGGTTGTTAGTTTGAAGTTCCGGCTCCACTGGGGATTGGTAGTTGGTAGTCTCAGCTCCACTGAGGATTTGTAGTTCAAAGTTTTGGCTCCGCTGGGGATCTTAATGACGTGCTGTAGAGATTGCTCATGGAATAGCCTAAAGATGTTTTCCTAATCTTTCAACCTCTCAGTGATTACTTTTTTTTTCATCCTGTTTATTTGTAAACAGTAATTATGTTCAAATGCATATGTTCATTAATGAATCATTTGACGTTTTTGCAAATAAAACACAAGTGTAAAAAGAAAAAGACAAATGGTTTTCTGCACTTTAAAGAGATATCTTTGTATTTACTTTGAATAAGTATTTTGTACAAAGGGGACAGACATCCTAGTAAGAGGATGGTGCCATAAATAAGAAAACATTTACAAAGAAATATAGCTATGTGTAATAATCCCATGGGGTTCCCATTCTGCTATAGCCTTCGTATCTCCGAATATCTTGTCCGTTTGTTGTTTCGTCCGAAGATGATTGAATTGATCGGAAGCTCCGAGTTTGTCCGTGAAGAGATTGTCCTTAAAGTGATCCGACGAGACATAGTCATACGCTTTAATTCCCTAATGTTTTCCTGGACCGCCCTTTCGGGTTTTTCAGTCCACCGGGAAACCCTTTTTTTCCCAAGTCGCCCTTTCAGGTTTTCAACTTGCCGGGTGTACAGATTCTTTTTGTTTTATCCCTAATTTTTGCCTGAACCTTTTGGTTCGCTGGGATGCCCTTGTTTTGCCTAGGTGTGTCAACCTAGTGGGTCTCTTATGTGTAGTATCTTTTGACTATGTCTGCGTTCGCAGGGTGCGGAAGATCGTCGTTGTCCATGGTGGTTAAGATTATTGCCCCGCCAGAAAAGATATTCTTGATTACAAATGGTCCTTCATAGGTAGGAGTCCATTTTCCCCTGGGATCACTTTGTGGCAAGATGATGCGCTTGATCATAAGATCTCCAACTTGATACACTTGGCGTCTGACTTTCTTGTTGAAAGCCTTGGTCATTCGCTTTTGATACGTCTGACCATGGCAAACAATAGTAAGTCTCTTCTCGTCAATTAAGTTCAACTGATCAAGTCAGGTTTGGATCCAATCGTCTTCACTCAAACCTGCATCCTTCATGATTCTTAAAGAGGGGATCTGGACCTCAATAGGTAAAACAACCTCCATGCCATAAACTAAAGAATAGGGTGTTGCCCCAGTTGAAGTGTTAGCCGTGGTACGGTACCCGTGGAGAGCAAACGGTAGCATTTCAGGCCAGTCCTTATAGGTGACTGTCATTTTTTGTATGATCTTTTTGATGTTTTTGTTCGCAGCTTTAACAGCACCATTCATCTTTGGCCGATAGGGAGACGATTTGTGATGTTGAACTTTGAACTGTTCGCACAAGGCGGTGATCATAGTATTGTTAAGGTTTGTACCGTTATCAGTGATGATCCTTTCGAGGATACCGTACCGACAGATAAGGTTCTGCTTGATGAAGCGTGCAACAACATTCTTAGTAACGGATGCGAAGGAAGCTTCTTCGACCCACTTTGTGAAGTAATCAATGGCCACGAGAATGAAGCGGTGTCCATTGGAGGCTGTAGGCTTGATCTCCCCAATCATATCAATCCCCCACATAGCAAAGGGCCAAGGAGCTGTTAAGACATTTAGAGGAACCGGAGGCACGTACACCTTGTCTGCATAGATTTGACATTTATGGCAGGTTCGGGAGTGTTGATAGCAGTCTGCTTCCATGGTAGACCAGTAATAGGCTGCCCGTAGAATCTTCTTTGCCATCGTATGCCCGCTAGAGTGAGGGCCAAAGGTACCTTCATGAAATTCAGCCATGATCTTTTCAGCTTCAATCTTGTCCACACAACGGAGCAGAATAGAATCATGATTGCGTTTGTACAGGATGCCATTACTTAGGAAGAACTTAGCCGAGAATCTCCTTAAGAACTTTTTGTCATTGACTGAAGCTCCTTCTGGATATTCTTGAGCCTCGAGATACCTTTTGACTTCGTGAAACCAAGGCTTGTCCACTACTTCTTCGATATTAATCTCGTGACAGTGCGCTGGTTCGTCCATCCGTTCAATGGTGATTTGGGGAGCCTCGCTATCCCAATTAAGTTTAAACATGGATGACATTGTAGCTAGAGCATCTGCTAGCTGATTTTCTTCTCGCGGGAAGTGCTTGAAGGTAATCTGCTCGAAATGTGGTAGCAATGTCAGAACATGTTCTTTGTAAAGGATGAAGTTTGGATGCTTAGTATCCCATTCTCCTTTGATCTGACTGATGACAAAAGTTGAATCCCCAAACACAACTAAAGATTTGATTCCCAAGTTTATGGCAGCCTTGAGTCCAAAGATGCACGCTTCATACTCTGCCATGTTGTTCGTACAGTTGAAGCAAACTCTAGCGGTGAAAGGAGTATGGCATCCCTCCGGAGATATAAGCACAACACCGATACCGTTACCAAGCGCATTGGATGCCCCATCAAAGTACAGGGTCCATCGAGATCCTTGTTCAGGTCCGTCATATGGTCTGAAATCTCCAACATTGTCCATGGTCATGATGTCTTCGTCAGGGAAGTCAAACTTCATGGATTGATAATCTTCTACAGCTTGATGAGCCAGATGATCAGCTAGCACACTGCCCTTTATAGCTTTTTGGGTAGTGTATTGTATGTCATATTCCGTTAGGATCATCTGCCATCTAGTTATCCTTCCAGATAAAGTAGGCTTTTCGAAGATGTATTTGATCGGATCCATCTTAGATATCAACAAAGTGGTATAAGTCAACATGTACTGCCTTAGCCGGCGAGCAGCCCATACCAAAGCGCAACATGTTTTCTCGAGCAGTGAATATCTTGTTTCACAGTTGGTAAACTTTTCGCTAAGGTAATAAATGGCATGCTCTTTTCGGCCAGACTCGTCATGCGGCCCCAGTACGCACCCCATTGAATTCTCTAGGACGGTCAGATACATGATTAGCGATCTTCCTTCGACTGGTGGCATCAAGACGGGAGGCTCCTGTAAATACTCCTTGATTTTATCGAAAGCAATTTGACAGTCATCATTCCATCTAACTACTTGATCTTTGTTCAACAGCTTGAAGATTGGTTCACAAGTAGATGTTAGGTGAGAAATGAACCTAGCAATCTAGTTTAGGCGTCCCAAGAAACCTCTGACCTCCTTCTCAGTGCGAGGAGCATGCATTTCTTGTATAGCTTTGACTTTGGCAGGATCAACCTCGATGCCTTTGTTGCTGACAATGAAACCTAAGAGCTTAACGAACCAGACTCCGAATGTGCACTTGTTTGGATTCAATCTTAGCTTGTACTCCTTCAACCTGACAAACAGCTTTTGCAAGTGATCAAGGTGTTCTTATTCAGTTTGTGATCGGGCTATCATGTCATCTACGTAGACCTCTATCTCATGATGTATCATATCATGAAACAAAGCTACCATGGCGTGTTGATAGGTTGCCCCGACATTCTTCAGTCCGAATGGCATCACTTTGTAGCAGAACATACCCCATTGTGTGACAAAAGTAGTTTTCTCCATGTCCTCAGGTTCCATTTTGATCTTGTTATAGCCTGAGAATCCATCCATGAAAGAAAAGACTTTGTGCTGGGCTGTATTGTCAACCAGGATGTCGATGTGTGGAAGTGGAAAATCATCTTTAGGGCTGGCCCTGTTTAAGTCTCTATAATCCATGCACATTCTCACTTTGCCATCCTTTTTAGGCACGTGAACTATGTTAGCAACCCATTATGGATAGGAAGTAACGGCTAAGAACCCAGCATTGAACTGCTTCATAACTTATGCTTTGATCTTCTCTGACATGTCAGGTCTCATGCGGCGGACTTTTTGCTTCACTGGTGGTCAGTCTTCTCTAGTGGGTAGGCGGTGTACCACAATGTCTGTATCGAGTCCCAGCATGTCTTCGTATGACCAGGAAAAGATCTCAACATAATCATGCAACAACTGAATTAGGAGCTCCTTGACACTCGGCTCTAGAATGGCACCCACTCTGATTTCCTTTCTGTCTTCCTCAGTACCCAAGTTGATTGTATCCAACAGCTCCTCATGAGGTAGAATAGCCATTTCCTCTTGTTGTGGAAGTCTAGCCAATTCCCCTGGCACCTCACAATCGTCCTCACCTTCGTATTCGGCTTGGTAGATAAGATCTTCAGAGTCACTGAAGGCTATAGCAATATCGTTACCCATGGGATCCGGAATGGAAGGGTACCTACATTTGTGAGTGTGGATGTGTGTAAGGGTATAGCCATCTTAAAACAACAAAATGTAAAAGAAAGACAATGAGCACAAAAGGTTTATATATGAAAAAGCGTCCATGATTCATTGAAATATCATATGAAAATGAAATAAGAACCCTTACAAATGGATCATTGTGCCTCGGGTAAGACACAAGGTTGAAAAAGTACGAATTGTTTGTGAATTATTACAGTCCAACAGAAATGTAAAAGATAAATTATTGCGGTATGAAGGTAATCAGAACAAAGTCTTTGGCTTTCCAGTTGCACAGTCCTTCACCGACAGTAGGAAATATCCAGTCTTCCAAGTTGCCCTCTTCTTCACTATCCTCTAGTGCATTAACCCCTTGGTGACTGATATTCACAGGTGGTCCTCCGGCACGGGTGTGGCGCATGGCCTTCTGAGCAATTGAGGTGAACCCCAAGCCGAACTTGTCTGATTTGTAGGGAATGTATGGTAGTTGTCCCCAGATGGTGGATCTGCCTTCTTCCACTGCTTCCTTTGTATCCTTGAGAGAGGACATCCGATATGGAGGTCTTGTGATCACAAGAGTTGAGGATACCGCCTTGTTCGCCGCTATTTCTGGAAAGACTTCTTCAAAATGTTGGAAAGGGGTCTCAATGAACTCTTCATCTAACTCCACATAACGGAAGGAATTCAGATGACTAATCATATACTCCTCCTCCCCATGGACAGTTATGATCTTCCCTTGGACAGGGTACTTCAACATCTGATGCAAGGTGGAGGTGACCGCACCGGCATTGTGAATCCAAGGGCGTCCCAACAGACAAGAGTATGAAGGACGGATGTCCATCACATAGAATGTTGAATTGAAAACCTGAGTACCCACCTTGATTGGGATGTCCACCTCCCCATGGACCATCCTTTTAGAGCCGTCGAATGCTCTCACAATTATGTTGCTGGGTTTTAAAGTCATCCCCTCACAATCCAACCTATCCAGGGCTTTCTTCGGCAAGACATTTAAAGACGATCCAGTATCAACCAATACATGGGCTAGGGTCGTCCCCTTACACTCCACCGAGACATGTAGTGCGTCATTGTGTTTTCTCCCTTTGGAGGTTAAGTCAGCATCGGAGAAACCCAGGCCATTGTCAGCTATTAAACTGGCCACACACTCTTGGAATTGATCCACAGACGTCTCTTGCGGTACGTGTGATGGCTTCAGAAACATGACCAAAGCTTTAGCATATGCCTCAGAGCACAACAACAATGCTAACATAGAGATTTTGGAGGGGGTCTGCCCCAGTTGTTCTACCACATCATAATCGCTTTTCTTAATGATCCTCAGGATTTCTTCCATCTCCTTCTTGGATGTCTCAGGAATAACTAGTGATTGAGCCGTCGTCAGGACAGACTCCTCTTGAACGTTCTTTCCTTTATTCTCAGCAGCGGAAGTAGGGATAGGAATTGTATTGCCTTTGTCGGTGGGTACTCTTGCAGGTACAATTGCTGGTGTAGAGGTAATCTTCGGAATGGCCTTGGGTCCAAAGGATGCTGTTGGAGGAGCAATCTCTGGAGAAAAGATTCTTCCACTACGGGTAACCTTGCTTGTTCCGGCAATGTTACTGATGACATAATTGTCCTCTTCAGAGCTCTCCTCTTCGACAGACAGTTCAATCTATTTGACACCATGGTAGTAGATTTCTCCACCATAGTTCCATGGTACCGTTTTATTTGATTTGTATGGGGTTGGCCCAGGCATTGCTATCTTAAGCGGAGCAGTCACTGGAGCAGATGTAATCCTAACGGGTTTTTTAGGAACCCTGGAAGGATTGGCGTATATGGTTATTATTAAAACTTCTGGAACTGGAATGGGTGAAACGGGAGCTTTCTCAAACAAGATTTCCTGGTTATCAATCAGTTGTTGGATACCTTTTTTCAATAGAGGGCAGTCAAATGATGAAGATAGGAAGACATGGAAATCTTTATCACAACCTGGAAACACACCAGCTTTTAACAAATTCAACTTGATGCTCGAGAGCGGAGTCAACAATTCATCCACGGTGTCAACAAATAAGTCTTCCTCAACAGCACTGGCATTGTGTCCATGCCTAGGCATTGGAGCGGAGATAACATTCGGTTTCTCAGGCGCTTTGAACTCAACTTCCTTTGCATCTATCAGATCTTGAATCTTGTTCTTCAGAGCCCAACAGTTGTCGGTGTCGTGCCCTGGACTTCCAGAAAGGTATGCGCACCTGGCATTCAGATGGTAGTGTGGAGACGTAGTATTGGGATTTTTAGGGGCCTCTTTTAGCATTGCCAGATTCAACTTCAGAAGATGTGGTAGGACTTGAGCGGGAGTCATGTTAATCTTGGTGAATTGCCGCACTGGCCTTTCCACCCTTGGCTAATTATTTCTCGGCTGATTGTTTCTCGGTTGGTCTGATGCAGGATTTTAAATCATAACGGCCCCCACCGTTGGTCGGTGCTCGGTTCTTCCATGATTCCTCTGTGTATAGACAACAGGCACTTCCTTCTTTCCTGTGAAGGGATTTTTAACAGCAGCAGAGGCAGATGCGTCTTTCTGAATTTTCCCGCTTCTTATACCGGCTTCCACCCTTTCGCTAGTCATGATTAATTCAGTAAACCCAGATGAAGAACTCCCAATCAGGTGATTGAAAAATGGACCTGACAAGGTGCCAAGGAACATATCCACTAATTCTCTGTCGGATAGAGGGGGTTGGACTCTGCCTGCGAGATCCCTCCATTTTTGAGCATAGGTTTTGAAACCCTCATCTGTTCCCATAGACATACTCTGTAACTGTGTCCTAGTCGGGGCCAAATCAGCATTGTACTGATACTGTTTGTAGAAAGCGGAAGCCAACTCTTCCTAATTACGGACAATGGACCCTTCTAATTGGTAGAACCAATCCAACTGATTCCCTGATAAGCTTTCCTGGAAGAAATGCACCCACATATTTTTTTCAGCCGTGTGGGGCTGAATCTTTCTGACATATGACCTCAGATGTAGTTTTGGGTAAGAGATACCATCATACTTGGTGAAGGTTGGGACCTTGAATTTCTGTGGGATGACAACCCCTAAGATGAGTCCTAATTCTTCAAAATCCAAACCGGGCACTCTCTAAATCTCCATGGCGTTCAAACGATCCTCTAGCTGTTTGTATTTATCATCATCATGAGGATATTGCTCCTCAGAGTAATCAGGCTCTACCTCTCCTTTGGACACTGGGTCTTCGTTCACTTCCTGGGTCTCGGCCCCTCGGTAATCTCCTTCACCCGATGATATTGCAAAATCCAAGGTTCGCCTGGTCTGTCCTTTAAAACTTCTTCCCATAATCACAACTCCGGTTGGTTTCTTCGTCTTCTTCTTCTTCTCTTTGGCTAGCAAAGTCTTCAACTATTCTTTCCCTTTTGTCAGAGCCATGAGCATTTGTTGAAACTGGGCATTCTGCGCCTGAAGATCTTTCACAGTCTGTTCAACATCCATCTCACTGAAATAAACAGTATAAGGATAAGGCGACCTGCTATGAGAAACCTGTATGATGTTATGATGAATGAAAATGCAATATGCAAATGATTTCAAGGAAATTTAGAAGATTTAAATTTATTCAAACCAAAAAGAACACACGTCATATTAAATAAAACCAAGTTCGAATACATCATGCCTCCTCGGGCTTACAAAGAAAGAAACAAAATACAACAAAAACTCCTAAGAAAAAAAGACCGAACGCATCCTTTTTGGAGCAATGTAGGTATTCAGATTCTTCTCTTCATGAAGCAGTTTGGTGAGCTCCAGAACTTTATTCTCACTGGCGTAGTACTGGGTTTCAAAGGTGTCTCGCTCTTCCTTCAACTAAATCCAGGCTTTCTGCAGGTCTTCGAGAGAGGTAGGCATGTCAGGATGAAGAACGGTGTACGGGACGTCTCCTTCAATAACAGGCTCAATGATGACAGGAAGGATGGAAGGTTAAGGCATTAAGAGACTCTGGGAACTAACCCGTACCCACTTAAGGTAAGGCTCGAGAGGGATAGAGTTTTTATGTCCCAAAGTCCTACTGTCCACTTTGTTCACCATTCCCCAAGCACGTGTAAACCTCTGGCAGTAACCTTGGTCTTCTTTGTCATAGTTGAAAACCAGACCTTGGACGAGCATCTCATGAGGGCCATCTCTTCGGGCATACCCAAATTGCCGAAGAGCTAAACACGGGTTGTAGGTGATACCTCCCCTAATACCAAGCAGAGGTACATTAGGGAACTCACCACAGCGGTCAATGATAGAGATATCTTCCAAAGATCTTGAGCACCAACGAATATCAGAGTGAGTGAAAGACATCATCCTTTGAGACCAGGTCAATCTTTGCTCATTCTTCAATGCTGACTGAGGCAGATGGGAAGTGAACTACTTAGCGAGTAGGGGTATACAACATAAAAGGGTACCTCTTTTCTTCATGGTACGGGTATGAAGGCAATGCAAGATGTCTCCTAGCAAGGTGGGCATAGGGTTGCGAGAGAGAAATACTTTGATGGAATTAACGTCTATGAATTGGTCCGAATTAGGGAATTGAACCAAACCATAAATGAGGAGATCTAGCACTTCTTCGAAAGCTTGGAAATCCATGTCATCCCATAATGAACGAGCTTTTTCCAACAGAAACATAGCTAAAAATCCTTTAACCCCACTTCTTGTCTCCCAATTGGCTGTGATGTCGGCCCTCTTCACATGTAAAGCTTCGGCGATGACTTCAGGTTTTGGAATCCCTTCTAGACCGGTGAACGGTATCTGATTAAGCACGGGCACCCCTAAGAGTAGAGAGAACTCTTCCAATGTAGGTACCAACTGATAGTCTGGAAAAGTGAAATAATGATGTACGGGATCAAAGAATTGGAATACTACACACATCATCTCTTCTTGGAAGTTAGATGTAGCCAAACTGAGGAGTCGACCATACTTATGGGTAAAAGGAGAATCCCCAAGAACTCTTGAAGCTAGCTCTTGAAGTTGAGGATGTGCTTTTACAAAGCTGATTCGGATGGTGTTTCTTCGGAGAGAATTCATTTCCTACAAAACAAAAACAAAGATAAATTTATAAATCCTTGAAATGGTTAGTGAGCATGCATATGATATTGATGATGTTTATGATGTTTATGATGTTTATGTACATGCAAACATATATACACACAATAAACAGATCCCTATGTTTCAGGCTTGTATGAGTTCGTAGGTAAGTACCCTCTTGAAGTTTTAGTTGGCTCAACCTGTCCTAGAAATAATGATCGGGTTCTAAAGGATCTCAATATCACCGACCTTTCTTTTAGGCATTGTCTCAACTCAATCAATCTTTTCTTGCGGCCGAGATATCCCAAAAGTCTAGCCTCAATGAGTGTAGTATCGAGTGTCAACCAATTTTCAGCTTTACACCGAAACCGGTTACCTCACTACGTCCTAATGGCCAAGTTTTTGCAATTAGGGTTCTAAGGTTAATTAGTGCTTCGCGATGCCACTCAGCGGCCCCGTATTCTCCTCGATTCACCACGAGGGATACCGGTACCCACAAATGCGTCACACTAACATAGCCATTGTCTTAACCATATCGGTCTACACCGTACAATCTCCACAATTTATTGCTATTTACCTAAAAAGGTGCCCCGAATCCGGGTGGAGGATCAAAGTAAGCCCAATACAAAGAACTAAATATAAAGCATACAAATCAAATAATGAAAGCGAGTAAAAGTGATCTAACCCTAAGGTAACCCCACTTTTAATATCTCCCCAGTAGAGTCTCCAGTTATGTGATACAGTGGGAGAACTGACTTGATGTTTTGCGTTTCGATCGCACTTGTGCAGTTAGCAAGAGTCGCCACCGACTTTTCTTTTATCCAAAAGGAAAGGTAAAAAATCACAAGAAAGAGCTTTCGAGATTATTTCTCGGGTTCGGGGGGTAGATTATGAAAAGGGAAGGTATTAGCACCCTTTTCATCCATGGTTTTCCATGGGCTCTTAGTTTCTCGTTTAGATCACTTGCTTTCATTTGATAGTGTGCTTGTGGTGTGGGCTTTGAAAGTATTTTTAAAAATATCTTTGCAATGGTTCTCGTCTCTATAAGAACGTATACAAAGTTTTGTTTCGAAAAGTGATTCAAAGATGTGTTTGTGAATCGTGTTTCGGAAAGTGTTTTGAAAATATGTTTTGCAATGGTTCTCATCTCTATAAGAACTTATACAAACTGTTTTGTCTTTTTTTTGAAAATGTTTTAAAATGAGAGTGTAGGTGTGAAAAGTTTTTATTGTGAGCAAGCTAGTAACTAAGAGCGAATCTATCTACTCGAAAGGTCTTAAATTGTTCTTTTCTTCCTCCTTTTAATGGTGCTATCTTACCATTGATTTGGTAAGAATCCCCATCGTTGGATGTGAAGGGACAGGTGCGGGTCAATTTTACAATCATCGAAAACAACTTATGAGACGCTTTAGCAATTTTTGTAAGGGGCGAGATCGTTTTATCGAAGGCAACATCGAGGGTCATCGAGGGACTATGATCTTTTTTTATCGAAGGTTCATTGCTAGAGTGTCTCATATAAGAGGGACATGATTGTATTTCTGAGGCAACGAGCGAGGTTACCCTAGAGGTGCACATGTGAGAAAGTGTGTTGGTTTTAAGTTAATTTATTCTTTAATTAGGTCATCTAGCGATTGATTTTTGAATCTTGCCATACACGCCTAATTACTATACAATATATGGAAAACAGTAAATTGCGGGAATTGAAATTCTACGCTATTACAAAGTGTTCGGGAATGGGTATACAATTTTTACAAATGGGGATGAATCAAATGAGATAGGAAGGTCCAAATATCAAACAATACAACCAAATCGAATTTTGTGCGATTTAATTAAAGATATGATCATTCATGAAAATAAAATTAGCGAAATATGGAAATGAAATGTTAAGTACTTACTTGAAAAGAGAAAAGTAAAAACTATTCTAAAAAATAAAAATGATTGATTAAATTAAATTCTTTATTTTTTTGTATTTTTATTAATTTAAGTAAATTTAAAGAAAGAAAAACAAACTAAATTATTATTTTTGATGTTTTAATATATCAATTAAATCTAAAACAAAAATTTATTAAAAAAAGAAAATGATGAAAATTATTAACAAAAACCTAAATCAAACTAATAAAAATAATTCAAGTTTTATTAGTATTTGTATATATAAAAAAGGATGTAAAAGAAAACAAATTAAACTTAAAAAACACGCAGTGGGCTTATTGGAAGATTTGGGAGAAGGCCCAAAGAAAATAGTTTTTTGCTGTAATACTAAAAACAAGCATAGGGGGTGGATCCAGTAAAACGAATGGGCTTAAGAGGCAGATTCAAACAAAACAAGTCCAAAAGTCTCTAACTCAGCTTAGTTGTTTGATTAAGGGATCAAAAACAAAATTAGGGTTCTTGGAACCCTTGTGATTCACAGCGGCGCTGCTTTATCTCTTTTGCTCATCCCTTCCATTTTTTGTTGAAACCTATGAATAAAAACACTAGCCGTCCCTATTTCTTTTTGCAAACGAAATCACTCTCTTCATCTTTTGTCTCACCATGATTTGCGTTTCTGAAACCCTAAGTGTTGAACTCGATTTAAGCCTAAGAGAACCGAAATTGGTTCATCTGATCCCCCCCCCCCCAATTCTCTGTTGTCGGAATGCCACTAATCTCACATCCCTAATCGAGTTTCTAAAGATCTTCTTGAAAAGGTGAGATTTTGTTCTTATTAAAGCTTAAACGATTTCATTGGTTTTTTTCTTTATTATGTTTTTTTCTGTTAATCAACCTTGTTATCCATTGAAATGCAGAAATTAGTTTTAAGGATTCATGAGAAAGAGGGAAAGTTCATACCTGTTGGAGACTTTTTGTGAAATGGAAAGGGGACGGCGAGATTGAGGACGACGTTCCTTGGTGGTCGGGGCTTGCGCGAGGGGAAGACATGAGGATGAGATCGTGATTTTTTTGGTAACTTTCTTCTGTTTTCTTTGTTGAATGATGAGGATTACTGTTTGATGGATTTTGGGATTTTTGTGATTGTTTTGTTGGATGGCTAACTGATCTTTGGAATTTTGGTTTTGCTACTGTTTTCGCCTTTGAAACTTGTTACAAGTTTTTTGAGTTTGATGATGTTTCTGTCATTGGTCGTTTGAGGCTTACTGATGTTTTTGGGTTTGATAATTTTTTCTGGTTTTTTCTGAGTTTAAGGTTTGGATACTGTTTTGGTTGGTTTGAGACTTTGACAGGTTTTTGCTATTGTTGATGGTCCTGGTTTCTCAGTTTGAGATTTGTGTTTTGTTGGCTTTGTTACAGTTTTGGTTTGAGGATGGCTACTGTGTTTTTGTTCACAGGTTTTGTTTGATGGTGTTTTGGCTTGGTTCACGTTTTGGATATGTTACTGATTCGGGTTTTACAGGTTTTTGCTGGTTGGAGACTTGTATCTTATTTTGTGAGTTTGAGACTTGTCTCAGGTTTTTTTTTTTGCTTTTGATGATGGTTGATTGGTTTCTTAGTTTGAGGCTTCTGGGAGTTTTACAGGTTTTGAGTTTGTTGGCATGTTGAGATCCTTACTGGTTTGCTGTTTTGGTTTTAGGCCCCTTTGGAATTTTGACAGGTTTTGCTGTTGGAGACTTGTGTTTTTCTGAGTTTTAGACTTATGTTTTTGGCTTGAGAGTTGTCTACTATTATATTGGCCTTGCTTCTGTTATATCCCTATTCCAATGGTGTGAAACCAAAGAATTTGAATATTTTAGCATATTGTTCTTATGGCATTTTTGTTGCAGTTTTGTTTTTTAGCACATTCTGTGCAACTGGTGACAGGCAGGGCAGCAAAGCTGTGCATCCCAATAACCTAGGTGACTTCTTTCCTCTCTTCTCTCTCAATGACAATAGGAAAGCAAATTGCTTTTTTCCCCTTTTTTCCAATTCTGAAAGGTTTGCAACGGAAAATGATCATTTATGCTTCTCAAGCAAGCTTTGCTATTTGACTTAGATATTTATGTTGCCATACTTCTGCACTGCTGCCTGCTTTAGCTTTTGTTGATGTTGTTTGTTGTTTGCCATATTCCTGCCTCATTTTTGCTGTTTGTTGTTTTGACAAAGCTGTTTGTTTGGCTTTTGAGGCTGCTGTTTCTGATGCTGTTTGGGCATTCTGTTTGCGCATTTTGTTTGGTTCAGTTTGCGCATTTGCTTGTTTGGACCGCTTTGTGGTATTTTTGTTTGGATAGTGTGGTCGGTGGGAACGAGAACTGACTGTTTTTTGAATGCTGGTTCGCGTTTGCGTTTGTTTTCGCAAAGTGTCGCGGTAAGCAAGAGTCGCCACCGTCTTTTATTTTATCCAACAAGGGAAAGGACAATAGCACCGAAAAAATTTCTTTTCGAGATTGTTTCTCGGGTTCGGGAGGTAGATTATAGAAAGGGAAGGTGTTAGCACCCTTTCTATCTGTGGTTATCCACGGGCTCTTAGGTACTTGCTCACTATGTTTTCAAAAGGTTTGCTTTTCTTTGTGATTGTGGGTTTTGAAAAGAATTTTGTTTTTGAAGAAAGTGTAAGTGCGAAAAGTTTTTGTTTTGTTTTTAAAAGGAGCAAGTACTTAAGAACCTCTACCTACTCAAAAAGGAATTTAATTGTGCAAATGTCCTTTAGACAGTGCTATCCTACTATTAAGGAGTAGGTAGCACCGTCGTTGGAGTTTTCTGGTCAATTCGATTTAAGGGACTTGTGGTCACTAAAGCATCATTAGGACGCTTTAGTGGTAATCCTAATGTCTTAGTTCATTTTTTATTGAGGCAACCATTTCGAGGCAACTTATGATCTTGGGACAAAAGGACGACCTCTAAAACATCCTATACTTAATGACCACATTCGAGGAAACCAAATGAGGTATACCCTAGGAGTGGCATGTGCAAGTGTGTCAATTTTCAGTTATTTTATTCTTGCATGTCATGGTGAGCTACTGTTGATTTTAAGTTAAGAGAGATCTTGTCATGCATAGCCTAGTTAGCATACATCTAAGCAGTTAATATATGTACAGGAATTTAAAGTGTGGGAATTGTAAATCCTACGCTATTACAAAGCTTCGGGGAGGGGGATTATTTACATGTCCAAAATTGGGGGAATAAAGCAGTAAAGCGTAAAAGGTATCAGCTAAGATATTACAAACAAGTAGGCAATTACAATAAAATAAACGCGCGCAAATCTGAAGATAAACTCTAAAAAATTCTAAGAATAAAATCTTTTTGTTGTTTTAGCTTATTTTGGGAAAATAATCTAAATCTATTTAATTTTAGTTTTTGGAAAAATGTTAAGATAATTAAAGGTTAATTTACAAAGTTAATTTAATATAAAAAGAAGTATCCTAATGTTTTTGTGGTTTTTTTGATTTTAATGTTAATTAAATGACAAAAAGAAGTCTATGAAAAAACAAACAAAAAAAATAAAGCGCAAGAGGGATCCTTCGATCCAAGAAAAAAGAGTTTCGACCCAGGGAGGGTCCTGGTCCTTTCGATTGGGCCAGACAGTAAGGCGTGAGTGGCCTTCGATCCAGGAAAGAGGATTGTATTTTGATCATGGAGGTCATGGCTTTCGATCCAGGAATGAAATGCCTCCTTCGATCCAGCATGCTGATGGGTTCGATCCAGAGAAGGTGTCTCCTTCGATCAAGGGTGTTATACCTGCAAAAGTATGTTAGCGAAATAAAATGCAGGGCCTGGGTATTGAACCCCAGGCCCTTCGATCCTGCGCTTGCTGGGTCTCTTCAGGCTATGTCTGCAGTAAATGTTAGCAAACGAAAAAACATTACCTGGGTGCCAAACCCAGGCCTTTCGATCCTGTCTAGGATGGAAAATCAAGGTAACAACAAGTAATAATGTGTTATGCAAAATGAAAAGTTTTTTGACAATTTACCCTCTCTTACAGTAGTTGGGACCTTCGATTTGGCACTGGCTGGATGGGAGCACTTTCAATCTGGGGACTTCTGGGCGTTGGCACCTTCGATCTGAAGGACTGCTTTGGCTTGGAAAATTCTAACAACCTTTGATGGATTGTATGGGCAGCGTCTCTCCAATGCTTCTCCCTGTATATTTTTCGTCCTCTTCTTGCAGAGTTTTATGTATATTTTGTTCTATGATTTTCCTCTGATTTTCGTGTAGAGTTTTTTGTGTGTATAATTTTTCGTTCTATGATTTTCCTTTGATTTTCGTGTAGAGTTTTTTGTGTGTATAATTTTTCGTGTGTTGTAATGTGTATGCTGGCCCTGTATTTATAGGGGTGTGAAGGTGCAGTAATGGCAAGAGACAGCCATTAAACAGGCCATTAAATTCCATGAGACAAGAAACGGACACATTAAATAATTTCCTTTTCTGAAACATTTGTGTCTCTGGAATGAACCTGGACGCTTTTGACTTGAGTGCCCTCTTGATGACCTCCTTCGAATGGGCTGATGGCACCCTTCGAATGCTCCATTTCAAATGGGCTGATGACCTCCTTCGAATGCTTTTCGAAAGCTTCTTCGAATGGACCCTTTGAATGCCTCTTCGAATGGACCTTTAGGAATTCCAATCGAAGGACACTGTTATAATGCCAATCGAAATACTTGCCCATAATGCCAATCAAAAGGCTCCTTCATAATGCCAATCGAAATGCTTCTTCAGAGTGCCAATCGAAATGCTCCTTCAGAATGCCAATCGAAGTGCTCCTTCGGAATACCAATCGAAGGGTTTTAAAGAATGCCAATCGAAATGCTTAAAGCACCACTCAAAAATTTCTTTTTCCTTAGGCAAGGGTTTGTGATCAACAATGCAGGGGGGAGACTTTGGAAAACATGAGAGGGCAAATTTTGGGGTACAACAGTTTCCCCTGTTCAATTTTCTTAAACCTGAGGATATAGATTGGCTTTCGAGCCTTTCGTGATCTGAAGATGGAAGATAATTGAACACTAGAGTGCCCAGAAATTTGCACTCGCATGGTGTAGTATCAGCATTGTGATGTCGGGAATAGGCTTACAGATGCCATTTGGAGAGATGATGGATAGTTGTTGGAGATGGGCTTAAAGATTCCATCCAGAAATGATTGTTGGACTGTATTTGAATGAGTGACAGAATTACATCCGAATCTAGATCTTATCTGGACTGTTATTTGAAGTTCTCTGACTTCCAGAGAAAGTATTTTCTGATAATGATGTGTGATAAAGAAATCTGAGACGATTTCTACTCCAAACAGATGATGAAGGAATCTTGGACGATTACTACCTCAGCAGGATGATGAACGAATCTTGGACGATTACTACCTCAGCAGGAATGGTGAAGGAATCTTGGACGATTTCTACCTCAACAGAATGGTGAAGGAATCTTGGACGATTTCTACCTCAGCAAGAATGGTGAAGGAATCTTGGACAATTACTACCTCAGCAGGAATGGTGAAGGAATCTTGGACGATTTCTACCTCAGCAGGATGGTGAAGGAATCTTGGAAGATCACTACCTCAGCAGGATGATGAAGGAATCTTGGACGATTACTACCTCAGCAGGATGATGAAGGAATCTTAGACGATTACTACCTCAGCAGGATGATGAAGGAATCTTGGATGACTTCTACCTCAGCAGGATGATGAAGGAATCTTGGACGATTACTACCTCAGCAGGATGATGAAGGAATCTTGGACGATTACTACCTCAGCAGGATAATGAAGGAATCTTGGATGACTTCTACCTCAGCAGGATGATGAAGGAATCTTGGACGATTACTACCTCAGCAGGATGATGAAGGAATCTTGGACGATTACTACCTCAGCAGGATGATGAAGGAATCTTGGACGATTACTACCTCAGTAGGGTGATGAAGGAATCTTGGATGACTTCTACCTCAGCAGGATGATGAAGGAATCTTGGACGATTACTACCTCAGCAGGATGATGAAGGAATCTTGGACGATTACTACCTCAGTAGGATGATGAAGGAATCTTGGATGACTTCTACCTCAGCAGGATAATGAAGGAATCTTGGACGATTACTACCTCTGCAGGATGATGAAGGAATCTTGGATGATTACTACCTCAGCAGGATGATGAAGGAATCTCGGACGATTACTACCTCAGCAAGATGATGAAGGAATCTTGGATGATTACTACCTCAGCAGGATGGTGAAGGAATCTTGGACGATTGCTACTCCAAAAGGTAATGACTTTTATCTGTCGATCGATCTTTCCTGAATAGGTAAAGAGTTAGTTGTATGCAATCTCATGATGTATGCATTGTGTAATGATGTTCTCAAAATAAATGAGATTTATGTTATATGTATTTTGTCATGTATGTAAATAGGATGTATGAAATGTGAAATGTTAATGAATGTATTTTTGTCTGGGAAAATAAATCCTTGACAAGTGTTGGGGAGTTGTTAAATCCCGGATTGTTGTTGAAGAGTATGTGTGTCTTCAAATTTTGCTTAGAATGTTTCCACTGAGGATCCTCGTTTTGTTAAGGAGAACTCCGTTGGGGGAAGTTGTGAACTCTGTGGAGAGTATGTTCATTTCTGCTTGGGAAAAGAGTTTAGGAGTCCTAGTCGTCTGTTGCTCTACTGGGGAGTCGAAGTTGAACTGATATCTGGCCGAGTCCAGGTTTCGCAGTAACTTGCTGGGGATTTTGATGATGAACTCCACTGGGGATAGAAAGAACTACGCTGGGGATGATCTTTCAGTTGCAACTTGCTGAGGATAACCCAGCTAGACTCTTGTGAGGATAATCTCTGAATTTGGTTAAGGATACTTATTTGAGCTTTGCAGGGGATAAGCTTCCAGAGTCTACTGGGGAAAAGGAGTTGTGGTCCTTTGATTTGTAGTAGTCGAAGAGGCAAACTCAAGCTGGGGAGTCCTGGTGTTGTTGGGGAAATAAACCCTGTCGTCAGTCCACTACAGAGGTGACATCTTCGTTGGGGAAGTCCTCGAGGATTCTTGAGGTTGATTCAGCTGGGGAAAGGTTTTTAGAGATTAAACCCTTGCTGGGAGTCATCCTATGAGAAGGATTTTAGGGAGATTTTTCACTGCCCCTAGCAGCGAGTGTTTCTGGCACTTCCTGGAAATGTTTGACTGTATGTAACCCTTTGTCGGGATTGACGTTCAATGCCCCAAGTGACGGAGATGGAGAGTTGCCCCTGGTTACTCTGCATTTCTTCAGAGATTTATTGAAATCTTGACTGGACTGCCCCAGGTGATGGACAATGATCATGCCATGCCCCTTGATTGGAAGGAAATTTGTCAATGGAAGTCTCATCCTTTTTGAAGTGATTTTTTCACTGAGAGGGCTTTAGTTCATCAGATATTCGTTGTGTGAATTTCTCTGTTGTCAAACAAATAGCTAAACGCAAACAGTGATATTCAGATAATGCAAAGTTTATGCTTGTCTTGAAGTTTTGAAAAATGCGTTTTTTTTTTTAGTAGAAAACTTTTTTTTAAGACAAATTCAACACAAGATTTAGGGCAAATCCTTACAGGAGTCAGGATACCTTTTGTAACAACATGCTTTTGAACTAACCCATGCTTCAGTTAGGACTTTTGAAGGGTTGTAACGTGGCTTGGTTCACGGTTTAAGAAACAAAGGATAAAGGCTCAAAGTATATTTGTACCCACCCGCTCTTCGTGATGTTTTTCAATCCTAAACTCAGTTAATTGTGCATTTGAACTCCAAATGAGTCTGGAACGACGTTTTTGGTGATGGTTCACACAAGTTGAATTTTTGAAGGTAGTCATTTTTGCAACATTTTTCATGTTGTCGAGGATTTGTAATGACCTCGTTCTTTTGATTTGTTATCCCTAATTTTTGCCTTACTGTTCCTGTTTTCGAGATTACAGTCAGCGGGATGCCCCAGCTTTCTTAAACCTCCTTTATAGGTTTTGGCTCAGTGGGCTTTTTTTTTTGAGAGATTGAATGCCTATGAGATAAGGAACCACCGTTGTCCTTTGATTCCAGAGGAATGCTTATGGTGTCGTTCGTTGTATTATGAACTGAGAGTTTTGTGACTTCAATGCGCATCTTTTGAATTAACTGAGAGACTACCCTGCCCCAGGTTTAAATTAAAGGTTTCAATTTGTGTTTAAAAACAGAAAACTCCTACTTCTTTGGCTCGAAGGGGTTGACTAGGGATTATCTTCCTTACAACTCCAGTGTTTAGGATTTGAAAGAAATGCCTGTACATTGTTAGCAAGGTCTGTCCAAAAGCATACTGTATGAGATTATGGCATTGTTTCGTCATCCTCCCTCTAAAGGCTTGTAACTTTTAGCAAGAGTTGAATGTCATAAAGTGAGTAAAAAACATAGTTTAAATGTAATGAAAATGATTGGATCAAATCAAGACAAACATATGCAATGCATTAATGAAACAAAGTTTGGCATTAATAGATAATTGTTTGAATAACAAAGAGATTACAACTTGAAAATTCAAATGAACAAAGGTCTTCTCGTCTCAGTACTTGTCACTTCAAATGGTGAACCTTGGAGGGATGGTAGAAGAACTCAGCTTGACCATCTTGTGTGAATTCCAATACTCCCTCATCAATCAGGTCTTGAATTTTGTTCTTCAAAGTCCAACAGTCGTCGGTGTCATGTCCAGGACTGTCAGAATGGTATGCACACCTTGCATCAGGATTGTACCTTGGGGAGGCTGTGCTGGGATTCTTAGGAGGGTCCCTTAACGTCACCAGATCCAATCTTAACAGGTGTTGTAAAGCTTGAGACAGCGGCATGTTGAGCTTGGTAAATTGCCTCTGGTCAACCCGTTGCTTTTGGTGAGGTTGTTGTTGGACCCTTGAGGTAGTAGCAACTTGGAGAGGTCCATTCTTTACCAAGCCAAACCCTTGTCTTCTTGAAGGCTGATCAATGACTTGACCACCAGCCTTGAGCGTTTGCTTCATGTTGTTGTATCTGTCTTGATGAAGCTGGTTGATCATGGTTCTCAACTCTTCTTGTTCCCGAGCTAAGCCTTGGATAAGAGCCATCTGCCCCAGCATCTGGGTTTTCATGGCACTGAATTCAGCTTGTAGTTTCTCCAGTCGTTCGTCCTTATTGTCTTCAGGACTTTTCTTGACCAAATTCCCCATGAGGAGTGTTCTCAACTCTTCCTACCCCTTGGATAGGTTTAGGAAGATTTCCCTGAACTGAGTCTCTTGAGTATGAAGATCCTGGTTGTCTTGTTGGAGAGCCATTGCTGAAATAAACAGCGAGAACATGAGAGACTTGTACTGGAAGACCTGTTATGCAATGATATGTATGATATATGTATGCAATGTTTTCAAGGATCTCGCGGGGTAAACAAGAAACTGTTAGAATTTGAATCTTGTAGCTTTGATTGAAGGAACTTCATGTTGCTGAGAGTCCTTCTTCAAGAGTCAAGCTCACCATATCGAGTGGGTCATAGCCCCTGACTCAAGTTATCATGTTTTGATCTTTAGATGGAATTGGCTAGAGGAAAATAAATCACCTTTGCCCCTTGCTAGACATCTGATGTACTATAACTTGCATCACAGACCCTTGAGATCCTTGAAATGGTTAAGGAAATGTTAAGGTATGATGTTATGATGTGTATGCTATGCATTTAATCAAAAGTGTGAGGTGATGTAAGTAAGCCCTATAATAAATCCAAAATATTGGATAAGGACTGTAAACAAAACCTGCAAGGAAACCATGTTATCAGATAACAAGAATGTGCAAGTAGTTCAAGTTTGAAGGCACACAAGTCACAAAAACAGCCTTAAGTTTAGGCTGGCATGAAGTTTCATAGGTAAGTACCCTCTTGAGTGTAGTTGGCTCAAAAACCTGTCCTATAAATAGTAACCGGGTTCTAAGGAGCTCAATATCATTGGATTGTTTTCTATGTTCATCGTTTTGGTTTAGCCAATGAACTAGCGACCAAAATATTCCAAGAAAACAATCCTCAATGAGTGTAGTATCGAGTATCTACCAACTTCGGACTACACCAAAGTCGGTCATCTCACTACCCCTAAAAAAGGCCAAGATGGTCAAGTAAGGTTCTAAGGTCAATTGATGCTTCACGACACCACGCGGCGGCCCCGTACTCTCCTTGACTTAACTCAAGGGTTACCGGTACTCACCAAAGTGCCACATCAACGTAGCTACTGTTTCAACCATGTCCGTATACCCCGCACAGTTCCCTCACAGTTTGTTGCTACTTACCTAAAGGGTATCCCCATATCCAGGTTAGGATCTATAGAACTCCGATACAAACCCATAAAATTTAAAGCATACAAAGCATACAATTGAAAACACAAGTGATCTAATCCTAAGGTACACCTCACTTATAAATTTCTCCCCAACAGAGTCGCCAGTTCTGTGGTTGGTGGGAACGAGAACTGAATGTTTTTTGAATGCTGGTTCGCGTTTGCGTTTGTTTTCGCAAAGTGTCGCGGTAAGCAAGAGTCGCCACCGTCTTTTATTTTATCCAACAAGGGAAAGGACAAAAGCACAGAAAAAATTCCTTTTCGAGATTGTTTCTCGGGTTCGGGAGGTAGATTATAGAAAGGGAAGGTGTTAGCACCCTTTCTATCTGTGGTTATCCACGGGCTCTTAGGTACTTGCTCACTATGTTTTCAAAAGGTTTTCTTTTCTTTGTGATTGTGGGTTTTGAAAAGAATTTTTTTTTTGAAGAAAGTGTAAGTGCGAAAAGTTTTTGTTTTGTTTTTAAAAAGAGCAAGTACTTAAGAACCTCTACCTACTCAAAAAGGAATTTAATTGTGCAAATGTCCTTTAGACAGTGCTATCCTACTATTAAGGAGTAGGTAGCACCGTCGTTGGAGTTTTCGGGTTAATTCGATTTAAGGGACTTGTGGTCACTAAAGCAACATTAGGACGCTTTAGTGGTAATCCTAATGTCTTAGATCATTTTTTATTGAGGCAACCATTTCGAGGCAACTTATGATCTTGGGACAAAAGGACGACCTCTAAAATATCCTATACTTAATGACCACATTCGAGGCAACCAAATGAGGTATACCCTAGGAGTGGCATGTGCAAGTGTGTCAATTTTCAGTTATTTTATTCTTGCATGTCATGGTGAGCTACTGTTGATTTTAAGTTAAGAGATATCTTGTCATGCATAGCCTAGTTAGCATACATCTAAGCAGTTAATATATGTACAGGAACTTAAAGTGCGGGAATTGTAAATCCTACGCTATTACAAAGCTTCGGGGAGGGGGATTATTTACATGTCCAAAATTGGGAGAATAAAGCAGTAAAGCGTAAAAGGTATCAGCTAAGCTATTACAAACCAGTAGGCAATTACAATAAAATAAACGCGCTCAAATCTGAAGATAAACTCTAAAAAATTCTAAGAATAAAATCTTTTTGTTGTTTTAGCATATTTTGGGAAAATAATCTAAATCTATTTAATTTTAGTTTTTGGAAAAATGTTAAGATAATTAAAGGTTAATTTACAAAGTTAATTTAATAGAAAAAGAACTATCCTAATGTTTTTGTTGTTTTTTTGATTTTAATGTTAATTAAAAGATAAAAAGAAGTCTATGAAAAAACAAACAAAAAAAATAAAGCGCATGAGGGATCCTTCGATCCAAGAAAAAAGAGTTTCGACCTAGGGAGGGTCCTGGTCCTTTCGATTGGGCCAGACAGTAAGGCGTGAGTGGCCTTCGATCCAGGGAAGAGGATTGTCTTTTGATCATGGAGGTCATGGCTTTCGATCCAGGAATGAAATGCCTCCTTCGATCCAGCATGCTGATGGGTTCGATCCAGAGAAGGTGTCTCCTTCGATCTGGGGTGTTATACCTGCAAAAGTATGTTAGCAAAATAAAATGCAGGGCCTGGGTATTGAACCCCAGGCCCTTCGATCTTGCGCTTGCTGGGTCTCTTCAGGCTATGTCTGCAGCAAATGTTAGCAAATGAAAAAACATGACCTGGGTGCCAAACCCAGGCCTTTCGATCCTGTCTAGGATGGCAAATCAAGGTAACAACTAGTAATAATGTGTTATGCAAAATGAAAAGTTTTTTGACAATTTACCCTCTCTTACAGTAGTTGGGACCTTCGATTTGGCACTGGCTGGATGGGAGCACTTTCAATCTGGGGACTTCTGGGCGTGGGCACCTTCGATCTGAAGGACTGCTTTGGCTTGGAAAATTCTGACAACCTTTGATGGATTGTCTGGGCAGCGTCTCTCCAATGCTTCTCCCTGTATATTTTCCGTCCTCTTCTTGCAGAGTTTTACGTATATTTCGTTCTATGATTTTCCTCTGATTTTCGTGTAGAGTTTTTTGTGTGTATAATTTTTCGTTCTATGATTTTCCTTTGATTTTCGTGTAGAGTTTTTTGTGTTTATAATTTTTCGTGTGTTGTAATGTGTATGTTGGCCCTGTATTTATAGGGGTGTGAAGGTGCAGTAATGGCAAGAGACAGCCATTAAACAGGCCATTAAATGCCATGAGACAAGAAACGGACACATTAAATAATTTCCTTTTCTGAAACATTTGTGTCTCTGGAATGAACCTGGACGCTTTTGACTTGAGTGCCCTCTTGATGACCTCCTTCGAATGGGCTGATGGCACCCTTCGAATGCTCCCTTTCGAATGGGTTGATGACCTCCTTCGAATGCTTTTCGAAAGATTCTTAGAATGGACCCTTTGAATGCCTCTTCGAATGGACCTTTTGGAATTCCAATCGAAGGACACTGTTATAATGCTAATCGAAATACTTGTCCATAATGCCAATCGAAAGGCTCCTTCATAATGCCAATCGAAATGCTTCTTCAGAGTGCCAATCGAAATGCTCCTTCAGAATGCCAATCGAAGTGCTCCTTCAGAATGCCAATCGAAGGGTTTTAAAGAATGCCAATCGAAATGCTTAAAGCACCACTCAAAAATTTCTTTTTCCTTAGGCAAGGGTTTGTGATCAACCATGCAGGGGGAAGACTTTGGAAAACATGAGAGGGAAAATTTTGGGGTACAACAGACAGTTTTGTAACATTTGCTTGTTTGGACAGCTTTGTAGCATTTCTTGGACGGTTTATAGCATTTCTTTTCCTTCTTTTTGTGAACCAAGAAGAATAATCTTCTTGTGATTTGCAAATAGAGGAAATAAATTGTGATGAATTAAAATGGCCTTATAATTCCACTTTGCAAACCTTAATGATGAATAGCATTTAAAATCTCTGTTCATGCCCAAATGATTTTGTACTAATCACATTTTCTTTCTTTTATTTTCATATGAGCAAAATGGATATGACAAAGCAAGGAAGGCAAGAAACTTTGTGGCAAGCATGGAGGTCTAAGCAAAGGAACTTCAGTCAAACTTAGGCATAGATTAATTCTCCTAGGCCAATCAAGCATTTAGATTTTCTTTGTAATTTAGAAAAATCATTCTTGTATTGTATCCAATAATTGTATCAATTTATTTTCAAATACGATAAGTTGTAAGATCTAAAGTATTTAAAAGAATAAATTGTTTTGTAAAAATGTATGAAATTAGAGAAAATCTTATGAAATGTTCTTGTGTCACTTGAAATCCTTTACCAACAATAACTTGTAATTTCTCATCGCATCCTATTTGACTTTTGAAATTCCCAATCAAGATACTTGAAGCAAAATGCTCCAGTCTGGTAACTTAAATTCCAAGTAATCCCAATAATTTTGTAACACGCACTGTATATTCCATTTCCTAACCAAGCAAATGTTTTAAAAGACGCAAACCATCTGGTTAACCTGGATCAAAATCATGGTCGTCCCAAATGACAGTCTTAACCTCCATCTCTTGTCCCAAACAAACCATGCTTTGAGAACAAACATTATGCTTTTCAGTAAACTTGAGGAAGCATGAAGACCTGTGAATTTCTTCTGAGGATTGCAAGAAAAAACCCTAATTGCTGGTTTACTGCCACAGAAGAGAATCTGTATGGTCGATTTCTGAACCGCCTTGAATATCCGAGAAACCCTAGGGTTGTGTCTTATATGAAAAATGGGAGGGCAAATTTTGGGGTACAACACAATGCTTCCGGGCAGTTACATAATAGAAATGCGGAAAGTAAAACTTAATTACTATTACAAACCGGGAAACAATTACAATAACGAAAAAATGCGAGAATATAAACCACGCGAAAAAGAATGTAAGAATAGGAAAAGGTAAACGAAAGTGTTTTTTGGTGATTTTTGACGAAAAAAGGTTTTTTGACGATTAAATAAACCTAAAAAAAGTCTAATTAATTTTAATTAAGAAAAAAGTTGATTAATTAAATTAAAAACCTAATTTGATTAGGGTTTATAATAAAAATAGGTTTTTGTTTTTGTAAGAAAAGGTTTTGGTTTAGGGTTAGATGAATTTAGGGTTTTTAAGTGAAAAATTGATGAAAAAAAAAGGGTTTAAAAAATACTGCCATGGGTGGGTGTTGAACCCACGCCCTTAGTTCTTTCAGCCAAACCTTCACCACTGCGCCAAGCATGCGCTTGTGTACAAGGGAGGGGATCATCAAGCTTTGTACGTTAATCTCCAAAAAATCAAAAATCATGAAAAAAAGTCACAAAAGGTAGGTATCGAACCCACACCTTGATAAAGGAAATCCTTAGAGCGCGTTTTAACCACTGGGGTGGTGATACATCCAATGTTATCATCGAATCAAAATAAACATAACATCAAAAAATATTTCATGACTGGAGAGGCGCCGGAGCCCTAGCTCCGGTCGTCTTCTCCGGTGGCTTCTTTTTTGTTCATGCAAAACAAAAACATGTTAGAGATCCAAAGGGACCCTACCCCCCTAAATCAAGGCCTGCGAATTCAATGGAACAACTAGTTTGGACTAAATCGTGCTAGTTTGAGAGCTACAACAAAAATAGCTTAAATCAGTATTAACATGGCTATGCACTTTCCAGCCATCATGGGACTCCCACGATGGGTTATTCCTACATCATTGAACCTCGGGAACACTTCAATAAAGTCAATATGCATTGAAATTCAAAGGAAACAAAAATACAAAATTCATGCAATAAGGTAAATCGGTGATGCATGCAATGGTATTTCCAGCCTTTTGGATCGTTGTAGATGATCCAACCTCACCATATGACCTTCCCGGAAGTGAATGGAAGCGCTGGTATATGTTGAAGGTGGCTGAAACTAGGGTTCTAAGGTTGCCCAAGTTTTGAGTAATTTTGTGAATTTTCGGAAGTTTCATTTATACAAGGGTTCGTGTAAGAGTTTGTCTAAATGCATGCAATATATAGAAGAGAATTAGGTCAAACCAAGAGTGGGCTTGGACCTTATCTAAAATCTTTTGTTTTATTTCACTTATTTTAAATTTTAAATAAATAAAAAAAATAAAAAAATAAAATAAAAACCCAAAGGGTGTATGAATAAGAGTTGAGGTTCAAAATGGAGTGTATAGCACGCATGGACCTTGAAATAATGGCTCATTAGCCCAAAAATCCATGTTTGGTCACTTTAGGTTTCATTCATTTGTTCAAAATTTCCCAACTTGCACCAATCATAACTCTCTCAATATTTATACTTTGAAGGTGATCTTTGACTTTTTGGAAAGCTCAAGATGTCCTCTACAATATATATGTTTATCATTTTTACATTTGAAGATTTATCTTGATGTAAGTTTCCTTGACAAAAAGTGTATTTTTGTTGACGTTTAAAATAACCTATAATGTATTGGCCCATATCTCTCAAATGAAGCATTTTTTGGACTTGATCTTAGAGTTACAAGGTTTTAGAGAACTGAATTTCCTTCTAAATGAGCTTTGGTTGAGGAAAATATGATGAAGCATGTGAAAGTTATTCTTGGTCAAATTTTAGTTGACTTCTCCATAAGAAAACCCTAATTTGGCAACTTTGACTTTTGATGAATTGAGAGTTTTCTTGATGAATCATGATCAACCCTTAATCAAATGATGAATATAAATTAAAAACCTTGATGCTGACCAAAAATATCGAAGTTTGATTGTATGTTGACCGCAATTGACTTTTTGTCCAATATAGTTGATTTTAAGTCATCTGAGCAACTGACTAAGAAAACTTGGGATGCAAGGAATGAAACTTGGTATGATAATTCTTGGAGACATATAAGAAACTCTGAAATCCACTTGAGGCATTAGAAACCCAATATTCCTTGAGAAATAAAAAAACCCTAGTTGTAGGTCAATTGCTTAGGAGGAGAATTTGTCTGATCAATTCTTGAGTACCCTTGAGCAAATGAAAACCCTAGGAGAATGAGAAGATAACTTGAAGAATGAGAGGGAAAATTTTTGGGTACAACACTAAATTTCTGAGCTTTTGACTTCAGAAGATCTATCTTCAGTACCTATAATTTAAACTTCTATATCTGCAAAATGTTCAACCTGCTTTGACTTTTGAGAGCCAAGCTTATTGATTCTTCCACAATTCTTGTTTCTGTGTTATATACTCTATAACTTTTTGAGCATTCAGATTATTCTAACATGAAACACTTTTTGTGCCTTAGAATCAAACATGTTCAGATGATCTTTGGTGTTTAACATGTAATAAATACATCCAAATGGATGGAAATAAGAAATGTTGGGCTTTTTGTTCTTCCACAGTTCATATTGAGTCTTTTCCAGAATAGGTCTTATGGAGATTATATTCTGAATGTAGCACGTTGTGTTAACTGCCTCTACCCAGAAGTGTTTAGCAATGTAAGTCTCATTGATCATGGTTTTGGCTATTTCTTGTAAAGTTCTATTCTTTTATTCTACAACTCTGTTTTGTTGGGGAGTTCTAGGATAAGAGAAATCATGAGAATGCCATTTTCATTAAAACACTTTTTAAAACTTTTATTTTCGAACTCTCCACCATGATCACTTCTGACTTTTAAAATTCTAAAAAAATTTCATTCTGAACTTAGTTATAGAAAGTAGAGAACACAGAGTGTGACTCATCCTTATGTCTTAATAACTTTACCCATGCCGATCTATTATAGTCATCTATGATCATTAATCCATACTTCTTGCCACTGATGGATGTAGTTTTCAGTGGTCCAAACAAATCTATATGCAGAAGTTCTAATGGCCTAGAGGTATAAACAACATTTTTAGATTTGAAATAGGGTTTTGTAAAATTTCCTTTTTGAGATGATTCACACAAAGCATCTGATCTGAACTTCAAGTTAGGAAGTCCTCTAACCATATTGAGTTTGTTAATCTGAGATATTCTTCTTATACTAACATGCCTCAATCTTCTGTGCCATGCCCATTTCTCATCATTAACAGACATAATACATTTTATATTCTGACTCTTTAGTTCAGAAAGTTTAATCTTATAAATGTTATTCTTTCTCTTACCATTTAAAAGTATAGTTCTATCTTTCTGACTAACTGCTTTGCAGGACATTTAATTAAAGATTATATCATAATCGTTGTCACTTAATTGACTTATGGACAACAGATTATGCATTAATCCATCTACTAAGAGAACATTAGGTATAAAAGGAAGTGTACCATTACCAATATTTCTAGAGCCAATTATATTTCCTTTCTGATTGCCTCTGAAACCTACATAACCTCTATATTTAAGTTCCAGACTTTGGAACATATACTTTTTTCCCATCATGTGTCGAGAGCATCCAGAGTCCAAGTACCAAGACTGGTGTTTCAAATTTTCTTCTGACGACTTCTCCTTGTTCACTTAGCTTGTTTTTTAAGACCCATTTAGTTCCAATGATATTGAAGCCGTTTGGTTTCGGAACTAGATCCCATATATGGTTTCTGGTAAATTGATTCAATTCTTCCTGCATTACAATACTCAATCATTGTCTTATATTGCTTCATTTATAGAGGTTGGTTCGATCAGAGATACCAATCCCATGAGAGACTCTTTAGTATTTCTGAACATAGATATTGTTCTGACTGGACCACCCTTCTTTCCCATAATCATATCTTCGGGATGTGTTAATCTGCTTCTGGATTGTTTTTTCTGGATGGGTTCTTTAGAAGTTTTTGTAGTGTTGGTGTGTATGTCTTTTTCTGCATTGGACTGAGTTTCTGAGCTTTTGTCTTCAGAAGATCTGTCTTCAGTACCTATAATCTGAACTTCTATATCTACAAAATGTTCAACCTGCTTTGACTTTTGAGAGCCAAGCTTATCATCAAATCTGACACTAACGGATACTTCCACAACTCGTGTTTTGTGTTATATACTCTATGGCCTTTTGAGCGTTCAAAGTATCCTAACATGAAACACTTTTGTGCCTTATAATCAAAATTGTTCAGATGTTCTTTGATGTTTAACATATAATAGATACATCTAAATGGGTGGAAGTAATAAATGTTAGGCTTTTTGTTCTTCCACGGTTCATATGGAGTCTTTTCCAGAATAGGTCTTATGGAGATTTTATTCTGAATGTAGTATACTATGTTAATTTCCTCTGCCCAGAAGTGTTTAGTAATGTTAGTCT
This sequence comes from Vicia faba, assembly GCA_948472305.1. Classification (NCBI taxonomy): domain Eukaryota; kingdom Viridiplantae; phylum Streptophyta; class Magnoliopsida; order Fabales; family Fabaceae; genus Vicia; species Vicia faba. The sequence goes on along the minus strand of OX451738.1, from coordinate 382,415,106 downwards.
CATTGATCATGGTTCTGACCATTTCTTGTAAAGTTCTATTATTTCATTCTACAAATCCGTTTTGTTAGGGAGTTCTAGGACAAGAGAAATCATGAGAAATGCCATTTTCATTAAAAAAAATTCAACTTTTTTATTTTTGAACTCTTCACCATGATCACTTAAGACTTTTACAATTCTAAAGTCTTTTTCATTCTGAACTTGGTTACAGAAAGTAGAGAACACATATTATTACTCGTCCTTGTGTCTTAATAACTTTACCCATGTCCATCAGCTATAGTCGTCTACGATCACTAGTCCATACTTCTTGCCACTGATGGATGCAGTTTTCATTGATCTAAACAGATGTACATGCAAAAGTTCTAATGGCCTAGAGGTAGAAATAACATTTTTAGATTTGAGAGAGGGTTTTGTAAACTTGCCTTTTTGACATGCTTCTCACAGAGTATCTCAGCTGAACTTCAAGTTAGGAAGTCCTCTGACCATATTGAGTTTGTTAATTTGAGATATTCTTCTTATACTAACATGCCTCAATCTTCTGTGCCAGACCCATTTCTCATCGTTAACAAACATAAGACATTTTACATTCTGACTCTTTCGTTCAAAAAGTTTAATCTTATAAATTTTGTTCATTATCTTACCATAAAAAAGGATAGTTCCATCTTTTTGACTAACTGCTTTGCAAGACTTTTTACTAAAGATTATATCATAACCGTTGTCACTTAATTAACTTATGGACAATAGATTATGCATTAATCCATCTACTAAGAGAACATTAGTTATAAAAGTAAGTGTACAATTACCAATAGTTCCAGAGCCAGTTACTTTTCCTTTCTGGTTACCTCTGAAACCTACATAACCTCCAGATTTAAGTTCTAGACTTTGGAACTTATGCTTTCTTCTTGTCATGTGTCAAGAGCATCCAGTGTCTAGGTACCAAGATTGGTGTTTCAACTTTGCTTTTCAAGATATCTATAACATAGATGATTTTATCCTTAGGTACCCATATCTTTTTGGGTCCTTGTTGGTTAGAGTTTCCAGAATTTTGATTGAATTTTGGTTTATCATAAGAGTTCGCCGAATAAGATTCACTAGTGTATTTTATGTCATGTGTGTGTCTATATGTGAAATGTGAATTTAGGGTTGTGTATTTTATGACCATGTCATCAACTTGTTTTGGTTGATATGGTTCTTCCTCTTTTGGTTTCACATATCCTATACCTTTTTTGTCATTTCTGCTAACTTCATAGATCATTGAGGCCATCTTGCTTCTATTTATGTTTCTAGCTAGAAATTTTTGAAAATTGTGATCATATTTTTTTATGATGTGATCATAATTATTTGAAACTTCTGAAACAAAGTATTTCTGAGCTTTTTGTAATTCGTTATTAATGAGGGAATTTTCATTTTTAAGTTTAGAATTAATTTCTTTTAGCTCAGAGTTTTCTATTTTTAGTTTCCTAGTTTATTCAGTTTCAGATACAAGACCGTATTTTAGGTTCTTATATTTGATTCAAAGTTGTTGATATCTTTCAATAATTTCATATAGACTATCTTCTAATTGAGATCTAGATTCAGATTCTTATGTATCTGTTTCTTCAGATATGTGGGCCATTAATGCTATATTGGCTTGTTTATCTTTTGATTCAGATTCTGCTTCAGAAGAATCTAAGCCATTTGATGTTTCCATAGGACTTTTCTTCTTTTCTTTGACAAACTTCTTTTTCCGCTTTTCTTTCTAAATTTTGGGGCAATCACTTTTGTAGTGAGCTAGATGTTTGCATTCGTAACAGACAACGTCTTTGCTGCTAGACTTTCTGTATCCAAAGGATAATTCAGAGTGATTACCTGATCTTCTAGGGTTTTTGAATTTCCTTTGTTTGTGCTTCCATGGTTGATGTACTCTTCTGGAGAGAAGAGATAATTCGTTTCTTCTGATGAGGATCCACCAGAGCTTTCTTCTTCTGTCTGAAAAGCTTTAGTTTCATATTTTTTATTAAATTTAAGGGTAAGAGACTTACCTTTCTTTTGGGCCCATCTTATTTTAGTTTTGTCTCGTGACTTCTTAGAGAGTTGATTAGTTCCTCTAGTGATATAGTGTTCAGATCTTTGGCTAACTTTAAGGTTGTGACCATAGGTCTCCACTTCTTGGGTAAGCTTCTGACAATTTTCTTTACATGATCTGTTGTGGAGTATCCTTTGTCCAGAACTTTCAAACCAGCAACCAGGATTTGAAACCTTGAGATCATTATCTCAATAGTTTCATATTCTTCCATTTTTAAGGCTTCTTACTTCTGAATAAGCGCAAGAGCTTTGATTTCTTGACTTGTGTGTTACCTTCATGCGTCAATTTCAGATATTCAAACATGTTCTGGGTCGTTTCTCTGTTAGTGATTTTCTCATACTCAGTATATGAGATGGCCCTCAAAAGGATTATTCTGGCTTTATGATGGTTTCTGAACTCTTTCTTTTGTTCACCAGTCATCTTCTTGTTATTGATCTTCTGACGTTTTGCATCGGTTGGATGAATGTAGCCACCAATTACCACGTCCCAGAGATCAGCATCATGAGCTAGAAAGAAACTCTCGATTCTGTCTTTCCAGTAATAAAGTTTTCTCCATCAAAGATTGGAGGTCTGCCGCTGATTATTTCCTTCTCATCATGGTTATCGTTGTTGTTGTTTTGACTTGGTTCCACCATAGTGTTTTTCTTTCTTAGGATCTTTTTATGACATGGTTAAGTGTTAGCACCCAGAACCAGATGCTCTGATGCCAATTGAAGGATAGAAAAACACAAGAAAGGGGGTTTGAGTTGGGGTTTTCAAAAATTAAAGCTATAAAAAACGTTGGTTATCCTAGTTCATTTTGAATTCAAAACTACTCCAGTCCACCCGCCAAGGTGATTTCGCCTCTCTCAATCGAGGTCTTAATCCTCTAATCCCAAATGATTATAATTCACGAAGACAACTGTCAACATCTTCTTGAGATCAAACCACAACTTGGTTTATCAAGGAAATACAACTAAATATAATTATACAATTGTGTTTGAGTTTACTTCTAACAAGCTTTATCAAAACTGTGATGGTTACACAAATTTTAGCATAAAGACCATTTTTAACAGATAGAAAGATGTGATAAATTTTAAGCAACTATTCGTATGCGTGTATGTGTGTTTTCTGATTCTTCTTCGTAGTCTTCTTTATATAGGAATTTTATCCAAGATATCCATTAGAGACATATGTGATATTTCTAGAAGGTTGGTGATTTGATGTTAACATCCTTTCTAAAAATAAATATCTTGTTTCCAACCATAATGTTTCAGCCGTTACAATCTTGATCTTGTAATGATTATCATTTAATGTGATGCTGGATTTATAATTCATCAGAGTATCTTGAACTTAATTGCTGAGTCTTAGAACTTAAGAATAGATGGGTGAATTGAGACTTCCTATGCTCTTTCATAACTTCACTTATCAAAGTATAGCTTGCAGCTTTGTGCTTCAAAAGTTTGGGTGTCAGCATCAGAACTTCTCTTTCTTGTGAGTTGTTTGAGCTTCGCTTCAGAGCTTCTTATATGTTCTTCTTCTTCCGAGCTTCACATGTGATTTTTCACGTCATTAACATTCTTGCTTTAATTAAAACTTCTATGTAAATTCAATCAAATTATTAGAGTGCATAATTGTTCTTCACAATAATTATGTATTTGTTATCATTAAAACTAATAACTAGATGTAGAACCAAACTACTTTCTAATAGATTAGAGTTCTAAATTGATTTCAGACTGATGTCTGAAGAATCATCAGAAAGCACGCATCAGAAAGGCTAACGCATCTACTTCGAAAAAAACATCAGTAGTTCTGATGAATGTTGAATGTTCGCTAGATAGAGGATCTCAACGTGTACTTCCAAATAAGCTGCTGCTTCAGAAAATACAAGTTTTAGAAGAAATAATTTTTGTTAGAGTTGCTACTCAAAGATCATAAAACAAGATTACATAAGAAGAATGAATTTATGTTAGTGTTGTTTCTCAAAGATAAGTAAATCCAGCTTGGATCATAAATAAGCTTTTGCATCAAAGATCTGAAGTCAAGATTTGTTCATCAGAAGAATTATTGTTCTAATACTGAAGACAAAGTCAAGATTCTAAACACATTAAAGAAATACTTCTACCTCCAGATCAGAAGTCAAGATTTTTCATTAGAAGAGTTGTTGTTCTAATTCTGAAGACAAAGTCAACATTCTGAAGACTCAGATACTTCGTGGAATATGCGTACATCACTTCACACTAGAAAGAATTCCATCAGAAGACAAAGATCAAAGATGATATCTTCTCAAACCAATCTACTTTATCAGAAGGATTATTCATCAGAAGATAATATCATCAAAAACAAGCGCTAGAAGAGTTGGTACAAAAGTACAATTACATATTCCACTCAGATGGATGTACTGTGTACTATTTGTCTCCCATGATCATTTATTATCGTTATGGAAGCTGGAAATAAAAGTTGCATGTGTATTACTATAATGGTCTACTTCCTCAATGCCTATATAGAGGATCAATTGTTCATTTGTAAAATTCAAAAAATACAATACAAGAACAGTAATGTTGCAAAAACCAATACAAGAAAAAGATTAAAAGCAAGAAAAAGAAGAAGAAAAAAACATAATAGTTATTGCTCATATTTGTGTTAATATTATCACTTGCTAGAACACATGAGTTGTTGCTCATTACTGTGTTGAGATTATTAATTGATCAAGAACACAAGAGTTATTGCTCATAATTGTGTTGTTATTGTAATCTGTTAGAACACAAGAGTTGTTTCTTATTATTGTGTTACTATTGTAAATTGTTTAAACACAAGAGTTGCTGCTCATATTTGTGTTAAACAATCAGGATTTAAACATTTGTGTAATCAGCTTATCAGAAGCAATTTGTAAGCACATTCATCAACAGGTAGTTGATCAAGTCCTTTTCTAAGGCATCGAGAAATCTCCTTAAAGGGATCGGGTAGGTCAGAATCCTTAGAATTCAGTGGTCTTTATATCTCTTAAGGGACTAGGTAGGTTAAAATTCTTAAGGGATCACTAACAGGTAATCACTGGTGTTGATAGTCACCGGCGGGTAGCCCGTGCGATTGTAGTCAGTTTGGTTATAGTGAATTAATTCATTTTCTAAGGTGAAATCACCTTGACGGGTAGACAGGATTAACCTTTTCTAAGGTGAACCTGGATAAACTGATTGTGTCTTTATTTCTCTTCTAACGGATTGATTTCTAATCTGATCGTTTGTGGAAAGTACTTCTAATCATTGGGGAAAGAATTTCTAAACGTTTTAAAATACTTTTAAACGAAAAATTTTTAAAATATAAGTCACCCCCCCCCCCTTTTCTTGTATTTTTCTCAACCTTCAAATGGTATCAGAGCTCCGGCTCTGTTATTGATTTTTCAATGAAACACTTAACTATGTAGAGTGGTCCAGTGTGAGAAAAACCTTTTAAAATGGTTGCTACTAACACAAATGATAAATACAGATACAGTGTTGTACCTCTTTTTTATGGGGAGAAATTTGAATACTGGACAGATAGAATAGAAAGTTTCTTTCTAGGCTATGATATTGATCTATGTGAAATTGTTACAAATGGTTATGAAGAACTTGTCGGTCTAATTATCATTCCTATTCCAGTGAATAGAATGAGTGCATATCAGAAGCTCAAGTTCAAGAATCATCACAAAGCCATAACTATCCTTCTCAGCACAATCTCGTACAATGAATATGAAAAGATCACAAAAAGAGAAATTGTAAAGGATATTCTTGATTCACTCATAATGACACATGAAGGCAATGCATAAGTTAAAGAAACTGAGGCTTTGGCGTTAATTCAGAAATATGAAGCCTTCAGAATAGAATATGAAGAAACGGTTGAAATTATGTTCTCAAGGTTTGAAACCCTAGTTGCAGGACTCAAAGTTCTAGACAAAGGATACTCCACAAATGATCATGTAATTAAGATCATCAGAAGTCTTCCTAAAATATAGAGACCTATGGTTACTGCTTTGATGTTTTCTTAGGATCTGAATAGTATAACTCTTGAAGAGTTAATCAGTTTTCTTAGAAATCATAAGATAGAGCTAGAAGTAGATGAGCCTCAGAAGAAATGAAAATTTGTTTCTCTAAGGTCTAAAACATAAGGAATCAAGTCAGAAACGAACAAGGCTTTCCAAGCTGAAGAATTCGAGGAATCTGATGATGAATGTTCTGATGATTAAGACAAATTGTCACTTCTATCCATAAGAGTTAAGCAACTCTGGAAGAAAAGAAAAAACTATGGTCGAAGATTCATAAACAGGGGAGGTCGTCCAGAAGCATCTGATAAAGGAAGATCCAGCAAGGAAGTAACAGGCTTTGAGTGCAACAAACTTGGACACTACATAAATGAATGTCCAAATCTGAATAAGGAAAGCACAAGAAAACAAAGCCTCCAAAAAATCACATTCAAAGGAAAGAAGAAAGGTCTCATGGCAACATGGGATGACTCTGACTCTAAAGGATCATAATTAGAAGAAGAACATGCAAATGTAGTTTTCATGGGATCAACTTAGAATAATACATGTCAGAAATAAAGTCTGACTCTGAAGAGGTATTTTCTAAATTCTATCGAGCTGAATTAGAATTATGTTTATCATAAACTTTGAACAAGCATTAGAAGCTTCAACAAAAATTCAAGAACCTTCAGAAGGATTAGGAATATGAAATTTTAGAATATAATAAGCTAAAGAAAAAAAATTTGAACAAAAATATTATAATTCCATTTCAAAAACTGAAAACGCATTTCTAAGTAAAAATTGTTCAAAAACTGGAAAAAAAAGTTCTTTCTAAAGCTTCTCTATCTACTAAAACTATCGTGTACCAACATGATAAAGCTTTTTAGAAGTTCCTAAATGAAAAAGGAAGATAAAAGCATAATAACTTTCATGATCCTTGATGTTTGTCGTAATAAAACTATAGAAAGAAAGCATAGGATACTACAAGAAGTAGCCAGAACTATAGTCAACAAAACTAATGTGGCTAAGCACTTTTGGGAAGAAGCTGTAAAAACGGCTTGTTACACTCATAATGGAATCTTTATGAAACCTATTCTTGAAAAGACTCCTTATGAGTTATTTAGGGGAAGAAAACCCAACATATCTTATTTTCATCATCTTGGATGCTCCAATTTTATTCTGGGTACTAAAGGTAGTCTGAACAAGTTTGATTCTAGAGCACAAAAGTGTAGTATGTTGATATACTCAAAAATATCTAAAGGCTAAAGAGTACATAATACAGAAACACCTATTGTGGAAGAATCAATCAATGTTAGAATTGATGATGAGCTTGACTCAGAAAAGTCAAAATTGTTTGAAAGTTTTGCAGGTCTAGAGAGAACACTTGCAGGTTCTAAAGAAAAATATTATGATAGTAAGGTGATCAGAAATAGTGATACATCAGAATCATTTGACTTCCTATCAGTTCAGAAAAGGAAAAGGAAAGAGAAAAGACAAATCATTTCTTAAGATTTATTTCTAAAAGATATAGCTAAACTTGTCAGAACAAGATCCACACTTAAACAATCTGAAGAATTGCCTCTGGGATTGGCATCTTTATAGAATCAATTTCATGTGATGAAACACTTCAGGATAATGGATGGATTTTGGAAGTACAAGAAGAGCAAAATCAGTTCTCCAGAATTTATTCCTGGGATCAAGAGACTAAACCAAAGTAAACTCACGTTATTGCAACTAATTGGATCATCAGAAACAAGATAGATGAGGAAGGTGATCTCATCATAAACAAAATACATTAGGTTAGAATTTACATATTTTCTGATGGAGTACATCTAGATACTTCTACCAGTTAGAAGACATCTTGATTAGAAACTTCTTAAATAAATAAGAATGTGTATTCTAAAAATAATAAGAATATTAGTCTTAAAGCAATGTAATACCATTAAGAATATGTTAAAACGTTAATGTTTCTCTCCTATCTTTTGACTATTCAAGGAAAGGTCAAGATTTCTTCTTAAAGAATCTTTTAGCACGACCACCTATTCCTGAGTCTATCTTGCCGTTTTGTATTCTTTATGTGAAAAGTTCCTAATTTTTCCTTATATTTCATCTTGGAACTTGATAATATATCCTCCCTCATAAGTTTTCATCCATTGTGTTGTCAGTTTTGACATCTTATAGCCCATCAGTTATGTCTTTTGTTCATCTATTAAATATCAATTTGTATTCTCTTTATTTACATCCATTTCTCTACCTTCAATATATGTCTACTTATCTCTTTTTTCATGTCTTCTAAAACCTTTCATGGAGACGGCGGTATTTTGGAAGTCATTAATGAAAAGCGTCCAAAACTTCTAGGTGTTGGTAAAAACTTCCATCTTGGTATACACTTTCAAAATAGGAATGGCTATCTTATAATGCTAAGAGTAACCATATTTCCAAACCTTTTAAATTCATTTTGGAGATATGCCTATGTAAGCACTGATTGTAATACAATTGAATCCAATATATTTGGCTTTCATGTCTCTTTCACTACTGCATGCATTGCTCAGGCCATTTGTTATGCTCAAATGGGTACTACTCCAAGCCAAGACCCTCTCAAATGCACCATTCATTCCAAGATGATCTCCATCTCTGATGTATCTTCTGGTTTTGAACCCACAAACCCTGAGAAACTCTTGCCTATTGCTAAAGGTTGTTTTTGATTTATTCTTTCAAACCTTTGACCTCGAGGTATCAACAAGAATTTCTTGTATCATGATGATAAAATATTGATTCTATGCTTGCTTAATCGTACTCCAATTAATTTTTAAGTTATCTTAAACTACCTTAAAGAGTCCATAATCATATCTAGAAATCTGAACAAGTCATGTATTACCTATGGTAGAATCTTGTCAAAAGTACTCTTTAACAAAGAAATTATATGTATTGTTTGCAGGATTTGTGTTGGTCCTGACGATGCTCTGATAGAAGAAGTTTGTCAAACTTTTGATGATCAATGGTTTAAATAATGATTTTCATAAATCTTGAGTTCTGACTAATGATCTTATGTTTGTTCTCCTGTTGTCTTCTTCACTTGGTAAGTCCATAATCTATAAATCTAAAGTTTGTATCTTATCTTTCTGATGAAATCTGTAAGCATGCTTAAAATGTTTTATCTAGTACTTTTTCCTTAGGTGTGTTTTCCTTCTGTCTGTAATCTCTAAAATCATCAATAAAAGATTTATGATTTTATGTGCCTCATTTTTATATCTTTTTTATTATGACAAAAAGGGGGAGAAAGCATAATGAGGATTTTAATGCATACCTAACTCTCTAAATCTCCTTGATTACATTTCTAACAAATATATATATATATATATATATATATATATATATATTCAAACAAATCAAGTTGTGATAAATAACTTCTAATAACTAGAAGGTTATGTTGATCAAACTCTGATAAGGAAATTCTAAAGTACATAATGTTCTGAGATTGAGTGTTGATAACAAACTTAAAACATTTAGAAGGGTTTTATAGATCAAGTTGTGATGACGAACCTCTCTAATAAGTAAAAGGTTTAGAAAGAAATTCTAATAAAGCAAACTCTGATAAATCGCTTCCACATGCTTAAATCAGAATTCTGGCTGATGGTAATCATGCTTAGAAAACCCTACTTTCTGATAAGATCTTAAGTTTTTGATTCAGGGGGGATTTTTAACTCAAGGAGAGTTTTCTAAACAATGGGCAGATATCCCTTTCTTATAAGCTATAAGTCTTAGACTCGGGGGGAGCTTACGCTAATCAAGGAAAGTTTTCTTCTTAACTCTGATTTGATTATGATATTACCTTGTAAAATTGTTACATCAAAATACATGGTTTTGTCACCATCAAAAAGGGGGAGATTGTTAGAACAAGATTTGGATTCTAAATTAATCTCTGGATTCTGATATAATACATATATTTTATATGTGAACAATTTTGTTTCTAATAGTTTCTAGAGTGTGAAGATTATATTTCTAAATTGATTCAGGACTGTTGTATGGAGAATCATCAGAAAGAACGCATCAGAAAAGGTATCACATCTACTTCAGAAGAAACATAAGTAGTTCTGAAGAATACTGAATGTTCGCCAGAAAGAGGATCTCAATGTGTACTTCCAAATAAGTTGCTGCTTCAGAACTTAAAAGTTTTAGAAGAAATAATTTTTGTTAGAGTTGCTACTCAAAGATCATAAAACAAGATTACACAAGAAGAATGACTTTATGTTAGAGTTGTTGCTCAAAGATAAGTAAAACCAGTTTGGATCAGAAACAAGCTTTTGTATCAAAGATCTGAACTCAAGATTTGTTCATCAGAAGAGTTATTGTTCTAATACTGAAGACAAAGTCAAGATTCTAAACACATTAAAGAAAGGCATCTACCTCCAGATCAGAAGTCAAGATTTTTTCATTATAAGAGTTGTTGTTCTAATTCTGAAGACAAAGTCAAGATTCTGAAGACTTTGATACTTCTTGGAATATGCGCACATCACTTTACATCAGAAAGCATTCCAATAGAAGACAAAGATTAAAGATGATATCTTCTCAAGCCAATCTACTTCATCAGAAGGAATATTCATCAAAAGACAATACCATCAGAAACGAGCGCTATAAGAGTTGGTACAAAATTACAATTACACATTCCACTTAAATGGATGTATTGTGTACTATTTGTCTCCCACAATCTTTTATTATTGTTATGGAAGCTAGTAGTGAAAGTGACGTACGTACTACTACAACGGTCTACTTCCTCAACGCCTATATAAAGGATCAATTGTTCAATTGCAAACTTGAAAAAAAATACAATACAAGAACATAACGCTGCAAAAATTAATACAAGAAAAAGATCAAAAGAAAAAAAAGAAGAAGAACACAACACAAGAGTTGTTGCTCATATTTGTCTTAATCTTATCACTTTCTAGAACACATGAGGTGTTGCTCATTACTGTGTTGAGATTATTAGTTGATCAAGAACACAAGAGTTGTTGCTCATAATTATGTTGTTATTGTAATCTGTTAGAACACAAGAGTTATTGCTCATTATTGTGTTACTATTGTAAATTGTTTAACCACAAGAGTTGTTGCTCATATTTTTGTTAAACATTCAGGACTTAAACATTTGTATAATCAACTTATCAAAAGCAATTTGTAAACATATTCATTAATAGGTAGTTGATCAAGCCCTTTTCTAAGGCATTGAGAAATCTCCTTCAAGGGACTGGGTAGGTCAGAAGCCTTAGAAGTCAGTGGTCTTTATATCTCTTAGGGGACCGGGTAGGTCATAATTCTTAAGGGATCCCTACCAGGTTATCACTGTTGTTTTTAGTCACCGGCGGGTAGGCCGTGCAATTGTAATCAATTTGGTTATAGTAGATTAAGTCCTTTTCTAAGGCGAAATCACCTTGGTGGGTGGACACGATTAACCTTTTTTAAGGTCAACCTAGATAAACTAATTGTGTGTTTATTTCTCTTTTAGCGCATTAATTTCTAATCTGATCATTTGTGGAAAAAACTTCTAATCATTTGAGGAAAGAATTTATAAATGTTTGTAAAAATACTTCTAAACGAAAAAGTCTTAAAACTCAATTCAAACTCCCCTTTTCTTGTATTTTTTTCTCAACCTTTGGAACTAACAAGAAAGGACCCAAAAAGTTGTGGGTACCTAAGGATAAGATAATATATGTTGCAGATCTCCTTACCAGCCAAGTTAAACAACAATCATGGTACCTGGACTCTGGTGCTAAGGACAGATGATGTGAAGAAGTCATTTGTTCCAAAACCTGGAACTTAAGCATGATGGCTTTTGGGTTTTGGAGGTGATCAAAAAGGGAAGATCATAGGCTCCGGAACAGTAGGAAATGGTAATATCCCTTTTATTACTAATTTTTTACTTGTTGATGGATTAATGCATAATCTATTGCCCGTAAGTCAATTAAGTGACAATGGTTATGATATAATCTTTGATCAAAAGTCCTATAAAGTTGTTAGTCATAAGGATGACTCCATGATTTTCAATGTAAATAGGAATAATAACATTTATAAAATTAGGCTTTCTAATTTAAAAGAGCAAAATGTTAAATGCATCATGTCTGTTAATGAAGATCAATGAGTACGGCATAGACGATTGAGCCATGTTAGCATGAGAAAGATTTATTAGCTAAATAAGATTGATTTAGTCAGAGGCATTCCTAATATGAAGTTTTCCTCATATGTTATTTCTGAAGCATGGCACATTGACCTTTTTGGACTAGTGAAAAATGTTAGAATAAGATTTGGTACTATAATTTATATGTGACAATTTTGTACTATAATAGTTCCTAGTTTTGATGATAACAATGCATATATTTTATATGTAACACTTTTGTACTATAATAGTTTCTTTAATGTGCAGATAAAACATTCTAATTGATTCAGGATTGTTGTCTGAAGAATCATCATAATTGTGTTGGTACCATCAGAATAACTATTGTATTCACTTCTCAAGAAACATCAACAGTTATGAAGAATGTCCAATGTTCGCTATAGGAGAATATACATGTTTACTCCAGATCAGAAAAAAAGACACGCTTCTCAGATAAGCTTTTTCTTTCATCTCATAAGTCAAGATGTTTTTCTAAGAAAAGGATTTATGTGTAAGTTGTTTCTTCAAGATCATAAATTAAAGATGTGCTTCATCATATAAGCTTTTGCTTCCAGCTCATATATCAAGATTTGTTTGTCAGATAAGTTGTTACTTCAAGTCTGAAGACAAGGTTCTGATTATGAAGACTCTGATACCTTTGGGAACATTACAATGGAACATCTTCTGGATAAATTATCAATTCACATCATAAATACTCCATCACAAGATTAAGGACGAAAATGTGATCTCTTCTGCACTATCTTCACGACTTCATAATTAGAAGTATCTAATCAGAAGAAAAGATCAAAAAATTTCACAAGAAGAATACAGTATTACAGTACAAGATCTATTCCACTATGGTAAAGGAAAATATGTACGATTGAAGATTTTTTTTGTGCTATTGTCTTCAATAATCCCACGCTACCATTGTAGGAGCTGGCAGATGAAAGTGACGTTGTCCAATCTAACGGTCTATTTTCTTAGCCTATATAAAGGGATGAATACTTCATTGAAAACCAACTAATTGGAAAATTTGACAATCAAACACTTAACCGTGTAGAGAGGTCCAGTGTGAGAAAATCTTAAATGGACACTGCTAACACAAAAGAAAAAGATAGTTACAGTACTAAGCCTCCTGTTTTTGATGGAGAGAAATTTTAGTATTGTAAAGATAGACTAGAAAGCTTCTTTCTAGGATATGATGAATATATTTAGGATATTGTCATATTTGATTATGAAGAAATTATATTTGTGATTGGTATTCCCACTCTCAGGAACAGAATGAATGATGAACAAGTGCATGTACTCAAGAATCACCATAAATCCAGAACTATTCTTCTCAATTCTATATTTACAATGAATATTAGAAGATCACCAATAGAGAAATAGCGAAAGATATTTATGATTCATTGAAAATGATACATGAAGGTAACACTCGATTCAATAAGACTAAGGCTCTAGCCTTAATCCATAAATATGAAGCCTTCAAGATGGAAGACGGTCAAACCATTGAAACTATGTTTTCAAGATTCTAAACTTTAGTCTCAGGACTTAAACTTTTGGAAAAAGGCAATTATATAACTGATCATGTTAAAAATATCATCAGAAGCCTTCCTAAGAAACGGATATTGTTCTACCCCAAAATTTTCCCTCTCTTTTCTCAAGACATTTCTCACAAAGATCTTCAAAAGCTCAAGCTTGCACAAGTATTGACTAGGTCAAGCTATCTCGTCAACACCAATACCTCAAATTAGGGTTTGAGTTTGCACAAGGACAATTGGATTTCTAATACTCCAAATGACTTTCATGGATCACTATGGACCTTCAAGATTTCTCATGTCAAGTTTCAAGTCTTGCATCACGAAGTTGCTCAATCAATTGGTCAAATGACCTAAAATCAGTTGTATTGGGTAAAAAGTCAATTATGGTCAACTTACAGCCAAACTTCACGATTTTTGACCAATATCAACATTTTTAAGTCATATTCATCAATTTATCAAGTTTGGATCACAATTCCTCAAGAAAAATGTTCAAATCATCAAAAGGGAAAAATGGTCAAAATTAAGGTTTTGACTGAGAATGATTGATTCTTACTTTTGACTTAATACATGACTTATTGGTTTGAAACATAATATCAAGTATTCAAGGACATCATTTTGACCTAATTTCGTGGCTCAAAACATTTCTCAAGATCATTGGATTGATAGATGAAATTTGGTCAACTGATGAAAAGTCAACTGATACATCAAAAGTCAAACTTTGACTTTTTGGTCAACATTAAGTTTCAAAGATCAAAGTTCATCAAGACATTCAAGAATATAAAGCTTGATCATCAAGAAGTCAAGAAAGTCAAAAGTCAATTTGAAAAATCAAACTTTTCAAGACTTAGAAATTTTTCTAAGTGTTTTATACATGTTTATTTCATAACTTCATGCCAATCTTTCACCAAGATGCAAGATGATTCAAAGAAATCTTTCAACATGAAAGTTGTAAATATTGATTATATATATAAATTTTCTTTTCTGATCAAGTCCTAGAAGTGCTTGGATTTTGAGTTATAAATTCCTGAAGTCATGACATTGTTATCCAACACTTAGAGAATTTTTCAACATGTTTTGGTTAATCTTTCATCTCAACTTCTTGGACAATTTTCATCAAGTTACAATTTTATTTATCCAAAATGGTAAATATGAAAGTTATAGAGGATGTTTCAAGCTTTCCAAAACATCCAAGAGCATAAAATTATCATACTCGAGCTAGGAGATTCAAAGGCATGAAGTTGGGCATCCATTCTTGAATTGCAAGTCTTTGTGTTGAAGAACACATAACAAAACCCTAGCTATGCTGCATAATCTTCACTTTATAGGCCTCAAACTTGTGTATCACTACTTAATTAAATGCTTAAACAACTGATTAAACTATGATCCAAGTGTTTGAGCCTTTGTCCAATTGATCATTCCATTTTTGGAAGAAAGTAACATATCCATTCTTGAAAAGTTCACTTTAATCACAAAGTCAATTTCTTGAGGCTCTAACTTGTTGTTCTGATCACACTCAACTCCTACAAGTCATAACTAACATTTTTAAAGTGATCAACAAATTTAGAAAGCTTGGTACAAACATTGGAAACATGTTCTTCATGCTTTCTTCAAAAACAAGCAAGATAGCCATAACATGGATTTCAAAATATGAGTTGTTTCAAGTATAAAACTTTCTCTATAAATAGAGAGGCCATTTGCAAGAGAAAGAGCCGTAATTTTTGTTGTGTAGACAAACCCTCAAAATCTCATACTCTCAAAAAGCCATAACTATCCACAGAACCCCCACTCTTAAGCTTTGAAGTCCAAGTCTTTGAACCTCTCACACCTTGCAAAGTTCTATCAAAACAAACCATCCAAACACACCACATACATCATATAAGAGTTGTTCAAATACAAGAACAACTTCTGTAACATCACTATTACCATTTCCTAAGGTCAAAAATAGCCAATGCAGCAAGTCAAACTTAAAACACAAATTTCAGCTTCAAGGTAAGTTTTCTTGACTTGGAACTCTTCATATAAAGCATCAATAATGATTCATTTGTGAAGACAAAATGTAGATATCATTGCCTTAAAGCTAACCATATATTTTTTCTTCATTTTCACTAATCTTGTGTTGAGAGCTAACCATATATGCAGCAGAACAATGATAGAACAAGAAAAATAACAGTATGAGTCGACATATACTCACATGAGTCGACACATTTTAGTGACAAAATAGAGTATGAGTCGACACAAGGCTTTATGCATCGATACATACTGCTATTCAGACCCAAAATTGAAAGACAAAAGGTGTATGAGTCGACACCAAACACAAATGTGTCGACACAAACAAAAAATGAGTCGACACATACCCTTATGTATCGACTCATACTGAGTTGATTTTAGTTTGACAGGAACAAGAAGGGTTATGTGTCGATGCATAGGTGCATGTGTCGACACATAATGGTTAAATTTTTTTCCTTTCTTTTTACATTGTTTTTATATTTTCTATTCAATATGGTTGTAATAATTAGGCTTCTACTTCATCCCTATTTGTAAATTGTATCCCCATCCCCCAAGTGATTTAATAGTTTAGGATTTTAATTTCCGCAATTTATCGCTTTAATATAATTATTAGTAATTAGGGTGTGTTTGGTAAGATAAAATCAACCATTAGAAAACCCTAATCTCAAAGACAAAAATGCATGCAATCAAACACACTATTCACACGCGTACCTCTAGGTTAAATCCATTTGTTGCCTTGAGAAAATGGTCATGTTATGCATGTGAGACACCTTAGTAAAAACAATCAAAATACAAGATCATAGTCCCTCGATGACGCTTCGAATGTTGCCTTCAAAATGATCTTAGAACCTTAAGAAAAATGCTAAGGTATCTCACAACATTTAATTTTATGACTATACGATGACTCACGCTCGTCCCTTCACATCCAATGATAGGGCTTCTTATCAATCAATGGTAAGATATAAATATCTAAAGGAAGAGGAAAAGAACTAAGACTTTTTGAGTAGGTAGAACATTCATAGTTGCTTGCTCACAATCAATCTTTAAAACATCTTTGCAAAAATACACCAACACTTTCAAGCATGAAATATTTTTAAAAGTCAACACTTTGTATGCATTCTTATAGAGACGAGAATCATTACAAAGTTCGCCTAAACAAAGGCACTTTTCAAAAATACTTTCAAAAATAATCACAAACACATTTCAAATAAAGTATTTCAAAGTGATCAAGCAACTAAGAGCCCGTAGATAACTACATATGAAAAGGGTGTTAATACCTTCCATTTTCATAACCTACCCTCGGAACTCAAGAAAATTCTCAAAAGGTCTTTCCTATTCTTTTCACCCTTTCCTTTATTGGATAAAAGAAAATTCGGTGGTGACTGTTGCTATCCGCAACAATTGCGACAAAATGAAAAACACCCAAGTCGGTTCTCCCACCGTATTACAGATACTTATGGTCACTACAATAAAGCTATCTAAGAATATGAACAACTTAACTCTTGAAGAGTTGATTAGCTCCCTTAGAAGTATTGAAATAGAGCTATAGAAAGAAAAGCCCCAGAAAAGAGGAAAATATGTTCCTCTGAGATCAAGGTCAGAAAGAATCAAGTTAGAAAAGTACAAAGCCTTCCAAGCTAAAAAAATAGAAGATTCTGACGATAAAGTTTCTGACGACGAAGATGAATTGTCCCTTATGTCCATAGGAGTTAAGCAAATCTAGAAGAAAAGACAAAACTACTTCAGAGGATACGAAAATAGAAGTGATCATCCAGAAACATATGCAAGAGGAAGATCAAGCAAGGACGTGACATGTTACAAGTGCAAGGAGCCTAGACACTACATAAATGAATGTCTAACGCTCAAGAAAGAAAGCACCAGAAAAGAAGGCTTCAAGAAAAATAGTTTCAATGGCAAGAAGAAAGGTCTCATGGCAGCATGGGATGAATCAGAATCTAAAGGATCAGAATCTGAAGAAAAACATGCCAACATAGCATTTATGGGTACCACGTCATAAGAAGACACCACAAAAACTGAGTGTGAATCAAAAGAGGCATTTTTTGAACTTTCTCGTGGTGAATTAGAATTATGTTTGTCTGAATCTCTGAGTAGGTATCATAAAATTCAACAAAAATTCAAGAACCTTCAAAAAATAGAAAATTTTATTTTAGAAAAAGAAAATGTCTTTCTGAACAAGAAATTCTTAAAACTTGAAGAAACTCTTTCTAAAGCATCTCCAACTTCTGAAACCGTCTTATATAAATATGATAAGGCATTTCAGAAATTTTGGAACAAGAGCATAGGAAGAAGCAAAATGGCTTCCACGATCTATGATGTTAGTCATAATGGTAAAAGTGGAATTCGTTATGTTTCTGATAATGATATTCATAATTCATCTGAAAATAATCAACCTATATCTCCTCTTTCTTATCTTTACCCTTCTGCGCAGATACAAAAATTTGATGTTGCACAGAAACCCAAGTTTATTAGAAACTCTGGAAAAAATATTTCTAAAGGACCCAAAATATTTTAGGTACCAAAAGATAAAATTGTGTATGTTGTAGATAGCTTTCGCAGTAGAGTTGAAACACCAGTCATGGTACCTGGACTCCGGATGCTCATGTCACATGACAGGAAGAAATCATATGCTCTAGAACCTAGAACTTAAAGATATTGGATATGTTAGTTTTGGATGAGACCAGAAAGGAAAAATAAAATGATCTGGAATAGTTGGTTCTGGAGAAAAGACTAAAGATTATGAAGAAAAAGATTCGGATAGAAAGGATGATACGTCAGAAGTACTTGAATATCCATCAGTCCAGAAAAGACAAAGGCAAAGGGAACTCTTATCTGAAGATTTGATTCTGGGAGATAAAGTTGAACATGTCAGAAAAAATCCACATTCAAGTAATCTGAGGAAAATCTTTTGGGATTGGTTTCTCTGATAGAACCAACTTCTTGTCAAAAGGCTCTTAAAGATAACGAATGGGTTCTAGCATTGAAATAAGAGCTAAATCAATTCTCCAGAAATGATGTTTGGCATCTGGTACCTAAGCCTAAAGGAACTCACGTAATTGGAACCAAGTCGATATTTAGAAACAAGTTGAATGAGAAAGGAGAAGTCTTCAGAAATAAGGCACGACTGGTTACGCAAGTTTATAGTCAACAAGAAGGTATTGACTACAATGAAACCTTTTCCCAAACTCCATGTTAGAATCTATTGTCCTTATAATCTCTTTTGTTGTTAATAATCATATAACTTTATATCAAATGGATGTCAAAAGCGTGTTTCTAAATGGTTACTGTGATACGGTGGGAGAACTGATTTGGTATTTTGCGTTTCGATCGCATTTTTACGGATAGCAAGAGTCGCCACCGACTTTTCTTTTATCCAAAAGGAAAGCTAAAAAAGCACAGGAAAGACCTTTCGAGATTATTTCTCGGGTTCGGGGGGTAGATTATGAAAAGGGAAGGTATTAGCACCCTTTTCATCCATGGTTTTCCATGGGCTCTTAGTTACTCATTTAGATCACTTTCTTTTGTTTTGACAGTGTGCTTGTGATGTGGGCTTTGAAAGTGTTTTGAAAAATCTCTTTGTAATGGTTCTTGTTTCTATAAGAACGCGTACAAAGTTTTGTTTCGAAAGATGGTTCAAAGATGTGTTTGTGGATTGTGTTTTGGAAAGTGGTTTTTGAAAAGTCATTTTGCAATGGTTCTCGTCTCTATAAGAACGTATACAAAAGGTTTTGTCTTTTGAAAATGTTTTGAGATGAAAGTATTGGTGTAAAATGTTTTTGTCGTGAGCAAGCGAGCAACCAGGAGCGAATCTACCTACTCGAAAGGTCTCAAGGTTCTTTTCTTCCTCCTTTAGATGTTTCTATCTTACCATTGATTTGGTAAGAAGCCCCATCGTTGGATGTAAAGGGACAGGTGCAGGTCAATTTTACAGTCATCGAAAGCAACTTATGTGACGCTTTAGCAATTTTTGTAAGGGTTGAGATCGTTTTATCAAAGGCAACGTCGAGGATCGTCGAAGGACTACGATCTTTTTTATCGAAGGCTCATTGCTAAAACGTCCCATATTCGAGGGACATGACTGTATTTCTGAGGCAACAGTTGAGGTTACCCCAGAGGTGCGCGTGTGGGGAAGTGTGTTTGATTCAAGTTAATTTCATCTTTGAAGTTAGGTTATCTAGCGATTGATTATAAATCTTGTCATACACGCCTAATTACTATACAGTAATAAGTAAAACAATAAAATGCGAAAATTTAAATTCTACGCTATGACAGAGCTTCGGGAATGGGGGTACAAATTAATGAATGGGGGTGACAGTAAGAAATAAATATTTAAATTACACAATACAAGTCCAAACCGTTAAATAGTTATTTAAGTTAAAACTCTTTTCATTTGATAAAATTAATTAAGGACTTAATTAATAATGTCAAACAAAAATTAGTTTAAAGTTAATAATTATTTAAAACAAATATTAACCTATTTACAATTTTTAAATGTATGCTAAAAAAAATAAAAATCAAATAATTAAAAATAAATATTAACAACAAACAAAAAAATATAAAGGGAAAGCTAGAAATGGGCCTGAAAATAGAGCAAAACAGGGGTGCAGAAATTAAAGGGCCCAAATGTTTTTGGTCGATCCACTGTAACATCCCCCTGGAGGTGTACCATGGGCGTGCCCCTAGGATGTGTTGAAAGGGTTGTGATAAGTGAGCAGATGGAGGGATGATAAGGGCGCATCAGATTAACATGGGGATGCATGTGGGGGATCCTCCAGGGTGACTAAAGAGGTGGTGACAAGTGTCACCATCGGATTGGGCCTAGGCATTATTATCAAACCACACAAAACTAACTAAGCTGAAGCCAGGCCTCATAATTCTTATTTTTTCTCTCTCTAAACGCTCTGCCCTCTCTTTTCTCCCTTGTTCTGAGTCTTCATCAGAGAAGACCAACTGGCCGCGCCAGAAATCGCCTTACGGCGGTGACGGCGGCGGCGTGACTCCAAACACCATTTTTCTTATATCATTCTAATTGCCTCCTTTCCCTAGTTACTAATTTGTGATCAATTTTTGCAGATTCTTATTAGATATCCCTAAATCTAAAAAGGGGAAACTGAAAACCTAGTTCTCAGTTTGGTGAGATCGGCGAAGATAATGAGGCATGCAATGACATATCCATGAAAGTATAGGAAAGAGAAGAAGGAGATTGTCTGTGAGGTCTGGATCTATAACCTTACTAACCTCCTAAAGATTTTTTTGGTAAGCCTGTTCTGACTCTGTAAATTTCTCTCTCTCTTCTTCTGAACTTTTGGTATCCTTGTTATCAGATTTGGGTTTTTTGCTGTTTGTTTTGAGTTACTGATTTGCTGGGTTTTTTTGAATAGTGATGTTTGATGACAATGTTTGGGTGGTGGAATTTGGTGATGGAACTAGGTGATGGAAATTTTTTGTTGGTTTTTGTGATGTTCTGGTTTTACAGTGATGGCTTTGTTTGTTTTTGATACTTGCTGGTTTTTAGTGATGGCTTGATGGTTGTTTTTTATACTTGCTGGTTTTTAGTGATGGCTTGATGGTTGTTTTTGATACTTTATGGTTTTTAGTGATGGCTTGATGGTTGTTTTTGATGGATACTGTGATGTTTTTCTGGTTCTGTTGGTTCTCTTATGTTCTGGTTTTTGTGATGTTTTACTGGATATGTTGGCTTCTGGTTTTTATAGTGATGGCTTTGGTTCTATGATGTTTCAGTTGGTTTGAGACAAAGGGTTTATTGTTTTTCTTTGGTTCTGAGTTTTTTGTGATTTTATATTTTCTAGTTCTGTATCCCCTTGATATCTGATGGTTCTATCCTCTTTTATAAAACAGTCATCCTTGTTATTTGGTTAGGATGAAAAAAAGAGGGAAAAACATTGAATTTGACAGTTTTGGCTTTTCTAGTTTTGGGCTCTTGAGTGCAGTTTGAACTGTTTCCATTTTGGTGCAAGTCTGGAAAGGTTTTTGGACTGTATTGCAGGCTGTTTTGCTGTGGTTTATTTTGACATGCTTTTATGCAGAACTTGGACAGATCTTGGACTTCTATGAGCAGCATAAGGAGGCTTTTTGAGCAGGTCTTCTTGGACTGTTTTTTATAGCATGCCTTTGTAGCAATAGCAGCCTGTTTTTCTTGGCATGGCTTTAGGTTATTTGTTGGCTAGGTGATATCTTTCCTCTTTCCTCTCTTTATAAAATAAAGCACTTTTTGCTTTTGATGCATTTTCTAAAGGGTTTGCTTGTTTTTTAGGAAAGTGATGATGTTTGACTTGTATTGAAATATTTGATGCCTTTGGCTTGTTTCTTGCATTTTGTTTGTTTTTCTCTGTTGTGTACATATGTTGCTGCCTTTGTTTATTACATGTTGGTCTGCAGCACTTGTTATGGGTTTGTTGTAGGTTTGGTTATGCCTTGGACAGCTTGCTTGTTGTCTACTATTTTGCTTGTTGTTTCTTGTTGCCTTTATTTGGCCTGCGCTATTGTTAGGCATCTTTTCTATATATTTGTTACTTGTTACCGACTGTTTTGCTGTTTGCACTTGCTGCCTTGCCTGTCCAATTTGTATATTTATTTCTTTTTCCCCTTTTTTGTGAACCAAAACCTAGGGTTTGAGATTTGCATAAATTGGGAGAAATAGACAAACAAAATTTTGATTCCTAAAATCAAACCCTAGAGATGAAAATCAAATTTTTCTTGGACTTTTCAATGTTAATTCTTGCTAATATTCTCTTTTCTTTTGTCACGTGTACAAATAAATGAATGGTAAGAAAGACAAGATGAAGAGAAGACCATGGCTAGCAATGGGGGAATTTCTTGAAGATGAAGCAAAGAGTCTTGCAGAAGAAGCAATTCTTTCCTTGTAGATTTAACTTTGTATTTCACTTGTAATCCATTTGTAATCACTTGTAATTTATTTTGTGAATGACCAAAAAAACTGTAATGAACACAAAGCTTGAGTAATAATGAAATTTGTTGTACAAAACTTTAAGTTTTATTTTAACTTTGCAATTCTTGATTTGAATGTTTTTGAATAAACATCCTGGCTTGATACCTTGCATTTTAAGTAAGCACAATATGATAGGATAACTCATGTATTTTGAACTCTTAAACAAAATAAATGTTTAAAAGCTCAAACCCAACTGATTAATTGAATCCACAATCATGATTATTTAAAATGAGAGCCTTAAACTTTAAACATTATCCAAACAGAACATGTTTCCAAGAATAATATCAACCCTTAGAAAATTGTGGTTAAGAAAAATTAAAATCACACAAATGCCTTTGCAGTTATCTAGGCCATGGATTGGGCAAACCTTTCAGAAGTGCAAAACCCTAATTGTTGACTGGTTGCCTAGGAAGAGAATCTGCTTGATCAACTTTTGAGCCAAATTGAGTGTTTGAGAAACCCTGGGATAACATCTTGAGTGAAAAATGGGAGGGCAAATTTTGGGGTACAACAGCTGCCCCTGTTAAATATTCTTAAACTTGAAAAGTGAGATCGACGTGCTTGTCGTTCGTGGCTTGAAAGTAGAAGATGATTGAACACTAGAGTGCCTATAAATTTGAACTTGATGATGTGCTAGTTGATTGTGTAGGGAATGGGCTTAAAGATGCCATTTGGAGAAATGATGGAGAGTTGTCAGATATGGGCTTATAGATGCCATCCAAAGGTGATTGTTGACAGAAAGTTTGAACTTGATTTTAACAGAAAACGAATCAGAATAAACCGTTGAGAGATTTATCTGAACTAGTAAGAATCTGGAAACGAATCAGAATAAACCGTTGAGAGATTTATCTGAACCACTAAGAATCTGGAAACGAATCAGAGTAATCTGTTGAGAGATTTATCTGAACCAGTAAGAATCTGGAAACGAATCAGAATAAACCGTTGAGAGATTTATCTGAACCAGTAAGAATCTGGAAATGAATCAGAATAAACCGTTGAGAGATTTATCTGGACCAGTAAGAATCTGGAAACGAATCTGAATAAACCATTGAGAGATTTATTTGAAACAGTAAGAATCTGGAAACGAATCAGAATAAACCGTTGAGAGATTTTATCTGAACCCGTAATAATATGGAAACGAATCAGAATAAACCGTTGAGAGATTTATCTGAACCAGTAAGAATCTGGAA
The DNA here is from genome assembly GCA_948472305.1 of Vicia faba. Classification (NCBI taxonomy): domain Eukaryota; kingdom Viridiplantae; phylum Streptophyta; class Magnoliopsida; order Fabales; family Fabaceae; genus Vicia; species Vicia faba. Next base: position 382,391,197 of record OX451738.1, on the reverse strand, counting down.
AGGAATCAGAATAAACCGTTGAGAGATTTATCTAAACCAGTAAGAATCTGGAAACGAATCAGAATAAACCGTTGAGAGATTTATTTGAACTAGTAAGAATCTGGAAACGAATCAGAATAAACCATTGAGAGATTTATCTGAACCAGTAAGAATTTGGAAACGAATCAGAATAAACTGTTGAGAGATTTATCTGAACCAGTAAGAATCTAGAAACGAATCAGAATAAACCGTTGAGAGATTTATCTGAACCAGTAAGAATCTAGAAACGAATCAGAATAAACCGTTGAGAGATTCATCTGAACCAATAAGAATCTGGAAATGAATCAGAATAAACCGTTGAGAGATTTATCTGAACCAAAAGAAGTTTGACGGAAATATTTTGCTATGTAGATAGTCGACCAGTCTTTTCTTGGGAATTGATCTGTATTTGACTTGTTGAAAATATTTGTCTGTAGGAAATTTGTTGATAACAATTTCTTATCGATTGATTCTTTCCTACAAAAGGTGAAGAGTTAATTGCATTCAATTCTATGATGTATGCAATGCATGGTATGATATTGTTTCTAAAAATAAATGAGATTGCACTGTATGTACTTGTGTTGTTGATGTTATGACGTATGAATGCAAATGTATGGACTAAAAGATTGTTCGTGTCGTAGTGTTGTTAGAAGCGGGGAAAATAAATCCCCCTTGAAGCACTGATGAGTGAGTTTCCAATCATTAGAGAAATAAACTCTATTGTAGAAGGGAAACGCCGTACATTACTTGTAGACATCGTGAAATCCTGCTGGGGAAACATGAGAAGTTGGGCGACTTACTGGGGAACCTTTGGAGCGGTAGTTGGAAGTTTTGCTCTGTCAGGGGTATGATAGCGCTTGATACCAATAGGTTGCATATTGCGGATACATCAGCAATTTTGTAGTAGGATGTATTTGCTTCCGCTCTTGCTGGAGAAGGTACCTGCGGGGATCTTATGGAATGGCCTATGGATATTATCCTATTTCTTAAATTCATTAATAATTGTCTTTCTGTTTTCTATTTATTTGTAACAGTAATCACGTTCAAATGCATATGTTCAAAAATAAATCATTGGACGTTTTTGTAAAAAAAAACACAAAAACAAAGAAAAACATATGGTTTTGCACTTCCAAAGGGGATATCTTTGTATTAACTTGAATAAGTATTTTTTGTACAATGAGACGAGCATTCTAGTGAGAGAATATCGTCGTAAAAAAATGAAAATTGATACAAAGAAAAGATAGATATGTGAAATAATCCCATGGGGTTCCCATTCTGCTATAGTCTTCATGTCTCTGGGTGTCTTGTCCACTTGTCGCCTCGACGAAGTTGATTGCATTGATTAGAACCGTTTGAGTTGATTGGTCAATGCTGAGAATTGTATGCAAGATGATCCAACGGGACATAGTCATATGCTTTAATTCCCTAACTTTTTCCTGGACCGCCCTTTCGGATTTTCGACCCACCAGGATACCCTTTTTTGCCCAAGCCGCCCTTTTAGGTTTTCAGCTTGCCGGGTGTACATATTTTTTTCGTATTCTATCCCTAATTTTTGCCCAAACCTTTTGGTCCGTCGGGATGCCCTAATTTTTGCCTAGGTCAGTCGACCTAGCGGGTCCTTGTTCATGCGTAGTATCTTTTAACTATGTATGTATTTACAGGGTGCGGGAGGTCGTCGCCATCCATAGTGGTTAAGATCATTGCTCTACCAGAGAATATGCTTTTGATTACCAACTGTCCTTCATATGTAGGAGTCCATTTTCCCCTGGGATCACCTTCTAGCAAAACGATAAGCTTGATTACCAAGTCACCGACCCGATATACCTGACGTTTGACCTTTTTGTTAAAAGCTTTGATCATGCATTTTTGGTACATCTGTCCATGACAGATAGCTGCAAGCCTCTTCTCATCAATCAAGTTCAACTGGTCAAGTCGAGTCTGGATCCAATCTTCTTCATTCAAACCAGCATCCTTCATGATCCTCAGAGAGGGGATCTGGACCTCAATGGGTAAGACATCCTCCATGTCGTGTACCAGAGAATAGGGTGTTGCCCCAATTGATGTACGAGCTGTGGTATGATACCCGTGGAGAGCGAACGGTAGCATCTCATGCCAGTCTTTGTATGTGACTGTCATTTTCTGTATGATCTTCTTAATGTTTTTGTTAGCAGCTTCTACAGTGCCATTCAACTTTGGTCGGTAAGGGGAAGAATTATGATGCTGGATCTTGAATTGCTCGCACAAGGCGGTGATCATAGTGTTGTTTAGATTCGTACCATTATCAGTGATGATTCTCTCTGGGATACCGTACCGATAAATGAGGTTCTATTTGATGAACCGGGCGACCACATTCTTAGTAACGGAAGTGAAGGAAGTTGCCTCAACCCACTTTGTGAAATAATCGATGGCCACTAAGATGAAGCGGTGTCCATTGGAGGTCGTTGGCTAAATTTCCCTAATCATATTGATTCCCCACATACCAAGGGGCCAAGGAGCCGTCTAGACATTCAGAAGAACCGGAGGTACATGCACTATATCAGCATAAATCTGACACTTATGGCGAGTCTGAGAGTGTTGATAGCAATCTGCCTCCATGGTAGACCAATAATAGCCTGCCCGTAGGATTTTCTTTGCCACCGTATGCCCACTGGAATGGGTACCAAAAGTGCCTTCGTGTAATTCAACCATGATCCTTTCAGCCTCAACGTTGTCTACGCACCGAAGTAATACAAAGTCATAAATGCGTTTGTACAAAATGTCGTTACTAAGGAAGAACTTAGCCGAGAATATTCTTAGGAACTTCTTGTCATTCACTGAAGCTCCTTTTGGATATTCCTGAGACTCGAGATACCTTTTTACTTCATGGAACCAAGGTCGATCCACTACTTCTTTAGTACCGATCTCGTGACAGTAGGCTGGTTCATCCATCCGCTCAATGGTGATTTGAGGAGTCTCGTTATCCTAATTAAGTTTAAACATAGATGACATTGTAGCTAGTGCGTCCTCTAGCTGATTTTCTTCTCGCGGGAAATGCTCGAAGGTAATTTTCTCAAAATGCGGCAACAATGTCAACACATGTTTTTTGTAAGGGATAAGGTTGGGGTGTTTGGTATCCCACTCCCCTTTGATCTGACTGATGACCAAAGTTGAATCTCCAAATACATCCAAAGATTTGATCCCCAAGTCTATGGCAGCTTTGAGACCAAAGATGCATGCTTCGTATTCTGCCATGTTATTTGTACAGTTGAAGCAAAGTCTGGCAGTAAAGGGAGTATGACATCCTTCCGGAGATATGAGTACAACACTGATACCATTTCCAAGTGCATTGGATGCTCCATCAAATAATAGGGTCCATCGGGATCCTTGTTCAGGTCCGTCATATGGCCGGATTTCTTCACAGTTGTCTAATGTCATGATGTCTTCATCTGGGAATTCAAACATCATGGACTGATACTCTTCCACAGCTTGGTGAGCGAGGTGATCGACTAATACACTACCCTTTATAGCTTTCTGGGTAGTATACTGTATGTCATATTCTGTCAAGATCATCTGCCATCTCACTATTCTCCCAGAAAGAGCAGGCTTCTCGAAGATGTATTTTATTGGATCCATTTTAGATATCAACAAAGTAGTATGGGTCAGCATATACTTTCTCAGTCGGCGAGCAGCCCATGCCAGAGCGCAGCAAGTTTTCTCGAGCAGTGAATATCTTGTTTCACAGTCGGTAAACTTTTTGCTCAGGTAATAAATAGCATGCTCTTTTCGGCCAGACTCGTCATGCTGCCCCAACACACACCCCATTGAGTTTTCTAAAACAGTCAAATACAGGATTAAAGGCCTTCCCTCGACGGGTGGTAACAACACAAGAGGATCTTGTAAGTATTCTTTTATTTTGTCAAAAGCAACTTGGCATTCGTCATTCCATTTGACTACTTGATCTTTCTTCAAGAGCTTGAAGATTGGCTCACAAGTAGCTGTCAGGTGAGAAATGAACCTGGCGATGTAATTCAAACGTCCCAAGAATCCTCTAACTTCCTTCTCAGTACGAGGAGAAGGCATTTCTTGTATCGCTTTAACCTTTGTAGGATCAACATCGATACCTTTGTTGCTGACGAAAAAGCCTAGGAGTTTACCAGACCGTACTCCAAACGTGCATTTGTTTAGATTCAATCTCAACTTGTACTTCTTCAGCCTCTCAAACAGCTTATGTAAGTGATCAAGGTGCTCTTCTTCTGTTTGCGATCTGGATATCATATCGTCTACGTATACCTCTATCTCATGATGTATCATGTCATGAAATAAAGCTACCATGGCGTGTTGATAAGTTGCCCCAACATTCTTCAGTCCGAATGGCATGACCTTATAGCAGAATGTGCCCCACTGTGTAACAAAGGTTGTTTTCTCCATATCCTCAGGCGCCTATTTGATTTGGTTGTAGCCTGAGAAACCATCCATGAAGGAAAACACTTTGTGTTGTTCCGTATTGTCAACTAGAATGTCGATGTAGGGGAGTGGGAAATCATCTTTGCGGCTTGCCCTATTCAAATCTCTATAGTCCACACATATTCGCACTTTACCGTCTTTCTTGGGCACAAGAACAACATTGGCAACCCATTGGGGATAACAGGTGACAGCTAAGAATCTAGCATTGAATTGCTTCATGACTTCTTCCTTGATCTTTTCCGACATATCAGGCCTCATGCGGTAAACCTTTTTCTTTACTGGGGGACAATCTTCTCTTGTAGGCAGACGATGTACCACAATGTTTGTATCAAGTCCCGACATGTCTTCATACGACTAGGCGAATACTTCAACATAGTCGTGTAACAACTGAATCAGATGCTCCTTGACACTGGATTCCAAATTGGCACCCACCTTGACCTCCTTTTTGTCCTCCTCAATACATAAGTTAACTGTCTCAACCGGCTCTTCGTGAGGCTGAATGGTCCTTTCTTCCTGTTGCAACAACCTGGCCAACTCCCCTGGCACCTCATAATATTCTTCACTTTCATTGTCGTCTTGGTAGATCAGATTTTCAAAGTCATAATTGGCCATAGCAGAACCGTTACCCATGGGATCCTGAGTGGATGTAGATCTGCATTTTAATATGTGAGTGTGTGTAAGAGCATAGCTACTTTTAATAGAAATAAAATGTAAGAAAGAAAGACAAAGAACACAAAATTTGATGCAAAAACATCCATGATTCATTAATGACATATGAGAATGAAGTGACAACCCTCACAAATGGACCGTTATGCCTCGGGTAAGACACAAGGTTTTAAAAGTCTGAATTGTTTAAATATCACAAGCCTGAAAACATTAAAAGACAACTACTCTTGAATAAAAGTAATAGGAATGAAATCTTTGGCCTCCCAATTGTTGAGCCCTCCACCGATGGTTGGGAAAATCCATTAGTCCATATCACAACTGCCATCACTATCTTCTACTGCATTGACTCCCTGATTTCTGATAAGCAGAGGTCGTCCCCCGGTGCGAGAACGTCGAATAGCCCTTTGGGCCTCTGTAGTGAATCCCAAACCAAACTTGTCAGACTTGTAGGGAATATCCGGAAGCTGACCCCAGATGCTACACCCGCCTTCTTCAACTACTGCTCGAGCATCTTTTAAAGAGGCCATCTTCAGTGGAGGTCTGGTAATCTTCGGGACCTTAAGAGTAGACTTGGTTTCCGCAACTAATCCTGGGACCTCCTCAAAGTTCTGACAGGGAGTCTCGATGAATTAAACATCCATTTCAACGTACCTGAAAGAGTTCAGATGGCTAACCATGTACTCCACCTCTCCGTGAACTGTGACAATCTTTCCTTTGATCGGGTATTTTAGCATTTGGTGCAGGGTAGAAGTGACGGCACCCGCACCATGGATCTGAAGATGTGAAAAGCACAAGAAGGGGGGTTGAATTGAAAACTTGGATCAAAAATAGCTTAATGACACAGTATTTTTATCTTGGTTCATTTGATCTCAAACTACTCCATTCCACCCGTCAAGGTGATTTCGCCTCTCTCCAACAAGGTCTTAATCCACTAATCTCAAAAGATTACAACAGCTACTTTAACAATTGTTAAAGTCTTCTTGAGTACAACCACAAACCGGTTAATCTCAAGGAAATCTTTTACAAATAATTGAACAAGAATGTGTTGTTGTTTTCTAACAAAGAAGTTTACCACAACTGTGATAATTACACAAATTAAGCTTAGAATAAAATAAATTTGCTAGAGCTTGAATATGCGTGGTTTTGGAATTCTCTGCAAATTTGATGTGTGCGTACGTACGTGCTTCTTTCAGAAGAAGTTTTGTTTATATAGGCAAGGAAAAGACGTTGTCCGTAAAGCAAGTTTAATGTTAATAATACGCTTTCCTTTTGTAGAAGATCTTGTCTGAAGAAAGCCGTTGGCATTAATTCTGTCTTGAATGAACAGTAACGATTCAGAGTCTTCTTTCCTTAATTGTTGATGATGCTTTAGAATATTGATGACTTGGTTGATATGTCTTTGTTTAGAATCAGAGTTTGTTGTCATAAAGCGTAGGTCCTGGTCACCAATCTTCAGCGTATGATCTGATTGCTTTAGCATGAAATTCTTTATTGCTTATCTTCTGATGTTGATCCCATCAGAACTTCTGCATATATAAAACATAATTTTAAGGAGCATATTTGTTCTTTGTATATATTTCTTTGTATTTATTTATTCTTTGTATTTGTTATCATCAAAACTCTAATCAAGGGTTGTAGAATCAAACTATGTTCTAACAATATCCCCCTTTTTGATGATGACAAAAACCTGATTTTTCAATTAAGAATAAAGAATAAAAAGTATATAATTAAGAATAAAAGATCCCCCTGAGTTGATTACTTCCCTTTAATTCCATGAGTCTTTGAGAATCAAAATTTAACTGCGTCTTTCATCAGAGTTTTGTACCTATTCAAGCTTTTCAGAAGAAAGAAATTAATTAGTTCAGAATGTTTGAGACTTATGTCTCCGTAAACCATTATTGAAAATATCTTATTCTTTCTCCCCCTTTTTGTCAGTTATCAAAAAGAACATATAATCAGAGCTAAAAAGGATTTATATTAAAAAAGAAGCAATGATACGAAGTTCAGAAAAGCAGCAATGTAGAACAAATATTACAGATAAACAGATTTTAAAAACAAAAGAAAAATCTAAGAGGGAGGAGGAAGGGGTGTGAACAAAGCTTCCAACAAGCCCTTGATCTGGGTGTTAGTTTCCTCTTGTTTTCTTAACATGCTCTTGATTTCCTTGATTGTATCATCCTGTTTATCCATCCTTTCCTGAATAACAATATCCGCTCTCTTTAGTTCTTCCAGAGTTTGCCTTTCATAGGAGGGAGCTGGAGAATCTTCAGTAACCGGATGCTTCTCAAAGTATTCTGCAACATGATCATTTTGAACCAATTCCTCTGCAGAAATCATCTCTTATGGAGCATCAGTCAGAGTGAGACCTTCTGACTCTGGTTGAACTTTGTCTGATGGACGATGTTCTGACCAGGGAGCATTGTCCTGAGGGAGAATCTCTTCCTTGAGCAGTTGGCTTAGAACTTGGTCTTCAAATACCTTTAGAAGATTACTGAAATTCTGTTGAACCTGTCCATAGCTATGTTCTTGCATCTTATCTGTTTCAGAACTTATCCATTTTCTGAAACTTGTCCAAAGATAATCTGAGGCAGCAGGATTGGTTATCTCAAGACTAGCTTGCTTCAGGGAGGTTATCCATTTCTGCATTTCTGTTTCAAACATCAATAAACTAGTACCAACATCTGGTGTGGGTTCAGATGGTTTTGGTTTTGGAATGGCCGTTTTGTGAGTTATGGCAGCAAGACGTTCAAAAACAGTTAAATCAATGACAAGTTTAACTTTGTCATCTGGATTTCTCTTTGGTGAGGGAGTGGGAGAGTCTGGTATAATTATTGGACTGGTTGGAGAATTTGGTGGTGTTGATTCTAGTGAAAAGGGAATTTATGGAATGTCCATAATAGTGAGGGGCATACGGATGGCCAGAGGTTCATTGATTCCTAGAATAGGGATTGTATCTGAATCTGAAGTAGGTTCTTCATATAGATTAGATTGAACGTTGTGAGGTTCTGGTTCACAGGTCTCAGACGGTTGAATCTCAGA